>CM044443.1:94471200-94514339 GCA_024363595.1 Xenopus borealis
TATATACTTTAAAGCCTTTAGAGTGCTCCCACAACCCCCCTGTTTTGGTATTATATATATCCAGCGAGGAGAGTTTTTATACATAAGTTTATGCAAATTTTTTTGCCAGATGACACATTCACAGGCATTGAAGAATGAGTGAACATGCTGGGGCACGATGTGTATTACATGTTTTAGATATAAACAGTATACAAACATTTGTGAGCACACACACATGGTGTTAATCAAGCCCCTAAATAGTTCCCAGTCTAGCATCCCCACTGACTTACAAGGAGTTAATTATTGACAATTCGCATTAAGCCCGCAATATGAGAGCTATACAGGAGACCCTCTTCCATTAATATACAGGTAATTGCATATACCCTAAAGTGCAATGTATTACAATGTATATAGCCCGCTTTTAATGGATATGAACCCCTGACCAGACCTTCCATCTTTACTCAAGTGTATTTCTAGTAACAATGTATGTTTAGGCAAAGATAGTTTGTATCATTGGATAATTTATAATGGAATGATTATACTTGTTACATAGTATTTGGTTTTAACGTGATTTTAAATGCTTCTTTAGGGGTGACATACTACAGCATTTCCACACCTCTATATGTGTGTTTGTTATTAGTAAATATATGTCCATTTATTTAATATAATATTATTTAATATAATATTGTTTTGGTTGCACTCTGATGATGTAACTGTCACGTCAGGTGACTCAGTTTCCCGCCATCTTTCAGTATTTAATGCATTGATTGTATACTACTCAGTACTTTGAGAAAGGCCTTGGAGTAGGCCGAAACGTTGGTCGCTTACAATAAATACATTTTTATTTTATATAAGACCTGAGAGTGCGGACCTTTTCTCTTGGATATATATATATATATATATATATATAATTTGCCAGGAAAAACTCCACATTATAAACAAGCCAATATATTGAAACATATCTCCCCTTGACATCTGACTTAATCCAGAAAACAGTAAATTTCAAGCTAGACTGCATTAAGACCGATACCTCAGAGCAGTGGTTAGTATAGCTAGAATGGTAAGCCCTCACCACCCATGGTTTTTGTTGGCCAACACCTTCTCACCTGTGAGATGGGTTTTCTGAAGAAAGGCAATCTTAATCTTTTGCTTAGGGTGGTCTAATACCAGATACCTTTTTAGGGGGCAGTTGATAACCCTTCACATTCCAGCTTATTACCCTGACAGCCATGTTGTACCAACCTTTTTATGATGCCAGTTCGTTTTGTGTGTACCCAGCTTGAACAAACACATCTTGAGCATTAACCATAACATAACCAGCTAAATTGAATAGAGCCATTTTCCCAGATCCGACCCTCTCCTTTCACCTCATCCCCAACTGGGGCTAGAATTCATCCCTTAAAGAAAACTTCAAAAGCTAGTAGTACAGAGCTGGCACTTCAGCCTGGTCCCATTATGGACTGAGCGCAGACAAACAAACAGAAAAATGTAGGAGAGGTTGTGGTTTCCTCTGGCCTAGGCCTTAGATGAACTGTTAGTGGGGTTTAAGACTGCGGGGGTGTGGAGCGAATTTAAACTGGAATAGAAAAGGATGTGAGGCTTATATTCTAAATTGAGTCAGGTCGTATCTACAGGCGTCTCTGTTGCACGCGATGAGTGCTCTTGGTGACTCTCCCTGCCGGGATGGCCTAGTTGGTATCCTGTGGGCTCTTTTGACCAAAAGTTGGGGAGAGGTTTGTGTTGCTAAACACTTCTGCCTGCCAAGTTTTAATGAAATTCTGGGGTTTGTCATCTTCAACCTTCTTAGGAAAGCCCACAAAGCAAAGGTTGTTCTGGTGGAGATGGTTCTCCAAATCATCTGCCTTTAGAGATGCTGCTAGTTTCAGGAGCTCATGTAGTAGCCCTGGGGGCTGGCCACATGCATCTTTCAGCTCACTCACATTCTGCTCAATCAGCCTTGTCCACTCCCTGAGTTTCTGCAGCTAATGCTTAATGACTGAGAGATTCAGCTTCAGATCAGTTTTTGAGCTGATGAGGCTGGTGCAGATGTATTTGGTCATTCATCTCCTGTAGTGAAGGCTCAGGAGGTGGCAAGGAAGGTGGAGGAAGTGTTGGCATCCTCTTGCTTTTCTCCACAGGAAAAATGTTCTAACCTCATAGCGGTAGGGAAGCCCATTTTTGAGATTTGTTTTGCCCCATGAGTAGTTTCTGAGGTAATGGAGCCATTTTCTTTATAATGTTGTGCAAAAATCTGGATAATTGAAGCCCGGGAAGAAGAGTGCTGGTGTGTGTGTGTGTGTGTGTGTGTGTGTGTGTGTGTCTGCTCACATGAAGCTGCTCACCCCATTAAAGGGGTTGTTCACCTTTGAGATAACTTTTAGTATGATGTAGAGAGTGATATACTGAGACAGTTTGCAATTGGTTTTCATTTTTTATTATTCTTGGTTTTTGTTATGTAGCTTTTTATTCAGCAGCTCTTCAATTTGAATTTCAAGCAATCTGGTAACTACGGCCCAAATTACCCTAGCAACCATGCATTAATTTGAATAAGAGACTGGAATATGAATAGGAGACAGTCTGAATAGAAGGATCAGCAATAAAAAGTAGCAATAACAATACATTTGTTGCCTTACAGAGCATTTGTTTTTTAGAAGGGGACGGTGACGCCCATTTGAAAGCTGCAAAGAAACAGAAGAGAAAGACAAATAACTAAAAATATAAATAATAAAAACCAATTGAAATGCTGCTTAGAATTGGCCGTCCTATAACATAATAAAAGTTACCTTAAAGGTGAACCTTGGAAGGGTTTCGCCTTCCAAACCCTTTTTCGGTTCAATTGCTTTTAGATTGTTCTCCAGAAATACTTTTTTCAATTAATTTCCATCTTTTATTTTCTGTAGTTTTTCTAATATTTGTTTAAAGTTTAATGTTCCTGTCTCTGATGTTTGTTTGGCAGGTGCAGATTCTAAATTGTTACAATTTTCTACATTTAGTTGATATATTTCTTAGCAGAATCTGTGGAATATTCCAACAGCTTTTAATGAAACCACTTTTATCTTTGCTCAGTAGGGCCAAAGATAAGAAATGCCTCAACTAAATGGATCAATTTAGAACAGATACACTCAGTGACCCCCCCGCGCTTCTTCAGAAAGACTAAAGAAGGTAAAAAAAAAAAAATTTTTTTCACTTCAATAGTAGAAAAACAGTCACAAATACAGCATAAATAGTTATTGTAAATAGTTTTTATTTCTGATGAACCATCTGAAACCAGCTAAACTGAAAAAAGTGTTGGAAGATGAACAACTTCTTTAATGTTTACAAAAATGAGCCTGCCATTAAACTTTTCTCTTTATGATTTTGTAGGCTGATGATCGTGATTCTAAAAGAGATTCTCTTGAAGAGGGCGAGCTAAGAGATCACAGGATGGAGATCACAATTCGTAATTCTCCATACAGAAGGGAGGATTCTATAGAAGATAGGTAAATGCATAAATTCATGGTTACGGTCATTGGAAACACTGGAAGTGAAGAATTTTTTTTGTTCTTTGATAAGTCTATATTTCCAGCATACCAGTAATGTTTTTAATCCTAATATTCAAATATATCGTTTGTTCTATTTGCAGTAACATTTTAAGTAATTTTAAAACATTTCTGAGACCATTCATATGTTTGAGATAAAGCTATGGGGAAAGCACATACTGGGCTTGTAATTGTGGTGATAATTTTAGGGAGAACTGTAGTGATCAAATCAGCCCTATCCCATTGGCTTCTGATATTCATTTTGGCAGATGAGAAACTAACTACTTTGCCATCAGCATGCATTGTTAGGTGTTGTTACGGGTATTATTCTAGCACATCAATAAAGCATTATTGCATACCAGCGTGCTTCAGGCATCAACGCCGTCTGAGGCAGCGTTCGCAATGCTGCCCCTCGCTCTTACCTTAAGGTCGCCGACGGGGGTCTGGTGGGGGGTGCATCGCTAGCGCAGAGTGCAAAATATCTCGCTTTGCGCTAGAAAAGACGAATTTCCAGTTTAATAACGGAAATTCGGCTCATAAAGTTACAAGGAGAGGCTATTTGCTGCCCCAGGTAACTTCTGGGGAGCTGCTGCCTGAGGCAAGTTACTCACCTTGCCTCATGGCAGAAACACCACTGATTGCATAGGGCACTATAATGTCTATTTACTACATCCAAAATACTCTGTGTATCTTACCATAATCATATACAAAGAAGAAACTTACATTTTTCAATGTATATTTTATACATATCATATATAGTTTAGGTGTAGTGATGGGCGAATCTGGGGCGTTTTGCTTCACCGAAGTTTTCACAAATTTCTAGAGAAATTCGTTGCGTTTTTATATATAGTGCTACTCCAGCAGACTTCTGCACTGAAATCAATTTCTCAAAAGAGCAAACCTATTTTTTTATATTCAATTTTGAAATCTGACATGGGTCTAGACATTTTGTCAGTTTCCAGCTGCCCCTGGTCATGTGACTTGTGCCAGCACTTTAGGAGGGAACTGCTTTCTGGCAGGCTGTTCTCAATATAACTAAAGGAGTCACAGTGGGACATGGGCTTTTACTGTTGAGTGCTGTTTTAGATATGCCAGGCAGCTGTTACCTTGTATTAGGAAGCCGTTATCTGGTTACCTTCCCATTGTTCTGTTGTTAAGGTCCCCATAGACGCAAAAATCTTTCTCTGCTGAAAGACCGATCTTAGCGAAGTCCGACCAATCTGTCAAATTATCGTGCGGTTAGTCGGATACCAACGATCGTAAATCTTACGATTTTTCGTCCGACAACGGTCTGCAGATTGATCGGCCAGGTTAAGGTGACCATACACGAAGAGATCCGCTCGTTTGGCAACATCCCCAAACGAGCGGATCTCTTCGTGTATGGTCACCTTAACCTGGCCTTGAGGTGGGCGATATCGGGCTGATCCGATTGTGGGCCCTAGGGCCCAACGTTCGGATCAGTACGGGCGGTCGGATCGCGGGACCGCATCAACGAACAGATGCGGCCGCGATCCGACGGGATTTTTAATCCTGCCCGATCGACATCTGGCCGACTTTCGGCCAGATATCGATCGGGAAAGCCCGTCCGAGGGCCCCCCACACGGGCAGATAAGCTGCCGACACAGTCTGTCGGAAGCTTTTATCTGCCCGTGTATGGCCACCTTAAGAAAACCTTTATCGGTCCCTGTGCAATCTACCTATGTTTGCAGGGCCAAGCAGGCAGCGACCCTTCAGTTTTGCTGGCAATATTGCCTGAAATGGTATTTTTAGTTGATGGACACCTCGGATATTCATTTTGAGACAATCGTGGTCTCACGATAACCATTGGCTCTTTCAAAAATCTTTACGTCTATGGCCAGCTTTAGGCTGCTGGGGGGGAAAAGGGGGGGGGGGTGATATCACTCCAGCTTGCAGTACAGCAGTAAAAAGTGTTGAATTTTATCAGAGCACAAGTCTCATGACTTGGGGCAGCTGGAAAATTGACAATATATCTAGCCTCAGGTCGGATTTCAAAATGAAGTATAAAAAAAATTGTTGGCTTTTTTGAGAAATGGATTTCAGTGCAAAATTCTGCTGGAGCAGCACTATTAACTGATGCATTTTGAAAATTTTTTTTTTTCCAATGACCGTATCCCTTTAATACTCTACTTAGAAACCAAATATCATGGTCTCTCTTGCACTGATATAATGAATGTTTCTAAGACCCTTTGCACCCTCTTTGCCCCAAGACATTTGCACCCCCATGTTTGCCTACACATTATTGTCATATTCTACATGCTAAATAAGTTATGATGCAGAATATTGTCTGATGCTTCGTTAATCTTTTAGAGGCGAGGAAGATGACTCCTTGGCTATTAAACCTCCACAGCAGATTTTGCGAAAGGAAAAATCACATCACAGAAAAGATGAAAAGAGAAAGGAGAAGCGCAGACACCGTAGCCACTCCGCTGAAGGACCTGCAGGTATTAAATAGTTTAGTTGCGTATTTGTATTTAACACACACAAGGTTTTCTTAACCAGAACTCCTTGTAAAATCCTAGGATTGAAAGCAAACTTTGCAACGGCAAGTCATATCCCTTAAAGGTTTCACTTGAACAAAAAGCCACTCCGATGAGTTGAGAGACATTCACTTTGACTTCATTCTACTAGATACTTTATGTATCATGGCCTGGATAAATGAGAATCACCATAGAGGTTGTTTTGTACTGGAAGTGAGATCTGAAATATAGTGAATAAAGTACCCCCTGTTGTAAATTATAAGGTTATTAAAAGTTACCTAGGAGTTTCATGACCATATAAGGTTATGAAACTCCAAGGTAACTTCTAATATCTTCATATTTTACAACTGGGGGTACTTTATTTATTATAATACACAAGTTTCATTGAGTCATGTGACAGAAATTACATCAGAAGTCACCATTTGTAACTGATGACAAGCTATTTGCGGCTTTTGTGTATTATAACTCCATATTTACCCACTGTGGACTATAACCGCTCCTGGTTATAGGTATCTGTTTATTTATAACTGGTAGCATTCTTGACTCGTTGTGGCATTTGTTCTATATGGCCTTTACAACTAAATTAAATGCCTGCTTATTTCTCCTAACAATAATTCATAAAAACCGTTCCAAAGGTATAACCAACAGAATAGGTAGAACATTTTAAATACATATGATAAAGCAGTAAGACTATATAAAGCTTTCATTGTTGGGGCCTATGGACACAATGTGAATAATACTATAAATACTGATTATCAGGCAAACCCATTCGTGTGAAGGACAAAGACCGAGAACATGAGAGACGAAAGAGGCGCAAAGAGGAGCAAGACAAAGCTCGACATGATTGGGAGAGACAGAAAAGAAGAGAGATGGCAAGAGAACATTCAAGAAGAGAGAGGTAATTATTAGATGGACATGCATTCCATTTTTGTGTATGTAGATAAATAATGTACTGGGTTAAGAAAAAAAGGGTACATTTGTTCCAGTTGTTATGATTATACCAGGTGGCAACAGTTAAAAATGACTGCACATGAATGAACGGATAGTGGTCGCCTATTATGCCCTGAACAGATACCCATTTTATCTATTTATTTAACCCAGATCCTTTTTTTTGTCTTTAAATGCATTTTACACATGGACTGTGCATCCAACATAAATTTTAAGGAACTGCTTTACATGTAAAGCAGGCAAGTTCTTTTGTCCTATTTCATTGGTCACCCCCGCCTTGAAAAAATAAATTGTTTTACTAAAGTATGGTTATCATTTAGCAATGTCACTACATATATGGTATTCTTGGTACTATTGTACAGGCTTTCTTTCCTGTTTCTGCATAACCAGTATCTACTTCTTTGCACAAATGTCAAGACCTGTGTGAGACATAGTAAAGCAAGAATGCAGAAAATGGTCCTGGTTGGGGAGTAACGCAAGCTCGAAACATTTTTCTTTAGGGTACCAAAAAAGTATTTGGCTATTTGTTGGCTCCTATGCAAACAGGAGGCTCTGTATGGCAGTACACCTGTTGTTTTTTTATGCAACTAAAGCCTTCCTCCAAGCTAGGAATTAAAAAAACACTAGGAGCAAAATCCAAGGAGCAACATGCTGCACCCGTGCCACTGCTTGGAGGCCACTGATTTAGAGAGAACAGCAGAATGTATGATTTCTTTACCATTTTTCAGAGAATATGAATGGTACAAATGACACAAACTTTTTTTTACTCATGGTTAGTGGTTGGCTGAAGCCATTTATTGTCAAACAACTGTGTTTATTCTTTTTAAATCATAATCACTACACAAACTACCCAAATGACCCTGTTCAAAAGTTTACAGACCCGAGTGATTTGGCCTGACAACATGCACACAAAAGCGTTAGGGCTCCTACACACGGGCGTTTTTGACCTGCGCTCCCCTGCGTTGCGTTTGGCTGCGTTCAAACGCAGGGGAGCGCAGGTCTAGACGCACCTCATTTTGTTCAATGAGGTTGTACCCACGAGACGCGTGTAAGCGCCGAACGCAGATTCAGATGCAACATGCTGCATTTTTCCTTCGTTCGGCACTCACATGCGTTCGTGTGAGTACAGCCCCATTGAAAATAATTGAGTGCGTCTATACCTGCGCTCCACTGCGTTTGAACGCAGCAAAACGCAACGCAGGGGAGCGCAGGTAGAAACGCCCGTTTGTAGGAGCCCTTAGAATGGCTATTAAAGGTAACCATCTTCACCTGTTATCTGTTTGCTTGTAATTTGCTTGTTATTAGTGGGTGTTTATAAAAGGTCAATGACTTTCTGGACTCCTGACAGACCCTTGCATCTTTCATCCAGTGCTGCACTGATGTTTTTTGGATTCTAAGTCATGGGGAAAGCAAAAGAATTGTCAAAGGATCTGCGGGAAAGGGTAGTTGTACTTTATAAAACAGGAAAGGTTATAAGGAAATTGAGAATGCCAATCAGCAGTGTTCAAACTCTAATAAAGAAGTGGAAAATTAGGGGTTCTGTTGAAACCAAACCAAATAAAAGTAAAATTTCAGCCACAACTGCTAGAAAAATTGTTCAGGGTGCAAGGAAAAACCCACAAATAACTTCAGGCGAAAAATTGTGCTGTGGTTTCTAGATGCACAATAAGGATGGGCTGCATGGCCATTACTACACAAATGCCACAAAGTATCCCGCTTACAATATGCCAAACAGCACAGAGACAAGCTTCAAACCTTCAGGCACTAAGTCATTTCGAGTGATGAGACTAAAATTTTACTTTTTTGGCAGCAACCATAAACTCTACTTTTGGAGAAGGGTCAACAAGGCCTATTGTGAAAGGTACACCATTCCTACTGTGAAACATGGTGGTGGGTCATTGATGTTTTGGGGATATGTGAGCTACAAAGGCACAGGAAATTTGGTCAGAATTGATGGCAAAATTAATGCAGTAAGTTATAAAAAACACTGGAGGAAAATTTGCACTCATCAGCCTGGAAGCTGCTCATGGGACGTACTTGGACATTCCAACATGACAATGATCCAAAACACAAGGACAAGTCGAGCTGTCGTTGGCTACAGCAAAATAAAGTGAAGGCTCTGGAGTGGTCATCTCAGTCTCCTGACTTCAATATCATTGAGCCACTCTGGGGAGACCTCAAACGTGCAGTTCATGCAAGACAGCCCAAGAATTTATGGGAACTGGAGGCTTTTTGCCAGGAAGAATGGGCAGCTTTACAGTCTTGTGTTATTTATATTCTTTGAAAAATAATTAAGAAATCATAAATTCTGCCAGGGTATGTAAACTTATGAGCACAACTGTAAATGCAAACAGTTTCCTTGTTTGTCCAGTTTGACACAAAATATAACAAAACCAAAGATTTTCTGTGATTAAAACAGTAGAAAAAAGTGTTTGGTGTAAGCCCTATTCATTGAACTTGTGCTTAAAAGGTAGTATACTGCCCTTTTACAAATGTTAATGACCCTATATAATCTGTTAATGCATGTCTTTATTGCATTATTTAAGAAAGTTCAAGATAACTTCGTTTTGGCACATTTTATTAAGCTTAGACAGTACAATAATTTATACCGTGTTTTTATTTCTTTTTCGACATAATGTGACCTTAAATATGGAATTTTAGGGGGCACTTTGATGTTTGCAGGGACCGCCTGGAACAGTTGGAGCGTAAGCGTGAACGAGAGAGAAAAGTGAGGGAACAGCAGAAAGAGCAAAGGGAGTTGAAAGAGAGAGAAAGGAGAGCTGAGGAGAGGCGCAAAGAAAGAGACCTCAAGAGGGAAGGTACACCATCCCATATATTACTCTATTACTCTTATTGTCTTGCTGATTTTATCATGAACAGAATCCTATTAAATACATATTCATTTGCCTTTTTCTTGCTTGAATATTCATTATTACATTGCATGAGCTGTTTTTTTTGACAGACCAAAGGTATCCATTCTCTGTAGTAAACAGTATCGTCATTTGAGAGCTGATGGTTACTCGATCATGTAAAGGACAGTTCTTGAAAGCTGGAAGGGATAAAATTACTGCATTTTATTCAACAGTGCATTTTTTATACACTTTCAGGATATCTGGTAACTTTACATGTAGTACTCATCCTATGCTTATATGGTTGTATAGGTACTTTGTAGCCATATTATATATTTCATTGAAATTATGTAAGTGCCATCCATAAAGGTGAATCTAGAATTAGTGAGACAAGATTTAGAACTTTTTACAGAGGGTGGCTGCATCTCTGTAGAATGACCCATGTTCTTTTCAGGGTTTCAAGAAAATTAATGCTTGGAATATTTTTCAAGTACTAAATATTATTTTTACATTGAGATTGAAAATGTTTTTCTACTTTGGGAAATGCACAGAGCCTTCTTTTAGAAAACAAAAATGAGCAAGTGCTCATTCAAGAAGCACTTGCATCTGGATCATGGTCTTGATTTTGATGTGCAATACACAGTGGCTGCACTCTACTGCCTGCCATAGGGTATGCAATCTGGGTGCATTAATGTGCCTCCCACTGCTTGTCTCTTATAAATACAGCACTGCCGAATGCAGACAGTGATGTATCTATGGGCTGAGGGTCAAAGATCCTTGCACTCCACATAATTTAAGAGCAGAGGCAGAACTGGGCGCATAGTGTGGAAAATGTTTCTGCTTGAACCATTTTGCGCCATGCTGCATCATTAAATTATTTTCTACCTTTCACACATTACTTTTTACTGTACAGTCTTTATTTTGACTATCGATCTACTGCAGACACTTCAGTATAGACGAAAAAAGAATAAGCACAATGTTTATTTTTATTGGTTATACATATCTTCTGACCAGCCAGCTGTTACTTAGTACCCTGTTTAACAATCCAAACAGCAATAATCATAAAGGAGTTCCCTTAGCACTTACTCTGTACATTTTGGAATACTTTCAAAGTAATTTTTTTAGGTATTGTCTAAATATATCTGAATAGGATATTTGCACATTGTAGAATACTGTGCTTAAAGGACAAGGAAAGGCAAAAAAAATAAATCCATTTTAACTTTCTTTATTGAAAAAGAAATCCATCTCCGATATACTTTAATTAAAAAATGTGTACCATTTTTATAAGAAACCTGACTGCATTCAGTGAAAGTCTCCCTTCATTTACTGCTGTGGATAGGAATTGTCAGACTGTCCCTAACTGCTGTGCAGGGAAACCATCATACTGGTTAACATCAGGGGGAGCACCCACCTTACTTCCCAGCCATGCAGAACTCCAGCAGATTGCAGTTGGCGACTGTGTAGAGATTTGTATTGGCCTTTAAATGCCCTTTACTGTTTGCAACTCCAGCTGCAGGGACAAAGATCATGGAGCCAGATTTAAACAGATAAACTGGGATTCTATTTGGAAGAGTTTGCTGCAGCCACTGGTTCTGCAGAGTTGGAGAAAGTTTATATTAAACAATACAAAACCTATAAAATCCACATTCGATTACATGACAACACAGGACCCAGTGCAGTCTGTATATTCTGAATCAGACTTGCTGTATCTGCTTCTGGCAGATATTATTAGACTTGTGGGTTTTGATAATTTGTGACTATCCCTAAGCAACCCAGATCACACTGAGCAGGTGCACAATCTTGGTCTTGCAAAGATTTTCAACAAAGTTGCTAGATGACAGCCCCCTGTGCCCAACTTTGAAAGTTCATGTTTATGTGGACTTCAGCAGCAAACTAATCTTACAAATAGAATCCCAGTTTATCTGTTTAAATCTGGCTCCATGATCTTTGTCCCTGCAGCTGGAGTTGGAAACATTAAAGGGGATGGAAATGCAAAAATAAAATCCAATATAAATCTATACACAGTCACCAACTGCAAGCTGCTGGAGTTCTGCATGTCTGGGAAGTAAGGCAGGGGCTCCCCCTGCTGTTCATAAGTATGATTGTTTTACCTGCCCTGCAGTTAGGGACCGTCTGACAATTCCTATCCACAGCAGTAAATGAAGAGAGAATTTCACCGAATACAGTAAGGTATCTTATAAAAATTGTACACATTTTTATATTAAAGTATATTGGAGAGAGATTACTTTTTCATTATTTTTCTGCCTTTCCTTGTCCTTTAAGCACTGTTCAGACTGATGGAGGATTGGAAAATTAGGGATTCTCTTGGGTAGACCAAGAAAGCTTACAGATGTCTCTGAAACAAAGTGCAGTTGCAGATTCAGCATGCACAGTAACAATAGCTGCCGGAAAAGCAGCTGCTGCACCAACACCACAAAACTGCAAAAACATTGGTGGCAGCCCCCCCCCCCCCCCCCCCCCCATGGCAGCCCTGGTAGAATGGAAAAGCCAATTTTTTTTTTGTTAAAGGCTGGCTTATAACTTTACTGTGCAAAGAAAGAAGAAATGAAGAGGATTTCTCTCTCGCAAGTACCCTGAGTAACTATCACAATAGACTGCATGCTGTCATTTATGCTAAAGGGGGCAATGCATAATATTAAGAACTATGGCTATGAAACCTTTTGAGCATTACCTTTTTATTATTTGTTACTACACTTTGTTTAATGATTGTGCAGTTATTTATTACACATTATACCTAATCGTTTCATTCGAATCACATTGAAAATATAGAAATGTGTTTTGTCGGATCACTCATGTTTTCTTACACACCTTACAAATTCTGTCAGGGGAATGCAATTTTCTCCATGTCTTACACTATGCCTTCCTCCATTGCAAGGTTCTTAAATCCAGGTTTCAGCCAGGTTTTTGCACAGTTTAAGTAGCAGTTTTATAAGATCTGACCAGGTTTGGCCTCTGCTGAGAGCAATGTAACATTTCCTAAAGTGGACATTGCCTGCTTGTTCCTCTGTGATATCCAAGCCACAAAACGTGTTTCATTGCTTGTTTTGCAAGAAGAATGCATTGCCGGCCTTTCATGATAATGATAGTTCTAATAATAAAGTTAAAATGCAAGCCTGCCTTGCACTTGTCAGTCAGTTTAGTTTACCAACCTATACAACATGCCTTCCAGGGCTCCCAGGATCTGTGCTTCCTATGCATAGGAATCCAGGGCTCTTGCAAGAGAGTGAGAAAATGCAGTACAATGCACACTATGCAGATGCAAGAATACTTGTAGAGTTTAGCACTCAAAGTAAGTTTTGCCTTTTTAACTTGTTTTCATGGCAATAACCTTGTAGCAATGCACTGTAACCATTGTTGCCAGATGAGCCTGTACCATACAGCTGCCATGAACACACTCATT
Source organism: Xenopus borealis (assembly GCA_024363595.1). Lineage (NCBI taxonomy): Eukaryota > Metazoa > Chordata > Amphibia > Anura > Pipidae > Xenopus > Xenopus borealis. The sequence goes on from CM044443.1 coordinate 94,484,414, forward strand.
TGGCAAAAAGGCATTATCAGCAATTCCAATAGCCTTCTTTCTACTAAATGTTTTTCTCATAAACCAGTCGGTAATACTTTCCTTTCAACATGTTTTTTTTTTATAAAGATAAAAAATTGATTAATTTATGCCCCTGTGTATCGCAAAAAACAATCTCTGTGACATCATTTTGGAGAAGGGAATCTGTTCGTTTAGTCTGCTATTACTTTTTTTAAGGCATTGCCCGATACAATGGAAAATATTTCCTATTTATTGGTTGGATGTGCTTTCACTTCATCTTCTTATGGATTTTCAGTTCATGCTGTGGACATTGGCTATATTGATCAAATTGCCATACGGGTTTCTTTGCGGAGGTAACGTGAAATATTTATTGACTCCCAACAAAAAAGTATCCATTGGCCAATGCACCTTTTTGCTTGTTCACTTTAGCAAGCCAAAGCAATTTTGTAATGCTCCTCTCGTACATGGTACAGTATTGTACTCAGAAAGCAGAGCCATGCAAAGTATTTATAGGTTTCAGAATTCACAAGTGCTCAGTATGATGTTGGCATGGTTGTCTTGGGATATGTACTTAATTTAATCTGCAGAAATTAACCATTTTTTACTCGGAAGAAAAAACATACTGTGACCACTTATACACATTTTTTTTTTGTTCCTATGAGATCCTAACCTAAAGAAAATACCAAGAATGTATTCTATATATTTATTGTTTTCACCATGCCTTCCAGCTCTTCCCATATATGAGGTACAATCTTAAATCCTAATAATGGTAAAATGGGAAGGGGAAACTGGAATTCCTGGGCACAACCAGACATAGCTTGAGATGCATCAGGGAGAAGCAACTTCCTTTATTAGCCTTAAATCAATTTTTGAGTGGAGATCACCTTTAAAGGGGTTGTTCATCTTTGCGATAACTTTTAGTATGACGTAGAGAGTGATATTCTGGGACAATTTGCAATTGGTTTTCATTTGTGGTTTTTGAGTTATTTTGCTTTTTACTCAGCAGCTCTTCAACTGGCATTTTAACTAGGCTTCAAATTACCCTAGCAGCCATACAGTGAAATGAAGAGACTGGAGTATGAATATTAGATGCCTGAATAGAAGGATGAGAAATACAAAGTAGCAATAACAATACATTTGTAGCATTACAGCGCATTTGCTTTTTAGAAGGGGTCACTGACCCCCAATTGAAAGCTGCATATAGATGGAAAAGAAAAATAATAACTATACTATTCTATACCATACTAAAAGTAACCTTAGAAGTGAACAACCCTGTTAATACTATATAATTTGCCACAGAGCATACTATATATCAACCTTTCCAAATATCACCCTATAAGCCATTATAATATCGGCAAACCAAAACTGAATAGCCGCCTCCCTGTATTGAATAAAAGTTGATGTTGATATATACCTGGTAGGAAGAAACCTAGCTGAGGTATCCTCTGTAGTCATAGCTTTATATTTTTAGAGTTTAGTAGTCTAATGGGAGGGTTATAGATGGTTCTTGTTAATGTCTAATGTAAACCTATGGATCTATGGGTAGTAGTGTGTAGTGCTACTTTATGTAGTACTTATTCTTTTTTTATACTAATATTTTCAAGTAAGGGGAATATTATGTGTTATAACACATAATTTTAATGAGTCAATTGATCACTAAGCACCTAACATACAACATTGCTAAACACTGGTGATAAAGATATATTTTTCGCTTTATGTATTTCTTAAAGATGTAATCTGTTAAAAAGTGCTTGGTCATGTGCTTTATGACCTGTATATTATATGAAATTATATAACCAGATATATACCCAATTTACTTGAGAATAGTTACTTTTGGCATCATGCAAGCCCAGAGAACCTTGACCTGAAGAAAGCTCTGTTTGTGGTTTTGTACATTTACACGACTGTGCAAATTCTCTAGAACTTCTAATATATTTATATTTTGCTAATACATTTATGGGACCTGTTATCCAGAATGCTCGGGACCTGGGACTTTCCGGATAACTGATCTTTCCATAATTGGATCTCCATACCTTAAGTCTACTAGAAAATCATGTAAACATTAAATAAACCCAATAGGCTGGCTTTGCTTCCAATAAGGATTAATTATATCTTAGTTGGGATCAAGTACATGCTACTGTTTTATTAGAAATAGGAAATGATTTTAAAACATTTTGATTATTTGGATAAAATGGAGTCTATGGAAGATGACCTTTCTGTAAGCCCAAGCTTTCTGGATAATGGGTTTCTGGATAACTGATCCCATACCTGTATTACCTATATTATAGCTTTCCATTTTGTTTCCTGAAGTATGTGCCCTCTCCACACAGCATTGTCACTGCAAGTTACAGCTGCATCTCCGCCTCCATCTGATTTCTAATACTGTACATAGCTCTTGTTTTATAAAATCATATTTGTAAATGTTTTTCATATATCTGTGAATGAATAAGGTTTTGATGCACATCTTATGTCTAGAAAGACATCATACTAAACGTTAACAAAGGTGAACAACGCCTTTAAGTCTAAAGCAACTGGACTTTGAGTTTTCTTGAAAATGTTTCACTACTCTCCCAAGTAGCTTACTCCCTTCTACTGAGTAGTAGGGCATCCCCCAACATATTGCTACTTATTTTGGGGAGAATACCCTGAAACTGGTATGGTAATATGAGAGAACTGCCTGAAAACTTGCTGATTAATTAAACCATCTAATGTGCGATTTTATAAATGATGTAATGTGCCAGGGGATCACACACGACCTAATTCTGGGTTCTTTGGTAAAATGCCATAGATCCAAGTTGATCCTAAAGAACTTGTCAGACAGGGAACGGAACAAGCCAGAGAACAAAGTCTTATCCAAGGGACTAAACGTCATGGTGGCACCATGGTATGCTCCAGTGCTGGATTTCCTCACAGCCACAGAGTCCACGATAATAATATACCAGTGGATGATGCTGAAAATATCAGCTCCCCTTCCAACCTAGTTCTCACTACCGTACCATTGGATAAAGGGAGATGTACGGTGTTACTGAACTCTTAAGACTCTTAATCCAAAGTGGCCATGCTACTCTGTGATTTTGAACAAGGGTCGAGGGATCGTACTAGCAGCTAAAACAAAGGTTATAGGCAAGAAGGACAGGGTCATCAAGCCGGCTTTGTAACATAACCTCTACCCAGTGGAAGCCACTCTGTGCCTATGTGGACTTCCTTAGATACACACAGGAGGAGCCCCTTTGAGGCCAATTGTAAGCAGCATCAACTCTGACTCTTATCACTAGATATGTGATGGAGTATACAGGAAACTCGCTCATACCCACTCGTGCTGATCAGTATTTGAAACTCTACACCATCAATTCCTAAGCTAAAGACAAGGAATACAAGCATCTTAAACAAGCTTTAGAAACACGTGGATGCTCAAACACTACCTTTGTCAAAACAAAATCACAGTCAAGCAAAAATTCCTGACCAACAAACAGGAAAACAAAAAAAAAATTGGAGAATGTTCAACAAATCTTGCAGTCCTGTGTTTTCAAACCAAGCAAGATCCTGATGCATAAGCTGGTAACGCCCACAAAAGACCAAGATAACCCCAAAGTACATGAAAAGTAATGTGATCTGGCTCTCCAGTGTTGTGAAGAATGCACAGAGCATTACTTTGGGGAGACCAACGATCCACTCAGTAAGCAAAAAGCCCAACACAGTTGAGCCAACTCCTTAGGACACTCCACAGTTAAAAAAGTACATGTATTTAACGGAGAAATGGTGGACTACCATTTATTTTTTCTCTCTCATGTTTTTCTTTAACTGCATCAACTTCTATGCGAATGTCCAGTTTGTGCCAGCCCGTGCGTTCATAACCTGCCCTAAGCCTAGAAAAACGGAGAAAATGAGACACACAGCAAGTGATTTTCTCTAGTCTAGTACTATGTGTATGCCTTCTCTTAGCTCTTCTAGCCTATCTACTATTCTTTGGATCTTATCCTCATTCAAGGGCTTGTTCACCTTTGAGTTAACTTTTAGTATAATGTAGAGAGTGTAGATATTCTGAGTCAGTTTCCAGTTGGTTTCCATTTTGAATTATTTATGCTATTATGTTTTATTATTTAGCTTTTCATTCAGCAGCTCTCCGCTTTGCAATCTGGTTGCTACGGTCCAAATTACCCCAGCAAACATGCATTGCTTTGAATAAGAAACTGAAAGAGAACAAATAACAATACATTTGGGACTTTCGTTTGAAGAAGACATCTATAAAAAAGAAAAAATGAAGTCCAATTGAAAAAAGTTGCTTAGAATTATCCATTCTATAAACATACTAAGAGTTAACTTGAAGGTGAACCACCCCTTTAAGCAATTCCACAGTTTTGTATCACTTCTCCAAGAACTCCTTTTTACATTCATTCTTTAAAATGTCTGAAGTTGTATACTGTATATTGTTTTTCCTTGTCAGGGGTTACTGTTATTTATTTGTTGCTTTCTATTGATTTTTATTCACCAGCAACTGCACATCACAGAACGACCAGGGAAGACCATGGTGAAAAGAATAAAGCAGTTAATCGTAGTCAAAGTCCCGTAAGGCAGCCACAAGAGAGATTAGTTACGGGAGATGTAAAGAAACAAGGTGAGCAAAGTTAAGAAAAACTTCTGTTTGGCCAGAAAGTCTTCTAGAGATATAAGGGGACCTGACATGTTGGGTTTTAATCTTTTTTTTTTTTTTTTGGGTTAATGGATGATGTTACAATATATGGGGCTAGCTATACCAGAAGGCAATAAGATTGTAATATTATTTAATTGTTATTGTCCTCTAAAAGGAATGTCATTCATAATTCCCTGAGCAGGGGTACTGAAGCTTGTCCCTTAATGCTACCTCACCCATCTCTTCTACCTGGGGGAATGGCTATGCCATACACCTTGTGTTGCATATTTAATCCGGGACCTACAGGTCAGGGGGTTCAGGCTGCCCTCGGCACTTCCTTTGCGGATCGCGGTCAGGGTTTGGGTTGAGCTCTTCTGCCTGCTCTTCCCGCCTGCGACCTTACACTTCCAGCTTCTATTTTTTAGGCACATGCTCACCACGCTCCACCCCTTTTTGATGTGTTTTTTGGGCCTATAAATAGAGGGGAAGAGGCAGGTGTGGGTCGTTTTGGGTGCTGGTAAAAAAAACCAAAAAAAAAACCAGACCCGCACATCACTAGTGCGCAGCAGCAGGGGACACAGTTGGCTTTATGTTTACCATAGTAAAGCAAAGTCTACATACAGCCTATTGCTTCTATGCCCTATCTATAATGGCATCCTATACGTGTCTATGCAGTGACCAGTTTCCATGGGAAATGTACTCAAAAAGATTTAAATTAGACATTCTCAACTGACCCTTTCATCTGCTTTGTGCAGCAGTAGACTATTTCTTTCAGCAATGAAATGAGTTATTGATGGATAACAATTTATGATGCTGTGTGATTTTTTTTTTTTTTTTTTCCAGAGAAAGATGAAAGACTAGACACACAAACAATGTTCTCAGATTTACAAGACATCAGTGACAGTGAGAGAAAAACTACTTCTGCAGAATCTTCCTCCGGTATGATTTATCTCAAGTCAAATCTATTTATGATCTATCTCTAGATAACTACACTGTTTAGTAGTGCATCCATGCCAGATTTGTAGTGCTCTGCTTTTACTTTTTTCTACACAACAATCTCCCTGTTCCTCAACACTCTTGTCTTGAAAATCTGATTCTCTTTATATTATAACAGTCAAGATCATGAGAGATACAGGTTATATGAGTATATGTCGGGGAATTTCCAGGCAGATGTGGCTTATGAATTGCACAATCTCATCATGGTCAGAGTCTCGTGTTAAGTTTGACAGCTCACATTTCCAATTTATTGCTTAATATGATTTGTGGTGGAGGCTTTAAACATTCTTTTTGGATTGGCACATTTGGTTTGGGTTACAGTGGTAAAGACTTACCAGTTTTCTGAAGATGCATTGGTTCATTGCAGCACCGATTTCATAGTTGGCCTTGAAAATATAAGGTGCTTTTCTGTCCTGTAGAATATTAATTCAGTTGCTCCTAATTACAGCAGGTACTGGGTCTGCCTCAGAGGAGGAAGAGGAAACCAGTTCTGAAGAATCTGAGGAAGGAGAAGAGGAGGAGGAAGAAGAAGAAGAGGAGGATGATGAAGAGGAGGAGGAAGAAACTGGAAGCAATTCAGAAGCCGTATCCGAGCAGTCTGCAGGTGAGTTCCTGGCATACGAAATACAGCCGTGTAGGAGTCCATCTCATATTTTTTTTTTTTATTATTATTAAAGATTTTATTTTTCAATTTTCAAAACATAAAAACAAGCCGCTACAGTAACAAAAAGAAGGAAGAGGAAAGGGAGAGAAGAAAGAGCGAAGCAAGGGGTTCCAATTATTTTGTGCCTAGATAGTAGTACTTTAGTTTCAGCAAATATTTCGCAAGTCCTCCATATAGCTTTAAACTTCTCCGGCAACGTCTCACCAAGTAAGTGTGTTTCTGGCGTGGAAGGGAATCATTTACCGGTTTCTGCCATTGCTGCAGAGAAGGATAGTCCATCTCATTCTTTGCTGCAAATTCTATAATTTTCCTTCCATCAGAAAGTAATACTGGTCCCCAGCAAAGCCACATCAGAAAAGAACTGGTCCGCTGTTCGTGCTGACACCCAGGAGGAAGAGAAGAGTCTGTTCTTTTATTCACTTCCGCTCTCTTCTCTCTGAGGGTGAAACACCATACCAACATATTTCATGCTACTGAAAGGAAAAGCACTGTTTATCTACTCACCTGTCACTACTTACCAAATAGGTGACCATTAAATGAAACCACACAAAGAGCGTTAAGCTGCAAAGGGGAAACATTTTTTATTTTATTAGTTTACTATGTTGAGAAAGAAACATTGCTTTTCCTTCATAAACAAAGTCAAATGTAAGGCTGTCGGCATTCCAAATAGTGAATGTTTATACAAGTTATTTGCCTTAAAACTTTGTGTGGGTGACCGCAATATTCTACGTATATGTATCTGGTTTTTATTTAAATACTCTGTTTTAAAATGATTTACATATTTTCTTGTGCAGCCCTCAGGCTTGGTATTTAAACTGCTGTTTTTAGCAACTAGGCAGCCCTTTTGAAATATGAATAGTAGAGGGTCAAAAAATAAAGATAAGCTCTATAAAAATAATAACCTGAACCTGTCAGCCAGGAAGCATACAAAATAAATTTATGGAACATTTCTTTATAACAAACTAACTTGATTTGGTAAAATACCCATTTTGATTGATACTCTGTCATGTGAGTAACTTCGTTTGGTATGAAAGTGCCGAGCATCTGTGAGAATGGAAATGGATTGAAGATTTTTGCTTTAGTACTGTGATCGCCAAACATTGCAAAGCTACAATGTTACTCAGGGTCTGATTTATCACCATTTGCTGTACATGTATCATTTCACATGCATGAGTGAGTTTGTTTGCAAAGGTTGAAGCTTCTAGTAATTTTGTCTGATCACAAATACCAGATTATCTTCATTTGCAGAGGAGGTCAGTGATGAAGAGATGAGCGATGACGAGCGAGAGAACGGGAATCATGTTCCTCCTGTCGGTAAGGAATAAAAATTTACTATTTGCAGTTTTCATTAAAATATATTAGCAATTTAACAAATTGAATACATACAGATCTTAAAGGGGTAGAGCAGGTATAATAAAAAGTAGGGAGCACGCTGGGCCACACATGAACCTTTATTATAGCTGAATAAAGAGTGATTTGAAAGATAAAATTGATGATGATGGTTACATAGTTAAATTGAGTTGAAAAAAAAGACAGTCCATCAAGTGAAAACCCAGCATCCACACACACACCCCTCCCTACCTTCACATAAATGATATATACCCATATCTATACTAACTATAGAGATTAGTATTGCAATAGCCTTTTTATATTATGTCTGTCCAAGAAATCATCCAAGCTACTTTTAAAGGCATCAACAGGGCAGTGCATTCCACAACCTCACTGTCCTTACTGTGAAGAACCACCTAAGCTGCTTCAAATGAAGGCTCTTTTTTTCTAATCTGAAGGGGTGTCCTCTGTGTTGTGATCCTCTTTATGGGTAAAAAGGTCCCCAGATATTTGTCTATAATGTCCTCTATAATGTATTTGTAAAGTGTGATCGTGTCCCCTCGCCAAGCGCCTTTTTTCCCCAGAGAAAACAACCCCAACCTTGACAGTCTACCCTCATAATGTGTTGTCCTTCCCTCTAACCAGTTTAGTTGCACATCTCTGCACTCTCTCCAGCTCTTTAACATCCCTCTTAAGCACCGGAGTCCAAAATGGCACTGCATACTCCAGGTGAGGTCTTACCAGAGAACTATAAAGAGGCATAATTATGCTTTCATCCTTTGAGTCAATAACCTTTATATGCAGGACAGAACTTTATTTGCTTTAGTAGCCACATAATGACACTGTCCAGAACTTATCTACAAAAACCCCAAGATCCTTCTCATTTAAGGAAACTCCAAACACACTGCCATTTAGTGTATAACTTGCATTTATATTTTTTGCCAAAGTGCATAACCTTGCATTTATCAACATTGAACCTCATTTTCCAGTTTGCTGCCCAGTTTCCCAACTTAGACAAATCACTCTGCAGAGTGGCAGCATCCTGCATGGAACCTATAGTTGTGCACAATTTCGCATTACCGGCAAAAATAGAAATCGTACTTTCAATGCCCACATCCAGGTCATTAATGATGGAGGCATGAATTACATAGTGTATAATCTGGGTGTGTTTAGATATCACTATCCAGTTAGGTGTGGTAGTTTGAACTTTTTAAATGCAGTCCTATTCAAAATATATAAGGTTGAGGCCAACTGTTGCAGCAACAGAGCTGAAATGCCAGCAGACCCATATCATCTGATATCAAATTATATGTACACCAACGCAAGGTGTTTGTGTAATTGTATAACCTGTGCAGTACATGTTATTTACTAACTTAATCAGACAATGGCTTGTTGTGGGGACATTTGCAATTCCTTTATCAACACTGGGGAAATTTTGCACTGGTTGGTAACCCATGGCAACAATCAAAGTTTTGCTTTTACTATTCGACATGCAGTAAGTAAGGTAAGTGGCAGTGGCCTTGGCCAGTGATCTGTTGGTAAGAAATGGCTCTCTAAAGGGGTGGTTCACCTTCAAGTTAACTTTTAGTATGTGTTAGAATGGCCAGTATCACTTTTCAAATGATCTTCATTATTTTTCATAGTTTATGAATTATTTGCCTTTTTCTCCCAACTCTTTCTAGCTTTCAAAAGGGAGTCACTGACCCCCTCTAAAAACAAATCCTCTCTAAAGCGACATATTTATTGTTATCACTACTATTTATTACTCATCTTTATGTTCCGACTGTCCTCTATTAATATTCCATATTCTCATTCAAATCAATGCATGGTTGCTAGGGTAATTTGGACCCTATCAACCAGATTGCCGACACTGCAAACTGGAGAGCTGCTGAATGAAAAGGTAAATAACTCAAAAATCACAAATAATAAAAAATAAAAACAAATTGCAAGTTGTCTCAGAATATCGCTCCCTACATCATACTAAAAGTTAACTCAAAGGTGAAAAACTCCTTTAAGAAGCACAACAATCTGTATCATTTTCTGCAGATGCTATATTTATAAAGCTCCAGAAAAAAAGAGCTACCAGAAGCAGTTATGTCTCTTGTGTGCTTTGGTAGTAAGGTGCATAATTAATATTACTGTTTCCCTTAAAGGCTCTTACAGGATTCTAGGAATTTTAGTTCAGCATATGGCAAGGCCATAGTACTGACATTCCCAATGTAAAGCCTGTTTAAAAACTAATTTTCATGACGTCATTGGTTACCTTGTATATTTCCATGGCATTCTGTCATTGTAAACCATAATAACTTAATATGAAGTCTTAGCTCATGTACAGGTGGAGAGCACATGTCTGTACACATGTAATTACAAGGGAATGGCATCTTTATGCAGCACTCTGTAGCTTGGAAAGAATGACGTTACCACAGTCCTTTGCACAGTTTTTTCTTTCCTCCAAAGTCCCCTTTTTGCAATATAATTACTCAAAGTACTTACAAATAGCCAGCATTTACACCAGGCTCATTGATCATTTCTGCTGCTTTTGTACCCCCATCTAAAGAGAGCTTGTCATCCTCCATTGTGCATGACTCTTTTCTTTCCTTGGTTCCTCCAGTTGATGTATTTCTTATTTTCTGACTAAATGGGACTTTGGATCTCCGTGGTTATCTATAACCTTGTAATAAACTGGGCACGATCGTCTGTCCAACCTACCTAGGGGTGCATGAAAGCCATCACAACTGCTGCCTTAGAGGGGCACAAATAATTTCCTTGTCTAGCCTAAATGTAAACCTATAAGGGCAGATTTGCACCTGGGCACTAACACAGCTACCAATCAGTGGTTAGATGTTTTTTCAACTAGTTTCATATAGTACAAAGAAAAAAAACATCGGTTGCCTAGTTTGTCGGGTTTTTTTTTTTTTGTTTTTGGGTAACTTCCTGACACTAGGTGGCTGTTTTTTTTTTTTTTGCAAGAACTGTAATTCTTAACTCGGGTGTGGTAGAATTGAGGAGTCTGATTTTAACCAATATTTAATGTTTTCATTCTGAACCTCAAAACATGGATCTCTGCAGTAACTTTTAATGCCGTTTAAAAAGAAAATTTTAATGAAAGTTGATCTCGAGCCTCTGGTATCCTTTTTACTTTAAAAGTTGCCATAATGTTTAAAATAGTTCAGTTTCTGGATCAATGCCTGCCCTGGGCCTAGAGTTAATAGACAGATCTGTGGTAGAAGAATGTTTGTGTTTTCTGGTTTTGTAACGTCTTTCTGAGTTGAGTAACATTTTTCTTCAGGGAGCACAATTATGTTTGTCTCTAGAGTTCAAAAGAAATAAAAAAAAAAAAGCTGATCATCTTAGCTGCAGGCTTTCAAATTAAATTTTGGCTTGCAGACCGTAACCTCAAGTAAGTGGTATTGTCCTCATAGATATGAAATTGTTTGTAACACCTGCATTGTCAGCATGCCACAAGTTCTATTGTGGATCTTAAGCTCTACAACACATAGTTGTTACTGGATCATCATTAAAAGTAAGTGTGTACACCGTTCAGAGGGATCATTTTATTATATGAGCTGTAATGACCACTTAGTAAATCATTACTGGTCATTTTAGGTTTATCAGTTTGTTTTCTGAGCTGAAACTATTTGTTCCAGCACAGAAAGTAATTGTCTGGTTTTTTTTTTCCCCCTTTGTGTTTTCCTGTCTGTCAGGTTAAGTTTCTCTGTTTTAGTGTTATTGCGTTGATATTGTATACTAAAGCAGAGACACTGGTTGCATGATGTACTGCCTTAGCTGATGTTTGGGAACACTCTGTAACAGCAGCTGCCCAGTGTATGGCTCAGATTCTTTCAGAGCATGGAGAAGGGTGTTTCTGAGCCAAGCAGAGCTTTATGGTTCTCTTGTTAGAAAGTGGATTATTCGCTGTGGCAACTGGGTCTGTTACCTCAGTCTGTAGCGCTCAAAGTGTCTGCAAATACACGTCATTACCCTTCATTTTTTTATCTTCAGAATAAAGTAGTGAAGCCTTTTTTTTTGCAAATTATGCGAAGGAATGGTAGTATCCATTGATTTCTAACTTGTGGAAGTTACAGAATCCAGATTCGACCATGACTCTGCTGAGAGCGAGGAAGAAGAAGAGGATGAAGAAGACCTAAGAGACGTTAGTCCACATTCAAATCCCCCAACAGATGGAGAATATGTTCCAGACTCTCCAGTCATGTCACCGGTTGAGCTAAAACAAGAATTGCCAAAATACCTTCCAGCCCTCCAGGTAAATGGAGCTCTGAATCCTATTAAACTGTTGCCTTAAAAGGGTTTGTTTGTTTTTCATGTTCAGCCAAATCAGAAAATTAAGCCCAGCTCATTTACCCATGTTTTCATACAGGCTATTGAGGAGCAGTTGTAATGCTAATTGTAGCGTTGTCTAAATCTAGTGTGCAAATAAAGATTGCAGTATTGATAGAAATATTAATTTAGAGTTACATTTTTTCCACCTCTGTAATTTGTTTTTTTCAGGGCTGCCGTAGTGTGGAAGAATTCCAGTGCTTGAATCGAATTGAAGAAGGGACGTATGGTGTAGTGTATAGAGCAAAAGATCGTAAAACTGGTAGGAGTCCATGTGTCTTAAAAAAATAAAAAAATAATTTTTTTTCTATACACTTTCTTTTTAAATTGCTACAGTTTTTAATGGCCTAACATAATGATCATTATTTTTCTGTAGATGAAATTGTGGCTCTGAAGCGGCTGAAAATGGAAAAAGAGAAAGAGGGATTCCCTATCACTTCTCTTCGGGAGATCAACACTATCCTAAAAGCACAGCACCCAAATATTGTCACAGTGAGGGTAAGTATTAAATTTCCCAGGTGACATGTCCATGGAAAAGAATATTTCAGGTCAAATTAAGATTGAATAATAAAAAAATCTCTTTATTTAGAGAGGTGGGCCACTGAGGTGAAACTTGATTTCCTGGAGGATTTCAGTGCACAATTAAAGCTACAAAGACTTTAGAATAAAGTTATGTAATAGAGGGCACTATGTTTTCCCAGTTTCAGTAACCCATAGCAACAAATCGGCATTTGCTAGTCACCTGTTTAAAATCAAACATTTTATTGGCTGCTATGGGTTACTGCTCCTGGACAAACATTGTGCCTTTTATTACATGTCGGAGTATGACTTTTTTTCTTAGTATTCTCCTATACAGTTACCTCAAAGTAGGGCTGTTTCACATGGACATATTTACTGGGTGCCACACATGCCTTAGCATTTGATTTTGTAGCAGGTCCAGGGATGTCATTGGCTATTTGATCTCATGCCCTTCACTCTCAGATTAGAACAATGTAGTTAAATTGTTCTTTAAGGAAAAGCTTGTCAAAGTAATAGTAGATCAGTAAGAGATGCACATTTCAGAAGCTTTCTTTTCATGAGCATGGGGATTGAGGCCAGGATATTCAGATACATCTTTGGACAAAAGGATAATATCCTGAACAATCTAATATTTAGTATTATGAAGACTTCTGTGGACTAGTGCCAACAGAAAAATATTTTATTCCTATTTTGTAGTTAAGGCTTAACAATCTAAACTAGGTCTTTTATTTGGTCATTTATGGTTCATGTGTCCACTGTATCCTAGTTTTTCAGAATCATGTTTCATGTATCACATTTCCTTTAGGACTATGTAGAATATTCGATTTCACATCTGCAAGCCGAAATTGGTTGTGTTTTATTATTTTGATGCTTAATACTTGTGTATTATTGTTAAAAATATTCCTCTCTTAGGAAATTGTTGTTGGAAGTAATATGGACAAAATCTACATTGTCATGAACTATGTGGAACATGACCTGAAAAGTCTAATGGAGACCATGAAGCAGCCTTTTCTTCCAGGTATGGTTTCTTTTATTTAAAGAGATACTGATACCAGAAATTAAACCTTTTTTACATCTATTATAATATTTGCTTTGCATGCTATCTATAATTTTGCCATAAAATTATTTGCAGATTCTTTTACTTTACCCATCTGAAACACATTTTCCTTTGAGCGGGCTGCCATATTTGAGCTTCAGCAGTCCGTTAGCATTTGAAAAATGCCAACCACTAACTATGAGTGAAAGAAAAGATTTTGTGTTATCATTCATATTCTCTGAAAAATGCTTAAGAAATCATAAATTCTGCCAGGGTATGTAAACTTTTGTGAAACAAATATAAAATGATGCGCTGTGTTGGAGAATGCCCTGAAAAATATGGGAAAAAAACACTCTATGGTGTAGTTTGTTTTTTACTGAATTAAGTGAGTCCTATATAGAACTACTCAAATATAGGTGCCTTTAAAGGGGGCTCATCATTAACAACTGTAGAAGATAGATGTCCTGTGTCTTTAATCACCTAAGATCGCCTGCAGTAAAAAACTTCATATAGAGTAGTATTGCCAGAGCTTAAGTGTAAATGCCCTGCGGGCTAAGATTACACTTACCAGATTGAGAAAACGTACATACGGCACAAAAACAGCTGAGTCTTTCGTGTGCGCTGGGTGCCTCCTTGGTGACGGTCTAAGCGGCAATGTTGTGGCAGAACTAGCGGCAGCTCTCTCTCACCGTCACTGACCCAGGAGTAGTTGATATAACACGAAACTGATGGAATCGCTCCTGCCCAGCTTCTAACTGCACTTCCCCCGTGTGCCTCTTTGGCGGGAGTCCGGGCAGCGGTGATCAGATGGAATGAGCGGCGGCTTCCTTTCGCTGCACGTCAAGTACAAGGCTGCAGACTGCAATAGATAGGGCTTTCCTTGCTTCATTTTCTCCCGCGCTGCAAAGATTGCAGCGCGGGAGAAAACGAAGCAAGGAATGCCTTGGAGCTGTGGTGGAAAGTCAAATTTGAAATATACGTCACTAGAACAGCCTTTGGTTGCACTATTCAGAAGTGCAGCAATACTTGTTTCAGTTTAGGTTCTACTAATACTCACCTTTTCACTGGAGAATTCTTTCATTTTCTTCACTGTTCTGGAATTCTCAGAACTAAATTACCATGACTTTTCCACCCTTCCAAAGAAAGTCATGTTGAAATAATTCTTTTTTCATTGCCACATCTGTTGATTATTAAAGCAGAAAAATCTATTACCTTCCTCCAGACAAATTAACTTTCTGAACAAAATGTGAAACCAGAACAAAAAGATCTTCAAGAAATTATGCAACCTATGTTATACTATGTTATAAATACCCTTTTATTTTATTAAAATGTGTAAAACACCATAATGATGTGCAGTTATGGAAAGCAGATCATTGCACATGGAGGGGGCATTATTGAAGCATACAAGGGAAAGGACAAAATAACACACAGGTTATGCTTGTGTCAGTTAAGCCATAATTATACACCTCCATGAACTAAACAAACTCACAAGTGTAGGAAACTTAAGATAATATTTAATAAATTGTACAAGAAACGTATCTACATATGTAAGTTTATTACATGAGGGGGAGCTGCAGGTCCCCAAGGTCCCAAGCATTCTGGGTAATGGATCTTTCCATAATTTGGATATTCATAATTTAAGTCCACTAAAAAACCTGATAAACCTGAAAGACTGGGTTTGCTTCCAATAACTATTAATTATATCTTCTTTTGGATCAAGTACAAGGTACTGTTTTATTAATAAAGAGAATACATATTTGGAACTGTATTTCAGCATTTACTGCTTAATGTAGTCCCGAGCTTTCTTTACAGATCTGATGCATCTGGTGGCAGAGGACAACAAATCTGAGATACTATGTGGATTACATAGTGATGGGGCAAATCTCTTCCCAGTCCAGTAGCCTTCATCATTTGAGGAAGTGTTACTTTTTTGTGGAAATATCTAAGTAATTAATTCTACTGTTTTCTCTTGCTGGAGAACTACAAGCTAGAAATGTATCCACAGAATCTCTATTTAAAAAGAAATGTAGGCCATGCACTTGTGAATACACATTTTCAGATTCCGTGGTGGTTTTTGGTCAAGATGCAGTGCTTACTTTATGTTGTAGCATTTTAACACATTTTGCCGCTTACACCTTCTGTGGAACGTTTTTTGTGTTTGAAAATACTGCCAGGTTGGCTGTAAAGGTGATAGTAATCAGTCATTTCAGTTTTCTTTTTTTTTTTTTAACTTTATAATTCTGTAGGTGAAGTGAAGACACTCATGATTCAACTTTTAAGGGGTGTTCGGCATCTACATGATAACTGGATTCTTCATCGAGACCTTAAAACCTCAAATTTGCTGCTCAGCCATGCTGGTATCTTGAAGGCAAGTTCACAAGTATTCTTCTACAATGTATTTAGTATTTTTTTTTTAAAGCAATTCTTTTTATTGATTTTTCACTTAACAACACAAAGAAGAGAAAAAAAAATACAGTGGGGTGGGGAAGGGAGGGGGGGGGGGAATTCCAGTCCCGCCTGGGGTTCACTTGTATTTCCAGTGTATATATACATCAAAGATGACGTGTATTTCAGCCTATACATTTAAACAGTTTATATATTCAACCCTTCAGCCTCAGTCCATGGCTGCCAGATCTTTTCAAATTTTCCAAGACATCCCCGGGCCAGGTATGTAAGTTTAATCATAGGCAAGGTGTTATTGATATGGCATCGCCACATTTCTATCGTGGGTGTCCTAGGCCCCATCCATCTTAAAACAATACATTTCTTTGCGTGGTACAGTAGTCCTCTAATGAGGAGGGTCATGTGTTTGCCCATATTCACTTCTCCCAGTATTCCCAACAAACAGCAGTACGGGGATAGCATCGGGATGTATTTAGTATTTTTAGCTTGCAGGACTAACATTAGCCAATAAATGTCTGCTATTATGAGGAATCTTGCAATACAAACTAATGGTTTGATCTATGCATTTCACTGTTGCCACTTGTAATAATAAGGACTTTGTTTTTCAGGTTGGAGATTTTGGTTTGGCACGCGAGTATGGATCACCACTGAAGCCTTATACACCTATTGTAGTCACCCTTTGGTATCGAGCCCCTGAGCTGTTACTGGGTGCAAAGGTAGGTGCCTTGCTCAATGACACTATTAGGATTCTAAGTGTTTTCAGTGGATTGATAGTTGCTCTTTGAAATAACCTTTTTTCTGTTCCTCCTCTTCAGGAATACTCTACAGCTATTGATATGTGGTCTGTAGGTTGTATATTTGGAGAACTACTGACCCAGAAACCCCTCTTTCCTGGAAAGTCTGATATTGATCAGATTAATAAAATATTTAAGGTATATTGATTAACACTTACAATATTGGCTATTAAATTGTCTTGGGTGATGTATAATAGAATGAGAGAATGAAATCCTTTCTGAATGCTTCTTTTCATAATAAGCAATGATTAGAATGATTTCCCCAGCCTTCTGAGGACCTGTGCATATAACGTCGAGTGCATTGTCAGATTATTATTTTGTCTATGTTCATTTTTGTGTTTTAACTTAATGGAAGTTAGCAACATTTGAATTCACATGTATTCCAAAGGCAAGCAAGTCCTACAGCGCACATACATAACCAGGCATTTGTTAAACGCATAGTCTCAAAAAGTGCATTATGATCTTAAATGGGCAATATATACCGCTATTCAGTGGGATCCAGACAATGAAGGTTTATTTTGAAAATTTGATCCGTCCTGTCATTTACTAAAGATCTGTGTTCACTGTGGATCATTATAGGACTTTGTATAAGCTGGGGGAAGGTGGACGCCATATTGAATTTCCCACATTAAGACCATGTTAAAGTTGCATGTCTCTTGTCTCAGGATCTTGGTACACCTAGTGAAAAGATCTGGCCGGGATACAATGAACTTCCCGCTGTTAAGAAAATGACCTTCACTGAGTTTCCATATAACAATCTTCGTAAGAGATTTGGAGCTCTTCTTTCTGACCAAGGATTTGAACTCATGAACAAGTATGCTGCATTTACTTTTAGCTAAAATAGCAAATTTCTCAAATATTCATTCAGAGTTTAGATTCAAGGCTAGATTCATTCATTGATTAAACTCTTTCAGGTTTCTCACATACTGTCCAGCAAAGCGAATCAACGCAGAGGATGGCTTAAAGCACGAATATTTCCGTGAAACTCCACTTCCAATTGAGCCATCCATGTTTCCAACATGGCCAGCTAAGAGCGAACAACAGAGGGTTAAACGTGGCACAAGTCCTCGTCCCCCAGAGGGAGGCTTAGGGTACAGCCAGCTGGTGAGTTTGCATCTTCCCTGATTTATAGCCAGAAAAATACCCTTACGTGTTTTGATTGGATGCATTTATATTTTCAATGTCGAAATGTGAAGAAATAGAAATAAGCAGTTACCCAACACTTCCAACAAAGCAAAACATAAAGCAATCTTCTGTCCCTATCAAACTGCAGTGGTTTCTTTTTCTGGCATTGGATGTAGTACTGTGGTCTTGAGTTCTGCTACATTGTGAAATCAAAAGCAGATGTTTTAATCCAGATGTGAACTATACTCAAACTCAGTACTGATTATACATTGGGTTTAAAAGAGTTATTCCACTAGGGTAGTCTTGAATTCTGCATGGAGGAGGTAGGGTTTACTGATGAGGGGGAGAGATTAGGGCTGATTGGTATGTGGCAAAAGTGTCCAGAACATTCATATTGTAACATACTGAAGGCTTTGGGTTCAAACATTTTGTTTAAAGAAAGCCCCTATACCCATTTTAAAGCAGGACAATGCCTTTCTGGCCCTCCCTGTTGATGGCTGCCATTACTTGCTACAACTAAGTTTATTATCCAAGTTCAGGTATGGGACTTGTTCTACAGATTGGTCGGGACGGGGGGTTTTCCAGATAACAGCTCTTTCTGTAATTTGGATCTTCTTACTTACAATCTACTAGAAAATCATATTAACATTAAATAAACCCAATAGAATAGTTTTACATCCAATAAAGATCAATTATATCTTGGTTAGGATCAAGTACAATGTTACAGTTTAATTATTATAGAGGAAAAAGGAAATTATTTTTCATAATTTGGTCTATTTGGATTATTCTAAGATCTAAATTTCTGGATAATGAATCCCATACCTGTACTCTCTTCATGAAATGTTTGGCTAAATTAAGCCGTACATTAAAAGAGCTTCTCATTTGGTTATGATCTGGAGGGCCCCATACATGGACTAATAGGCTGCCATCTCAGTCTGGAGAAGCTAATCATTTTATTGGACTCTGCACCTCCAGTGTTAATCATCAAGTGTATAACTGGCTTGCCTATTTTAAATGCCAGAAGCATGATCATTTATCAACATTGAATCCCTTCTGCCAGTTTGTCCAGATCCCTCTGAAACAATAGCCAGATCTTTTGTGGAATTATTTGACTGGTTCATTAGCAAACACACACATTGCTTATAATGTCCACCCCCAAGTCATTCATGAACAAATTAAATAAAACCAATACAGCACCCCACTAAGGACCCCACTCTCAAGGTATTGTTGCACAAGCCAGTTTCCTATCCGTGTACAAATAAAATTACCAAGACCAACAGACCTTAGTTTAGAAAAGCTATTGTTAAAGGGGTTGTTCACCTTTAAGTTACATTTTTAGCTTGTTATAGAGTTAAAATCTTAGCATTGTTTAATAGTTTTTGCATTATTTGCCTTTTTATTTTGACTCTTTCCAGCTTTCACGTGGGAGTCACTGACTCCATCTAAAAAAACAAATATTCTGTAAGGCTACACTTGTGTTATTATTGTTATTTTATATTACTCATCTGTCTATTCATGCCTCTCCTATTCACACTGCAGTCTCTCATTCTGATCAGTGCATATTTGCTAGGGGAATTTTGGCCCTAATAACCAGATTGTACACATTTATTAGTTAAAAAAGAGAAGAAACACCCTGTTCTATCTCAAATTATTTTAATCCACACCCCCCCTTGGATCACTAGATTAGTTAATCGTAACACACACCTACATTACTATCACAATACTAGCGGTGCAGTTTAAAATGACCTCTAAGGGCCTCGATATCCACCTTAATTTCTTCGTTAAATAAAGTGCCACGTGCTGAAGTTAATTGTCCAAGTGTTGATATAATTAATTCCGTGAAATCTTAATTTATAACATAACAATCAAATGCTGTTTTTATACACTATATATTGTCTCCAATCAATTAGTGACATTGATTCAATTAATCATGCTTTTATCTCCAATCAACCCCTCAAAGTGCTATAATTAATTAATAAAATAAATTACCACAATCACTTGGTCTACTTGATTGATTATTAAAAAATGAAATTAATTAATCTAAAAATTCAACATCCACACTCCAATTCATTAAAGAACTATGCCTCCATTCACCATGATTGTGATTATAGGTTAAAAACATTTTTGGTCAAGTCAAATACACGATCCAATTCAAAGAATCCCTCCAAAGTGCATTTAAGTTAGAAAAGGAAAATAGTAAATAGGGGTGGAGTCATCCCAAACACTTCTATCTTGAATTTTGGCTGTCTAGGCCCTGGGATTACCACAAGGAGAGAAGGCAGAACGTGGGAAACTGTGGTCTCGTTGTATTACCTTTCCCTAACTCGCATGAATTAGCTAACCTCAAAAAACCACAAATTCCCCACGTCTTGTGATAAAGAAAATAGATAAGAAGTTTTAAAAGGCTTGTATAATAAAACAGTCCAAGGTAATATTGTAAAAACAAGGAGAGGGAGAAGGAGAAACGCCGACGTACGTTTCGAAAAATTGCTTTATCTGTGTAGATTGTAGACTTTGTAAGCTGGAGAGCTACTGAGCAAAAAAGCTAAATAACTCAAGTGAAATGAAATCACTCTACTTCACACTAAAAGTTAACTCAGAGGTGAACAATCCCTGGAATGTGACACAGTAGCGAATGCTTTGGCAAAATCGTCTGCAACTCCACTGTTCCAAGTCACTACTGACTTCTTCATAAAAAGCAATTGTATTTGTTTACTGAATGTGTCCTTCATAAAGCTATACCAATTACTACTCGGATCACAATAGAGGGGATACGGGTGGTCGGATTGCGGGCCGATCAACAAACAGTTGTGGCTGCGATCCAACAGAATTTCTAGTCCCATCCAATCCACATCTGGCCGAGTTTCAGCCAGATATCGATCGGGGAAGCCCTTTGGAGGGCCCCACACACGGGCCAATAAGCTGCAGACTCAGTCTGGAGAGGCAAATTCATTTTATTGCACCTCCAGTGTTAATCATATTTTAAATGCCAGATGCATGATCATTTATCAACATTGAATCCCTTCTGCCAGTTTGTCCAGATCCCTCTGAAACAATAGCCAGATCTTTTTTGTGGAATTATTTTGACCCCCAAGTCAGTCGGCAGCTTTTATCAGCGAGTGAAAGGACCTGATAAAGAATGAATTACTAGTAAAACATAGGGCTGGGAAATGTGCATTGGCAGGCTCCTGTTTGTATGTAATAGTCTTCCATTATATACGACTTACAGGAGAACTAAACCCTTAATTAAAAAAGCAAAATCCTTTCCTACATAGACCCCGTCCCTGCTCCCCCCCCAGCTTAGCTGTTACCCGTAGTAAATGCCCCTGTTTACTTACCCCTCGGTGCAGATTCGGGGCATTGGAGTTCACAGCCGCCATCATATTCTCTTCGATAATCTTCAGGAAGAGAGATGTGTATCGGTGCATGCGCAGTTGGAGCAATCATCCATTTTGTTATAACTAGTCACAGAAATTGCCGAATTGAAGGAAGAAGACCAGAAGATTACCGAAGATGGAGCCCGTGAACTCCAATGCCCTGAATCTGCACGGAGGGGGTAAAGAAGTTAAGTAAAGGAAGTAAAGAGTTAGGGGCATTTACCAGGGGTAACAGCTAGATTGGGGGGTGAGGAGCAGGGAGGGGAGTCTATCTAGGGTAGAGTTTTTAAATTAAGGGTTTAGCTATCCTTTAAAATTTAGCCTTGAGGGCCACCCCTAAAATTCTCTTTATATAGCTGCTTGCACACTTGAGTACAGAGCTACATAAAGCATGTTTTAACCCACTGCTCCCTAAATCTACTGGTTTATCTTGTAAGATTGAAAGTCTACATTCAACTGTAAGGTTTCAGATTTCTGTTCCTATCATTTCAGTTAGGGGAGAATAGTTAGCAGAAGCGGCCTAACAATTGATTAGCCATAACTCTGCAAAGAAGGCCCTACATTACTATGAAACCATATTTTGTTCATTTAGTCTAAAATATTACCTTTCTATTCAAATGAAAACATACCGGCATTATGTCAACACATATCTCTTCAAGGGACCCAAAGTTCTCATACGTCATTTTTACTTATGGTTTAATGGTTACTCTATTACCAAGTCTTAAAGGAATTGTTCAGGGTAAAAAGAAAAACTGGGTAAATGGATAGGCTTTGCAAAACAAAAACAATTATTCAGTATAGTTAGCTAAATCTTTAAAGCAGTGATCCCCAACCAGTAGCTCATGAGCAACATGTTACTCTCCAACCCCTTGGATGTTGCTCCCAGTGGCCCCAAAGCAGGTGCTTATTTTTGAACTCCAGGCTTGGAGGCAATTTTTAATTGTATAAAAACCAGGTGCACTGCCAAACAGAGCCTGAATGTAGGTTGACAATCCATGCAGGGGCTACCAAATGGCCAATCACAGCACTTATTTGGCACCCCAAGAACATTTATCATGCTATCATTGCTCCCCAACTCGCTTTACTTCTGAATGTTGCTCACGGGTTCAAAAGGTTGGGGATCCCCACTTTAAAGACTGGAGTGACTGGATGTCAGTTCTTAATGTTTCCACTGATGTTTTACAAGAAGTTGTCCATCGTATCTCCAGACAACCAGTGGCATATTGCCAACCTTACATGTTTGTGTGCAGAATACCAGGTTTTTGAGTTTTTGGTATGTTTGTTTCCATGATGTCTCTGAATTACACCAACTTATTATATTAATACATGTCATCTTTTTAGGGAGATGATGATCTTAAAGAAACTGGCTTTCACCTGACCACCACCAACCAAGGAGCTTCTGCTGCCGGACCAGGATTCAGTCTCAAATTTTAAACTTGCTTTAAAAAAAACTTTTTCCCTTTTTTCCATGTGAAAAATTCTGGATCTTTTGAAGCTGCAAATATGGAAAATTCCAGCATACCCCCATATATATTTGTTACTGTAAAAGAAAAAAACTTCATTCCTTTTGGAAGGCCAAGAGTCATAAGCAAGGACTGGAACTCCATATTTGAAGGTCTTTGACTTATTTATTTTTCACTGTTGTATATTTGTAGAATTAAAATTTTTTTTAATTAACGTAGTTTCTGTAGTATTGCCACAAACTTGCACACCTGCCCAGCACCCTACTGCAACCCCCAGGGGCCCTCAGCAATGGCAGTAGAAATCTTCTGCCCCTTTATATTTCTTTCCTTCAAGTGTTTCCGTTTTACACACAGGTCCACTTCTGCTCTCTAGCATTACGGTGTCCCATGATTGGCCAGTCACACTGGCTGTTGGTTGCTGTTTTTACCCTATAACGTCACTGCTCAGAGAAAAGGTGTGAAATGGGTGAGCAAACAGATGTTAGTGAACACAACATCGTGTTTCCTGGACAGTCTAGTGGGGTGCGCTTACCAGTTAAATATGGGTTAAAAGAAACCACAGGGAAGCCCATAAGTTTTGTGCAGGTTTTAATCTATTACATACAATCATTCAACTGTATAATTGTTATTTTAGTGTCTTCTATTTGACTATTTTGCTTTATACAGATATATGGTTAGTTCTGCCACTTAAAAGGGACCCTTTCCTTATATAGCAGCTTTGCAATGGCAAATTGCAGTCAGTTTTGATAGAACCAGCTATCTAAATGATCTCTATTAACAATACATACAGTAAGAAGCACTGAACCTGGAATGGACAGATTTGGCCCTCTAACAATAGCTGGAGGGGCCACAGACGGGGGGGGGGGGCACAATACGACTCATGCCTATGTTACACAATAATTCATGTAAAATTATGGGAATACTGATTCAGCTAGAAATGTTTCATAAAAATGTAGAAGCTTTACTGTATTTGATCATACTTAAATGTTTTTTCTATAGTAGAATATTATAAAGGAGGGGGCAACTGTTCTCATATTTATCCAAAATGTCTCTGTTCTAGTAACTCCTTTTTCATAAACCACATTTGGGTATTGGTACTGGCATACAAACAGCTCCAGTTTGTATTTAAAATGATAAAGTTAATATGTTAACATGAATATGACCATCAGTGATATTGTCCTCGCTGAGATGACATTACAGGTATTAGCAGCTGTGATTATGACCATTAAATGAGATGATCTGTGATCATGCACAAAATATTTAACACCACCACAACCGATGACAGCAGGACGTTCAAAACAATGCATTAGTTATGAACACCGCTTTATAGACCACTTTTGCCGCATATGATCGTCATCATTGGTTTACGTATGTAATAATGGCATCTGCAATGGTGTTTGTGTCATAGACAAATGCCTGGGATTATACCTGTGCATATAGACAAGGTATCGCTTGTATTATATAGGTAGTCTTTATTGTGCTATTTATACTAAAGCTATAGGCCGGGAATACCAGTGCAAAAGTCTGACTCAAGCACAATCCCCTTTGGAGTGTTAGAGGGAAGCAGGTGAACTTTTACACCATTATTTAAAGGATGAAGGCCTTTATCTGCAATGTGTTACCTCTGAGTCACAATACAGTTGTCTAACAACTCCTTATCAAATGGCTCCCCAAGAAGGAGTTTAGTCCCACCCTTAGTACCCGCGTCAGTTTGTGATCATTAAACAGTTTTGGGATGCAATAATGAAAATGTACAATCAACGTGGACTTGGTTGAATGGCTAACCATTTTAGGCCTAATTTTCATATATTCCTGCGTCAGATGATGTTTGATGCCGCCGGTGCTCTGATTTCAGAGCTCTTACATTTGCAGTCGGATGTTCCATGAGTAAGTTGTGAGGACTCGGTCTCTCTTCTTCACTATGCAAGTGTACAGTCCCTCATTAATGGCGTTGGCGATTATACTCATGTGGTCGTCGTTGAGGCTCAGGTAACCAAAGTAAGAGTATTCCAGCAGCTCCTTGTCTTTGTACCAGCTGAAAAAAAGAGAGAATGAGAAGAGGAATGGTTATAAGTCGAGTTTAGTCATTGGACCTCAGCTGCTAGCAAGGTATATATCAATAAGCTGATCTGAAAGATGTTAAAATACCACTAGATGAGAAGTCTTTCAATCTGCAGCCAACACAGTACATAACTCTACTGCAATGGCACATGACTGGCCAAACTGAGCATCTGTCAGGGCAGAGCTGAGGCTTCTGAAATCTAGCCAGACCCTTTTGAGCCAGATAACCTAAAAATGTGTCCACATTTGTATACCCTGCAATTCTAAAGAAAACCTTGAGGTTGTGCTTTTTTATTATCCATATATTGTAATAGGAATGCCTCTCTGAGCAGTTAGAAGTGCAAAAAAGAGAGTTAATTACCAGTGGCAGGCCTGATATGATGCAACTTTGTAAAAAAAAAAAAAAGTTTTTTCACCCACCAGAGCTTCTGGCGTCTCTTCCAGAGAAACCACTGCCTCAGGTGGTAACAGACCAAAAAACTATATAGTATCTAGTTGAATTAAGTCAACTCATCCAAGAGGCTTGAGAAGTGTGAAGTTACTGTATCTCATGACCTGGATGAATAAGCATCTTCATAGACAGACCTAAAAGCTCTCAGCAGCCAAATCTAGAGGCCGATTCTTAGACGATGATGCCAGCAAACTCTCTGAAGTCCTTGCCAATCTGCTTCTCATGTGGAACTGGTTAACTGTTGATCAACAAATACTGTCAAAGGGAAAAACAATTCTGCTTCACCCACAGCATTACATGTACTTACTAAACTTTGCCTTTTTTGTGCATAATTTTTTTCCCACACCGTAAAGTAACATTTCTGCCTTCAGGAACCAATCGGACTTTTGTTCTAGGAGGTGGAGGTGTAGGCAGTTTGGTTGGAAATGGGAAGTCTATAAAGAAATCACATTAATACTTATTGTTTGTAATAGAGTGTCAATGATACAGGAATTCAGAAGCAGAGAAGATAAAGATAATGATATTTTACCATAACAGAAGTCACAGCTGTAAGGACAATACTTCTTCATAAGTTTCCTTCTAGAGTCACAGTAGCCCTTGTGGGCCCAGGAGGCACACACTAAATATTTATCCTTGCAGCCTACAACAGACAAATGTACAACAACAACATAAATGGCAGCATAGGAGCAAAAATACATTTGACGTTTAACTTTAAGGTTGTCTGCTAGAGATTATTAAAGGGTTACTGATATATTTAATATGCAATTTGTGCCTAATGGCAAAGGGCAACTGTCAAGCTACCATCACCTTCAAGCCATCTGTTACTTTATGGTTCACTATATATTGACTACTAACCATATAGACGGAAGATTCCCCATATATCATCCTGTGAGATCAGTTTTTTCCCGGTTAGAGTGGCGTTGATGTGCATCAAAGCATTAGAATTGAGGGAATGCATCAGTCCCAGGGAATGTCCAATCTCATGGGCTGCCACGTGAACCAAGTCTGTGAGCCACACTCCTTAAAAAAATAAAAGAGCCTTAGATAATGAATATGATAATAAGGGAAATGACACAACCTGTGTCATTTGGTTAACTAATGAGCTAACAAATAAGAGCCTTATGTTTATAAGTGCAGAACTTCAAGCAGCAAAAGGCTGGGACTGGGACCAGACGTTACATCTCTCAACATGCTTTCAACTCAGGCCGAGAAGCTGCTCCTCTGCTGACAACCAAATGCATTGCCTCCATTAGGGTGCAGACAGAAACAGCAGATTTCAGTGCCAAAATGTAAGACTTTGACCAGGGCCAAAAGATGGTGAATCTCCACCTGCCTTTCTCTGCAGGCTGAACATCTGCTGCCTCACTGCAGTTCTGGTCTGCCTGCAACAAGAAGCATTGTTTCCATTCAGGTACAGGCAGACATGGCAGATTTCACATGAAATCTGGCCGCAGTTGGCTATGAGTACAGCAGGGCAGCAGATTCTCCACCAGCAGGGAATCCATGATGCAATACATCGTCTGGTCCTGGCCTTTCCATTTTATACTGATATTCACCACATCTGCCTGCCCCTGAGTGGTGGCAATATATTTGAGTGAAAGCAGGAGGAGCAGATTCCCAGCCTGCATTTCTCCACAGGCTACATGTGGTCCTAGCCTTAAAGTGATACTGACACTAAAAATGTGTCAGTTACCTATAGGTCATGTTAACTGTTTTTTGCTGATAGTTCTGCTTTTGTAAGTAATTGTTACTTGAAATTCCTAAACCTGACTGCCCTGCCAACCTGACTGTCCCTTCTCAGCCTGTCAGAGTTTCTAATGCCAACGGACTCTTGCTGCATAAATATGGCAGCCCTCTCCTAGAGGAAAATGAGGGTAAGAAAGGTAATGTAAAAGCATCAGGTAAATACTTTTTTGGAAACATTATAAATAACACTTAAAGATAATGTTATGATAGATATGAAAGGGTTATTTTCTGGTGTCAGTTGCCTTTGTGGTCCCTATATGTAGGGAATCTAAGAATGGTTTAAAGGGGAATGAAACCCCCCAGCGCTAACCCAAACTCCCCACCCTGACGACCTACCTCTCCTCTCAGGCTATTGTCCCTAAGTCCCTACTTACCCCTTAATGCAGGTCCCCTCCAGCGAAGTTCTAAGGGGCCATCTTCTCTTCAAACTGCTTCTTCCGGGATCTAACGGCGATGGGCGCGCATGCGCAGTACGATGCCGGTACTACCAACTAAACTCAGTGAGCTTGCCAATTAAGCTCAGTGAATTTTAGGTTCATGCGCAGTAGTACCGGTGTCCTACTGCGCATGTGCACCCCACGCCTTCAGTTCCCAGAAGAAGAGAAGAACTGCATTAATGGGTAAGTAGGGACTATGGGGCAATAGCCCGAGGGGAGAGGTAGGGTGGGGGGTGTTTCATTCCCCTTTAAAGGAGAAGGAAAAGCAAATTTACTTAGGGGCAGGGTCGGTCTGGGGGCCCCACTGGGACTGCTGCCCAGGGCCCCCCTACTGCACAGAGGCACAATGAGTGCGTGCACTGGGACACACACAGCGTGCATGGCGCCGCAAACTTTTTACATTTTATTTTTTTGAGCCAGAGGATCAGGAGAGGGGGTCTGGCCCCGGGGTGTTTTCCCGGTGTCCCGCCGGGCCAGTCCGACCCTGCTTGGGGGTGTCAAAAGTTAGACAAACCAAGTGATTATATATATACTTACCTGAAACCAGGCCGGTGCTCCTATCAGCAGGAAACTGCACCGGTCCAGGTGTTATTCCAGTGACCACCATGGAGTGATCTGCTTCATTCTTCCTTCTTCAAATTTCCCAGGACAGACTCATGCACAGTAGAGCAAGAAGCTAGAAGCCAATCACTCTGTGGTGCTCGCTGGAATAACACCTGGACCGGTGCAGTTTTCTCCTGATAGGAGCACCGACCCGGGCTGTCATTACAATCACTTGGAGGTGCCTAACTTTTGCCACCCCCAAGTAAATACTGACTTTCCTTCTCCTTTAAGTGGCCCCATCCATTGAATGCACTTTCAGTATCATAGCTAGAATCTCAGCAATAAAATATTACAGGAGTAATACTTTTTTCAAATTAAGGAGGTCCATGTGAAGACAAGACCGTACCCCACGCATGCACTATATATACAAAACATTTTTCAATGTAGTTTTTTCCTACACAAATGCTTTAGCTACAAATAAAGCTGTATTTTAAAATCCATTTTTGTCCATGGAAGATTAGCATATAGTATCAGGTATGGCACCTGATGTTTTCTGTAATTTGGATCTCCATGCATTAAGTCTACTAAAAACCATTTATGCATTAATTTAAAGGAACAGTAACATAAAAAAATGTAAGAGTTTTTAAGTAATAAAAATATAAGGCCTTGCCCTGCACTGGTACAACTGGTGAGTTGCTTCAGAAACATGACTATTGTTTATATAAAAAGCTGCTGTGTAGCCATGGGGGCAGCCATTCCAAGGAGAAAAGGCTAAGGTTACACAGTAGATACGTTCTGTAGAACATAATGGTGTTATCTGTTATCCACTATTGAACCTGTGCGATATAGTCTTTTTTTCTATTTCAGATATAGCCAAATAGCCTTTCAATTTCTCTTCTACTCAGCAGCTTGTTTATATGAATTATAGTAGTGTTTCTAAGGCAAACAGATCGGTTTTACTAGTGCAGGGCAACACTACATGATATTGTCATTATTTTAAATACCTTTCATTTCTTGGTGTTACTGTTCCTTTAACCCAATTGGATTATTTTGACTCCAATAAGGATTATATTGTTGGGATTAAGTAGAAAGTACTGTTTTATTATTACAGAGTAAAGGGAAATCAGTTTTAAAAATGTCAGTTATTTGATCAAATTGAGTCTATGGCAGATAGCCGAGCTTTCTGGGTAACAGCTTTCTGAATTGAAACAGCAGAGCTGAAATAAAAACAGAACTTCTGCTTGGAAGAAAGGCTTTATACAGGTACAGCAAATGTCTGTTTCATTTGTGATGCTGCTGATGCCTATAACATATCAGCACTGATCATCTTCAGCTCTTGGCTTGTTTACATGTATTTAGCAAGAAATATACCTTTCTTCCAGCTGAACCTTGTGTTACCCAAAATCCAATATTCACTGTCATCAAAATGTATTTCTCCTGTTTTTGGGAAGTATGCGTGTGCCAACTCTCCCGTTGTTCCATCAAAGCAATAATGAATATAGGACTCCAAGCAGTCTGTATGATTAATGCCATAGAAACCTGAAACAGGTATATAAAAATATAAAGATGGCGTGTTAGTGTTCAATAGACGTCATAGGCCAGTAATGCAGACATCATAGTGCAGGTTGGGTCCATCATAACAGTGGATGAGGTTGAAAAAAGACATGTCCGTCAAGTTCAACTTTTTTCCTTAAACTTGCCTAGCTTATAAGTCCAGAGGAAGGTTATCCATCTGAGCCTATGTAAGTCTGAAGGATAAAAGACCATACAAAAGTCATCTGTGACAAAAGAAAATATTTATTGATCCTCAAAACTGGTATTTTATTATACCAATTAGGACACACTTGATATTCATGGATGCCCAAACGTTGAGTTATTACTCAAACTTTTTTTTGACATCCATCCCCACATTTAACCTGCAGTAGGAACCTGTATCTCCGTGTATAACCTGCAATAGGAACCTGTATCTCCGTGTATAACCTGCAGTAGGAACCTGTATCTCCCTGTATAACCT
>CM044443.1:94517136-94528476 GCA_024363595.1 Xenopus borealis
TCCCTGTATAACCTGCAGTTGGAACCTTTATCTCCCTGTATAACCTGCAGTAGGAACCTGCATCTCTGTGTATAAACTGCATCTCCGTGTATATCCTGCAGTAGAAACCTGCATCTCTGTGTATAACCTGCATCTCCATGTATAACCTGCAGTAGGAACCTGTATCTCTGTGTATAACCTGCATCTCCGTGTATAAGCTGCAGTAGGAACCTGTATCTCCGTGTATAAGCTGCATCTCCGTGTATAAGCTGCAGTAGGAACCAGGGCCCGGCCAAGGGGCAGAGTAGGCATGTACCTGCTCTGTCACCTACCCCTTGGTCCATCCAGCTGCTTCCTTTTAATATGGTTAAATAACGATTTCAGCTTTTAATAGACAGTCCGGCATGTGGTGCTCCATCTTTTCTCCTGCCTTCCCATATTTATTCACATGAAATGCGTTGGCACCAGTGCCGAGGACCTGAGGTCTGAACAAAAAACCGTGGAAAGTAGGACAGGTCATGTGACTAGAACCTAATTGCCACCTACCAATTTCTAGATCACTTTGTTGGTCTGCAGGGACTTCCTTGAAGTAAAAAGGTGACACGTCACTCCACATCTGGAAAGCTTGGGCCATCCCCTTCCTCGTGTCACTTTCATTAATCAGATTCCGTGGAAATGAAACAATCCTTTGGGGAGCAATAAAAGAGAGTTTCAAGAAACATGCATTGGAAAGAATGTGTCTTCCATGCAATAGGAAATTATATTTCTCTCGTAAATTCATCAGAGGATAACGTTAGAAATGTAGGGCAATGTGCTTTTTATTTGACGGATATAGGAGTTATACAGCGGGTAACCAAAGAGCTTCTCCTATAGGTGAAACATTTTATTGGCCTTGATTACACTGATTAAATATGATATTTCCAAAGCTAGAGGCTCTATTCTAAATGAACTCATGTATAAATCTGTATCTGTTACAGTCAGTTACAGGCTGTGGTCTCGTCTATATCCAAAACTTTATGTTAAATTCTATATTAGCCACTGCTCAGAGACAATTGGGCTGACCTTTAGCTTCATATCCTGCCTTTGTGGTCTGTATAGTCTATGCACATAATGTAGTTCTATTGTGTCATCTATTACACTCCCTGGGGGAACCGCTCGTGTTTATATTGGGGAAGTGGAAATTAAATGATGAAGTGCTCTTAAAGAACTGGAAGCATAAAAAATAGAATGTCCAGTGCCTTTTGAACATATTCCATGATTATTTCGCTCATTTCACTGAATCCTTGGATTCTCTGCTAATACATTCCTATTGGGTAAGCACATGCCAGATTTCTCCACTATTTCAAGGCTCTGGCTCGATTCTCACAGGCAGATGTTCTCCTTGGTATTCAGGTTATTCAATTTGCAAATACAGTGAAACCTCACTTTACATTCCCCGATTTCTACGTTTTTTTCTGCATTTACGCCATTTTTTCTGGTTCCCTGCTTTGAGGCCACTGAGAGCAACATCTAAGGGGTTGGTGAGGAACACTGGTTGGGGATCATTGCTCCAGAGGTTCCTCAGTTTAATTGTCCTTCTGAAAGATTAATTTTTAAATCAGTTCTACATTTATTAGCAGTCTGACCCTGATCCTCTTGCAGTATTATTTTGCACTATCCATCCTTCCTTCTATTTTAAAGGGGATCTTAGGCCTTCATAAAGCTTTCCTCCTAATGCTCTAAAGTAGATGAACAAAAATGTAATTATTGATGCAAGAGAACTGACCAATGAGAATGCACCAGCATAATGTCAGCCATCTTGCCTTATGTGTCATGCAGAGATTATTGTGTCATTTTGGCTTTTATGGTATTTATATGTATTCTAATAGCAAGGAGGGCATATTGCTGTTGAGATGTTCCTTAAAAGAAAACTTGTGTTTCAAGCTGATTCTTAAATATATGAAACTGTATTGACTGTATACAAACGTTTATAGACCCACCATCAGAATGACATATCATTAAACAGACCCCCTGATCAGCGTAGGAAAGCATTTCAAGCATTATTTGGCATAGATATTTCTTTGCTGGCCAAGGAATGGGAGGGACCCTAGGGTTGTGACCTGGATAGTGGTGCATAAAAAATGCTGCTAACTAGGTGCACTCCAAAATTAAAATTCACTGGCCCCACCTACAGTAGTCTCCATGTTGATGGCCCTGTTTGTGCGTAGAATAAAGCATTATAACATAAAAACATAACTAATATTGAATTTCAGTGCTTTGAAATGAAAATATGACACAGAACATATATCCAGTGCAGGAGATATTATTCAGTTGATAGTAGGGCTGCATGGTCTGAATAGCTTTGTGAGGTCCTGTAACATAATGGAATATAGATTTACTGCAAAAATAGCTCTTTATATGCCATCAACTAGTTGCCATATGACTACCTGTATGTCAGGTTATAATGGTCCCATTTGAGAAGACCTGGAGTCAACGTGTAACGCTTGTTCCTCAGGTGACGAGGGAGCTGAAGAGGCAGTTGAAGAGCTGGGGTTGGAGCCACAACAAAGTCTACCTTGGATAAAGGAAAAACATCATAGGTGCCACAAATAAACTGAAAGCATCACAGGGAACACAATTAGGTCTACAGTCTGTAGCTTGGCAATGGAAACAATGCTTAGATTTTCACTGTGGAAATTAATTGTACAGGTATAGGATCTGTTATCCGGAAACCTGTTATCCAGAAAGCTCTGAATTATGGAAAGGCTGTTTATCCAAATAATCCAATTTTTTTATTTTTTTTCCATTTTTCTCTGTAATAATAAAATAATACCTTGTTATTGATCCAAAGATATCATTATTCCTTATTGGAAACAAAACTAGCCTATTGGGTTTATTTAATGTTTACTTAATTTTTTTGTAGACTTGAGTACGAAGATCCAAATTATGGAAAGATCCATTATCTGGAAAAACCCAAGTCCCAAATGTTCTGGATAACAGGTCCCATACCTGTACTTTGATTTACAAACAAAATGTGAGCTGTGAGATTGGACAGAACATTTGACAGCACAGTGGATCAAAGGTTAGAGCTCCTGCCTTGCAGCATTGGGGTCCCAAGTCAAATTTCAGTCAGGGGGCTAGCTACGAGAAGTTTGGCCTATCATGTTTGAAAAGCATGCAAGCATATGTCAAATTATTTTTACCACAAAGATTGTTCAATAATGGAGAATTATTTATAACTTCTCCTACAATACAACCAGGTGCAGGGTAGTTATCTGTGGGCTGGCCCGATACCCACGGGACCCGTGGGTCGGGCGGGTCCAGGCCAACCTTGCTCCCTCATGTGGGTCCAAGTTGAGCTGCTTTCTCTGCCAGCCCTTAACTTTATACAGTCGGCTTCTGACTTTCTGGTTTTATAGACGTGCACCAGCTCGCCCTTTTGTGGTTTCATCGGCGGGGTGGTGTGGTTCTATAAAAGGAGGGGGGAAGCTGGGCATGGGCAGATTAAGGGGGGTCGGGTCCAAGTCGCACAAAACTCAACCCACACATCACTAGTGCAAGGGCCAATATTTTTGCATATGATATATGATACTCATTACATATATTGCAGCCATATGGTAGCTGAAAACTTGGCAAATGTGCAGATTAGTATACTTATTTGTAGGGCACAGTAAAGTCATCTAATTACAGGTTGTGTTAAATTATTCAGCCTTTCATTTCCCTTTGCATTACTGCTATATTTGATACTGTAAGATTCCCTTAGGGAAGTGGTGATGGCAGTTGCTGATCATTTTCTTGGTGGCTTTCTACACCACCACACTAGAGACAACATTGTTGGCAATGCAGGCTACAAAGGAAGGGGTTGCAAATGTTTTGTGCCTGTCCTGTGTGTGTGGCTCAACAGCTTTACTTGCAAATGTCATGGGAAGACCTTGTAACTAGGGAAAAGGCGATGTTCAGTGGGAATGTGGGGTCCTCTACCAATAGAATTTTTATACCTGTACAATAAATATGTGTCCATCTGACCAGACATTGGTTAAATCAGCTGTCAGCTTGGAATCCTACATTGACCAATATGTTGCCTACTGGATCTCCAAGGGCCAAGTAGGCATCTAATATTGACCTGCATGTCTTGGAAAACAAAGGTGAAGTTTACTAGTGATGTCCAATGTGCAGACCTTCTACTTTGCTTTTACATTAAACAGCAGAATATTCTCTAGTCGAACACCCATACCTGATTTTTTATACATTTTATTATGGGTTTTTTATTGCCTAGGCATCATTCGCTCATGGCATCCAGGTCATGGATTTCAACCCGATCATCACTGATACACTACTTTTATTTGCAGGATTGAAGGCATAGGGCCTTGGAGCCATACCATGCAGGATTTGGGCTAGGATGCTGAAAATGCCCATTTAGCCAGTAATAGTCTGCACAGACATCAACAATTGCTCTCAAATCCCAGAGTTCAGTTATAAAATACTTACCATGTGGTATTATGTTCCTTTCAAACAAGCTTGTATATGAAATAGATATGATTTTGCATATCTTATGAGTCAGGCAGCCCAGTTTGTTTTAAAATCCCAAAGGAGATCCCAAAGGACCCGGCTTATATAATGCTTTAATGCAGACATGCATTTGTCATAATTCCTGAAATCTTTGGATCCCTAATTCCCCAGGGTAACTAGATATTTAGATTTATGGTGTAGAATGGTGACAGTCCTCCTTTTTCTGTTATTAATGCTCAGCTGATCCTTCCTGTGAGATACATCTGAAACCTCTTGTTCAGTCCTAACAAAAGCTGCATTGTATAGAAAATGTGCCTGGCTTCTCTGGGCTGTGTTTCATCTTGAGACATGAAACTATTTGTATTATTAGCCAAATGCTCCCAGTCCATTCCTAAGGAGATAAACCTAAAGCTGGCCATAGACGCAAAGATCCGATCGTAAGATGATTCCAACGATCGGATCTTTGCATCTCCCGACCTGCTCCCGACCTGTCACTAACCTTCAGATCAACTAAAGTAGTAAAAAGCACAGACAGCTGACGTTCTGCCCCTGACAGGGATTGTACGAAAGTTGTACGATTAAAAACCTAGTGACGGTCTCCCACTGAAAATCGTACGATCTACAATAGACGCAAAGATATGATCACCAGCCGACAGAAATTTTCTAACCTGGCCGATCAACCAAACGACCGATCAGCATGGCACGACAAATGTCGGAACACTCCACACACGATCTGAAAATTGTATGAATAGAGGATTCGTACGATCGGATCGTTGCGTCTATGGCCAGCTTAAGGAGCAAGCATTTCACTTTCAGAACAAACATATGAAAAATAGCCAGGGCTTTGTCCACTTCTGACTTCCCTCCAAAGGATATTACATAATAGCACTGGAAGGAAGCAGATACCACAATAGACTGTAATCAGAGCCCAATAAAGAAAGTAACTGACAATCACAACTACAGTACAAAGCTCCCCACCCAGCATCATTATGTTTCTCAGCGCTCTACAATAGAAGGGTGTACACATCAAACATACTGATTTTCCTGTCTATGGACATGTAATATCATTCCCAGCACCATGAGCATTGCTGGGAAACTTGCAGCCACATTGCAAAAGTGGGAATGCAAATTCCACATCATTTACCGATATGGAAGGATCTGGATAGCGGTGTATAGACACCTGAGACCCCGCCAGCCACATGAGGGATCTGCGGCACCTCCTGGGCATAGGGGAATGCAGGTTGTGTGTTACATTTGGGCAGGTTTCAGTGCAAGGCCCCCATGGTGTCTGTTTCCCCTATACTTTACTTTACTCATACCTTTACCAGATGTCACCCATTTTGCCAGGATGCAAAACTACTTTTATAGTATCTTATGGTTTTTCTATGCACAAAAGAATTAAGGAAATGGAACATCTTTGAATAATGCATCTTACTGGGCTAATTACCCATAGCCACAAATCCTCAGTAAGCTCTGATCTCTGTGCAAATGAAAGCAACGTTCTGATTGGTTGCTGTGTGTTATGACGCTGGAGTTAATTTACACCTGGAATTTTTTATTCTTGGGGATTTCAGTTAAACAAAAGCTGGAGCCCAGCAGGCTGGACCTTTCTGATATATATATATTTTTACTCTGAAAGTAAGTAACAATAGTTATGCAATATAATATGCCAATTTTATGTAGCTCCTCATACTCAAGGTGATGCTAGGGACCAGGGCTAGACCTAGAAGGCCCAAGGGATTTTTTTTAAAAATGAGAACAACTGCCTACATTTAGTGTTGAAAACTGTGCATTTACTGATAATAATCAGTTATTTATTAAGCACCAGCAAGCGATGCTAAAAAGATTTCACAAAACACCCGTGATGCCTATATATATAAATTATATAATATCTAATATACTAGATAGTGATGGGCTGGGAGCACTTACCTTTGTCTCCAAGGGCACTGACTTAGAAACAGTGAAAATTCCAGCAAGCAGCACTGTTCCAGCAAAAAGTGCTAGCAATGCCCAGATGTACCTTTTCCTCCGATGCTCAATATCTTGGGCGCCATCCATGTTTTTTTCCCAGAAGTCTGTTATAGGTGATGACTTGGCAGAGACTATCCAGACACCTTGTCTCAGCTAGTTGGAGGAATGCACTGCATGCTCCCTATATTCCCTCCTGTCTGTGGGATATCCCTTGGGCTGAGTTTGTCTCCCTGACAATGATATGCATTGTGACCAGTCCAAATGATTATTTCTCTTCTTGCACCTTCTATCCAACAGCCAGTTCCTACCTCCCCCCCTTTGCTAAGGTGCTCTGTTTATGCAATAGCCGCCTCTCCATCCATCTTTGTGCTTTTCCTATATCCCTTCTGCTGCTGTCTTCCCATGGATTTCTCTTACTTCCCCTCTGATTCTTTTCTTACTTTAAAAACGCAGGCTGCAAGTCTGTAGGCTGCCAACTATGCTCCCTAAGTGGAGCCAAATGTTCTCGTCTTTCACAGGCAAAGGCTTAGGGCTGGGACTATGATGGGGGCTAGAGTTGGGGGATGAGGGTTAACTGTGCTCTCTCCTTCCAGCTGACTAACTTAGGAGTAGGAGGGATAAATCTGCTCTCGACAGTTCCTGTAAGGAGAACAAAATAAAAAATCCGGCTGCTGAATACCTCATTTCAGGGAGGCTGGGGAATCCTGCTACATTAATATTACTTATGTATGACACAAAGAATGCATGAATATATCAGTCCAAATATTTTCCCTGCATCAACCACATATGTATTTTATAAAACTAATGCAAGCAAGCAAACTTTTATCATTTAAACAGAGGTCTGGATTTTTACATTGGGGTGCCATTCATCTTACAGTCTGGAGCTCCTGGGTCACACCTCAAGGCCCCCCCACCCCTGCACAACTCCCAATGTCAATAGATAGTGTCCATGACTGCTGCCTCTTTGAGAGAATGGAAGAAGAGTTCTTCAAGCTCCAGCATGCTTGTGCTCCAAATGACATACCTTCCAACATTTTGGAAATAGAAAGAGAGACAAAAAGATTTGCTGCGTGGAAAGTAGTGACATTTTTTGACCACACCCATTTTGCAGATACTCTCCTAGTTACCATGTTAATTTTACAAAATTTAGCAGTTTGAAATAATTTCTGTGGTTTTATGTTATTACAGTTTTGCTAATGAAGGTGAACCCACCTTTAAGCTGCAATTAACAGTTTCCCCAAGAGACCTGCTAATCTTACAATTACATTGTTACAATTGCTTCTTTGATTTTCTTAAATTGTTATAAAAGTACCTATAAGTGCACCTGCCA
This sequence comes from Xenopus borealis, assembly GCA_024363595.1. NCBI lineage: Eukaryota > Metazoa > Chordata > Amphibia > Anura > Pipidae > Xenopus > Xenopus borealis. The sequence goes on from CM044443.1 coordinate 94,524,905, forward strand.
CGTATTCTGGGCTGACAAAAGCCAATCAAGTTTTAGGAACTTTGTCTCTTTTTTTGGCTGTTTAGTGCAGGAGATCAAAGAGAGATTTCAGTAACAATCAGAGACTAATGTTTTTGGGATCCTGAAAAGATTGAAGCAGTGACGTAACTACTGGGGAAGCAGGGGGAGCAATTGGACCAGGGCCCACACCGCCGCAAGACCCCCCGGCTGAAGTCGGCTGTAGCCGTGAAGAAAATTGACACGGAAGGGGGCCCCTTCTCGAACTCCAGAAAAAGACTTTGCCTTGTGACAGCAACATGCAGGGCCAGAACTAGGGGTATGCAGAAGAAGCACATGCCTATGCCACAATTGTGGAGGGGTGCCAGGCAACTACCTCTTTTGCCGTCTTCCCTTAGTTCAGACCCTTGTTTTCCCCATTTGTGGCAACTATTCCCACATCCTGGAGGTATACGCTCAGCGCAGGCCCGGACTGGCAATCTGTAGGTTCTGGCAAATGCCAGAAGGGCTGCTATAAGGTCCCATATAAAGTCAATATTTAGTGGGCTGGTGGGGGCTGTTTGGGCCTCTGAAACCTTAAATGCCAGGGCCTATTTCAATTCTCAGTCCGGACCTGCGCTCAGGGCTGCCATTAGAATTTTTTGGGGCCTGGTGGGTCCCCCCACTCTGGCCCCCAAGCCCCACCCCAGATCCAACCCACACCACACAGACATCAGTGCTAAAACAGGTAACCTCAGACACACTAGTTATAAAAAGAATTTCATGGTCCCTCCCCCTATAAGTTAAAAAAAACATTAGTGCAAAGGCCCCCCCTTACAAGTAAAAAACAATTGGGACCCCCCCAGAATACTTTTTTTTAAAAAACATTGGTGCTAAGGCTTCCTAACAATATAAAAAAAACATTGGTGCCAGGGCCCCCCTTACAAGTTAAAAAAAAATGGGGCCCCATAAAATATTTTTAAAAAAAACATTGGCACCAAGGCCCCCCATAGAAGTTAAAAAAAATTGGGGCCCCAGAGAATATTTAAAAAAAAAAAAAACATTGGTGGCAGGTGCCTATAGAGTATTAAAATAATACATTGGTAGCCAGGGGATTAAAACAAACAAAAAAAAACATTGGTGTCAGTAGAATTGAACTGGTGGCTGGTTTCAGGACTTCAACCTTTAGTGACTTTGGTTCTTATCACCACTTCATGAATTCTACTTCTTCTATTTTCATGGCTTTGGGTGTTTTAGACACTTCGGGACTTCGACTGTTAGGCACTTCCGCATCAGGCTGTTCAGACTTCGGAAGCGCTGTAAAGGCTCCTTGTACCCCCTGTACTGTACACTTGTACCCCCTGTACTGTACACTTGTACCCCCTGTACTGTACACTTGTACCCCCTGTACTGTACACTTGTACCCCCTGTACTGTACACTTGTACCCCCTGTACTGTACACTTGTACCCCCTGTGCCCACCTGATTGCGGCCCTACATACGCTCATCTATGCACGTGCAGCATGTTGTTGACTTGGCCTGGTATTGGCCTTATGGACTTTTGATTTTGTGTTCCTTAAAAGCTACAATCTGAAACCTTGACTGCTGTTAGCATATACACCCATGAAACTGGAATCCTTTGCTGTACCAGGATCTTCTATACAAGATCATTAGGCCCTGGTGGGGACTGTGTATTGAGCTTGCCTTCAACTAGGTCCGGTGAGTAGCGGGACTCACTGCATGACCTGCTTGGGTACATCCACTCTTGGCACATTGGGTTCTGAGTACTTTAATTAAATACAAGCACTTTCTCTTTTGTGATTTTTCCTATGAGTATATTTATATACATATATATACTGCACTATATGCATATACAATCATAGGCCAAGAAGTGCCAACTGCAGATTTTATGTATGGTTCCAACACAGCTCTCACCAGTGGCTACAGGATTGGTCTTGGCCTGTGACATATTTGTTTTACATACAGAATTAGTCTTGGTGCCATTAGAAGTCATCTTGAGCCTACACCGAGTCCTCAGCCCATTTGGCTTTTTCCTTCACTGTCTCATCACCTCACCCCATTCTCCTAATCTTTAATGAGACTGAAGGGCTGTTAGTAATATCCATGTTTGCCATGTTGAGAAACACTAGAGATCCTAATGTAGCTGCTGCTCAGGAGTACAGGCAGGAGAGGAAGAAATGGTGAAAGGTTTACAATGAGGTGTGAGAAAATATTTTGGTTGTCCGCAGACCTGAGGTTTCCATTGGATCCTCCCATTATTTCCCATAGTCTTCTAATTACTTGCACAGACACATGTTTTTGCACTAATAGTTAGATATGGCTTTTTTTTTTGCTTTGACACTTGATTGCCATAAAAGTGGGTATGGTTCTCATAAATCATTTTTCCATACCTGCAATGAGTCTGAAACATAAATATACTGTAGCATTATACATTTTACTTTTTATTTGTGTAAACAGATGCGCTTAAATTTAAAAAATGAAAATGTAACCCCTCACAGTGTCATCAAGCATCTCTTTGTGCTATTTGGCCAGCTGGTTGATCTTTGGCTCCAACTACTGGGAAAGGACTGCCTCAACAGCTCAAAATGGTCCATGCCCTATGGGCAGCCTGACAACAAAATCTAATGTATTTTAAAGGAACATTATCCTTTTGGCACTATTCACAGGCCAGTAAGCTACAACATTTGTCAGGAGTCTACATGTAACGTTGGCCTGGCCAAAAAAGATTTAAATTGTCCATGTTCACGACGGAGGGACATTTAATTGGTCCTGAATACATTAATGTAAAGGATGGATATTGTCCAATTAGTCCAGTTTGTAAGGCTCCCCCTCCCCGATAGATATCGCACATAGTGCAGTACACATACATGAAATACAAGAGGAAAGTCCCAAAACAAACTCCTTTGCTCATGGCTGAGTTCTTGGAAAGAATACACTGGCTTTTTCCTTTCTGAATTAGGACTTGGAGAGCGAGAGAGCAGAGTCCTTATGTAACTGGGCAAAGCAGCACAAAATAGGCTGAGTGGAACTGTTTATGCAGTCGCTAAACATTTGGCTTGAAGAGAAAAAGTTTGAATAAGGCCAAATGTTCTTGTTATTAAAGCAGTGACCTTAGCAGCCAGGTCAGGTTCATGCAATGCAACTTCCAACAGATCAAAGATACCTGAGCCACAATAAAGGACACTTATTATTAACACCATGTGGACTATACGAGCCATGTCTGTAGCCTCCTGTCACCAATGGGAGGCTGCTAATCACTTTTTCAGCTGTTTATGTATATATGTATTTTTTTACATAATGAAGCCACAGGAAATATATTGCACGGACATTTATATACAGTTATATACATACATATGCAGGCCCGCCATAAGGGGGGACAAGTGTCCCAGGCCCGGGGCTGAAGGGGGGCCCGGCAGCGCTGCAATATTAAAAAGAGTCGGGCCCCCATTACGAGCACAGAAGCGTGCACTCTACATGAAGTCCTGTGGCAGAATGCGGAAGTGCCGAACAAATACAAAGTCCTGAAGAGGCGGAAATACCCGAAGTCCCGAAAGGAGCCGACACTGATGTCCTGAA
>CM044443.1:94579945-94616708 GCA_024363595.1 Xenopus borealis
AAGAAGGAAGGTAGAAACACTGCACTTTATGTCATAGGGCTTATGGTACAACCCTAGTGGTACTGTAACCTGCTGGCACTGAAGATTATAGGGGTCATTTGCAAAGACCCAGAGTAACAGTACTAAGAGGTTCTGCTCTTGGGCCTTTTTTCCAAGGGAGCTCTGTCACTGACTAAGTTAGGGGACAGCTAGGGGGATAGACAATGGTATCCATTTTATATAACTTTTCACATTAGCACTTCTAAAGATTTCTTAAAAGAGAAGGAAAACTACTGAAGCAGTTTATTGTCAATAGATTAGCCAAAATAGAGCAAGCTATAACATTATATTTAGGTTTTTACCGTACCTGAGTAAACAGCTCAAGAACTCTCTCTGTTTGTTTAGGATGGCAGCTGCCATATTAGCTTGGTGTGCCATTACTTCCTGCTCCCTCATAGCTCTGGGCTCAGATTACAGCAGGTATAGTAGGAGGGAGGGAGAAAAGGGAGAGAGGAGCAAATTGAGCATGCTCAAGACATAGCCTTGGAGGTTTATACTGAAAACAGGAAGTCTGATACTGAAGCCCATGTGTACACAACAGAAGGAAAGAAATGTTGTGTTTCTTTGACAGATAACTCAGAGCAGCATTAATTTGAGGGTTTACTGGTGTATTTCTATAGACCTTTCTGATAAAGCTTACTTAATTTAGCCTTTCCTTCTCCTTTAAGTAGCCTCCCATATTCCTCTTCTGCTGCACCTGGCCAGACTCCTTTAGGTTGATGATCAGTGAGCTCAGTGCAGAATACAGGCCTTGTGCTGAATATATTGTACTTCATGCATACGTCATGCATTAAGCAGTATCTATGGTATTTAATAAATCTTGCACTTAATAAGCAGGTTAAAACATACAACCAGTTCATAGAGAAGCCCTCAGCTTATTACACAGAGCAGTGATCCCCAACCAGTGGTACGTGAACTAAATGTTGCACACCAATACCTTGTATGTTGCTCTCAATGGCCTCAAAGTGCTATTTTTTTTTAATTCCATGCTTGGAAGTTTTGGTTGTATAAAAACCAGGTGTACTGCCAAAAAAAGCCTCCTGTAGGCTGCCAGGCCACATAGGGCTACTAAATAGCCAATTATTGCACTTACTTTGCACCACCCAGGAACACATTCATGTATGTTTTGTAGCCCAACTCCTTTTACATATGAATGTGGCTCACATTTGGAATGGTTGGGGACTCTCAGCAGACTAGTAACTTGGCAAGTGAAGCATCTTGTATAAACCAGGAATATGGATTGGAACTACAATTGATTTCAGTTAGTAGCCTAGTTAAGTGTAGGAAATAAAAACAATAGGCAAAAAGTGTGTTTATTAAATCACCATTGTTAAAAAAGGGGTATACAGGCCCTTTAACAACAATTCAGGAAACACAATCTGCCTTAATTATGCACCAGCCCTGTAACTAGGGTTGCCACATGGCCGGTATTTTACCAGCCTGGCCGGCAAAAATTATAAATATATAGGAAGGCTGGTATTTTTTTCCAGAAAAGGTGGCAACCCTACCTGCAACATATAAAATGTGTCTTTTATAGACTATAGACTTGTCAAAATCATCAGTTTAAAGCTGAAAATTGAACAGTGCAAGATCTTTAATTCCTCTGCACCCCACCTTATTGCACAGCATTGTCCTCTACAGGATACAGCTGAAGAGATTACACATGAGAATTACTTTAGGACTTTACTGAAGGAAACCAAAGTGCAATAAACTGGCACACTTTACAATGCATTTCTTGAAAAAAGAAGCCCAACTTGTATTACCTGGTAAGGGCTAATTATAGGAATGTGGCTTCTTTGCACTGGAGTGTGCTGAGCCTCAATCACCAAAGTAGCCGGGAGCAGGCTGATAACGAGAAGAAATATGAGGAGGTAGTGTTGACAACGCTTTTGGGCTTGTGCACTTAGTCAACTGTCTAATGACTATGTATTTAGAGAACTTAAAGTGTTTGCAGGGCACTTAGCTGATGATGAGTTCTAAGGTACTAACATGCAGGTTTTTTGGGTAGTACATACCATCTTGGTTTCCCCATTCCCAGTCAGGACCACGCACCACTTTTGCACCTTGGAAGATTCCTTTTAGCACAATCCGTGACAAACCCTGTCGTGTGCTCAGTATGACTCTGCAGAAAACAAAAGATGTAGATTATTCTAAGAACGCAATGCAATGAGCAATAACGAAAGCAGGCCTATTCAGCTTTTTATTTATATGTTTGAGCACACTAAGCATCCAGACCCAAGGACTTACAGGACAAGGGTCACACAGTGTGAAAGGGATAAGTGTAAAAGGTCAAAAAGTGACCACCACATTTGTTAATAAGGCTAACATTTGGGGTGGGGGCACATGGGATACTCCAGTCAGGGGGCTTGTGGCAGAGGGAGGCCCCAAAAGACAGGAAGATGGTGAAATGTTGCTGGTTGCATGGTTATGCATGCAGTGGGCATTTTTTCCCATTGCTTCCCCATTTCACCATTCTATGATTTCCCCATTCTATGATTTTAGTGATATGTATTGTGTGTGTCTTTTATTCAGCAAAGTGCTGAAAGACAAAGAAGGACAGAAATTACCAGCGCCGTTTCACAAAAGCATGGGGTGTAAGGCGATTGTGACTGTAGGGGATCAATAAGAGGTCCCATGTTGCAGGAACCAAGTTTTTGGAGCCACACACTGTTTACCCCAACTTATTCACACATAGGCCCACATTCATTAAATCGCGAAGTGCTAATTCGCCAGCGTGAAGTCATTTCGTAACTTCGGAAATTCACTAACACCGGCTCTGGCGAATTTTCGCTAGCGAAGTAGATAGACTTGCGCAACTTCGCACCCTTACGCCAGGCTAGGTTGCGCACTGATGAAGGATCATAATTACGCAAATTCACGAAGATGAACATTTTCCTGAACGTTAGCACTTACGTAAGACTTTACTTCGCGTGGTCAGACCAGGCGAAGTTCAATACAATAGATAGGAGGTTTGGAAAAAAAAAAAAAAAAAGGCGTGTTTTACCATTGGATGGTGATAGTCTAAAAAAGATCGATTTTTTTTGGGGGGGGTTACCCTCCTTCCAACTACATTTCCTAACATATGGCAACTCAACTATACAGGGGGCACATGTAGGGCAATAGGACAACTTTATTTAATTTATTAAAGGTTTCCTGGGCTTGTGTAGTGGAATGTAGTGGCTGTAACATATACTTCTATTATACGTTAAAGATCCCGCCGTATGCAAATTAGGCTTCGCTAGCATAACTGCGCTCTGCCTAGCGAAGTAACACTAGCGCAACTACGCTACCGTTCGCCGACCTGAGAGTAACTTCATACTTTAGTGAATTTGCGTAGCGCTGGTGAAAATTCGCCTGGCGAAGTGCAGCTAACGCTAGTGAAGCCAATGCTGGCGAATTTTCGGATCTTAGTGAATTTGCCCCATAGTCTTTAGCCAAAATATGTACTGCATAATCCAAAATGACAGTAGCAAAACTCCACATCATCAGACCCTGTAACTGTGGTCATAAGTTCATGGATCAGACAGCGCTAAATGCAACATGCAGGGTCCTGGCAATTTTACATTATGCCACTTACAGTAATGAATAATGAACACAGCGTTAAACCCAGTCATGCTGGTAAGATCACTGCACAAAATGGGTAATAAACACAGACTTAACTCTAGAAATACCAGTATGATCCCTGCACAAAATGGATAATGAGCATGTAATTACCCAAGCCATAACTGTAGGATGAGTGCACTACATTTAAGGTCCTATTTAACATGCTGTGTAAAAATTGAAGGAAAACATGGCTGGTGATGTTGCCCATAGCAACCAATCAGATATTTGCTTTTATTTTACTCCAGTTTTTATACAGCACAATAAATTGGCCCCTTAGTTTGAACATCCTTGTGTTATACTAAATTGGTACATTTTCCTGTCTGTCAATGGCCTCTCATTGACAGATCCAATAAAAGTACAGCTCTCTATTACAAGTGAAGGTAACATTCAAGCACATCATTTGGCAAATTTAAAAAACCTGCATCCCTTTGCCTGAAACTAAAAATTCTCCCTCTTCCCCTGATCCCCTAATTTCACAGTTCTGACTGTATAGGCCCCCAGCAATCAACTACCTGAAATAAACATCTGTTTAGTGAACTAATAAGGGTAACATTTTGGGGGGTAATATAAGCGAGTACATATTGGCCCAGAAATGGTAAACATTCAGTGCAAAACTATGGAAAATTAGTTTCACAATCTTGTACCAAAGAGAAAGCAGAAAATAAGAATCCCTACCAGAAACTTAATTTGCTCTTTGCTTTTACTACAAGTTTAAATCTTTCAGGGAACACTCTCCGAAAACAAATAAGTGTATATTTAGGCCACTTTGCACCAGAGTAAGTTTGGTGACCCTGGTTACGATACAGAAGTTTGCTGAGAATTTGACTGATGTAACATTGCATTTACACAAATAACACGTGTAAAATATCATGACATGGTGTGGAATTAATTGCTGGTCCCATCAGTACTATATGGATTGAAAGTGTCAGCTAACAAGTGATTTACAAGATTATTGTGTCAGAACAGCCAATTTCAATCCTCAAGGTCTGCAAACTGGTCAATATCACAGGAAGCCCATGCCTGCAATTTACATTGTCTTCCTTCTGAAAGGAAAATAATTAAGAACACAGCAAGATTGTTTAAACTGTTACTCCTCCTTAGCTGTATGTAGGCCTTCTGAATCTTTAACATTGATTGTTTTAACAAGAGACTGCAAAGGTATAAAAGGAAATAAAAGACACATTAATTTTTCCATTTATTTAGTATATCTGTTACTAATAGGAAATAGTGTAAGGTATGAGTAGAAATATGGCAGTCTCTTTGTTAGTACTGTATTTAGGTCTTGTGCTCCCTCTAGTGGTAAGCAAAATAATATTTTTCAAAGCAAGTACTTTATTGCCAAATACACAAGAGTGTGCCCCTTAGTGCTCATCCAGGCAGCAATTCTCCCCCAGTCTGGCTGCTCTGCACCAAATAAAACATTTTGTCTGAGGTGCAGACCATAAATTCCTCTGCATCTCCCTAATTTTGTTAGTTTAAATGGCAATTGTCTCCCATCTCCCGTCCCTCAATGCAGTCAGTGATGTGTTCATAATGCAGGTCTCTGTGCTCCAAAATGGAAGGACCAACAGAAGGCAGTGTGAAGAAATAGCTGACAGGACCATTCCATTTTTTTTGGCACTTTGTACCTTCTGTGAAATAAATTACCCCAAATGTTTACCAAATCAGAGACGGGCATCAAATTCTGCTCACATCTGCGTGGGATCCTAGCATGGACCTTTTCATCCAATGATTTCTACCTTCCATTCTGTTGGGTGATTGTAGACTTGTAGTTGTAGTTCTACAGAACTTCCTTTGACCAGCTGATCAGAATGTACAGTGCAATTGTGACTACTGGGATTTACAGCAGACAACTATAAATCTGTCAAAAGACCTAGTGCACGTTGAGAGGCATATGATATATTTTATATATGCTGCGGAGTAAAGCAATGCAAAGAAATGACCATATTAGATCTTTTTTCAAATGTACACCCCTTCCCTATATTAAAAGGAGAAGGAAAGGGGTTTCACACTTGGGGGTGCTACATGTTAGGCACCCCCCAAGTGACTACTTTTACCTACCTGATAATTCTGCTTCCTCTGGTCATCTCAGGCTGCGCATGCGCAGTAGAGCGGAAAGCCGACTACCTGCTGTGGCTGTTCTGGGCTCTCTACCAAAAGCCAATTAAGTTAGAAACTTTGTTTCTTTTTCTGGCTGTTCAGTGCAGAGAAAAATGGGACTTTCCAGTACAAATGAGGGAGTGCAGGTTGAGCTGTCAAAAGAGGGACTGTCCCTCTAAAAATGGGACAGTTGGGAACAATAGCAGTCACTTGGGGGTGTCTAACATTTGGTAAAATCCCTTTCCTTCTCCTTTAATCTGCATGAACTGGCTACCATGGAAGGAATTTTCTTAAAAGGTACCGTTCAAGTTGTGAGTTCATTTGAAGTATGAAAAACTCTAAAATTCGACCTTTGATTAATAACTCCCTTAAAGGAGAAGAAAAGCTTCAGGGGCTTTTTATTGGCAATAGATTAGCTGCAATAGTGCAAGCTAGAATGCTATATTTATTCTGTAGAATGTTTTACCATATCTGAGTAAAAAACACTAGAAACTCTCTGTTTGTTTAGGATATCAGCTGCAGTATAAGCATGGTGTGACATCACTTCCTGCCTGAGTCTCTCCCTGTTCACTTATTGCTCTTGGCTCAGATTACAGCAGAAAATGGAGGGGGGAGAGGAGCAAACTGAGCATACTCACGCCTGGGGCAAGGAGGTTTAAGCTGAAAACAGGAAGTCTGATACAGAAGTCCATGTGTCCACAATAAAAGGAAATACATGCAGGTTTTCTTTTCACAGAGGACTCGAAGCAGCACTACTTTGAGGGTTTATTAGGATATTTAGGTGAACCTTTCTGATAAGGCTTAGTTAGTTTTAATCTTTCCTTCTCCTTTAAAGGAGAACCAAACCCTTTTTATTAAAATTCCCTACTCCCCTACCCTACAAAGAGCCCTTTCCCAGGTTTATTTACATGAAGCAGGTTCTTACCGATGAACTGTTTTATGCAATATCTTTTTAAATAGACCTATGTCGTTTGGGGGGTATAGTTTTCCCTTTAATAAGTATCCAGATATGACAGCATGTAGGTCAAAAAGGAGACCATAGTACAAAGTCATAAAGTTGCCCATGTAAATGATGAAAACTAGGCAGCGTTCCATGTGGTAAGTGTAGGATGTGTAGGTATATGAAACCGGTGCATGTATTTATTTAGATGTGCTTTTTGGCATATGAGCACTATTTGGCCACCCACTCTCAAAGCCAACACAGGCTGATCTGATATAGTGTGGCCTATAGAGGCTTTTCAAACTTGCCAGATATGAGGTCAAGTCCAATTTCAGCCCATTGGTGGACCAATAAGGCAGAGACATTGGGACCGAGTCTGCAGCTTTTAATGGCCCATGTATGTCCAGCTTTTAGACACTTTCCCAATCAAATGTTACTTAAGTAGCAAAGTTTATAGGAAAAAATAACTTTTTATCATGTGCCACTGAGAAAACATGCGCCAATTGAAAAGAAGTATTGTATTCAGCCTACAGTATCAAATCATAAATGACTGTGGATTTAGATCTCTTGCCTTTCAAAGAATATGAGCTTTTATTATGGCTTTGCTTGTCTGATCATATAATGAACGGCCTGAGGCACATGCATACCAATGCCAACAGCAAATTAATTAACAGAATTAATTAACAGAATTAATTAGAACCAAGACCAGCAGATGGGCTCACCCCACAGTCATCTGTGCAGAACATAATATAATTTTTCGTCTTTATCCCATATAAGGTAGTACCTTTTATATTTGATCATAATATGAGGAACCGCTAACATCATATAAAAGTTCATAATCTTTATTCACCATGAAGTATAGGTCTTCATCTTTTTAATTTCTGTAGTTAATAATCCCATGTACAGCACATAACCATTATGTGGCTCTTTAGGTCCCTAGTTTCTAGGTTGCCTTTTGATGTGTTTGTTTGTTTGTTTACTGGCAACACATCGTACAGCAAGATCAAAGGTTTCAAGGGATTAAAGGGCAACAAAAGACAAATTAAAATGCAGTTTTTAAATTACTTTAAGTCATGCTGATGTTTGGAATTCTCCAAAGAATTAGAATTCCCTAATTATCAAGCTTCATAAAAGTTCCCTGCTAAAAAAAAATTCACCCTAGAGTCACAGGGCTGAGTATGTTTCTCCAAAGCATTGCCTTAACTTTTAAATTAATTAATCCTTTTTTAAGATATAATTAATCCTTATTGGACGCAAAACTATTCTTTTGGGTTTATATGATTATATGTGTTAAAGGGCACCTGTTGGGGCAAAATTGTACCACCAACCAAAGTTGCGGGCCAATAGAGCCCGCATTCCGGTTGGGGGTTTCACTATTTTTTTTTTTTAAATGCCCCTCGCCATCGCTAGCTAGGAGGGAGCTCCCAGAGCGTGCAGCCGTCTCCCCACAAGCGTGCGTCTTACTGACGTCACGCGCATGCGCAGAATGAAAAGCGGCCAGAATTGTGACCGCTTTTTCATTCTGCGCATGCACGTGACGTCAGTAAGACGCACGCTTGTGGGGAGACGGCTGCTCCCGCACCCTTGGTATGGGGATACAATTTTGCCCCAACAGGTGCCCTTTAAGGAAAAGCCCAGGTCCCGAGCAATCTGGATAACAGGTCCCATACCTGTAATAACAGTACCTTACACTTCATCACTGTACAATTAACCCTGATTGGAGGAAACACAATCCTATTGAGTTAAATTACTGTTTAAATAATTTTTTTGTGAATTTACAGCATTATTATCCAAATTATGGAAATCATCTGGAAAAACTGAAAAAGTCCCATGAATTCTGGCTAACACGTTAAATACCTACACCTCTACTCACTGTTAATTTTCTTAATATATAGATCAATATTCACTTCACTGTGCTGCACTTTTTTGAAAGAGCCGGGTCCTCCTTGAAAGCGACTAAGCCGTGCTGCCTCTTCCAAAGTCCCGAATTGCCGAAAAGCCGAAGTCCTGAAGCGGTGAAAAGACCTGAAGCCATGTAAATACCCGAAGTTGAAGTCCCCGAAAATAGCAGAAATTGGAGTCCGGAAGCAGCGTAAAGACACAAAGCCATGAAAACAGCCGAAGTTGAAGTTCAGAAGTGGTGAAAGGACCGGAAGCCACAAAAATAGCCGAAGTTGAAGTCCTGAAGCCACGAGTTCAGTTCTACTTAACACCAATGTGTGTTTTTTAATTTAATTTTAATACTCTATAGGCCCCTGCCATCAATGTTTTTTTAAACTTGTAGGGGGCCGCTACCACCAATGTTTGTGTAAAACCTTTTATGGGGGGCCCTGGCACAATTTTTTCTTTTTATTTATAGGGGGGAGCCCTGACCGCCAATGATTTTATTAACTTGTAGGGAGGATCTAACCACCAATGTTTTAAAACAATTTTTTTTTTTTTTAAATTATAAGGGGGCCCTGACCACCAATGGCTTTTTATAACTTGTGAGCGAGGGGGTTTACCGTTTTTAGCACTAGTGTGGACTTTTTACTGTGGTGTGGGCTGAATCTGGGATGGGGCTTGTGGGGAACCAGGAGGACCCGGAAATTTCTGCTGTACGGGTCCCTGTAATTTCTGATGGCGGCCCTGTCAATATTATACCTCGGCTAGATCACCTGAATAGTAGGCAAATATTGTAGGACAAATCAGAAGATATAAATATTTTATGTTTCCTTGGATTGTGACCACTGCTGCAGTGTAAGGATAATGTCACATGGGAGTTTTTTTTTTCCTGTTTCCTGCGCTGGCAACAAAGGGTCCAAAAATATCTTTCCATTGCAAAGCATGGAATAGCTAAAGGCAAAACATCCCATGTAATGTTACCCTAGCAAACACACCTAAACAAGTGACTGATTTGTCACCAGTTTGCAAATCACTGCTGTAATATAAAGTCACTCTTTGGCTGAAGCGTTGTTGTGGTTGTTATAGCAGTGACTTGCCTCTGGCATAAACAATCCTACTTTTGGCAAAATGTATGTTAATGCCTAGATGCGCTACCCATGGGAGTAATGGGAGTTGTAGCAATGGTTGTTAATTAAATTAATCATTTCTTAAAATAAAAATGTCCTTCAGAAAAAAAAAACACCAAGACATTTTAAATAAATTTCCCTCTTTATTAAGAAATAACTTCCGCTTGCGCTCCTCTTCAGAAAAGGCTACAGGGCGACGAACTAGTGTGCGGCGCTCAATTTCTCCTCCCTGTCTATCTCCTATAAGGAGGGCAGGGAGGAGAAATTGAGCACTGCACGATGGATTACCTGAGCGCCGCACGATGGATTACTGGATTGCCCATTCTGAAGAGGAGCGCAAGTATCGGTAAGTTATTTCTTAATACAGACTTGGCGATTTTAACGTTAAATATGTCTTGGTGTTTATTTTCATTACATACAAACACATTTTTAAAATATATATCTGGAGGTATGTTTATTACAGGAATTCAATTCATGTACTTGTTTTATCAGCACTCTAACTTCACTCCTTTGAAGGCGCCTGAACATCGGCCAAGGTTTACTGCTGAATCATCAGATACAGGTAATATTCTGTTGTTTTTACCTGTATATTTGACAGCTCAACTCAAAGGGGCAGCTTTATTACAGTTCAAGTTGTTTTGTTCCATGAAAATCCGAATATTCAAGTTTTTTGGGGGGTCAAAACTCAAATATTCGGGTAAAAAATTATTTATTTTATTATACCCCAACTCAGAAAATAACTTGATCCAAAAAGTACACCAGCTAAAACCAGCTAAAACCTGTCGAGGTCATATAAAAATCAAAGGCAGAGGTCCCTTGAACCATTTGAAGAGGTTAACAGCCTGCTTGATGTTCATGTTTTTTGGAGGATTTTGGCCCGAAAACTTGAACTTGATTGATCCCAGTTTTTCTTTTCCCGCTAAAAACTTGACCAATTCGGGTTTTCAGGTCTCAAACTCGCGAATTTGTTTTTTTTTTTCTTAAAGGGGTGGTTCACCTTCAAGTTAACTTTTAGTATATTGTAGAAGGGCCAATTCTAAGAAACTTTTCAATTGGTCTTCATTATTTATTTTTCATAGTTTTTTTTATGATTTGCAATTTTCTTCTGTTTCTTTGCAGCTTTCAAATGGGGGTCACTGACACCATCTAAAAACAAATACTCTGTAAGGCTACAACTGTATTGTTATTGCAACTTTTTATTACTTATCATTATATTCAGTCCATCCCCTATTCATATTCCAGTCTCTTATTCAAATCAGTGCTGGGTTGCTAGGGTAATTTGCACCCTAGAAACCAAATTGCTGACACAGCAAACTAGAGAGCTGCTGAATAAAAAGCTATGTAACTATAAAACCACAAACAATAAAAAATTAAAACCAATTGCAAATTGTCTCAGAATATCACTCTCTACATTATACTAAAGGTTAACGCAAAGGTGAACAACCCCTTTAAGTAAGATACATTCGAATTTCGAAGTCATTCAAGTTTATTAGAAGTTAAAAAAAACTCTAACATTCGACCTCTGATAAATCAGCCCTTACTATCTGTAACGAAAACGAATGGCTGAATGAAAGATCGTAATTGCTACGTCCATGGCAATCTTTTTGTTTGGGGGACTAAAGTTTCATCAATCCCAACAAATATCCAGCACTTTCAATCATGGAGTTTTACTTATCTGGGGTGCACGTCCATTGGTGTGTTCACCTCCACATCCTCAAAACGAAATCCATAAAGATAAACAGCACTCCCATATGATGATAAAACCGCCTTTATTGCAGCATTATTAGTGGCACAGCAACGTTTCGGACCTCCTGGTCCTTTCTCAAGCTGACAAACTTTGTCAGCTTGAGAAAGGACCAGGAGGTCCAAAACATTGCTGTGCCACTAATAATGCTGCAATAAAGGCGGTTTTATCATCATATGGGAGTGCTGTTTATCTTTATGACTAAAGTTTCATACCAAGTTGGGGAATATGGAGTGCAAATGCTGTACACACTTAGCCTTATGATTATGTAATCGGTCTCTAGAAATTACATTGCATGCCTTATGATTTCTTGGCAACAACAAAAAATAAAGCTTGATACAGATGTACATCACATGGGCAGGCAAACAAATGCTTCGGCACATGGAACCAAGAAATTGTAAACAGAACGAAGACATCAAAAAAACACCGGGTCACTTTATTAAAGGAACATTTACACCAAAAAATGAAAGGGTGTTAATGGAGTGAAAGTATAACGTACTGCTGCCCTGCCTCGGTAAAATGGGTTTGTTTGCTTCAGAAAGACTACTATAGTTTATATAAACAAGTTGCTCTGTAGCCATGGGGGCAGCCATTTAACAGGATACACAGTAGATAATGGATACATTCTGAAGTATCCCATTGTATACTACAGATCTTATCTGTTATCTGATGTGTATCCTGTGCCTTTCTCCTTTTCCAGCTTGAATGGCTGCCCCTATGGCTACACAGCAGCTTGTTTTCTATAAACTATAGTAGTTTTTCTGAAGCAAATACACCAGTTGTACCAGTGCAGAGCAACAATACATAATATTTTCAATACTTCAAAACACTTAACATTTTTGGTATTACTGTTTCTTGAAGTGTTAAACAGCAATACCAAACTATTAACTCATGCAAGGTGACCACTGCCAAAGCAGTAAATTTCTTTACAAATGAATGTTCTCTCTGTCCGGTACTTACGGTCGGGAATGGGCAGTCTCGTATCTCTCGAAGGTATGGGACAAATCGTGCTTGTTGTTCATGTAGCACTGTGTGCACAAATCATAGTCGAAACAGACCTTGCACTTCCAGCGCATTCCGCAGATTCCCTGCTTCTTACAGCAGTCACAGATAATGTTGGGATGGCAGACACCTAAGGCACAATATAACTTTTGGTGAACAAGTTAGTATAGCCTATACAAGCTGGATATGGAAACTCAATACACCATGAATCACAATAGACAATGTCCCTCTGCTTGCTATTTCTAATATGTTACGTAAAGAAACTCTTATCCTATCAAAAATTTGAATAAGCATATTGAAAAACAGTTGTCATGAAAGTTTTTGTAAAAAGTTCAGTTTTTTTTTATAAAGAGATCCCGAAAACATCTTAAAACAGATTACTTGCTCTGGAGTGTGTGGGTGTTTCCATAAAAAATGCTGGATACATTTTGTAGCCCTTCTTTACTTTAACCATAGCTTTATAACCTTGGCCTTCTACTTCATTATCCTTGGCCTGATGCTCATTTAAAGAAGAACTAAACCCCCGCAATGTTAAGTCCCCACTGGCCCTGCTGCTCTCGCTCTGCATTTGCGATCACTATTTCAGAGGGGACAGAATTCAGGGGTAAGACTGTGCATGGGGGAGGCAGGGAGGGGGGCAGTGGGGACTTATTGCAGGGGGTTTAATTATCCTTTAAGGTACTGGTATCAGAAATATCAAGCGAATAATTTGAGATGTAAGGAAGCTGTTTATGTTACTTGCATGAATTCACAGTTTTGCCATCACCAAGGGAATGGGGCCCCAGCTGCCATCTGGTCACCCCATACCTAACATTATTTACAGGTTCTAAAATTACCAAAATAGTGCACCCCACAACCATTCACATGGAATGAAAATGTAATGGAGATGTGTTGTTACCTGAGAATATATATTGTTTTGTTGAGAGAGATTAGCCAGTTTTGCAACTAAAGCATATAAGGTCCTAGTGTTACCTGTTTCAGCAGGTTACTTGTGGGAGCTCATCCATTGTGCTGGGAGATATGTAACTGATATTATTTAGATAGAAGAGGGTAGTAAGAGTTTGGAAGCATCTGTTTTTGCCCAGCCTATTTGTGCACGACTACCTGATAACACAGGTTAGACTCCCCTTGCTGCATATTTAACACAATACCCCTGTGACTCTAGCTCAAGGTCGGCAGCTTATTGGCCTGTGTATGGGGCCATCTGACAGACTTTCCTGATCGATATCTGGCCAAAGTTGGCCAGAAGTCGATCAGATGTGACAAAAAATCCAGCCGATTGCGGACCACATCGGTTCGCTGATTTGGTCCCACAAATCGCTCTTTTACCCCTCGTTATAATCCGATCGTTGGGCCCTAGGACCCACGATCGGATAAGCCCGATACCGCCCACCTCACGGTGGGGGGTGGGTCAGATAGCATTGGGGGTGGAGCAGTGATGACATAAGAGGCAGACACAATGAAGTAGGTTGAGTAAACCCAATCCTTTAATTACAGGTATAGAATCTATTATACAGAAATCAGTTATTTGTAGCTGTTATCTTTCTGTAATAAGAGATTAAACTAATTTGATCATTCATTTATCGGCCAGATTATTGTTCAGTTTTCACAGGTCTGAAAACCGAACAGACACTTGAGGCCTGGAGACTGTTTGGGTCAAAATTGAACAGGTGGCAACCCTACTCTAGTTCTGCTCTTTCCTGCCAGCTCCGGACTTGTGCATATAAGCATGGGTCATTTCTCTCATCCATATTCATTTTTATTGTGTTAGGCCTGTTTTTGCCCTGGGCAAGGCCTTGAAGTACACAAAAAGATAGGAACAAAGGCACACTCACTTCAATGCTTCTGCAAAAACTTCAAGTTATTTTCTTTTATTTATGGTGAGATATTAGCAGCTAACATTGAGTACTTCCCGTTGGTATATACAAATCCCCCTTTTTTTTTTAAAAAAAACATAAAAGCGATAAAAAAGTTTGAGATTTTGTACCTGGGCATGGCCTTGCCCATGGAGCTGTGGGTGTGGAAAGAACAAATGGGGACACTGGGAAAGCTTGAACTGTGGCAGATTTGTGATAACAGGTTAAACTGCATTTTATATTCTAGGCAGGCAAGGAAAGCAGTTTCAGAAGAGAACAAAGGTTTTGTCCATCTGTAACTGCACTGATAATTGTAAATACCTCCTTAATCCTTCTACAGGTTGTACAGTAGAGATTAATCCTGCTTGTAATTGGATAATAGAAAGAAGCTGGGGTACTGTTGTGGGACTTTAATCTGTTACTGGGGCTGACAGAGTGGGACAGCTGCTGGTTTTGGAGGAGGTGGGGTTTGATGATGGGGTATATTAAAGAATAAATAGATGTATTTATCTATTTTATACATACTGTGTATACACAAATATAAAAGAATCGTTGCACCATTTTAAAGTGGACCTGTCACCCAGACACAAAAATCTGTATAATAAAAGTCCTTTTCAAATTAAACATGAAATCCAATTTAAAATTTTTATTAAATCATTCACAGCTGTTTTAGGCTAAGTCCAGACGGGGAGATTCGGGGGCGATCCGTCGCCGGGCGACTTTTCGCCGCGACGGATCGCCCCCGAATCTCCCCGTCTGGACTAGCCCTTAAGCTCATTTAAAAATCTCAGCTGTCAATCAAATATTGTCTGCCACTCCTCTAAGCCTTAGACTATGGGGGAGATTCATCAAAGAGTGAAGTTCCACCACTAGAGGGACATTCCACAGCTCTCAGTTCATTTCTATGGGATTTTGAAAGGCCTATTTATCAATGGGTGAAGTGAAATTTCACCCTTTGATAAATACGCCTTTCAAAATCCCATAGAAATGAATGGAGAGCTGTGGAATTTCCCTCTAGTGGCGGAACTTCACTCTTCACTTCACTCTTTGATGAATCTACCCCATAGAGTAGGGGCAGATAATTACTCTCACTTTCCATTCAGCACTTCCTAGATGTCACTGCTCCCCACACATTGCCCCAGTTCTCTTAACCATTTAATTGTGTAGCCAGGACATGGGGATAGACATTGGGTCCCTCATTCTGGTGCACAAACAAGATTCTGAGATGATGCAAGGCTTGCCTTAATAACAGTGTCCACAAAATGGCTCCTGCCTGCTTGCTAGAATTATGAATTCCCACAATGAAGAAAACAAGATTAATTAATTAATGTTCATTTTGCTTGACTAATGTTATAAAGTAGGATTTTGAATATTTTTTTGGGCTGACGGGTCCACTTTAACCTTAATATTGTTTGCAACTTTTTTTTCTACATATGCTCATGTTGTACATACTATAGAAACATAGATTGTTACAAAGAATTTATAATATCACTCATGAAAAATATTAATATTGACGTAATATTTTCATAATATAGATTGCAGCCACTAGATGGCACATATTGCATTTTACACATAGTTTACGGGCAGACATTTAAGTGTCCAGTCACCTTTTTAGTTGAGCATATGACATTTAATTAATGATAAATTCCAGTCGTCTAAAAAACGAAAATCAGCTTTGGTGTGAACACTTCCAGGATTCAGGAAATCTTAGCAATTTTTGTAGGATAAGGATTCGTCCAAAACCTTTGTGTTCAGCCCAACTGAATCCATCATTTAAAAGTTATGGAATTTTATAGATCTAGGAACGGAGCATGGCAGATGGAGAATGTTTCTTTTTCTCAAATATGAATGTGCAGATGAGGGTTTGGATTCTATTCAGTCAAACCTGTTTTGCCAAATCTATCTATCGGTGGATTCTGCATTTCACTGGATTTCTGAGACAGGCCATGCTGGGCATTAGTTACATAACTTGTACTGTGCCCAGGAGAAGGAAAAGCTAAAATGAAGTAAGCTTTATCAGAAAGGCCTACATAAATACACCAGTAAACCGTCAGAGTAATTTTGCTCTGAGTTCTCTGAAAGAAACACCACATTTCTTTCCTTCTATTGTGTACACATGGACTTCTGTATCAGACTTCCTGTTTTCAGCATAAACATCCAGGGCTAGGGCATGAGCATGCTCAGTTTGCTCCTCTTTTCCTCTTCCCCCCTCCCTGCTGTAATCTGAGCCCAAAGCAGAGAGATACTCAGGGAGGAAGTGATGTCACACCAAGCTAATATGACAGCTGCTACCCTAAACAAACAGAGAGAGCTTCTAGAGTGGTTTACTGGATGGTAAAGCATTCTGCAGAATAAACACAGTGTTATTGCTTGCACTATTGTGAGTAATCTATTGGCAATAAACTGCTTTGGTAGGTTTTGTTCTCCTTTAAAGTTCACAACTTCCAGTTCAGATATATAATGAATATTTGAAAACAAAAAATAATACTCCAAAACCAGACAAAAAAAGGCAATGGTTCATATACTATCCCTAGAATCCACCTAAAGCCACAAAGCATATGAAATACAAAACAGAAGTGTATCTTTACTAGGAGACAATTACAAATGAGGTGTGAAATTCAGGCCTGTTACATAGTCCATTAAGCTCTATCATTTACTGTATTTGAAAAGATCTTCAGCTGTCTTTTTCTGTACATCTCCACCCTCGAACACTGATATAGCCTATAGGGTATGCAAACCCCAAAACATAATTTAAACAACTTTCCAAGAACCATTTATTGGTTTTGACATTATTTGTAAATGTAATTGGAACTGAAAAAAATGTTTGTCTTTCAGGTTTTGCAACTGCTTATTCATATATATATATATATATATATATATATATATATATATATATATATATATATATATATATATATATATATATATATATACATATATATATACACATATATATATATACATATATATACACAAGTTGACCTGAGGCTGTAATGCAAAAAATAATAACCAGCAGCAAAATGACAATGTAGATTAGTCTTTAGCTAGCTAGATCACCAGTGGGTTTGTATTGTAAAGTTTAGAGACTGAAAGCTATTTACTCTGTTATTGCAAAGAATCAGGTAATTAGGTTCTAGTAGTAGCAGCCATTCCAGTGACCAAGAATTTCAGGATGGTAAGCATGTTATATTATATACAGTAAGGTCTGCTTTAAGGAAGCTGGTCTTCATTTTTAGAAGTTGCATTTCAAATGGAAGTGGAATGTGAATATGTATTTCTCAAAAATCAACTCCCTCCTTTTCTTATGATGTGTTGTATCAAATGGTCTTAAGTGACTGCAAAATTGCATGCACATTTTAAAGTAGAAGGAAAGGCTAACATTAAGTAAGCTTTATCAGAAAGGTCTATATTAATATACCAGTAAACCCTCAAAGTAATTCTGCGGTTAGAAACACTGCATTTCTTTCCTTCTATTGTGTACACATAGGCTTCTGTATCAGACTTCCTGTTTTCATCATAAATCTCCAGGGCTATTGTTTGAGCATGCTCAGTTTGCTCCTCTATCCCTCCCTTTCCCCCTTCCCTGTTGTAATCGGAGACCAGAAATATGAGTGAGCAGGGAGAGACTCAGGCAGGAAGTGATGTCAAACTAAGCCAATATGGCAGCTGCTATCCTAAATACACAGAGATAGTTTCGCGAGCCATTAGCTCAGGTATGGTAAATCATTCTGCAGATTCATATTGTTATAGCTTGTAGCTAATCTCTTGGCAATAAACTGCTTTGGTAGCTTTCCTTCTACTTTAAGAGACCAGTTACTACTACTGATGTAAGCTTGAACTAATGTAACCCCAATGCAGTGGGTACTTTTTAATATTATGTTGTTTACTTTCAGTAAGTGTGTATACAAGACAGCTCTGTGACAATAAAAAAAGATTTATAAAGTACAAGAATTGTTATTTTAGTCTGAACATGGATTCCAGAATCCAAAACACAAACTTGCTATATTTATGCTGAAATTCTTTTTCATTACCTGTCTGAGCATTATCATACAGCAAAAGGTCATATGCCCCCTGGAAGCCAGTTCGATAATTAGTCCTGGTGCCATGATCCCATTGAACAACTACTGTTTTGTCAGGAGTAGTAGGGCTTCCTTGTCGTCCAATCTCTACCACTGTGCCCACGCTGCCTTCACCATTATCCTGGTTAGACCATTTCCAGTCTACACCTCTCACCACACGCATTCCCACTTGCATTGCAGCTGAGGTATCCCAGTCCATTTCACCTTAGTTACTGAACTGCTGGAGGCATTTGAAGAGAATTCCGGATGGAGTAGAGTGTCTGGAGGCCTGATGTCAACAACAAAGCAGCCGGGATTATCTAGCCCTAGACAGAAAGACATTGGATAATGAATGTAACATCAGAATATGTTACACATGTTGAAGCAAAATAAGACTTTTATTGATACATAAAGTATATGATTCCTGGCTTGAGAGTTGACACCAATATAACTGCATCTGCAGAAAATCCCATAAGCCTTATGTTTCCTGAGCTGATACTTTTTATGCTGCTGTAAAATAAATAAAAGTGCTTTCACGTGACTCAATTTGAAGTGATAAATTCCAAACAGCAACAACCGCTTGCCATAGTGTTTTCAGACAGTATGGTCATTTTGGGAAATTTGCCACCTTCTAGTGAGTCATTAAATCACAAAAGCACCCAAAATCACACCATATGTCTAGCCTTCTAGATGCCATTGAGTTCCAAACTGTCTCCAGAAACTATTCATAGGGAGCTTGGGGTTTTACTGATGCCACTGATGTCTCCTTTAACTGTCCAGTGTTGCAATGTCACATGAATTCCATTTAGCTGGAAGCTAAGGTTCATAGAATCTGTAAAAAATTATGGGATTTGGCTGCATCCCTATTTTTACAGTAATTCTAAGACTGAAGGAAACAACTTTTAAATAATAAATCTAGCATAAAGTTTATTTTGCTCAACTAACTTGATTGAAAAAAAAAAATTGGAATTATTTATTAGTTTGACAGATCCCCTTTAAGAAATTCCAATTTTTTTTTAATGTATTTATTTGGTTTTCTTTTTTCATATATACAAAAGTTGTACAAAAAGAAAAATGAAATTAATGACAAACATCAAATGAAGACAATGAGGCTATCCCCTCAGTGGCGCTCCGCCAATGAGGCGAGCTGAGGCGCTTGCCTCAGGCAGCAGCGCGGGCTAAGTCTCCAGGGGCGGCAAGAAGCCGCTCCTGGTGACTTTAAGAGCCGAATTTCCGGTTCTTAAACCGGAAATTTGGCTTTACTAGTGCGAGAGAGCGCTATTGTGCTCTCCGCATTAGCATTGCTGCCCCCCGTCTGAAAATTCGTCGGCCTGGGAGGGCGGCATTAGAGGAGCCGCCTCAGTTCAGGAGCGCCGCTGTATTCCCTTGACTGATGATATCAAGCATCGTGATGTCTAACTTCATGATTATGTACATTATTCCTTACTTATGTTTTAAAGACATTCATTGATTTCTCAGTTGTTTTCCTTGTGTCATGGGTTATCCCGGCAAAGAAAGAAAGAAGAAAAGAAAAGGGGGAGAGAATCAGAGCATCGCAACCTATATTTGTTCTTACCGATCTGTACTTAATTTTGTTTTGAATTTTAGGCCAAGAGAAGATATTTACCAGTTCTTTATGCTTCTTTTATATTTCCGCTTTTTTGTGACATCCGAGTCGTCAATTGATAGCTCGTAATGAACCAGTAGTGCAGACTTAAGGTGGGGCTGGGAGAATGGTCCAGTAGTCTAAAATGAAATGGTTAAGGTTTGGGTGAATTCTGTCGTTGTATACTGGACCCAAGGTGTCCATGTTTGGACATATTTATTGGGTGCTTTATTTGTATATGAAAGTAATTCTTCCATTTGTTGTATATAATTCAATTCTGATATCCATTTTCCCACCATGGGTGTCACACTGCTTTTCCAGTGTCTGGTAATTACAGTTCTGGATGCTGTTATTGCAAAAGCTATATATCCCTTGGGGGTTAATTTCAATGGTACATTTGGGGAGGGAATGGATATCAATGCTAATGATGGGTCCAAATCCTATTTTATGACGTTCGTCAAAAAAAAGAAACTTCACTTACACTATAAAAATTACTTAAATCTTGTTTTTTTTTAGTTTTGGCATTCACAATAACAGCAAGCAGGCAGGTACCATTTCGTGGACACTGGCACACAAGGCAAGCTTTGTATTATACCAAAACATTGTTAAGGGCTGTGACACACTAGGCTATTTGGGGAGATTTAGTCGCCTGGCAACTGAAAAATCACCAGCGCTAATCACACGTGGCGATTCATTTTCCGAAGTCACCTGAAGTTTACTTGTGAGGCGACTTCGGAAAACAAATGTGTGCGT
The DNA here is from genome assembly GCA_024363595.1 of Xenopus borealis. Lineage (NCBI taxonomy): Eukaryota > Metazoa > Chordata > Amphibia > Anura > Pipidae > Xenopus > Xenopus borealis. Next base: position 94,600,658 of record CM044443.1, read on the forward strand.
GATTAGTGCTGGCGATTTTTTTATTTAAGCCATCGCAGAGTGAGGGAAGGCGTTTGGGAGATTGGTCGCCGCAAAATCGAGGCGATTAGTTGCCAGGCGACTAAATCTCCCCAAATAGCCTGTGTCACAGCCCTAATAGTCCAGAATGGGGAACCTGATGCCAATGCACTGGCTACACAGTTAGATGGAGAGGAGGGAGGGGGAATGTGACAAGTGCAGTAACATCTAGAAAGTGCAGAATGTAAAGTGAAAGTTATTGTCTGCCCTACCTATATAACTTAGGCATACAGGAGGGGCAGGCAATATATGATTGACAACTGAGACTTTTAAAACAGTTTAGAACACGTAGGGATGTTTTAAAGGATAGTTAAGTGTAAAAATAAAAACTGGGTAAATAGGCTGTGCAAAAAAAAACATTTCTAATGTTGTTAGTTATGCAAAAATGTAATGTATAAAGGCTGGAGTTACTGGATGTCTAACATAACACAACAGATCAGAACACAACTTCCTGCTTTTTAGCTCTCTAATTCTTAGTCTGTCAGAAAATTGAAGGTGGGTCACATGAATGGGTTGCCCCTCATGCGGCTCCTAAATTAGAAATTGGCCTGGTAGAGTGCCACCATACAGAACGACTTTACTCACTGCTCCACCAGTCTCCCAAAAGGTCCCAGCTACTCCATACATGGGTCCTAAATGCAGAGTTGCATGGTTGCCATGTTTGGCTATGTCACATCCAATAACAAAATACATCACAAAAGCATGATAGCAGTGGAAGCAAACCCTACTGCATAACAATGCATTTCAAACCTAGGCACTGGGTATCAGGGACCCATTTCAAGAGTCAGTTGCAGCAGATGGGAATGGAGCTTGTGCGGGGCCTCTTCTGTAAAATAGACGTGATTTATTTAAGCCCTCAAACACTGTATTAGGTTTGTATTTCAGTATACACACACATATAGCATGCCATAATGAATGGAACAGAGCCCTCTGCCACAGCAATTCAGCAGCTTCTGAAATATAGCAGTCAAGCTTAAAAAATCTCAAGATAATATCACATTCCTAAGGCAATACCTTAGGACAGGCTTTGGTCTATCATGGGTTCCCTAAGGAAGGGTTACTGTATATCAGGACTTTCTGGCAGAGTTTGTTATGTACCAGCTGGAGTGGAATGGATCCCTCAGATATTTACAAGTCACTCTTTAAAAATGTAATACTAAGTGTTGAAAAATGCCACAAAATTCCATTCCATTTTTACTCATCTTTTGTTTTACTCATGCCTCACATTTGTATCATACACAATGATACGCCTTGCCCTTTTGTGACATCGCTAATTAAATTACAATGAATTAGCTATGTTACTGTTCTATAATTGCAGACACACGCACACTCAGATTTGGGAATGTAAATCACCAGCGGGATGGCACTTTTCCGAACCTGCCCGAAGTTTCCTTGTGATGCAACTTCAGAAAACAAAGTGCTCCAAGTGCCATCCCGCTGGCAATTTACATTCTACATGGCGGCAAGGCAGTTCTGACCATGTGTCTCTGCCCTACAGGTTCACATTCCCTGTATAGAAATTATTAGATCTTTCCACCAGTTCCAGATGGTGTTTTTTCTTATATAGTATAAGGGAGTTCACATAAGTCTCACTAAATTTGCAAATCAGATTGGTCTCCTTCCTTTAGAAACACTGCTATAGAGCATATTTAGCTCCAGAAGTGCTGCTATATTTGCTCTGACGTGCCTAGTTTGTTGCAGGATACCGAGCCAATAAGTTTCAAAGCGTATAGCTAAAAGTAAAGTGCTTGCACGTATAGCTCTGGATAAATTTAGAATAATATCTTATGAAAGTTCCTAGAAAAGTCTAGGCCCGGTGAGTCATTGCTCTGTTGATGCCGACAAACAAGAAGAGAGAATGGCTTGTCTCAGGTCAGAAAAAGCTGACACAGGTTAGCGTAAACCAGCACTGGTTCATGCACCACTCCAGCATCTCACTCCTTTTATCTAACACAAGATAAATATGCAGCAGTATGAAAGTGTATTGTTGTTGTTTTCAGTTTCCTCCAGCTGTAATCTCAATCAGTGGGGTCTATAGTGAAGTACATAAATACAAATGAAGAAACTTCACATTTAAAACTGAACCCCCTTAGTGCTCTTCATAATACACTTGCTATTGGGGCATAGTTGCACATGTTCTTATCCCTTTCTGGAGAGCAAGGAAATGTGCCCTGTTATTTGTAAACTAACCCTTAAGTCTATTTTACTACTCCTGTGGCATTTGATATTTTAAAATTAAATTACAACAGAAGAAATCTAGGTCACACACCACGCGTGTGCGCATGGGGTTTTTGCTGTGCCCCCAATATGAAGAACATTTTCTGTCTGCATTAATATTCACACACAGCTGTAGAACATAACCATAAAACATCTGTTACAATTAGGCTTCTCTACTATTTGACAATGTGATAAATACCTCTGAGTAGCAACAGCTGATAACTTTTTACAGTTTCTTTTTTTTATAGATTTTGAATTATTTGCTTTCTTCTTGGACTCTTTCCAGCATTCAAATGGGCGTCACCGACGCCAACTAAAAACAAATGCTCTGTAAGGCTACAAATGTAGTTATTGCTACTTTTTAATTACTTGTATTTCTATTAAGGTCCTCTCCTATTCATATTGTAGTCTCTTATTCATATGAATGCATGGTTGCTAGGGTAATCTGGACCCTTGCAACAAGATTTCTAAAATTGTAAACTGGGCAGCTGCTAAATAACTCAAAACCCACAAATAAAAATAAACACCTAAATCAAATTGTCTCGGAACATCATTAGCTACATCATACTAAAAAGTCAATTTAAAGGAGAACCAAACCTGTAATAGAAAAAAAACTCTCTCCCCGGTAGACCCCCCTTCCTCCAGCCTACCTTCCCTCAGGGCAAATGTCCCTAATTTTTTACTTACCCCTCCTGTAGATTCTGGCCATGGGCGTTCACAGGCGGCATCTTTTTTGGAAGTAGACCAGCATTTTTGGTGCATGTGCAGTTGGGAATAAATCTTCAAACAATTGTGCATGCGCCGAAAATCATGAAAATTTCCGAAAAATTTTGGCAAATGTGCAGTTGTTCAGCACTGCACATGTGCCAAAAATGCCAGTCTACTTCCAAAAAAGACCGAAGAAAGAAGATGGTGCCCGTGAGCCCCCGTGACCAGAATCTGCCACAGGGGTAAGTAAAAAATATGGGGCATGTAGGCTGGGGGGTGTACCCAGGGGATGTTTTTTTTCTCCTTTAACTGTGAACAACTCCTTAAAGGTATGGTGAACCATATTACTGAAAAACCCAAGAATTCTAGATAATTAATAGACACCAGGTATGGTTACGTCAGATGTAGCTGATCAGACAGAAATCAAAAATGAATTGATCTTAAGGAAAAATGCGTTTATGTTTGGCAATTTAAATTTTTTTTATTGGTGATTTCATGCTATCAAAATCTGCTAGCCCAAACTCAGTGGTTTTATTGCACCATTTTTATAAAATGGGGGTCAAATGCCATTCATGAATATTTACAGAGTGGCAGACAACCCAAAATTGCCTCCATAGCCACACAAAGGTTCAGGTAGGAGAGCTTTTCTGGATGGAAAATGTGCTGGTGTTCAGAAAAGGACTCTCGCCTGTACTTAATGATAGTGGTTCTCCACCAGCAGAACGATATGTAATTCACTAGCCCTACACACCTATATTTTGAAAACTTTTCTCGTATAAAATATTGCTGCCAAGAAATAGTTTAATAGTGCAGGTGCTAAATAAACAGATATACCTTTTAAATGTAAGTGTCAATGATATGTTAGGGTCCCTTTAAGGGATGGTATGCTACAGCTAGTCGCTTTAGGGTACAAGCATCTATTTTAGAATTGTGTAATTCTGCTCATCAAATTCATAAAAAATTCAGGAAGCCTTAGAGAAAATCCCGGGAATCCGATTTTCCAGTGCAAGTCTTTTTTTCTAACCCTCTAGATGAAGAGTGCTAACATTTCATCTCATTATCCTCCATTACCCTGATAGACTATGCTCCCCTCTAGCACTCAGAGCTTGGCAGCTATGCAACTGCCAGGGAGCCTGATATGTACAGAACAGCGAATGGCAGCAGCCCACACACGTGTCTATTCTCTCACACACCTGCTCATAGGACTCTTAGGGTCACAGGCTATTAGGTGCATCTGCATGTCCTTGATGTTACTTGGTGTGTCTCCAGAGACTCCTTGTGAGGATTGTTGGAAACTCACAAACAAGGTACTGAAAGCAGATACAGGTATGAGATCTGTTATCCAGAATACTCGGAACCTGGGGTTTTCAGGATAAGGGATATTCAGTAATTTGGATCTTCATACCTTAAAGGGATTCTGTCATGATTTGTATTTCTAAATTATATGGTTTGTAATCCATTCTACCATGCAAACCAGCAAGTGTATTTTTTTAATTTATAATATTGGCGTGTAGGCAGACATCTCAGGTCCTTCTGCCTGGTCATGTGGTTTCAGAAAGAACCAGCACTTTATGTGTCTCAGTGGGACTTGGATTTTTACTATTGAGTGCTGTTCTTAGATCTACCAGGGAACTACTATCTGGTTACCTTCCCACTGTTCTGTTGTTCAGCTGCTGGGGGGGGGGGGGGGGGGAGGAAAGTGGGAGATATCACTCCAACTTGCAGTACAACAGTGAAGAGTGACTGAAGTTTATCAGAACACAAGTCACATGACTGGGGGCAGCTGGGAAACTGACCATATGTCTAGCCCCATGTCAGATTTCAAAATTAAATGTAAAAAAATCTGAAACAGATTTCAGTGCAGAATTCTGCTGGAGCAGCACTATTAACTGATGCATTTTGAAAAACAACATATTTTCCCATGAGAGTATCCCTTTAAGTCTACTAGAAAATAATGTAAATATTAAATAAATCAAATAGGCTGGTTTTGCTTCCAATAAGGATTAATTATATCTTAGTTTGGATCAAGTACAAAGTACTGTTTTATTACTAAAAGGAAATCATTTAAAAAAAATTGGACTATTTGGAGGAAATGGAGTCTATAGGCGATAGCCTTTCTGTAATTTGGAGCTTTCTGGATAATAGGTTTCCAGATAACGGATACTATACCTGTAATAACTTAATAACTGAAGGTGCCAGGTGAAGGCTCGTGTGTATGTGCATGGAGATTAGCACAGATGTTCCACATTCATTCATCTACTGTAGGAAATTTCTGAGAATGCAGGTATAACACTAGATATATCTCCTGAACACATAGGGGCACATTTACTAAGGGTCGAAGTGAAAATTCGAATTAAATTTGAATTTCAAAGTAATTTTTGGCTACTTCGACTATCGAATAGCCTAAAATATGCTTCACATTGAAAAAATTTGAATCTCTATGTACTATCTTTTTAAAAATTTCCGAATTCGACACTGTGCCACATTAAAGCTTAAGAATTGCCATTTTAGCCTATGGGGGACCTCATGGAACCTTTACAGAGATGTTTTCAAAGTTTTCAAAATTCTAAGGATTTTGCCCAAAATCGCTCAAATCGAACGATGCATTAGAACGATTTTTATTTGATCGAAAACTGACCTATTCGCTCCATTTTCGATTGAAAATAGTCTTAAAAAAAATTTGATGGTCGAATTTCGATTTTTTTTTTTTTTTTAAATTAGAAATTCGACCCTTAGCAAATCTGCCCTATAAAGTTTTAAGCTTAAGCTGATTGCTCAATGCTTAATGAATATGAATTCACAACCCTCAACACACCTTCCTCCCAGTTTCACAAAATGCTGCCTCCATTTCTAACAGATATGTGCAACATGTTGTCTTTTGAAGACTCATATAATGCTGATACGTGCAGATCAATGATCCTCAACCTGCAGCTTGTGAGTAACGTGTTGCTTACCAACCCCTTGTATTGTGCCCTCAAAGCAGGTGCTTATTTTTGAATTCTTGTTTTGGAATCAAAATTTGGTTGTATAAAAACCAGGTGTACTGACAAACAGAACCTCCTGTAGGCTGCCAGTCCACATAAGGGTTACAAGCAGCTAATCACAACCCTGATTTGCCATCCCCGGGGCTTGTTTTCATGCTTGTGTTGTTCCCCAACTCTTTTTACACTTGCACTCAAATTCACATGAAGGATTCGATATTCGATAACATTTTCAAAAAGATTCGAATTAGAATTCTCAAATGTTTTTGAAGACCACTTCGACCAGTGAATTTAGAAAATAGGAGAATATTTGAAAGTCGAATAACTTCCCCTTAAAATTTTTATTCGACTGCCTAGTTCGCCAGTTTCAACCTAATGAATTGGTTTTCATTATTTTAGATCGAATAAAAAAAAATTTGATCGAATGGATAAAATCGTTTGATTCGAACAATTTTATCGTTCAATCGAATTTTCGCAATTCGATCGTTCTACCAATCGGATAGCGGTAAAATCCTTCGAATTCCATTTCAAAGGATTTTTATTCCCACACTATTCCCATGGTCGAATATTCGACCCCTAATGTCGATCAACAACATTTAAATGGCAGCATGTTATCCCTCCAAGGTTTACAGTGAATGTGGACAAAGAATCAGTCTAGCACTTGCTACATATTAAACAGCTTGCTGAACCAGATCATTGCTGGGACAAACACCCACGGGACATTTCTACACCTACCTCTTGCCAAGTAAAAAAGGGAAAGCTATGTAAATATGTAAATCCAAGTATATATATAATGAAATGCAACAAGTGAAATAAGGCAGAAGGTCTTTGAGGCTAGACTGAGCAAGATGAGAGAACGGGATGGAGAAATTCTAAAGTCTACCTGCCATGATGACTCCCAGCTATTGAACACAAAATGTTATTAGGGATCATTCCAGTGTGCAAAGGGCAATTTTGGGTGTGATTTACTTTGTTTTTACACACAATGCAGTCCCAGATTTCCAGTGTAATTGCGGCAGGGAAAAGAATCACTTGGTGATGTTTTAAGGAAGAACTTTTGATATGAAGCATAACAAAAGTGGCGTTAAGGTGATACCTTTATTGGCTAACTAAGATGATAATCACAGCAAGCTTTCAGAACATTGCAGTTCCTTCTTCAAAGCTGATTACAATGAAGCTGTGTTGGAACGGACATATATACAACATTTTGTTTACAAAAAAATCAAAGGAAAAACATCACTTATGCATAATTTGTATTACAAGCAGGGACAGATTTACAGAGAGGTGGGTTATGCAAAGTAGTCCAGACTAGGGTGTGAAGTAGATAACAGATCCCTGTAGTAGTTTGTTGTCTACACAGAACAAAATGTATGCATCTGTTTCTAGTCTTGGTAATTAGCTATAAATCCATGGCCTAAATTCAGTCCTGTCTCAGACTCCTAAATGTTTGCATACATATGTATTCCCACACTTTCCGTTTTGAAATTGCCTTTGATGACAGAAATCAAAGGCATCTTAGTTAGCCAATAAAGGTATCACTTTAACACCACTTTTGTCATGCTTCCTTATAACTTTCTCAATGGGCTAACACGGTGCAAAAAACGTTACTTGGTGCTGTTGTGTCTGATGTGTGAGAAGAAGTCTGCTGGGTTTATTGACAGAACCCACTGTGGGAACCACATTGAGGGTGGAGGTAGCACCATAGTTCTCCTGTGTTAATAGGAGCACTTGTGCTCAATTCAGCAGAAGAGGTGGCGCAGCGCAATGACACAATACGGAAGTGCAAGGATCTTATTATTATTAACTCTTATTTATGAATACTCTAATACTAAGGCAATACTAAAGCAGGGAAATATGGCATCATCTGCCTTGGGCAGCAAGATTCTGGCGCCAACAAATGGCTGCCATTGCTTTGACTCATCTTACTTACATTGGAGTCACATATGTTTTTCCAGGTGCTTTCCCTGTAGTTTACATCAATTGTCTGACAAGCATTTCTATAGGGTACATATTTACAGTGTTTGCCGTTCAACTCTAGCATCCCTGCAGGTCAAAGCTCACCTGAAAATACTGCAAAAAGAAAGAATGACATGGAACACATACAGGCCCAAAAGTAAAAATGGGACCAGTCAATGCATCGCTGTGCAGTAGCACCCAATAAAATGCAGTGTGAGGAAATTTCATAAATGCAACTATACATCAGAGCTCTCTATCACACAGCTTCAATATCATCGCAGGGAAAGCAATACAGCATCTGTTATCCATAAACTCGCTACCCAGAAAGCTCCATATTATGGAAAGGCTGTCTCTCATAAATTACATTTTATCCAAATAATGCAATTTTTTAAAAATTATTTCCCATCTAAGATATAATTAATCCTTATTAGTTTATTTAATGTGTACATGATCTTCTAGTACACTTAAAGGGAATGTAAAGGCAAAAACATTTTATCCCATTTTTACTTTATTTAATGAAAAAGAAATCTATCTCCAATATACTTTGATTAAAAAATGTATACCATTTATATAAGAAAACTGACAATGCAGTGAAATTCACCCTTCGTTTTACTTACTGCAGATAGGAAACTTCAGACAGTCCCTAACTGCTCTGCAGAGACACAATCATACTTAAGTAAGTCCCCCTCCTTACTTCCCAGAACTCAAACAGCTTTGTTTGTTTGACAGACCCAATGCAATCTGCATATTCTGATTATTGATCAGTCTTGCTGTATCAGCTTCTATGGCAGATATTATTTGACTTTTTTGCTGTTTTGATCATTTATGACGATCCTTAAGCTTAAAGGAAAACTATACTCCCCGGGCAAAGTAGGTCTCTATAAAAAGATATTGCATAAAACAACTAATATGTAAAACCCTGCTTCATGTAAACAAACCATTTTTTTAGCAGCATGTGACATTGGGTAATCATAAATAGAAAATAGCCATTTTAAACAGCCTCCTGGGATCGTATGATTCAACGGTGCACAACAAACAACAAACTATAAAGTTAGGTCACATGAGCCAATTAACAGACAGAGTTCTGTCTTTTGCTTCAACACGTCTTCCTGTTACAGTTAGAGTTGAAATATTTCTGGTCAGGTGATCTCTGAGGCAGCACACAGACCATCATAAAATGGTGGTTCAAGACGTCAGTTTTTTGTGCTCAATGAGACACTACTATCTTCACTACTGCTCTAGTTAGTTTGTTGCTCAAATTCTTGCTTCTAAAATAAAAATGTTCCAGTCAAAAGCGCTGCAGATTGTCTAACCACCAGGTAAGAGTGTTGATTGTCCTCAGGAGAGGGAAAATACACAGGAGCGATTAAGCCGACTTCAGTCAGTAATTCATCTGCGCCTTACACATCCTCCAGCCTTACTCTTCACATAAATGTGAAAAATAATTACCATGCATGCCCTAGTGCTTTCGGCTACTAATTAATGTTTGCTTCTTCCAAATGCGCAGTTAATGAAGAGAAAATATATTTTCTATAATGGCATATCTTGTGCCCTGGTAGACTAAGACAAACTAAGACGCATCAAACGGATACTTTTAAATCCAAAGATTCTTAGCAAAACACATGCTTCTTTTCCCTGTTATGCTCAAGCTCATAATCATATTGTGGGGTTTTCTACAAAATCGCATCATGGATTCGGACACCCTAGGCATCTGACATAAACACGCCCCTTGCGTCATGTGTGTGACATAACACGCCGTATTCTGAAGTGACAGCAAGCCATGCGTGTGACTATGCCCCTTTCAACTCACCTGCTGCCCAGCAATAATAAGTTTCACTTTTAATTGTGACATAGGTAACTAAAAAGACTTATTAGAGCAAGACATTTGTCTATAGTGATTGGTAATTCCTTTTTGAGCCATTGATCATGGTTCAGCCAATAGGCAGCCAGAAGATTTTTACAATCCCTTTTAAATCCAATAAAGGATTTATTAATCTTGCAATAGGATTATACCTTCCCTCTGTCTTGAAACCTTCCATCTCAGCAAGCTCCAGCCAGACTGCTTCTGTCAGTAGTAGAACCCCCAAAGCCTCTTATTTATTGCTGGGCAGCAGCTGAGTTGAAAGGGGCATAGTTCATGTCTGGACCATTAAGCTGTCTGAATAGGAAATTAGTCCAGGAAAAGATATACCATGCAACTAGGTGTTATATTTCTACCACTGCTATGAAATGTCTAAAAGGAATTTGTAATGTGTAAAAAACTAGAAAAGAGTGACACTGCTATATTATTGACATGTAACACTTGAAAAAGAGCCCACAGCTCGGAACGTTGTGTTTAATAAAGAATGTAGCAGCATCGTTTCTGCAGTGTATCTGTTCCTACATTTACTTTGGCATAACACTTAAATGTCTGTTACTTTTCTAAAACCTGCCATCTGGTTATGCTTTGGGACTAAACATTATAGGTGTCTGTAAGAGAACATCAAGTCATAAAAGTTTCAAGCCAGCTGTCTGTAAGACACTCTGTGGGCTTTAGGGTCTTTATAGAATTGGTAACAGAGTGGAAAAGAAAAGAAATCAATTTATCAAAAGAGCAAGCATAATTTTTTATATTTCATTTTGAAATCTGACATAGGGCTATATATTTTGTCAATTTCGCAGTTGCCCCAAGTCATGTGACTATGTGCTCTGATAAACTTCAATCACTTTTTGCTGCTGTACTGCAAGTTGGAGTGATATAACCCCCTCCCTTTTTACCCCCCAGCAGCCCAACAACAGAACAATGGAAAGGTAGCAAGATAACAGCTCCCTAATACAAGATAACAGCTGCCTGGTAGATCTAAGAACAGCAATAGTAAAAACCTATGTCCCACTGCGTTCCATTCAGTTACATTGAGAAGGAAAAACAACAGCCTGCCAGAAAGCAGTTCCCTCCTAAAGTGCTGGCACAAGTCACATGACATGGGCAGCTGGGAAATTGACAAAATGTCTAGCAGCATGTCAGATTTCAAAACTGAATATAAATAAATATATCTGTTTGCTCTTTTTAGTAATGAATTTCAGTGCAGAAGTCTACTGGAGCAGCACTATTAACTGATGTGTTTTGAGAAAAAGAAAAAAAAACCTTTTCCCATGACAGTAAAGAAGTTTAAAGGGGTTGTTGAACTTTGAGTTAACTTTTAGTATGACATAGGGAGTGATATTCAGAGACAATTTGCAATTGGTTTTCTTTTTCTTTGTGGTTTTTGAGTTATTTAGCTTTTTATTCAGCAGCTCTTCAGTGTGAAGTTGCAGCAGTCTGGACGCCAAGGTACAAATTACTGTAGCAATCATGCATTAATTGAATAAATTGAATAAATGAATAAGAGACTGGAGTATGAATAAGAGAGGGCCTGAAATATCAATAAATGTGTTGCCTTACAGAGCTGGAAAGAGCCAAAAGTAGAAGGCAAATAATACAAAACCTATAAAAGAAATAATTAATGAAGACCAATTGAAAAGATGCTAGAATCGGCAATTCTATAACATAGTAAAATCTGACATAAAAGTGAATCTCCCAGTAATGACAACAGGATGGCTGAAGTTAAAACATTTATTTATGTACAAAGAAAAAAAGATGGTGTCAAATCTGGGAAATAAACCATGCATTATATATATTAGTGGGACCACGGAAAAACAGTGTAAAATGCATAAAAACGTAAAATCATAAATGAATAAATTGAGGTTTCACTGTATAAGCATTATCATGCAAGCCCGATACTGTTGGGTATCTCAAACAAGATGGGCTTGGTCCTCTCCAACAGGGGGTAGAGAAGAAATTATATTCCTTGCCATGAAACCCATTCTACAATGCAGATGGATTACTAGATGCACCAGTTGCCTTCACCATATAAAGGTTAAATTCAACATTTTCCTTTTATGGACACTGCACACATATCTCATCATTCTGCTCTCGTCTTTATGTATAAACCTATACATTTAATTTCTCTGCTATTACTCTGAAGGTCAGAGGGAGAAAATGAAAAGGGAAGCAATCTAAAAATCTCTTACGGTTTAATATGAGTGTTTTTTTTTTCTCTTTATATAAATGAAATGGTTGGTGGCTTTAAACTGTCCTGAATTACATTAAGGCTCGGAAATGAATATGCTGAACTTCTTTTCATAAATCAATACTGGTATTTGATAAGGGTTCAAAAATCAATGGCAAATTGAGCATAGGCAGAAACAAAGAATGAAATAAAGCTTTTTCTACTATGTTTTATTTTGTATCTGTTTAAGGACAACTTAAACCCTGGTTAAAAACAGGTACAGGTTTGGGAGATTTTATCTAGAATGCTCGGGACCTGGGGTTTTCTGCATAACAGAACTTTCCGTAATTTGGGTCTTCATACCTTAAGTCTACTAGAAAATCATGTATATATTAAAAAAAAAAACCCAGTAGTCTGGTTTGGCGTCCATAAGGATTAATTGTATCTTAGTTGGCATCAGGAAAAAGATACTGTTTTTTACATAGAAAAAGGAAATCATTTTGAAAAATGTGGCTTATTTGGATAAAATTGTGTCTGTGGGAGACAGCCTTTCTGTTATTCGCTTTCTGGACAGTGGGCTTCCGGATAACGGATCCGATACATGTAGTTACTAAGGCGAAGGGTCTGCTTCTCTTGCTCATTTGTCACCAATGTGAAAGCCTCTCCTGCCACTTACAATAATCTGCAATGTTGCTTTGGAATTGTCCTCCTTTTGATTTTTTTTACAAAGAATAACAGAAAAGGCACAGCAATCACAACCATTTCCTATCATTCTGAACAACTGTTCAGCAATCTACTTCTTGAAATTATAATCAGAATTTCCTACTCTGATTTACCCTCCAAATCATATATTATCAACATCACCCACACATATTTATATAACTATATCATACGAAATGTGTACAGTGATTGATCTATTCCATTGCGCATATATATTTATTTGCATTGCAAACCCCATTGTGCTTATTTTTGTAGGGAAATCCTATTTTTATGGAAATTTCCTATTCCATCTAGTAATCAGTGCAGCTGGGAGTATGAGATAAAGCAATCTGGCTTTTTTTATTGCCCAACTCTGACAATATGAAATGGGTCAAGTGGCATTCACAGCGTATAAGGAAGAAACACATGGTTTATAGAATGGAGGTTTAGAAGAGGTGAAATGGAGTTTAATAATAAACCAGAATAGCTTGAATTGTTGTACAGGTATGGGACCTGTTATCCAGAATACTCAGGGGGGGTTTCCAGATGAGGGATCTTTCCGTAATATGGATCACCATACCTTAAAGGTGGCCATACACACTCCGATGGAGTTTCCTGATCGATATCTAGCCATGTCGATCGGACAGGACTAAAAATCACTTCTGAACACGGTCGCATCTGTTTATTGATGCTGTCCCACGAGGCAACCACTCCCGCGTCTCCTCCATTGTGATCCAATCGCTCCAAAACCCTTAGGGTGGGCATGTTGGGGAGAGGATCTCTGTGTATGGCCACCTTAAGTCTACTAAAAAATAATTTAAATATTAATTAAACCTAAAAAGATTGTTTTGCATCCAACTGGAGAACCCCAAGGTCCCAAGCATGCTGGATAACAAGTCCCATACCTGTACAAAGAAAATTGAGCTTTGTTAAATTATTTGATTAAAATTAAGTTTATAGGAGATAGCTTTCTTGTAATTTGTAACTTTCTGGATAACGGATCTCATACATAATTCTAAAGCTATAGAGACTATATGGCCCGAGTTGTGTGATCCAAAATAGAAAGTCTGGTCCTGTATGCACATCTGAACTGAGATTCAAATAGTCTCCTATGGACAGGAATATAATGTGAATGTGAAAGGAGTGAAGATTTTATATGGGTGTGCTAATCTTACATATCGTGAATATATAAAACTGTTACTGTGCACCCCAGCTCTATATAAAGACAAGTCCTTGGAGTGTGGTTACCCAACGGATTGAGATATATATATATATATATATATATATATATATATATATAAAAAGAAGGATCCGCACACTCCTTGTTCCAAGTGCTTAATTGGAACTTGGAGTGTGCGGATCCTTCTTTTTCTATGCAATTTCTGGTTGATCCAGCACCTCCGTCTCAAAGCAAAGTCAGATGTGCGGGCACTGAAGATTATATATATATATATATATATATATATATATCTCCAATACAAGCATAACCTAATACATGCTTTACCATTTATGAATATTATTGATATCTGTTATTTCAATTAGGGATGCACCAAATCCACTATTTGGGAATCGGCATAATCCCTGAATCCTTCATGAAAGATTTGGCCAAATACCAAACCAAATACAAATTTACATATGCAAATTAGTGACAGGAAAGTAAAAAGTGGAAGAAACATTTTTTACTACCTTGTTTTGTGACAAAAAGTTGTGTGATTTCCCTTCCGACCCTAATTTGCATACGCACATTAGGATTTGGTTGGGCCAGGCACAAGGATTCAGTCGAATCTGCAGGAAAAGGCCGAATTCCAAACCAAATCCTGTATTCGGTGCATTCCTAATTTCAATAATGATATTTTATGTATTGATTTGCTAGGAATGGCCACACATCCCTGTTTAGTAGAGCTTTCAATCAAAATTTCTCATGAAAGTTCAAAATACACAGAAATATGAACTATGGTCAGACACCATTTACCTACTGGTACACTAATGGGCAGATTTATCAACATTCAAATTTGACAGTTTTGACAAAGTTTTATTTAAGTGCACAAACCTTGAATATTGACATTCAACTTTGAAAAGCTCAAAGATAGTTGTATTAGAAAACTCAGGCCATTTTTCCAATTTGAGTTTTTGAGATCAATTTAAAATTTGTCATTGAAAATGATGGTTATTATTAACGTATTTCTATAGCACCAACATATTTCGTAGTGCTGTAATGGTTAGAATGTGCATTGAGTTGCAAATCAGTTTAATATTTTTTTTTTCAATAAATAAGCACACATTCAAGATTTTCCCATTTTTTGCACAACCTCTAATATTCTAAAGTCTGCAGTAGAAATCTAACTGGCACCCAGTTCAATTAATCCTAGCTTACATAAAGAAAAAGATGATGCTTGGTCCTCGTTATTATTGAAATGAGATGCGTCTGCACAGATGGCTAGAGATCTGGGCCATTTCTCTGGACAAAAATTTACTTGAAACAAATAAGAAAATAGAGACTTCAGGGTGTCAATAGTGTAGTGTAATTGTAGTTGAAAAGCCCCAATTAAACATGAGAAATATACAAAGCTATTGAAATTAAAAAAAAAATCAACATAAAATTGCATTTGGTTAGTAAACAAGATGAGTGTTACTAACATAACTTATAGGGCAATCAGATGGACAAAATTGCAGTGACCCTTTTACACGTCCATAGAATGTTTTCATAAGCCTGGCATAAACCAAACAACTGGTATTTTAGGGAGAATTACCTTATACAAAGACACAGGGCAACGGACTGACATTGGTGTTGTCTTTCCCAAATCCAAAACGATGTAAGGAATGCAGTTTTCAAGGATTTCACGTTGAACTAGACTAACAGAGATATTCTGTGCCTGCGTGCATTTAGAAGGACTTTGAACCTTTACAATTACTGTATTTGTATTACAAAACAAAGAAAAAAAAACAACTCTCGTTGCCACCCTAGAAAACCATGAAAACACCCTCCTCACACCCCAGAGACCAAACATCAAGTAGTTGATATGAGAATATCAATGCAAGCACTTTAATAAAAGCCTGTGTAAATGCTTAAACAAGGTAATTAAAGATGGAGCAGAGGACCAGGACGAATTGCATAATAAGGGGCCACCAAAAAGAGGGGAAAAAAATTTTAATCCTGGTTTTTCAACCCTGAATATTCAAGACTGTTCTGCTGGGTAAAAGAAGCAAAGTCATTATTTATTAATGGCTTGCGAAAATGGCAATTTAACTAATAAGAAATATTCTTAAAAGACTAAGGTTTTATGAATGCAGCCAAATGAGTGCCAAGAACAATACAGCATGGATGAATAAAAATGAGTAGTAGGTAAGGAATAACATACCCCTTATTGCACAATATAATGGGTCGAACGGAGTGGGGGGGGGGGG
>CM044443.1:94616750-94629521 GCA_024363595.1 Xenopus borealis
GGGGGGGGGGGGGGTCAGCAGAGCAGCTTCTTTGGGCAGCCAGGGAGTCACTCAAACGGCCGTAGGAATCAGGTTTGGCCTGGCCCAGTCAGACCTTGAATATAAGGACCCTGGTGAAAACCCTTTGCGAATGTGCATAAATGTTCAGAATAATGGAATAGGAACTACTGTGAAACCTCAATTTCATATTCCCTACCTTTAAAGGGATGGTTCACTTTTAAGATAACTTTTAGTATGACTTGTCCCAGCTTTCAAATAGGGGTCACTGACCCCATCTAAAAAAAAACTATTTTGCACGCTAACAACCAGACTGCTAAAATTGCAAAGAGCTGCTGAATAAAAAGCTAAATAACTCCAAAACCATAACTAATAAAAAAATGAAACCCAACAGCAAATCGTCTCAGAATATCACTCTACATTAATGATCCCCAAACAGTAGCTCATGAGCAACATGTTGCTCTCCAACCCCTTGGATGTTGCTCCCAGTGGCCTTGAAGCAGGTGCTTATTTTTGAATTCCAGACTTGGAGGCAAGTTTTGGTTGCATAAAAACTAGGTGCATGCCAAACAGAGCCTCAATGTAGGTTGACAACCCAAATATGGGCTACCAAATGGCCAATCACAGCCCTAATTGGTACCTCAGGAACATTTTTCATGCTAGTGTTGCTCCCCAACTCCTTTTACTTCTTCATGTTGCTCGCGGCTTTAAAAGGTTGGGGATCTCTGCTCTACATCATACTAACTGTAATTATAAAGGTGAACAACCCCTTTAAGTTTCCTTCATTTATGCCAGTTTTTGTGGTTCCACCAAAAAAGAGAATGCATTTCCCTGAGTTTACCTTTTTCCAAGAATTTACACCATTTTGTACTGGTCTCCTTAAAATCGTAAACTGGGGATTCTACTGTAATCATATATCCAGGGCAAGGCACAGCAGCATAGACACATAGATTCTATAGTACGCATATAATCATGCACAGATAGATATTAGGCCATATAGGCCACAAAAAAATGTCCTGCACTCCATGCAGTCAGCTTTATAGCAGGATGAAAAACAGGTGTGTGTTAAGCTCATCATACACCAGAAGATATGTTCATTTAACAAGAGATCTATGTCCGATATGGGATTTACAGTGGGGGCTGTGGAGGTGCAGGGGGGGGGGGTTGATGTGGCAGATCCAGTGGTCACAGACCCCCCCCCCCCCCCAGTCAGAAGACTTTGTTCTGGGCGACATATATGCCTGCTCATTGCACCTATGCAAGAAGATATAGTCCTCAACCCAGGAGATTTTAGGTCATCATAGAAGGACTAATCACGGAGAGGTAAGCAGACAACTCGGAATCAGCAGTTTAAATATGCTTATGTATAGCCATCTTTACTCGCTCATATTTTGATTGGGTATGAAAGTGGTCAAGTGATATTTGTGGTGCCTCCCGTCATTACCGTCATTAATTAATTGTTGCATACAATTTTGACAGAGGCACTTAAATATGCACTGTCTGTGCAAAACCAACCCAGCTACACACAAATCCTCTTACATCACAAAGAACATTTATCGCTGTGTCTTAAAAATCTTAAAATCTCCTAGCTAAATCTGTTCCATTAAATGACACAGGATTTGGACAGCTTTATTAATGTGGAGTTTTCAACTCTCAAGTTACATCTTAAGATATTAAGACCTTTCTGAAAGAAACTCTCTCATATGACAGAAGCCAAAACCTAAAAAGGTAATAAAAATTACTTACTTACTACTGTAACAGTACATTTCATTAAACCTGACAAACTGATGGGCAGGTTTTGACTGGTACCACATAGCAAATATGGGCTTTGGACTGCTGTTTAGGCCTTATACATTAAATCCCTTCTCTTTGTTTAGCTTTTCAAATTTAATGATGTTACTTTTAACAATAGATATCAACGCATTGATAATATTCTTCATTAGCAATGTTATTCACACCAGACCGTAACAGGCAATGGTAATGGGATGATTTTGAGTGGTGGGCAAAACACTACCAGCTGCCATAAAAGAAGCTGTTAAACCTGTTTGCCCTAAAAACTTTACTCAATCTTAACAAATACAAGTGAATTCTCCTTCAATAGATGATAGTTTTCCAGAGAGAATTAAATACAGTCATGTCAGTAAAACACAGTGCAATGAGTAACTATACAAAGAGTCTAACTTATCTAAGTAGGTTTGCATCTTGAGCAGCCATAATGCTTGAAATTTACTAGCAATATATTTTGAAACCGATCATTCCCCTAGCCTAGAGTATTCCTTTTGTACCCATCAATAACAGTTAGGGATGCACCGAATCCAGGATTCAGTTCGGGATTCTGCCTTTTTCAGCAGGATTCGGATTCGGCTGAATCCTTCTGACTGGCCGAACCTAATCCGAATCCTAATTTGCATATGCAAATTAGGGCCAGGGAGGGAAATCACGTGACTTTTTGGCACAAAACAAGGAAGTAAAAATTTTTTCCGATTCCCACCCATAATTTGCATATGCAAATTAGGGTTCGGATTCGGTTCGGTATTCAGCCAAATCCTTCAGAAAGGATTCGGGGGTTCGGTGCATCCCTAATAACAGTCATAAAAAAACATTTACTAGGTTCAAAATACAGGTAAGGGATCCGTTATCTGGAGATCCATTATCCAAAAACCTCCGAATTACAGAAGGGGCGTCTCCCATAGACTCCATTCTATCCATCTAATCCAAATGTTTAAAAACAACTTTTTTCATTGTAATAATAAAACAGGACATTGTGCTTGATCCAAAGTAAGATATAATTAATCCTCATTGTACACAAAACCAGCCTATTGGGCTTTTTAATGTTTACATCATATTCTGGTAGATTTACGGAATGAAGATATGTAATCCACAAAGCTGCAGGTCCAGAGAAATCTGGATAACAGGTCCCATACCTGTACATGATTTGTTATGCAAGCTGCCAAGTCATACAATTTTACTATGACACATAAGAAAAACAAAGTTTTGTGTGCCCCCTGTCACACATGGTGAGCATTTTTTTCCTTTTATTCACTTACAGGGGCTTATTTAAGAAAGGTTGAACTTAGAGTTTTATAAACCTCATATGAACTCACAACTGAAATAGCTTTAATTAAAAAAAAGGAAAAACTAAAATCAGGGGTTAACAACCCGAAAACTAAAATTTATCGATTTTTCGTCGGGAAACTCTTGGAGGGGTAAATAAAGAATCTGCATGTAGGGGTAAGTACCTTAAGACTTAGGGGCATTTACCCAGGGTAACACTTAGGCTTGGGGGAGGAGGGGGGTCTTTGTAGGGTAGGGGGTTAGGGTTAGCTTCTACTTTAAAAGCTCTCAACCGTTTTAATAAATTAATTGCTTAGAATTGTGTTTATGACCTTTTTTGACTTGCCCTTTAATAGGGGTTGTGATATTTTGGCATATAACTTTAAACAGGAAATCTGGGACAGACTGGAACTGCACTAGCTACTGGAATTGGGCAGCCACATGTTGCAGAGCCCTGCAATGTGGATTTTATAATGCTTTCAGTGTAGTAAAGTATTTTTAAACACTACACGAGTTTTACCTCAAACCAGCAGTGCAGTATAATTATACAAAAGACATTCATACATGGAGATGAAAGCCGGGTGCCTCACTCAATCTAGTTGCTATGTCACCAATAACTAGCAGCAGGAAAGCTCATTCTGGACCAATGAGTGCTCTTATTTTGCTGGGAGGGTGTGCCATGCTGTCCCAGACCTGTGACCCCTTGCTATTCACTCCATGCCTAAATGTTGCACACAGCAGCTTTTTTAGAGGCTCTGGGTGATTGTGCCTCCAAAGTTTTCACTGGTATTTGCTAACCACTGTATTCTTGTTTGTAAAGCTGATGCTAGTGGTATTTTTTCTAAGCATTGGTTGGTAGTAAGTCTGCTATCCCATTCATAACAGTAATACTCTCATATTCAGCAATACATTTAAGAACTTACAAACCTCTCTTCATGCATGCGTTCTTAACATGGTGCAAACATAACATATGTAATGATTTTTTTTTTTACTTTAAATTTTACTGTCCAACTGGCGGTGACCTCCTTGAGTGGACCCACATCAAAGTCTGGCTGCTGTGTCTGCTTACCTTGTGTGAGCATAACAAGGTTTCAGTACTGAAATGAACTGGCCCCTGCATTGTTTAAAGGGGTTGTTCACCTTTGGGACAATAAAGCTAGTTTAAAAGCCCATGTCATAAAAAACTTTTTTGTCATTTATCTTTATTACCTAAAATGTTTGCTTTCAGAGATACATACCATAGAAGCTATGGATCATCTCTGCCAAATGTCTCTCAGTTCTCTTCTGTGTTTTCGGATCACCGACACTCTGTGAAAAAAAAAAAACAACAGGTTGCCATATAAGGAAGTTGACTCTGTACACAGCATGCTAGCTCTCTCTCCTGCTTCATTTGAATATCTTCAATTCCATTGGCTGGCAAGATTCAGCCAATCCGATCAACAATATGCAAATGAAGCAGGAGAGAGAGATAGCATGCTCTGTGCAGGTTCCATCCTCAACTTCCTTATATGGCAACCTGTGGTTTTTACACAGAGCCTGTCCCACAATCTCGGATTCATAGGAGAGAGAACTGATAGATTTTGCAGAGATGATCAGCTTCTATGGTATGTATCTCTGAAATCAATAATTTTAAGTAATAAAGATACATTACAAAAAAAATTTTTATGACATGGGCTTTTAAACTAGCTTTATTGTCCCAAAGGTGAACAACCTCTTTAACATCAAATTCAGACAAACTCCTGCACTATTCATACTTGTAGTCCCCCTGCATTGTTCACACCCATAAAGTCCTATTCAAACTGAAATTGCCCTCATTGTTCACCTGTTCACACACCATATAAACCGCTGGAGAGGCATCAGCATAGTGTCACTGTATGTAGCACAGTATCGACTGTCCATCTGATAGGTTTCCCTGTCTACTGCTCTACTCTGCCTGCCCTATGTTCACACTGTGTGCCATACTCTGCCTGCCCTATGCTCCCAGTGTGTGCCATACCCCGCCTGCCCTGTGCTCCCAGTGTGTGCCATACTCTGCCTGCTGTATGCCCCCTGTGTGTGCCCTACTCTGCCTGTCCTATGCTCTGCGTGTACCATACACTGCCTGTCCTACGCTACCTGTGTGTGCCATACTCTGCCTGTAATACACTACCTGTGTGTGCCATACTCTGCCTACCCTATGCTCCCTGTGTGCCATGCACTGCCTACCCTATGCTCCCCGTGTGCCATACTTTACCTTCACTATGCTCCCTGTGTGTGCCATAATCTACCTGCCCTATGCTCCCTGTATGTGGGCCATACTCTGCCTTCCCTATGCTCCCTGTGTGTGTGCTATACTGTACCTCCGCTATGCTCTCTGTGTATGCAATACTTTGCCTGTCCTACATTGCCTGTGGGATGTGGCCTGGTAGGGTTTGTTCTGTTATCCACAGGGGAGGAGGAGGCATATAGATTTAAGGATATGTTTTAATATGGCCTAGGCCCTAGACCAACATCAGCCTACGGCCGTGCTAATCAAATTGCTATGTGTCCTATGCCTGTAAGAGAAAACACATTTTTTTTCCAAAAAAAAATGTGGGAGTAATTGAAATGTTTTCACTACCCACTTCAGTTTGTTAGCTACTCTAATAGTAGGTTTTGATGCCATTCTGATATTGTACTGGCGCCAGTGCAGCACGGCTCTGTACACAGCTCTATAAATTCTGGACAAATGTGGCACAATGTGTATAACCAACTGCAAGTTCCATGGGAATTGCAATAATCGGATTAGTCAGACCGACTTCTGGCAGTCTAATGTACATAAGATGATAGAGGATTACATAGTAAAGCACATTTAGTTTCCTTATTTGCATTAGTATATACATATTAACAAAGCAGCATCGTAATTTAGGTTGACCAAAAAAAACATACGTTCGTCAAGTTTTGATTTAAGTGAAAAAAGACGGATGATCCAGAGGCAAGCAAAAAACAAAACAAAACAATTTTACTCAGAGGAGGAGGAAAATGTCCTTTCCAACTCCATGGCAGCTTTTCAGAAGAGTCCATGGATCAATTCTGTGCAAACAGTTAATTTCAGTAACCCTGTATTTTCCTACGTGCTGAAAAGCCATCCAACCTCTTCTTAAAGCTATCTAGTGTATCTGCCAATACAACCACTAAAGATGGAACTTCTGTTCTAATCTCAGTGCTGCATTTACCTACTGGTAATTTTTAAATTGCTTAGTATATGTATATATATATTATAGCTATCATGACTCCTCTTAAAGGGATTCTGTCACAGGATAACATGTTTTTTTTTAATTCATCATTTAATATCACTGCACACTTCTGCAGACTTCTACACTTTTTCAAAAGAGCAAAGAAATTTTTTTATATTCTATGTTGAAATCTGACACGGAGCTAGATATGTGCCCTCAGTCATGTGACTTGTGCTCTGATTAACTTCAGTCACACTTTACTGCCTCCCCCTCAGTAGCCCATCAACAGAACAATAGGAAGGTAACAAGACACAAGAGACCAGCTCCCTGGTAGACTTTATAACAGCACTCAGTAGTAAAAAATCCAAGTCCCACTGTGACTCCTTCAATTACATTGAGCAGGAGAAACAAAAGCCTTCCAGAAAGCAGTTCCATCATAAAGTGCTGGCTCTTTTTGAAGCACATGACCAGGCAAAATGACCTGAGAAGGCTGCCTACACACCAATATTACAACTAGAAAAAAAAATACACTGGTTCACAAATAAAATTTTATATGGTAGAATGACTTATTTGCAGTGTAAACAGTGTCATTTAGAAATAAAAACTGATGGGACCTTACTGGTGCTTTGTAAAGAGATAGAAGGATGCTCTCCTCCCACAAATCTATACGCATTATATGGCCCTTGCAGATGCTGATTGGCATTGCTTGTAACAACTAAGTTTATTACCTATAAGTGTCGCTAGGTCTCCACCAAGTATTTGCTGAATGCAGCCCCCTTATAGGTATAAGTGGCTTTATATTTTTACATCCCAGGTGCTTACATATATCAACATTCTCATTCATCACTTCGCCCCCCAGACTACCAGTTGATCCCGACCCTGTTACAAAAATAATTTGCCTGCACAGTTTTGTATTGTCTTTAAACATTATACATTTTGTTACATTATTTACAATACCCATTCACAAAGCATTAATGAAAGAAATAAAAGAGGACCAACACAGAATCCTGCATCACCCCACTTAAAAGCTGCACCAAATAAAGAATGTACCATTGACAACTACCTGCTGTACATGATTCTTTAGCAAGATTCCTATCCATCTACAAACAATAGTATTAAGACCATTATTAAGAATGCAGTCATTTATGCATCAAATGCTTTGGCAAAATACAAATAGGTCACTGCAAATACTGTGAATGTGATCCCTTAACAAATTTTCAAATAACTTGGCCATTACAGATGTCAAATTAATGGGCAAAGAACTGCCAGAATGAGAAATATCACATCACATTTCCTTCAATCCATTGGTACCAAACCTGATTAAAGTGAGAAAATCAGAAAATTGTCCTGGCTAAATCTGAACCAAGTACAAGAGGATGTATACAGTAATGGTGGTCATACACAGGCCGATAAAAGCTGCTAACAGACAGCCTGCAGCTTATTGGTCTGTGTATGGGGCCTTTCCAATGGGCTTCCCCAATCGATATCTGGCCGAAAGTCAAAATCCTGTCGGATCACGGCTGCATCTGTTCATTGATGTGGTCCCACAATCTGACTGCCCGTTCACCTATGTTATGATCCGATGATTCCTAGGGCCCACGATCGGATCAGCCCGATGTCGCCCACCTCAAGGTGGGCATATTGGGGAAAGATCCACTTGTTTGGCGATGTTACCATCTCTCCGTGTATGGCCACCTTAAGGCTGGAGCTGCCAGCTGCCAGCCTATTAGCTTATATTAGCTTATTCTGCATTGCTTTCAGAATCATTTCAACTTTTTCAAAAAAAGTATAAATATTACATTTTTTATATTTAGCAAAACACCACAGTTTCACCAGTCATTTTCTACTATTAAGTAGCTGCTACACAAGTATCAACTACTTACAAAAGGTATGAAATCCAGAATTTGATTCGGGATTCGGCCTTTTCCAACAGTATTTGGATTAGGCCAAATCCTTTTGCCTGGCCAAACTGAATCCTAATGAAAAATAACAAGCTATATATACACTAGGTATGCTCCGAATCCCAGAATCCTTTGTGGAAGATTCGGACGAATACTGGATCGAATCCTAATTTGCATATGCAAATTAGGGGTAGGAAAGGAAAAAGTGGGAAAAATGTGTTTACTTCCTTGTTTTGTCCTGCACTGCTCACAATTTGCATATGCAAATTAGGATTCACATTCGGTTTGGCCAGGAACAAGGATTTGGCTAAATCCTGCTGATAAAGGCTGAATCCTGGATTTGGTGCATCCCTAATATACACCATAAAATTATATGCCCCCCCCCCCAGGACGTTAACCCTTTAAGCGCCATGGGTTGCAGACTCTCTAAAGAACCTTAATGCACAGCTGTACATCCTATGTTTACAGTCTGCTCTTTGATCTATATTATGATGTCATGAGAACGGATATTTATGTGGCATGGCATATCAAAAAGCCTCATGCATTAAGGGTGTAATACAATGTTGTCCTACCCTGTGGTGGTGGTGGTGGTGGGGGGGCTGAAAAGCTAAACATCAAGCCGTAGCCCATAGAAGAGCTTGGATCCTTGGCTATTGGCCAAGCTTTTCACCCCATCATTCAGCTGCCATAAAGTGGATAGGTCACCTATCAGAATTCACACGTCACCATAGTCTCTCCTGTCTAAACTGCCCATGTGCACAAGCAACTGCCTTAAAGGGATACTCTCATGGGAAAACATGCTTTTTTCAAAACGCATCAGTTTTATATTGTCAGTTTCCCAGATGCCCCCAGTCTTGTGACTTATGCTCTGATATACTTCAGTCATGCTTTACTGCAAATTGGAGCGATATCACCCCCTCTCTTTACCCCCACCCATCAGCCTAACAAAAGAACAATGGGAAGGTAAACAGATAACAGCTCCCTAACACAAGATAACAGCTGCCTGGTAGATTTAAGTACAACACTCAATAGTAAAACCAAGTCCCTCTGAGACTGATTCAGTTACATTAAGGGTCGAATTTCGAATGGCAAAAAAATTAGAAATTCGACCAGGGAAAAGTGGCGGAATTTAAAAACATTAAAAAATACTTTTTTAGCGCAATTCGACCGATCGAATGGTCGAATAGGGAAATTCGATTCGAATCGAATTTTCTAACGAATTTTAAACGATCGATCGAATTTTTCCTATTCAATCTAAGGGAATAATCCCCATTTCGGTAGGTTTAATCTGGTGAACTAGGGGATCGAATTTAAATTTAAAGGGGGAGTATTGGACCATCGAATTTTTCGAATATTCGAATAAAATTAAATTCAAATTCGAATATTCGATGGTCGAATTTGCCTAATTTGCATATTCGAAATTTGAATTCGAATCTTTTTGAAAATTCAATCGAATATTCGAATCCTTCATGTGAATACATGTGAATTTTGTAAATTTTCCCCTAAGTAGGAGAAATAACAGCCTGCCAGAAAGTAATTCCATCCTAAAGTTCAGGCAGAAGTCACATGACTGGGGGCAGCTGGGAAACTGACAATATGTCTAGCCCCATTTCAGATTTCAAAACTGAATATAAAAAAATATGTTTCCTCTTTTGAGAATTGGATTCCAGTGCAGAAGTCTACTGGAGTAACACTACTAACTGATGCGTTTTCAAAAAAGCATGTTTTCCGATGACAGTATCCCTTTAAAGATCTAGAAAATGGGCAGAAATACACACCAGGATATAGCAGTGGCCCACCCCAAATATCAGTTCATAATTAACTGATCTGTATACTGAACCGTTCATCAGGTAATGGACAATACCTGTATTTGCATGGCCACCTTTAGGCTAGCAGGTCACTTCAGGGATACGTGTAATAAATGCAATACTGCACTAATTGATAAACTGCACTGAAATGAGAAGCTGTTGGTTCAGCCTTCTAACTGTATTTACTAGTAATGGCCGAGTTTATTTACCTTATCTGGTAGCCTTACCCTAGTTTATCACATCAGGTAGCCCAAAATTGTTCGCTAGATTGAAGCAAATTAAAATACATTTCAAAGTAATGATGAATGGAAAGCATGGATCATTTGTCATTGCTGTGCCATTCCTTCTCACTGTTACATAAATAAGCATGGACAGAAGCGGCAAAGGTATAAATATATTTGGCAACCTAAGTCAAACATATGAAGTCCAACAGTACCTTGAAACCGTAAGTCATTCTGCAACTGCAATGTGCAACTATAGCTCCAGGCCAACTCCAAAAAGTCCTTGACTCTCAGCCGATTCGGGGAGTTGTAGTTCTACAAGGAAATTAGCTGTGCCGACAATGTTTTGCAAATGTATCTGGTGAGGCCTGTATTCTGCCACTACATGGGTAAAATCTTCACTCGTTCCCACATCCCCTTTCAGATTGTAAGCTTTTAGGAGTAGGACGCTACCGCCTGTATAAAATGATATTTGTATGTAATTTGTAAGTTTGAGGCATACAACCTTTTGTTGTACACTGCTGTAGAATAGGTTGGCGCTTTATGTGTTCTGTAGCACAGCTCCAATTCAATCCTAACAATCCCATGATATTCCCTTTGCCATTTGCTAAAGCCTCAAGGTAAAACCACTGTCACGTTGACATGCTTCATGCCCAGAGCTGGATGCTGCCTGATTTCACAGGGAATTAGGTGTTTCTGGCAGACAGACATCAGCTGGGGGCAAACAGAGTAAAGTGTCATTGCCACCCTGCCCTGCTGCTCATTATATGAGTCTGGCACCTCAAAGCCATGCCCTGCCCAGGGGCACCGACTAGGGAACAGGGTGAAAAAGGCCATGGGGTTAAGTACTTACCGTATTTCCTTATGCGTAACAGACCCCTGGCAGATATGCATCCCTTGTGTTTAGAGGCAGAGCAGTTGTGCCTGCTTTTCCAGCTTGCTCCTTTTTTTCCTGACAGATGGGACGGCTAAGCTAACACAGCAAGTGCATCTGGGAGTCGTAGTTTGCAGAGACACGGAGAACGTAATCTGCAACGACGAAAAAAACTACACTACCCAGAATTCCCCATAAACAAAACAGGATAAGGCGCGCAGAGCGGAGGAGCAGCTCCCTCTAGCGCTAGCTGCAGTGCTTTAGTGATCTACGCTTCCCACAATTCCTCATAAACAAACAGAATAAAGCGTGCCTCGTGGAAGAGCTGCGGCTCCCTCTAGCGCTATCTGCAGTGTTGTGCCCAGATAAGGAGCTTACCTCAGCAACCCAAACATTTAGCAGTAGCAACAGTGCTGTTTGTGCAACTAACATGCTACAGGCCCTGTGCGTGCGTGGGGGGGAAACATGCAACTCTTTTACTCTGCTAACGTTCCCAAGCTATTTCCTGCTCTGTATTTCTGCCCTAACGAGGGGCCAGATCAAGAAGCAATTTCTTGTGTGACATGGGCAATTTTGAGACTATAATAACGTGATTTCCGGTATTTGGTGCTGTGCCTGTGACCTTTGCACTTTATGGCACCTGACCTGATTTTGAATAATGGGCAAAGTGTTGCCAAAACAAGCGTGAGTTTGCCGCTAGGGTTGCCACCTTTTCTTGAAAAAAATACTGGCCTTCCTATTTATTTCTCTTTTTTTTGCATGTTAATAACATTGGGGTTAACCACCAAAAATACTGGCCAGGTGGCACTGGAGTCAAGCTGGCAACCCTAGTTGCAGCCATTACACAAACCCAGCCAGCAGCCACATTATTCAACTCATTCCACAACCCTAACCTCTGGGAACTTACTAGCCACAGTTAGGGTTGCCACCTTTTCTGGAAAAAAAATACCTTCCTATATATTTATCTTTTTTTTAAGATATCTATCTATTTTTTTGATTGGGATCAGCCATCATTTGTACCGACCATGCCTGTAAAATACTGGCCAGGTGGAAACCCTAGCCACAGTAACCAGGAAGAATCTTAGACAGTGCCACTTGGTATCTGCCTTATCATTCTCTGACATAAATGTAAGAATAATTAAGAAATTTATGAGACAAATGCGACAGGATCAAAGTCCTCAGAAATAGCTTGCAGAACTAGAGCAAACTGTTCTTTAGACACACTGATATTAGATCAGGCAGATGTTGAGAACTTGCATTAATAATGACAATCACACCAATATGTGGGTTCTTGCAAATGCCAGAGGGGTTGCTGTAAGGTGCCAAATGCAGTCAATATTTAGTGGGCTTGTTTGGGCCTCTGTGTACTTGAAACAACAGCATACCTCCCAACATTTTGGAAAAATTGCTGTGCTTAGCATGGTGAAAATGTTTTGGCCACACCCCCTAATTACCATGTTCATTTTACTAAATTTTGCAGGTTATGAAAGGTTGAACATATGTCTGTAAGTTTTTTTGTTATTACAGTTTTGCTAATGTGTATTGCCCTTTTAGGGCACAGGCACAGAAAGTCGTCTGAAGTTTCATCGTGAGGTAAGGGACCTGTTATCTTATATTGTTACAATCACTTATTTGCTTGTCTAGAAATTGTCAGATCCAGGAAGAATCCATTAGAAGAGAAGATGGCCCCGGGGAGAGGTAGGCGGGGGGGTGGAGGAGGGA
>CM044443.1:94637753-94670976 GCA_024363595.1 Xenopus borealis
TGGGGTTCGCAAACCGTTCGCGAACCGCTCGCATTTTTACGCAAGTTCGCGAATATGTTCTCAAACTTTTTTTCCGACGTTCGCTACATCCCTATAAATTATATCTTTATAAATGGTTCTTAGTCAATGGTTCTTAGTCATATCATCAGTTATAATCGGAGCTTGGTGATTTCATTACTCACTGCAACTTGTGTATTATATTATATAAAGTAACCCCTGTTGCATATGAGGATAGTAGAAGTCACCTCTGAGTTCCATGACCTGTATAAAAACACTTGTTCATGGAATCCTTGGTGACTTATAATTTCTTCATATTTTGGGGTACTTTATTCTCTATATAACACACAAGAGCCATTAATATTCTGTAAATTATACCCTTATAAACGGTGCTTACTGATGTCATCATTCATAATCGGAGCCACAAATTACCTATAAAATGTTTCCTAATCAAAGGTGCTTAATGACATTTGTACAGTCAGGGGCAATTGTACAGTCAGGGGCGTTTCAGGGGCAGTTGCCGCCTGAGTCAGCAGCCCCGATGCTTCCCCCCTCCCTCTCCGTGCTTGTTACTTGTAGCGTCGGAGCTGGTGGAGGAGGGGCTGCATCGCTAGTGCAGCGAGCGCTATTGCCATTTTAAAAACCGGAAATTCGTCTCTTAAAGATACCAGAGGCGGCTTTTTGCCGCCCCTGTTAAAGGCTGCTCCGTACTGCCTGAGGCAAGGTACTCATATATTGTTTATTTTTTACTATTTGCTATTTACTTATACTTATAGCTTATGCTACTTATACTTATCTGAATGAATCATTCAAATAGGTATATTAGTAGGTTTACTCTGGTTTTGAATTTTATGGATTATATATTATAACTTCAGTGATATGTTTAAATGATTGTCACTGGTTTGTGACAATGAATACACTATTGCTGTTTTCCCACCAGCATTTTCACTGTGTTTGGTACTTTGAGAAAGACCTGCGAGTTCTGATTCTTCCTGTACTAAGCATATGCTGATCTTCCACCCAGGCGCATTTACTGCCTTTTTCATGAGTGCCGGCATCCCTTAGAATTATATATATATATATATAAAGTTGAAGAAGTACCTGCACTCTTTTATAATTGAAAATTGGGTGCTTGGTCAAATTCCAATATACAATCCATCAAGTAGACCAGCACTCCAATTGTTTCTAATCAAGGTGATTTTATTTCAGCTTCACGCACGTGAGTGAAGCTGAAATAAAATCACCTTGATTAGAAACAATTGGAGTGCTGGTCTACTTGATGGATTATATATATATATATATATATATATATATATATATATATATATATTGTGACCTTCAGGTAAAGAAGAAAACCACAGCCACGGCACAGTTTCCATTTCCAGCACAGAAAATGGAGGAGACACTGACACCACCTTTCACGTTTAAATGCAGCTTGGCTGGCTTTTATTTGGAACAAAATGAATCTTCTTAGCACTCTTGCTCACATAAACATTAGCACCAGTATTTCACCAGACACAAGTCCCAGAATCCTCTCTGGGGCTCACTCAAGACGTCAGGGTCGGACTGGGAGGAAAAAAGCAGCCCTGGCCAAAGTATCGAAGCAGCCCATTTTACGCTCATACAAAGCATGATATATAAATTTCCAACCCCAAGGTTAACTAGAACTAGTGTTTATTAATATATATTTTAAGAGTTCATTACCATATAATCCCCAGCAATATTATACACCCTATGTGCTGGAACTGGTCCTTTCAGCAAATATCTCACCCTAGTTTATATCACAACTTTTCTGTCTGATGGATTAGTGGCCCTATACATTATATTCTACATTTTCCTTTGTGTGCCCCCCACTAGACCATGTATCCTGGCAGATAAGAGGACTTTGTGTGTCACAGGGCCAAAATATTGAATACTTGAAGAAACCAGGCTGTCTCATGCAATTAATGCTACATATCACAGTGTTCCATATACAGTCTGAAGTAACTGTTCTGAGCATGGATCCTCCTGTTGCCAACATACCTATCATAAGCATAAGTGATTTGGTATATAGCAAGCAACTCTAATATTACTAACTGAAGTTGGTCAGAATTCCTGATTCCACCCATATGCCAGTACTGACATGAGCACTAACAAATGCAGGCATCAGCTTAGCTGTGGCTGGCTATTATGGACAGCTCATTTACATTTCTAACGTGATTGGTTAATTTACATATTAAAGACAGACCTAATTAGTATTTTTTAAGGTAAGCAATCCATTTACATTTCAAAGCATGTGGCCCATCAGGCATTTGCCCGAACCCGCAGATTGCTAGTCCAGGCCATGCTTGGTACAGAAACACACACTTTTCCCTGGAGTTTGATATTCACCAGTCTAATACTGGTGAAATACACACAATATTGTGCCCTTTTTACGCACATATCTAATATATCTAATATGTGAAGATGTGAAGATTCTTAAGACCCTAACTGCAATTTCAGTAGTTATTGTTTCAAAGGGTCATGCACACATGTTGTCTATGATAAGAACAGGGATTCTATCATGGTAGTAGAGAGCAGCAGCTCTATGAAAAAATGATACTCTGAATATTTTGCATAGGTCCTGCCTTAAAGGGACAGTATATCTCCTTTTTCAACTTTGGTGCATGAGCAGGGCTTGGGCTGAACATACTTCTTGCCTAATTATCTTTATTAGGAATTGTCTATGGGTTTAGTTAATTTCAAAATTTGAAAATAACAGCAAACTGAAGCTGCATCCTATGTCCTGATTCCAAAAGCTAAAGGAAACTAGTCCACACAGGTGTATACAGCCTCTGTATAAATAAACCTCTCCCTTTCCCCAGCTACAGCCTTTTTAGATAAAGAACAACTAATTTTACATGGGCTTCTCAGTGAGCTGCTGATTTGCTTGACTTTACCTGGGCCAGTGGGGCTGTCAGCATTGGCCTGGGAATTGTGAGCAAGCACCATGTACCAATCTTTTTTATTATTCAATGGACCCAAGCTGGCACATGTAAAATGAGAAAGGGATTAAGTTTTGCATAGGTTTACGGAGTGTAATGAACAGACATGCTTCATACCCGACTTACCACCACACACCAGTCATTGCACTCTCATATACCATGTGATGTTGTATATTGGGACTATTCAGATGTAAAGATGAATAAACTTAGTCAACTCAATGGATTTGTTTCTACGTTACTTACTTGCCACTGTAAATATTTACATGGAAAACTCTTGTGGCTGTTTCATTTTGCAGTACTTGTTATAATATTATATTTAAATTTTTGACTCCGCATAGACCCTGAAGATATTGGGTAGCACCACAGAGTTTTCATCCCCAAAAGAAGTGACCTTAGGTGGTTGTTCTCCAATCTCCATCCACAGGTAGGTGGATATAAAGGAAAGTATGTGTGCAATAGGTAAGAGCCTTACTGACAGCACTCCCTTTACCGATGAAAAAAATTGAAAGAAAAACATTCTGTTTTCCAATTAATTTTTCCTGTGCAGATAAAAATAACATTTATTTAGAGGCTCAATTATCATATTGTTCTTTTATGTCACACAGTGTGAATTCACTCTAAATGTAAATCAAGTATTATGCTACTCAGTGAAATCCATAAAGAACAGAACATTCTGTAGAAAATGTGATGATTTAAAACAATTGCTTAAATAATTCTTGGAGAGTCTGGAATAAAGTACAGCAGGTTAAATGGTCAGATGTAGCTGCAATTCACTTTACCATTTATTGGCTGAGTGCGCCTATTCATTTGAGCTGTGGTGTGTATTATTAATGTGACTGGGGAACAGCAGTGAATATATCTTCTCTAGCATAATCATATATATATATATATCCGTTTATTTTGTTATAATGCATACTTGAAACTACAAGAAAAAATCACTTCTTTACTCTTTTCAGTTTTTTTCCACAATTGCATTGTTCCCCAGTTATTTTCATATTATAAAACACATTTTGAAAAATCTTCATCTCAGTATTGAAGAAAATGTGGTTTTAGGAAGACACTATTGCAAAAATCCCAATACAATTATAATTTATGTTTAATAGCTGAAGAGACACTTGCTATTTACTTCAATAGTGTCTCAACAGGTGTTAGATTTTCTAAAACTGATTTCCCTTGATTTTTGGCCAGGTTAGAAATTCTCATTCCCGAATAATTGTCTAGAGCAGAGCTATCCAACTGCCCAGAGCTGATTTCTGGCAAGTTGTGGACCCCCATTATCTGTAAATATGTGTTATAATCCATAATTGGCTCCCAACACTGAAACAATTGGACAGAGCTCTTAGCTGACCATAAGGGCGTTTTTACCTGCGCTCCCCTGCGTTAATTGTTTCTGCGTTCAGTCGCAGGGGAGCGCTGGTATAGACGCACTCAATTATTTTCAATGGGGCTGTACTCACACGAACGCATGTAGGCGCCAAATGCAGGTTCAGACGCAACATGCTGCATTTTTCCTGCGTTTGGCGCCTACATGCGTTCACGTGAGTACAGCCCCATTGAAAATAATGGAGTGCGTCTATACCTGCGCTGAACGCAGAAAAACGGAACGCAGGGGAGCACAGGTAAAAATGCTCATGTGTAAGAGCCCTAAGAGTCTGTTTGTTGATCAAAGTATTCAAACAGGTGCACAAAGGATTCAGCAGAAAGCAGGGTTGGATAAGACTGGGTATAACGCAAGTCCAAGTCCTGGGAATATTTATTACTCTGCTGCTGTGAGCAGGGTAAGATGGGCTCCTAGCTTCAACAGATTCTTTGGCCAGATGTCTTCACACTGTGCATCTGTGAATGCGTCCATTTCATGCCTGACACAGAAGAACCTGTATTCATGGTCAATTTAACTGTTTGTACTATAATTATTCCCTGTTTTTGATGTCTGTTCAGAATAGTTTCAGATCACATCAATGGCTTTATACAAGTGCCAAAATCTCTAACCAAGCTATGCCACTAACACAAAGGGAAGGATCCAGGGCCCGATTTGCCTTTTTGCCACCCCTAGGCAGCCTGGGTCCTAGCACCCATAGTTAACATTCAAATCCCCTCTACGAGAGCATGGCTGCCCACCAGGTCCTAGCACCACCACGAACACACACATCCCCCATGCGCGAGCGTGTGAGCACACGTACGCATGCGGCTCACTAGATGCAGGCCATGCGGCCTCAAATTTTGTCACCCGGGCTTATGTGGCCTTGCCACAAATCCGGGCCTGGAAGGATCCCTTTTTTATTTATGTGCAAGACACATTAAGCACCACATTTAGTGCCTAAAGGTGGCCATACACGGGCCGGTAAAAGCTGCCGACATACTGAGTTGGCAGCTTATCAGCCCGTGCATGGGGCCCTTCAACAGGCTTACCCGAACGATATCTGGCCGAAAGTCGTAAAGGGACTAAAAATCCCTTCAGATCACAGCTGCATCTGTTCGTTGAGGTGGTCCTGTGATCCGACCTCCCGTACCTCCTCCGTTGTGATCCGATAGTTGGGCCCTAGGGCCCACGATCGGATCACCCGATATCGCCCACCTCAAGGTGGGCATATCGGGGAGAGATCAGCTTGTTTGGCAACATCGCCAAACGTGTGCATCTCACCGTGTATGGCCAACTTTAGGCCTTTGTCAGATGCATGTGACCAATTTACCTTCATGACAGAGCCCTGAAGTGGGGCAGAAAAAACATACTGGGGTTCATTTATAAACTTTGCACCTGGTTATATTTGTAAAGCTGAATAAGAGTGCGAAGATTTGCTAAATTTTTTTTTTACACTGCGAATGTCTATAGGAGCTTTTTAAATGTGGCAAAAATCACAAATTGCAAACACTCTGCGCCACAACTTTGGTGGCGGAGAAAATATTCGCAAAACTGTTAAAATCACATATAAGTAGCCAAGGACCACTGAATATAGTCTTTATTCTATTCATCTGTTGTTTTCCTTATGTATTTACATTGCTTATCAGCCATTTTCATTTTCTGACCTCTTTCATATACACTTCCCATTCTTATGCTGCATAGACAGATCTGACACATCTGAATATTTGCTGTACAGTTTCTCAGCTTCAAACCAAGATTACAGCAGATATAGAAAGGCCATGCGATGTTATTGTAAGCTATATATCTAAAAATAGTGAGTGGCCTGCTAAAAATGAATCAAATACACTATGGATATTTTTTTTTTGTTGGACCTAGTTCAATGTCAGTGGGCCTTGGAATGGAATGACTTTTTTTCTAAATAATATTGATTGTAACAGATAAGGGTGATTGGCGATATATTGCAAAGCTGTTACTGCTATTAATTGTGAGTCATCTGCAGTTACATTGTACCCCAGAAGTCAGAAGCTTTCATCTAAATCTTCCATCTGTATGGAGTACATTGCTTCATTTGATTGCAAGTTTTTAAATCAATTAGTTATTATGACAACATACAGTATTCATAAAGGGACTCATTTAATAAAAGAGACAGCACAATCCACCATGAGACAGTAGCTGAGAAACATTGTTGTAAACCCCTTCATTTTCTCAATTGTGTTCTCTTTGAGGGTATTCTAAAATTGCACAGTGGTAACATTACACTTAGAAGGCATATTCACTGCAGGTATAATTTGAGTTTTCCATTGCTTGCAAAATAAACTCATAAGTCTTCTACGCAGTTTACTGTGGCCTCCAAGTAAAACTAAGGGACTGAGTGCCATGAAAGTGCAAGATCCAAAATTTGCAAGGATCAGCAAAAACAATGAGGAGCCCTTAGTGAAGTTGTAGATATTAACAGCGGAAACATTGGTTCCCCAACAAGCCACAAAGAGAATAACAAGAGTAGTGATAACCAAAGCTGCTCTGCGTTCAGAAGCTATGCGGTGCATGGTCTTCTGTGCTGAAATTGCTTTGGAATGACGACTGAGTATGTATATTGTGCTTATATTTGTACTGACCATTAGAATAATAGGTACTATCTCGTGTATAACCAAGGAAGCTGTTACATAAACCAGGCTCATATCTGGGTTAGGAAAGCTCCATGCACAACCCATTGCAGGTCTTGTTGTACTGCTTACTAATTGTACTGTAAAGGTCAAATTTCTATCCGCATGAGCTGTATATAAGAAAGAAGGAATATAATACAAGCAATTGAAAGCCCATAGTCCACACAGTGCTTTAACTGTGTTCCTGAGAGTATTCCGTTTCAATTTTAAGTGATGATTCCTGATACTTATATAGTGGTAAACGCTTAGTGCGAATGTGCTCCATAAACACATAGACTTGAGCAGGGTCCATACAAACATAAAGACCCTACACCATTCATTAGAGAAAACAACATCAAAGCCAATCTGGAAGCCAATAACAAATATATTTCTCAGGATGGAGATTAGAAAATTGATAAAAGATAGGTTTGCAAGAATTAGATCAGATGCCTGGAGCACTCTGTCCTTCATGGCATTGCTAGTCACGGTTATCATCACGGCAAGGTTGCCAAATACACCTAACACAACCAAAGTGGCAAATAATATAGTCAATGTTGATATAGAAGTCATTTCGGCCTCTTCCAATGGCTCTGTACACGGATCTTCAGTTAAACACCCTACAGGAATTTCTGAAAAACACATAGATAACACAATAAATATTATTTTAGACTTCAGGGGTAGACACTTGTAGTTGTTGTGTATTCAAGCACTATAGAAATAAGAATAAATCTAAAAGGTAGGTTCCACATTTGGCATGTTTTTTGTAGATAGAACAATGAGAAAAATTGTCAGGATACAAATGGGTCAATGTATGACAAAATTTATTAAGAGATTTCCATTTAGATTAAAGCTAAGGGGCCTTTTGAAGACTGAACTTGGGAATCCAGAAATATGCCCAGCAGTCTTATCTGTTTTAGGATTTATTATATGTGTGCAATGTTTTAACAAGTTATGATGCCATTATCACTTAACACAGCACAAGTTTTTTTACTAATTTAATTCAGCCCAATGAAGTGGTAGGATTCCGTGCTATCGCTTCTACTGTTTCTTTCTTGCTCCATAACATGCATTGCAATGAGGGTGAAAGGATTTGGACCATTCTTTTCTGAACCATTCTTCTGAGATGATTTCAAAAGAAAGCTTGGAGTACATTTTCTAATGTTCTCTTCTCATATGTCAGCAATCCCAGATTTTCCATTTTCATTCCTGAAATCATCAGTTCAATTTTGAATTTATGGTGACAACAAGTGGTCAGGCAGTTTTGCCCTAAGAATCCAAAAAATGCCAATAGAGTGCTATTAGTTTATCTGAACAGCAAATCAGACTTGCCAATGCTTCTGTTGGATGGGACAATGAATATTTCAATCACCGCACACCTCCTTCCACTGATCTGCGTGGTGGTGCTGGTCCTCCGCTGACCTAGCCAGGTCTCCTTAACTGCTTTTTAGAAAGAAAAAAACGGTCCGCACACACCAATATTGCAGTCGGGGATAGTGCCCCTTTCTTTTAATTCCACCAGTTGTCAACGTTTCAGGGGGAACACAGCCTCCCTTCTTTTTTTTTTTTTTTTTTTTTGTCCTGAAGAAGGGAGGCTGTGTTCCCCCCGAAACGTTGACAACTGGTGGCATTAAAAGAAAGGGGCACTATCCCCGACTGCAATATTGGTGTGTGCGGACCGTTTTTTTCTTTCTACAAATCTGTTGGATGGGAGACATTTCCCAATCACATAACTGATAAGGCTCTTCCTCCTGTCCACTCCATACGATCCACTTGTTCATAAAACTATCCTAACTGCATTCATAATCCTGAATGGCATATAGCAATAATTAACTGCCACATTAGAGATGTCAAAAAGACAAGTAAACAATTATAAATGGACACTTCAACAGGTACGCAGGAAGGACCCATAGCAACATATGTTTTGGAGTGCCAATATATTTAAGTTAACAGTGGACCAAAGCATTCATCCACATTATTTTTTACAATTTATATACTGGTGGTAATCCAGAGAGCTCCACATTTCAGGAAAGTCATCTCATGTAGGGTCAAATTCACTAGTGCAAAGAGGCTAACGGCAGCGCTAATTCGCCAGCGTGAAATCATTTTGCAACTTCGCTAATTTACTAACACTGACTCTGGTGAATTTTCGCTAGTGAAGTAGATAGACTAACACAACTTCGTACCCTTACGCCAGGCGAAATTGCACACTGACAAAGGGTCGTAACAACGCTAATTCACTTAGATGTCCATTTTACTGAACCTCTTGCGCTAGAGTGCTAGAGTTCAATACAATAGATAGGAGATTGAAAAAAGTCCCTAAAAAATGCTGGCGTGTTTGACTTTTTTAAGGGAGAAAGGCTGAAAAAGATTGTAATTTTTTTTAGGGTACCCTCCTTCCCCCCTAAATTTCCTAACATATGACAACTCAACTATACAGGGGGAACATGTGTAGGGCAATAGAACACCTTTATTTGAGTTATTAAAGGTTTCCTGGGCTTGTGTAGTGTAATGTAGTGGCTGCAGCATATACGTCTATTATACTTTAACTTTGCGCCGTATGCCAATTAGGCATCGCTAGTGTAAATGCTCTTTGCCTGATGAAGTAACGGTAGCGCAACTTTGCTGCCATTCACCTTCCTGAGCGCAACTTCGCATCTTAGTGAATTTGCATAGTGCTGGCGAAACTACACCTGGCGAAGTGCGGCGAACGCTAGTGAAGCCAACGCAGGCAAGGCTACACAGGTTAGCGAATTTGCCCCATAGACTCTGTTTTAATCAAATAATTCATATTGTTAAAATTATTTCCATTTTCTCTGTAATAATATAACAGTACCGTGTACTTGATCCCAATTAAGATGTAATCCATTCCTATTGGATGCAAAACAACCCTATTGGCTTTATTTTACATTTAAATGATTTTATAGTAGACTTCAAGTATGAAGATCCAAATTTTGGAAAGATACCTTATCCAAAGTCCCCAAATACCTGTTTAGTATTTTGCTGGTTTGGGTCACTGTTAGGACCCCAGCGCAATATGTTTACACCATGGTTCTGTGTTCCATTAGACAGTGTCTTTAGTTTCCCAGCATTTTACACTTTACCAGTAATTTTATGCACTTTTGCATAATGAGTTCTCCCCTTAGAAAAATAAAAACTGCAAAAACTCAACCTCAAAAGAAACACATATTTTCCTGAAACATGAAAATACCAGAATAAATAAAAACATATTCTTGTGTGGGGCCTGCCATACCCTTCCCTGTTAAAAATGCCATATAAATCACATCCCCACATTTCAATGGATCTAGCCAATTTTTCTGAAGAATGGAAGAGTGCTTGTGTAATACAGTGAAACCCTGATTTTAAGTTTTCCTGCATTTTACAATTTTTATTTGTGGTCCCACCAATTTATAACGCATTTCAATGGATGCAGTTCTCTGATTTTAAGTCATGTTTTCCCAGATTTTACATCAATATGCTTGTTCTAATTATGGATGAAGGAGTGAAGTACGTTAGACAGCATTTTGGTCTCTTTATTTCAGTTGTAAAGTTTTTGTATTGGTCTTAGGCTTTTACAATACAAAAGTCCAAATTTTTTAAAATTAGGATAGGCACTTTCTAGATTAATTTAGACTTTCAAAAGTCTGAGATATGCATTAACACTGGAGAATTATCAAATAATCAGGAAGAATTGCAGTATCACTGTCTAAGGGAAGTACATTGACTAGTTGTATCCAACCATAAAACAACCATAAAAAGTTAAAACTTTTCAATTTACTGAGACTATTGAGACTCATAATATGGTAGAAGAGAGTGAAGTCTATGAACAGGAGTTTCAAGCCCAGCAACACTCTTGTAGTGGAGAGCATGTGCCAAAACATTCTAATCGAGTAAAGTATTAAGTCAAAATTATTTAATACACATAGAAAGTAATTTTAAGTTTTTTAAAAGTATAACCTACCTGTGATATTTTCCAGTTCTTATTCCACCAAGCAATACCTCTGTCCTTATGTTTTATTGAAAGACTGTAACTGCACCGAGACATCATGCTTACAGCCAATTTACCTGTTACCAATTAAGGCCAGTTCCTGCAATGTTGTTATCTAATCCCTAAACCTGTGAGATTTACATTACGTACTAGATCTGAACTGAAATAATAAGGGGTTGAAAAGAGCAGGTACATTTGTCTCAAGACCCTTTTGGATGCAACAGCCACCTGCTGATTTGCGTGTGTTTGGCATGTAGTAGAATTCCCATTACATGCTCTACTGACTCATGAGGAACCTTTAATATTGAACATAGGAACCCATTTCAAACCATGAGAAACTCTAAATCCAGGATTGATTTGCTGACTAAAATCTTGTTGGAAAGCTTGAAATTCACTGCCAGCTTTAAAAAAAATTTCTGTCTACCTGTACTAAACTTGTTTCAGGTATGTTTTTCTATGCCCATCAGTTTGGTCACAGCCAAGCCCTGATGGCACTAAGTACAGGTCAACACTTGTTAGAGGGGTATTGGAGTGAAAATGTTCCTTCTTATGCTACTCCAACACTATTGCACAATAAATATTTCTAAATGTTAGCATTCATATTTTGCAGCTTCCAAAACACATTCAGTGATTTTGATGACGTTTTTTGTAACTGTAATTGCTATTTAAAGAAGTTTCTGTCTGTCCCTTCCCTTCATCACCAGCTGCTCACGGAGTGAAATTTCATTAGAAATACCTGCCCCATGGGATTAATTGCATGACTCAGGTACAGCATAATCTTCTATAGACTCATTATAAAATGGAAGTGACTCCCCATGGGATATTTCTCTGGGTTAATCTCAAATTAGTAAGGATCAGAGGATAAAAATCACAAATATATAAGAAGACAATGTATCCATGTTTGCAAGAAGAATATTAATGTGTGTGTTTGTAACAGTGTATTTGTATGAGCACCATAGAGGTGCAGGGGCTAGTATTGATGCCTTGGAGGCACCCCGTGTGTGTATTTCTCCACTTCTCCAACTATTATTGAAAAGTTAAAACTAAACACAAAACATAGCAGATAGCAAAAAGCAATACTTTACTGAGAGCAGAAGGTGGCTGCACATTGTTTCTGTGTTTGGCTCAAACTCTAAAACAGATAATAAAAAAGGCAGGTTCAGAATGCAACATAAATTATTTGTGTAGAACCCCTGCAGGATCAAATGCCCAAACTGTTGAAGTGTTAAGAAGGTCAAGGATGCAATTTACCATGAGTCAAACTATTTATTCAATGTTCTATGGTGTCTGAATATCCATTGATTGTCCATAAAAAGAAAATGTTCACTGATAGAACACTGAAATATGCACCAAACCAATCTCACAAAGGTATAAGTAGAAATGGACCACAGTAGTTGAATAAAGAAAAGATGACCTATATTTATAATATATAGTTTCAAAATAATCCCAACTGGCGTCCATAAAGATTTAAGATCTCTCTGTATCTAGTTAACGGGCTTTGAAAGCATTCTTATCAGCTGTCTGCTGCTGAAAGTAAAATACAAAAACCATAAGGGCAATGGCTAACAGGGCATTTTGTTGCCCTTGCAATATCTGGCTCGCTCAGTGCTGGATTTTCAAGAGATACTGCTATTACAATTTAAAGGTTTTAAAGTGATATTTTTAATACAATGCAATTGAAAGCAGTATTTAATCATTTCTGCACTATTGATTCTGACTCTTGAAACAATATAACAGATTCCAGCTCTCTTCCAGCCAAGACTCCAATTTTCACATTGCCTTGCATGTTACTTCACAGCTCTGTTTTATGATTGCTCACCTTTATTACTTTGCTTACTGTTGTCAACTAGTGATGCGTTAATCTATCCATATCAGTTTGCCGAAAATTAGGGAAACTGCAAAAGTTTAGTTAAACGCATTGAAGTCAATAGGCATCAGATTTTTTTATGCCCAACAATTTTTACGCATGCAACAAATTTTTCTCGCTCCAAATGCAGTAACATCAATAGCCATTTTTTTCTTATTGCAACTTTTTGTTTCGGCAACAATTTTGTCTTGGCGACTTGTTTTGTTACGGCAAACTTTTTCACATTGGATTTTTTGCCGCAGTTTCATGAAAACGTTTGCAGATGCAAGTGTGTAATTTCACCACATATTCATGCCTGGTTCACTATTGTAAACATATGAAATGGATGTTTTTGGAGATTTTTTTGCATTTTGGTAGATCATGATCACCCACCCTAAAAGTCCTGCACTTATTGATGTTGGGTGGAAAGGCAATCCTGGAGCTGCTACCTGTTCATAAGTGGCGGTAGCTTCAGGGTTCCTCTGTGTCAGCAGCACTGCTAAAAGCAGGAAGGACTAAGCAGAGCACAGTGCAACTTTACAGAAGTGCAAGGAGAGCATTTTGATGCATGTATTTTAATTAAAGTGGTTTTACATGCAGATGACTGCTGAAAATTGCAGGGACTGCAACTGCATTTTTGGATATACTAGAACCCTGTAAGCTAGAAATATTGAACATTATGTATTAGTGTTCTATACCAACCCAAGGAAGGTTGTCTGCCCCCTCCTTTAGTAGGGTATATCTATGCCTCCAAAGATGCCCCAGTAGCTCCCCATCATCTTTCTGTTGATTCCCTGCACATGTTCTGTGCTGCTGTCAGTTACCTGAGCTTAGGGACTCACTCATAATATACTGTATATATTTATATAATATAAAAGTTGCAATACAAGACTGAGTATTAATTAATTCAGATTCTCATTACATGACAGCTCAGAAACCAATGCAATAAGCACCATATTTTAATGGCAAATCTCATTTTCTGCTTGGCCATTTGTGACAACCTCTAAGAGACCACACTGAGCATGTGCAGTGTCACCGTCACTCCTAACAAAATCTGAGATGGTGAGCTTATGTGTACAACTTTGAAGGCCTGGATCATTACTGTTATAAGGATGTTTAACCTTAAAGGAACAGTTCAGGGTAAAAATAAAAACTGGGTAAATAGATAGACTGTGCAAAATAAAAAAATGTTTCTAATATAGTTAGTTAGCCAAAAATGTAATGTATAAAAACTGGAGTGAGTGGAACACAACATCCTGCTTTTCAGCTCTCTAAATCTGAGTAAGTCAGCGACTTGAGGGGGGGCCACATGGGACATAACTGTTCAGTGAGTTTGCAATTGATCCTCAGCATTCAGCTCAGATTCAAAAGCAACAGTTATGACCCATGTGGCCCTCCCTCAAGTCATTGATTGGTTACTGCCTGGTAACCAGGGTAACCAGTCAGTGTAAACAAAAGAGAGCTGAAAAGCAAGAAGTAGTGTTCTGTTCTATTAGGTTAGACTTACAGTCACTCCAGCCTTTATACATTACATTTTTGCCTAACTAACTATATTGAAAACATGTTTTATGTTGCACAGCCTATCTATTTACCCAGTTTTTACTTTTATACTGAACAATTCCTTTAAGACTGATTCCGTCAATATATAAAATCCGGCATTTCTAACTATATAAATTTTTAGAGTTAAGTTCTCTTTAAAAAACTCTAAGGAAGCCCCACAAAATAATTCACACATAAAAGGGTAATATAAACAGGCATAGTGGTAATTTAAATTCTTAAAAATTTACCTTGTAGAACGTTCTCACAATATTTTACCTTTTTCATGGAAAAGGATACAAATCATTACCTGGAAAAAAAATTCCTTGAGCTTGCTTTCTAGTAAAGACACATTGTCCCTAAGATTAATTACCCATGTCTGTTGGATCAGCACATTAAGTTTTCTTTTAGAGAGATGCTGAGTTCACTATAATTTTACTGCCACCTAATTCCCCATGTCCCTTGGGCCAAACTATAATTAGCAAAGCAGTGGGCTGTTGTTTGAAGGTTATAACCTGGTTAGAAGTTTTTACTTCATCTTCATATGCATGCATTTGCCCATGTTTCACAAGATAGAGTAAGTTCTACATACATTCTTAGAACTTACTCTGCTATATATTACTGCCATAGCAGCCAGCCTGCAGTCCCAGGAAGGCTTTATGTATTTTAGCCGTTTCATTATGGTAAATGTGTGGAAAGTGGTAAATATGAACCTATAGAACTTCTATGCCTCAAAAACAGGATACATGAACTCTGGTGCAGATGTTAGGATATATTGAGAAACGAAGAGGTTGACAGTATGTGCAATGGAAATGACTAGAATATGCACAAAAAGTACAGGGGGGTGTTCATCCACTGCACAGTTTCTTCTGCAGTGGTTTTTAAAAGGAGCCTGTCACCTAGACATAATAAGCTGTGTAATAAAAGTTATTTTCATAAACATGAAACCCTCCAACCCCCCTGCTGCTCCATTTGTGTGCATTCGCTGGCACGCAATGTTAAAATGCCTTCATATCGTGGATGTGGGTGCGGATAACTGGGCCCAGTCCGACCCTGCTTCCATACCTTTTATAAACTTGTTGAAAGGAAAACTTTACCCCCATAATGAATACTT
Source organism: Xenopus borealis (assembly GCA_024363595.1). NCBI lineage: Eukaryota > Metazoa > Chordata > Amphibia > Anura > Pipidae > Xenopus > Xenopus borealis. The sequence goes on from CM044443.1 coordinate 94,653,197, forward strand.
AAGCAACAAAGAGTTTAAATCATATTAAGTGGCATTTTAAAGAATCTTACCAAACTGAAATATATATTTAAGTAAATATTGTTCTTTTACATCTCTTGAACCCCCATTTTGTGATGGTCTGTGTGCTGCCTCTGAGATCACCTGACCAGAAATACTGCAGTTCTAACTGTAACAGGAAGAAGTTTGGGAAGCAAAATACAGAACTACAGTATGTCTGTTAATTGGCTCATGTGACCTGACATGTATGGTTTGTTTTTGTGCACAGTAAATAGTAGGATCCCAGGGGGATTTTTTTTAAATGATTTGATGTAATTGCAAGTGAAGTCTATTCTGCTTGACTAACATCATAAAATAGATTTGGAATAAGGGTGACAGGCTCCTTTTAAAGGAAACCTGTCATGATTGAGTTAACACTAGGAAGGAAATAAAACTTTTAAAACAAACCACATAACCCTATTTATTATGCTCAAATCTCACTAATTCTCAATTTATAACTACTTTTCAAATGTCCATGAGACACTAACTGAAGCCCTGACTTTCCAGAAAGTCAGGAGAGCAAAGCATCATGGGTAGAATCAGTACTGCAGACTCCTCTCATGATATCACCAGTTTGTGCAGTAACTTGGTAACTTGTGTGCTGCCGCCTTATACAAGCTTTCACCTTGCCTTTGCATGGCTTGCTCTGGTTAAGTGCCCACACAAAATATGATAGGTCATAGTAACATAGCTATTTATTTTTCAATCTTTTTCATTTTCAATCTATCTAATGTATCTACCAGTACAATTGCTTTGGGGATTTGTACACAACTTCACAGCTCTCACTGTCCCTTGTTGTACCTGAAAAAAATACATTTATGTCCAAGGGAAGGATCTAGTGTTGAGTAGAGTTTAAGTTATAGTCCCTTGTATATTTATACATAGTTATCATATCCCCATTTTAAATTGCCCCTTCTCCTGCGTAAAGTAATAATTCCAATTTAGCCAGTATTTCCTCATAACTGAGCTCCATTCTTTATGAGCTTAGTCACTCCTCTCTGAACTTTATTTGTTCCAAAAATATTCCATTTGAGCACTAAAGTCCAAAACTGTTCCCCATTGTTTAGATGGGGTCTGACCAGTGCTTTGTAAACGGGAAGAATTACCTCTCCTCCAATTAATCTATATCCCTTTAAAGACAGAACCTTACTTGCCCTGGATTCAAAAGCAGCAAGGCCAGGTGGGCGCCCTGGGCAACCCAGCCGGCCAGCACACATCTGCAATGCTGCGCTCGTGCATTTGCAGTGACATGGCACACTTCCGCACATGCGCGGTGATGCAGATGGCGTTCACACATGTGTGATGATGTGGTTTGCACATGCGTGGTGACACCAATCGCCGTTTGCTTGCATTCAATGCCAGGTGAGTCTGGTCCAGGGGTAGGCAGAAGAGGTAGCTGCCCAGCGCCCCCCAATCGTTGCGCCCTGGGCAGCTGCCCCTTCTGCCTACCCCTAGGTCCGGCCCTGCCTGGCTTAACCATTAGTATTCATAAGTTCTTTTATGTTAATGATTTATCTAACTTATTGTGATTAATGGTATCAATTGCTTGCATTTTTTTTTGGTGAATAATACATTTATCAACACTGAGAGGCCTATTAACTAACATTTAGATTTCCTTTTTTTCCACTTATCGTATTTTAAATTAAAAAATTTGTGTTTTTATAAATCTGTCTTAAAATCTAACCCCCATAATAAAAGGCACTAAAGAGCAAATTCACTAAAGCGTGCAGAGTCTAACGATAGCACTAATTCGCCAGCATGACGTCAATCCGTAACTTCGCGAATTCACTAACAACGACTCTGGGGAATTTTCGCTAGTAGATAGACTAGCACAACTTTGCACCCTAACGCCAGGCGATGTTGTGCACTGACGAAGTTTGCCCCTAAGTTTGCCCAGTAGCAGTAATCCATAGCAGCCAATAAGATGTTTTAGAGGTTTTAGTGGTATTGGATCCGTTATCTGGAAAACGGTATCCAGAAAGCTCTGAATTACAGAAAGGCCGTCTCCCATATACTCCATTTCATACAAATAACACAAATTTTTTTAAATGTTTTTCTTTTTCTCTGAAATAATAAAACAGCACCTTGTACTTGATTCAAACTAAGATATTATTAATACTTATAAGAAGCAAACCAGCCTATTTAAATTTAATTTTCTAGTAGACTATGGAGAGCCAAATTATGAAAATATCCATTATCCAGAAAACCCCACATCCCAAGCATTCTGGATAACAGGTACAAAACATTTTCATATTTTATTTCAGATCGTTCAGCATTTTTTTCCATTGTTACATTTTGGATCTTTAAATAACTTTTGTGGAGAGTTTCAAAAATCTCTAATACCACTAAAATTTGAGCTTTAATAAACATGACTCTTCAAATTACCGAATCTCATTTGCCACTTTTTTCTCATTTGCCAGTTTTTCCACATCCCTATACAAGGATGCCATGTCCTGGATGGAATTAGTTGGCCTGCATAGTTTTGAGCAACCAGCGATACCTTGCTTACAATGCCCTGCCCCAATAACTTAATAATTAATAAACAAATTAAGTACAAGTGGAACCCAATATGGAATCCTGCAAGATCCCACTTAGGACAGTCATCATTTGTAAGTTTAGCCAGTTTCCTAACCATGTACAAACAATATATCAATAATAGGTATGGAATCTGTTATTCTGTTACTCGTTATCCAGAAAGTCCCGAATAACAGAAAGGCAGTCGCCCATAGACTCTATTATAATCAAATAATCCAAATTTTTAAAAATGATTTCTTTTTCTCTGTAATAATAAAACAGTACCCTGTACTTACATAGTTACATAGTTAAATTGTGTTGAAAAAAGATAAAGTCCATCAAGTTCAACCCCTCCAAATTAAAACCCAGCAAACACACACATACACACCCCTACACTCTTTCACACAAACCATATGCCCATAGGTATACTAAATGTAGGGTTCAGTATCAAAATAGCCTTTGATATTATGTCTGTCCAAAAAAAAAATCATCCAGGCCCCTTTTAAAAGCATCAACAGAATCAGCCATCACAACATCACCCGGCAGTGCATTCCACAACCTCACTGTCCTCACTGTGAAGAACCACCTACGCTGCTTCAAATTAAAGTCCTTTTCTTCTAGTCTGAAGGGGTGGCCTCTGGTGCGGTGATCCTCTTTATGGGTAAAAAGGTCCCCTAATATTTGTCTATAATGTCCTCTAATGTATTAGTAAAGTATTTGATCCCAACTAAGATATAATTAATCCTTATTGGAAGCAAAACCAGCCTACTGGGTTTACCAGTACTAACAGACCCAGGGTCGGACTGGGCAGGCGGGGCTCCAGGAAAAAAACCCAGTGGGCTCCGGCGATCATGGGCCCCGGTGATCTTGGGTCCTGACGATCATGGGCTCTGCCGGCCCAGACCTGCTCCCTGCTTTTGCTGCCCCAATTGTCTCTGGCCCCGGTCGCTTTAAATACAGGTACGCGCATGCGTTCATGCACCGGTGAGGGCAGACATGCTGAATCTTGTATCCCGCCCTGGCCACTTCAAAAACAGGTACACGTATGTGCGCGCATACTCTGGGGAGGGCGGGGTTGCTGAAGGTGACTGCGGCCGGGGTCCGGAGCAAGATTTGCAGCAGGGTGGGGACTCGGGGGGGGGGACTCTGGGACATAAGCCCTGGTGGGCCCCCAGTCCGACCCTGAACAGACCTAAGTTTCTAAAGCAATGGTGTATGCTGTAAATTACCCCTACACTTTATATGGCATCAAGATCAAGTAATTTGGATCTTCATGCCTTAAGTCTATTAGAAAAACCAATAGGCTGGTTTTGCTTCCAATAAGGATTACTTAAATCCTCATTTGGATGAAGTACAAGCTACTGTTTTATTATCACAAAGAATCAGGATTGATTTTGAAATATTTGTATAAAATCCCTATCTTATTAAGCTTCGCAGTGCGCTGAAGTATCTGGATATTGGATGTGTATAAAATGGTTTCTATGGGAGACGGCCATTCCATAATTCAGAGTTTTCTGGATAGTGGGTTTCTGGATAATGGATGCCATTTCTGTATAAGGATATTAGAAGTCACCAATCAGTTTCATGATTACAATAAGGCAAAGGGCTACAGGGTGAGTGCTTGTATACAAGAAAGATGTCCTCATTTTTCAATATTGAAGGTGAATTATTTATTATAATATGTTTCATTGAACCATGTGCAACAAGCTCCATTCATAAGAATACATTACTAAGGTAATTACTGGCTTGTACGTATTATAAATAAACGTTGCATATAAAGAGTTATAAACACCATATATTTACAAGAGTTTTTTTATATTTTTTGTTCTGTTGAACAAGGGGGGAAATTTTAGAAAATACCCTGCAGAGAAATTCAGAAAGCACTATGGAAAAAGAGCAGCTCCATGAATAGACTTTCGCTTGCTCAGATTTTTACTCGACATGAACAGAAACATACTGAGAGCAGAAGAGGAAAGCACTTGTGTGCAAGGACCCTTAAACAAAGAGGTGGGAAGATGCTCGTTGATCCATAATTGATTATGCTATTGTTCATTTTGAATCACTGCAGAAAAACAAGGCAGTTTTGCTGGTGATTACACTAATGCCTATTTCATAATCTAAACACCTCTTTCTCATGCACTAAAGACTCCACAAATTAAAAATATAATCCTGCTTCCAATTTGGTGGGAATAAAATATTCTTCCAAAAGGACAAATGATATAAACATATGTAGTGCTGTGTCTAAATGAAGATCCTTATTGCATTTATTTATTTTTTTCTCAATACTGTTTATTGAAATGTTTCAAATTGAAATGTACAATCACAGGTATGCAAAGGATAAGATATTACATTTCTTGTTTGTGTCCTTATTGCATTTAGATGTATAGTCCCTGAAAGATTCCAGCTGTCACGTTTCACTACCTTCCTTACCAATTAAATGTAGGCAGAAGAGAAGCATTATGCAAATGATACTGTAAGGAGGCTAGCGTAGTGTATGTTTGCATAATATTCCCTTGCTTTAGCACCATCTTAAATCTGTTTTCCACATTTTTCTGAGACTGTATAAATATTGTGATGCTGCATACATTTCAGTAGGTGGTTTAAGGTGTGGAGGTTCTGCCTCTTTCAACACAGGTTAAACAAAATGGAAATTCATCTCTTTGGTTACCAGGGGCAGATATTTACCACAATTCAATGTATATTGGGTATGCACACACAAAAAAATTATGCAAACAACAGGAGGTATGAATAAAATGTTTCTTTATATTCTTAATAATAAAACATACATCAAAAACATTGATAGCTAATCAGTATAATCCATATACAGCAGTATAAGTAGATGTATACATACCACTCAGTAAAATGCTTCATGGAAAGAAAGGAAACTACAATAAGAGACAGATACACTTGTGGTAGTTTCCTTTTTTGCCTTGAAACATTTTACTGGGTGGTATGGATACATCTACTTATACTACTGATTAGCTATCAATGTTGTTGATGTATTTTTTGTTATTTTTAAGAATATAAAGAAACATGACTATGAAGATTCTCATTCATCCAGGTCATGGTATTTCTAACACAAGTAACTCGAAACAACTGGACTTGCTGAGAAATTTTAATGAAGACGTTTCACTGCTCATCCAAGCAGCTTCTTCAGTTCAACTGACTGGTGTAGGGGAGTTCTCGGCATATAGACTCTTCCACTAATCCAATCACAATGGCTCAATCGGACTCTTCAGAGAGGCGACATCTGAAATTCACAGAGGTGTTGATTCTGTGTAGTTACTGTGATAGGATTACCAATGTGTTATGCAACTCCTAGACACAGGTGTTACTTGTGAGAGTTGCATGAATGGAGGTGTGGAGTCTTCTGAAACCACTGGGGTACAGATGTGAGAACATCATTGAATGTAGCAGACAGGTGGTGTTGAAGGCCCCTGCCTCTGTTCAGGGATGGTTTCTCCAATCGCCTCTTTCACACCTCTTTCAAACCAGCGGTCTTCTTTATCCAAGATTTGGACATTGCTATCTTCAAATGAGCGTCCCTTGTCTTTTGGGTGTATAAAGACTGTAGAGTTCCCCCTCCTATGCTGATCCATTCGCTTAGTGAGCAGTTGTTTTTTTTCTCCCCAATGTATAGATCAGTGAACTCATTGCTACACTGGACTGCGTATACCATATTACTTTGTTTTCCTTTAGGAGTTGGATCCTTTGGGTGTACCAGTTTTTGTCTCAGTATGTTGTTAGGTTTGAAAAACACAGGGATGTATTGTTTGATGAAAATCCTCCTGAGTTTCTCTGACACTCCAGCTACATATGGAATGACTATGTTTCGCCTACTATGTGTCTCTTGGCGGTTATTTCTTTTGATGTTCCTGTTGGGCTTGGTTGCTGCTGTTTTCACAAAGGCCCAGTCTGGGTAGCCACACACTTTCAAAGCTCCTCTGAGATGTTTATGCTTCTTGTCCTTGGACTCTGTATCAGTTGCCACACATTCCATTGGTGCAGAGTTCTAATGACACAATTTTTTTTCCAGCGGATGGTGGGAATCGAACAACAGGAGGTATGAAAACATGTTTCATTATATTTTATATATATATATATATATATAAAATAATTTTTGTTGGTATTGCAAGGAGCGAGGAATGTGATTATAAAAAAAGTGAATATAAAAGCTTCTCATGTCAAATCGCACTGAAATATTTGCTTATAGTCTTGTCTAGTTTAAAACTTTGAAGAAAAAAAAATAGTGCTTATTTAATATATAATTACCACTAGATGGCACATCTTACAATTCATATATTTTGACCATTTTCAAAAAATTCTAGCAGAAGTATCTCTGCAATAATAATGTGATTATTTGTGACCAAACTTAATTTTTATAATAAGGAACACAAGCCAAGTCATAAAAAAAAACCAGTAACTGTGAGCAATGACATTTTACTAAATAAACCACTATGATGATCAGTTAGATAATGTGGCTGGAGCTCTCCCAAAAGGTAAATGTCACTATTGTGACACAGAGAAACCCCTTCCCACATTCTCTGTGCAGTTATGGTCCCAAATGTGAGACACTGAATTGGACATATTTAAGGCTAATTAAAGCTGTTGATTAACACAACTTTTTTTAGCCCATTTTATCTGTCACTTTTCCCTTTAGTCCAGGTGAGAAGAAAGACCTTCTTGACATGTCTACTGTAGTACCCATACTAAGGCATGCTCCTGTCACTGCTTATAAATGATAGCCTGATCTTCTGGATCTGGGTCTGACCAGCAATCTATCCCCACCAAGTCTTCAGTAACAGCAAAGGGTCCTTATGTGACTACTTATAAAGGACACATAAGGCCTGAAACATGTTGGGGCAGATTTATCAATGGTCGAATTTTGAATTAAAAAAAATTCAACCATATGAATAAAATTCGACTATCGAATTCAAAGGATTTTACCGCAATTCGATCGAACGAACGATCGAATAGAATTTTTTTTATTCGATCAAAACTAATGATTCTCAACTCGGTAGCTTGGTTCTGGTGAAGTAGGCGGTCGAATAAAAATTTAAAGGGGAAGTAATTCGACCATCGAATAGTCGAATATTCAAATAAAATTTTATTGAATATTCGATGGTCAAATTTGCCTAATTTGCATATTCAAAGATTCAAATTCAAATTTAATTAAAATTCGATTGAACTTCGAATTATTCATGTGAATTTAGTAAATCTGCCCCGTTGTGTATCAGTAGTCGGCAGTAAAAGAATTTAATATGCTTTTTGAGTGTGCTCCTCAATTTCCAAGATTCTTCAGGATAGTGGTGACCCGATGTTGCAGACCTACACTGGATTTGATAAGCAGCCAGTTTGGATATCCTACAGCTTTGGGTCGTTATGGGCCTTTATCCCCACCCCAAACCCCCCCCCCCCCACATGGAGGTGAGTAGGAGAATGGTGGGTTGGCAAGCACACTGTGAGTTTGAAGAGCAGAGATTTGGGTGCAGGGGGGGGATGACGAGCGGCAATATGATGAAGGGCGTTGCAATGCCACTCCATCAGCCTAGCAGGGGCTGAAATGATAGGTCAAAACTAGGGACAGATAGATGGGGGTACAAGCCTAGTGCCCACACTCCCCCTACTTCTACCCTGCTCTTTTTAGTACCTGTAGTTTACAACGGTATTTGGTCCAGAGACCGAGACATAATTGCTATTATGGGACTAAGAAAGCATGTATTTTGGGTTCAGGTAGCAGCTGGCCAAATGGCGTGATGTATTTTCCTTCTTGTGGATCAGTCTGTAGATGGGTTTTAGAAATACTGAACTATGAAACTGAGAATATCAGTGTTCCAGACTGAAGCACAATGCCAAAGGCATACAGGATTTATTTGCAAAGCATCAGTGTATTGTATTATTCAAGAAGGTGTTAATCATACCCAGCTTCATATGTCATTTGCAAATAAAAAATACTTTTCTGCTCATACATAATACATTGGCATTGACTTTGGTAATTACAGGAAGCTTTTTCATTACCTTTGTATAATAAACACTGTTTCTGCATGTAACACGGCTTGTGCTTATTACAACTTCTGTTAAAATAACTGCTTAAGAGGCTTGCTGATATTTTAAAATATATGTAATAAAATGTATTTGCATATGGGCTCAGGGGGATCACAAAGTTATCTGAAATCATCCTCGTTGCCAGCCATGCCAATGTCTGTCCCTCATTGCCTTAAACTCTCCCCTTACCTTCATTTTATATATCCCTGTATAACTATTTATTGCTTATTTCTGTACCTTTTCTCTCTAATATTCCAACTCCCCCTAATACAAAGCTTATTAGCAAAATATAGCATGCATCATGTAATCATAATAATATTATAGCTTGGATATGACTGCATAGGAGATATAAGAAGGAAACTAACCATTTCTACTGTGAGGTAGTGTCACATATGTCCTGATTCCCTATTCTACATAAGTAGAATAACTCTCTTTCAACTTCACTCCATGAGAGTTTGAATGCTGCTGGAGAGAATAAGGCAGGAGGCCTCAGTAAGGAGAAATCATGACTTGTTACTGATTCCTTAATAAAGTTAGGGAAAAGACATCCTGTATTTAATTTGAAAAGTGTAGCTCCACTGTAGCCCCCATATGTAGTAAAAGGCACTACGTTTGCCCAGGGGCAGTACCCTATAGCAACCAATAAGCTTTTAAACAGGTTACCAGTAAATTATACCTGCAGCTTGGTTGCTATGGGTTACTATGGATTTTACTACTGGGCAAACTTAGTGCCTTTTATTAAATAATCTTTAAGTGGTGAGATAGACAGAACAGCATGATGCACCACCAAGAAAAGTATAGTATGGGGTACTTCCTCAAGACACAACCACCAAATAGTAGGGACTCCAGCTGGTAGGGCTCAGGGATAGTCCCTTAAAGGAATACTAACACCAAAAAAATAAAGTGCTTTAAAGGAATGACAATATAATGTAATGTTGGCTTGCACTGGTACAACTGGTGCTTTATTTATATAAACTATAGTAGTCTTTCTGAAGCAAACTACCATGTAGCCATGGGGGCAGCCATTCAAGCACAGGATACATAGTAGATAACAGATAGGGTCTGAAGGATCCCATTGTATACTACAGAGCTTATCTGTTATCAATTGTGTATCCTTCATGGCTACACTGCAGCTTGTTTATATAAACTATTGAAGTTTCTGAAGCATCACAAAAGTTTTACCAGTGCAGCACGACAGTATATTATATTTTTATTACTTTAAAAGACTATTTTGGTGTTACTGTTACTTTAAGCTGACTGAGAGATCTCTTTGCAGCAGACACCTGTGGCGTAAGAAAGAAAAGTTGCGTGTATCAGTGCTCTGCCCTTTAGAACAGCTGGAAACACTACCACGGTACTGTGTCTATGCAACAAATACTTTGTAAATCGAGTCATCACAAGAATAATTTTGATAAAAAACACGCTGTTCTGAGCTCATGGTTTGGTCCTTCCATAGCAGTTTGGAGTGCAGCTTCCCTTGTATGGGCTCTGGTGGACAGTTGATGGTGTAGTATTTTTTAGTTATGCCAATAAAAATACTAAGAAATGAAAATGAAATATATGACCACTAGAAGTCAGATTCAGCATAATAAGTACTTATCCGTTTATGGGTCCTATTAGTTTTGGGTAGGCAACAAGGTTTGCTATGTCACTTACATCTGGCTACTGTTACAATGGTATCAGTGGCATAACTTGGCTAAGGCTGGCCCAGGTTCAGGGTGCACACCTGGGCCCCCTGACCCCCCATACGAATTATAGTGCTGCCCCCATGCATGGCAAAAATCTCCCCCTACCTTACCACCCATGATAAAACTTATCACAGCTTGGGCAAGCCCCAAGAAGGTGTGGGCCAGCACTATTGAACAGTATCCACATTTCAGTGGCAACAGTCTGCTCTTGACAGCTTCCTCATTCTCCAGTGATTAGCCAAAAGTTGCCCTGCATTTGTATCGCAAATTATAAATCACAATGTACAAATTTAAGTCCCACCAGCAAGTTTTGAATTCACTACAGTTATTTTTGCAGTGTACAAGTACAAATATTGGACTAGGTGTTTTTCCCTGCATTTATCCATGTAATTTCGGCAGCACATAGAGTTGTGTCTACTACAATTACTCCCAATGCTTCAACGTGCAAGCTATTGTGTTGCTGTGTTTTTGTGTAAGCAGTAGCCACATTTAATGTGTGCATTTCGCATGCTAGGTACAGTATCAGCGTTACATGGCTGTTAACACGTATAACAATGTGTTTTTTGCTGTAGGCATATTATATGATTTTCTTTGCTATTTTAGGCAGATATGTAGCACTATAACATGTTCATACTAGGGATGCACCGAATCCACTATTTTGGATTCGGCCGAACCCCCAAATCCTTCCCGAAAGATTTGGCCGAATACCGAACCGAATCCGAACCCTAATTTGCATATGCAAATTATGGGTGGGAAGGGGAAAACATTTTTTACTTCCTTGTTTTGTGCCAAAAAGTCACGTGATTTAGCTCCCTGGCCCTAATTTGCATGTGCAAATTAGGATTCGGATTCGGTTCGGCCAGGCAGAAGGATTCGGCCGAATCCGAATCCTGATGATAAAGGCCGAATCCTGCCCGAATCCTGAACCGAATCCTGTATTCGGTGCATCCCTAGTTCATACACTGCTAGGTATTCAAACCAACACTTAGCTTGGATAATATAGCTGACTGCAATAGGCGGCAAACTACAGCTCTGGAGCTATAAATTGCAGAGAAGTCAGGAGGGTCACATTGTAGTATGAAGAGTGACAACAGAGTTGAGACATTATTATCTAAGCTGCAATGTAAGAAGCCTGGAATGAAGGTGACCTTTACTAAAAAAAGAGCGTGCAGTATGAATACATTTATGATGATATTTGTGTGTTGCAGTACTACTGTCTTATATCATGCTGTAAATATTTTGAGTTACCTATGCAGATATTTATAAATCAATAGAGTGAGAGCATAGGTTAAGGGAGTAACAGTGGAGGCCGCAGGCCCACTTGGGACCTCACCAGACTCTAAATCCAAGTGAGAGTGAGGCAAAGTGTTTTTGAAAAAATAATTTATCTCCCCCATAAAGGAAAATAAAGGAAAATCTTGCATTGGAGCCCAGAAATATGTCATTTGTACTTGTCACACCTTTTAAATAATTTTTTTTTCTACCAAGACATCTAATAATGCCTGTCTCTGAACTAATGCCACTTTATCATGTGTCCACTGTCCATCACAACTGAGTTTCAGTACAAAAACACTGGAATCATTCAGTGGATGAGCATTGCACGCTGGTCTTATGTTGTGAGTTGAGAGGTTTCATATCACCCTAGGGTTGCCACCTTTTTTTGAAAAAAATACTGACCTTCCTATATATTTATCTTTTTTTCCTATTAATAACATTGGGATCAACCATCAAAAATACCGGCCAGGCCGGTAAAATACCGGCCAGGTGGCAACCCTATATCACCCCATCAAACCACAGTTAGAAATATGGCACACCTATGGTGCTCCTGGCATTCTGACCACAGTAAAGAGGTTGTTCTCCTTTAAAGGGATACTGTTATGGGGAAAAAATTTTTTTCAAAACGCATCAGTTAATTCTGCACTGAAATCCATTTCTCAAAATAGCAAACAGATTTTTATATTTTTCATTTTGCAATCTGACATGGGGCTAGACATACTGTCAATTTCCCAGCTGCCCCAATGTGACTTGTGCTCTGATAAACTTCAGTCACTCTTTACTGCTGTACTGCAAGTTGGAGTGATATCAACCCCCCCCTCTCTTCCCCAGCAGCCTAACAACAGAACAATGGGAAGGTAACCATATAGCAGCTCCCTACACAAGAAGCTGAGAGGAGGTGTGTGTGTGAGCTTCAGGCTGCAGGTTTTTCCCAGGCCTATTTTGGGTCTGGGGGTAGCGTTTTTTCCTGCAAACTTTGTTGTACACTCTGTTCTTGCTTTTTCCCCCACAAAGTCCTCCTAAAAATTAAGAAGACAATGGCGGCCATTCCTGGCCAAGGAGTGAGGAACCGCTTGGGATCTAAGAAGAAGACTGCTGCTCCTGTTTTGGCAGCAGTACTTGAGAACATTCATGTGCGCAAAGAAGTGGTGCAAGGTTACAGTTGGCACTCGCACACCCTCAAAGTGTAGCACGATACCTGGTGCTCTTTGGTAGAGGCTCGGCCACCTCAATTCAATGTAGAAGGGAGAAAATCCAAGGCACACAGGTTGTAGCAAGCAAGGAAAACCTTGCACGTTTAATGCGAAAGAGAGCAACGTTTCAGGTGCTTGACAAAGTAGCGTGACCCCTGAAACATTGCTCACTTCCGCATTAAACGTACAAGGTTTTCCTTGCTTGCTACAACCTGTGTGCCTTGGATTTTCTCGCTTCCGCAAAGAGGTGGTGGCCATGGCTAAGAGTGTGTGGTGTTTATACAAATGGCCTGCAGGTGGCACTGTGCATACATAGGACTTTCTGTACAACTTGAAAGTGAAAGTAAGACTTACTGCTGTTATGTAATGGCTGCATGAACCTGCTAATAAAGCATTGTTATACCCTCCTCATCCTCGGCTACCAAACACAACAGAGTGACAGCAAGGAAGCAGACGGTACCTCTACATGCAGTGTTCCATCTGAAATAGAGTGTCCCAAGCAAGTGATTACCCTGGATGACCAAGCCGAAGATGCTGCAGTGAGTTGCAGTTCCACTGTGGGAAGCAAAAGTTCTACTGATGAGAGCTGCAGTTCAGAGGCAAAGCAGGAAGCTGCTGCATGGCATGCTGGGAGCCAGGAAGGAAATGCTGCGGGCTGTGTGGAAGCCATGGAGAGTGCTGAGACTGCATGCTGTGTGGCTGAGGAGGTGCTGCGAGAGAAGCCCAATCCGTCTGCTGCTGCTGCAATGGCCAAGGTAGGAGAAATGCACCTGTGTGATCATGGGGTAGAGGAGGCTGCTGGAAATGGTGCTGGGAATCCAGAGACTGTGGGCTCATCTGGGCCCAATCACAGCCAAATAATCATGGCCATGAGAGACATTAAAGTATTGGAGGAGAAAAAGAACATTTTGGAGGGGACCATTAGTAACATGGTGGCTGGAGTGCTCTTAAAGGGACATTGAGAACTAAAGAAAATTTGTTTTCTTGTTTAATGACTTGGAGGCTATTGAGAATAACATTTCTGGCACTTATTCAGCCCTGGAAAGAGGTTTGTGATAATCGCAATAGATTCCAGGAAATGAAAGAAAATGAACTGGAAAAGATTTCAAAGATATTTAAAGACTTTTCGTTTTCTAAAGAGACCATGATTCCTGGGGGTGGCAATGTGGGGCCTTTGTGTATAGATTCCTTGGTCCCTGAGACTGTTTTAGTGCCAGGCACTAGTGCCAATACTAATTGCAATACTAATTCTGTGAGTTTGGCTGGTGTGAGCATGCCCAGTGCAGTGACCAGTACCAGTGTTTCTGCAGTGAGTGAGCCCAGTGCCAGTGTGTCAGGTGTGAATGTGCAGTGTAACATGGCTGCAGGGAGTACTAACATGGCTGCACCACTGACTTCTAAAACTGTATGTGACACTGCAGTAAGAGAGAACACAGCTGGTGAAAGCAGTGTCCCTGCAGGCAATCCTCCTGTAAATAGTGAGAATGAAGGGGCACAAGGAAGGAAAGGTGTTTTGGATGGAAGGACACTGTTTAGGCAGAATGTCTCTGAGGTGGGTGAGAGTCAGGCCAGTAGGAGGAAGAATGAGGTGAAAATCAAATGGGTAAAGGAGAGGGGTAAGTTCCTGGGGTGCAGGTTTGTAGCCAGGAATCTCATAAAAGAGTCATTGGGTGTCACCCCTGCAGATGTGTTTGGGCTGGTAAGTGTCACAGACACTGTTTGATCTGAGCTTCAAACTGTCTAAGGGGCTGGATGAGTTCTGGCACAAATGAGGGTAAGAAAGAAGCCCCAGAGTGGGAGGGGTTTAGTGTGATTCCAGTCTCCCAGCCTGAGACCAAGACTGTTGCCATTATGTTTAAGACTGTGTGTCCCCCCCCCGGAAGATGTGATGGTCTGGCTAAAGAAGCAATGCACTGTCCTGTCCCCCCCTTACCCTACTGTATGATGAGGTGGGTTTCTGGATAGGAGGATGGAAGGTACAGGTCAAACTGCACATGAATTTCCATGTTCCCAAGCTCCTTCCCAATTCCTTCTTTATTGGTAAGGACAGGGAGGTTTGCTTCTATCCCGGCCAACCCAGGGTGTGTTTCAGGTGGGGCTCAAACAGACACTTTGCAGCTAAATGCCCAGTGGTGAAGTGCGCCCTCTGTGGAGAAACTGAGCACCCCAGTAAAGAATGCCAGGAAATCCTCTGCAATTTGTGCCTGAAATTAGGACATGCCCACTGTTCTTGCCCTGATGCCTGGCACAACATTGTTAGGGATTGCCCTAATTTACAGGAGGAATTTTGCCAGGGAATGGGGATTGTGGAGAAGTGTGCCCCAACATCTGAAGTGGTGGGATCAGAGAGAGAGGTAGTGCAGCCAGAATCAATGATGCAGTAAGGTGGTGGGTAGGGCAGCAGAGTTTCCCAAGGAGAAGGGCGAGCAAAGGGCCAGTCAGCCAAGGAGAAGGGAGGAGAGGAAAGTGGTGGGAAAGAAAACTTCAGTTAAAAGGAAAAACATCCCCCAAAAAATGGTTCTAACAACAGGCTTGTTCGCAGGTTTGTTCTGCCAGAAGGTAAAAGCTGGGGAGATCTGGCTGAGGAAGAGGAGGAAAGGCTGAGGGATGAAGAAAAGAGAGAGAAGCGTTAAGGCTGGGGCCTTGGCAAAAAGTAACAGAAAGAGGACAGAGGGGCCAGAACAGGTTTAGAGTCAGGAGGGAGAATGGGAGTCACTAGAGGAGGATATTGAGATTGGCCTGGAGTGTGAGGAGAGTACCCCTAATTCCAGGTGAAAAGGAGGGATGAAGAAAGTGGTAGTGCCAAGCACAAATTTAACAGGATTTAATGAGAAGGAAACTTGCTTTTATTTAATTAATGATTTATTTGTTAATAATGTGATGATTTTCTGTTTCTGAAATGTGTATATAATTATCTGTAATGTTTTTACATTTAATAAAATTCCCTACACAAGATAACAGCTGCCTGGTAGATCTAAGAACAGCACTCAATAGTAAAAACACATGTCCCCCCGTGACTCCTTCAGTTACATTGAGAAGGACAGATAACAGCCTGCCAGAAAGCAGTTCCCTCCTAAAGTGCTGGCATAAGTCACATGACCAGGGGCAGCTGGGAAATTGACAAAATGTCTAGCCCCATGTCAGATTTCAAAATTAAATAGAAATAGAGTTTAAAAACTCATGACAGTATCCCTTTAAATTAAAGTGTAGTACAATGTGGAGAATAATATTCTGAGACAATTTGCAACTTGATGTCTCACTTGATTGTCAATTTTTTTTTCATTTTGTATTACTTTTGGCTTTATTTGGCTTTTTATTGAGTAGATTTTGAGTAGATTTTCAGTTTCCAGTTTCAACAATCTGGTTTTTATGGTCCAAATTACCCTAGTACCCATGCAATAATTTGAATAAGAGATTGTTATATGTAATAGGAGAGGCCTGAATAGGAAGATGAACAAAATGTAGCAATGACAATACATGTGTAACCTTGCAGATCATTCCTTTTTTTAGATGGGTTACTTCTGCCCCCCCCATTCATTTAAGCTGGAAGGAGTCAGAAAAAGAAGGCAAATACAGTTACTTAAAAAACTATAAAAAAAAATTAGTCAGTTGAAAGGTTATATAGAATTAGCCATTCTAGAACATAACAAAGTTAACTTAAAGGTGAACAAATTAGCGCTCCTGTGCATGTGCGAATTAGCGCTTGTGTGTGTTCATGAGCAGGAGAGAAAACAGTAGAAAGCGCAGAGTTGGCCAGAGAGGCCTAGGAGACCGGACTGGTGGTAGGTGACAGAGGAGGTAAGTGCCTGGCACCTCCCAACTTTGCACCCTAGGCATGTGCCTACTCTGCCTGCCCCTTGGCCCAGCCCTGGGTTTGATTTACATAGGCATTACTCACACCACATGTGTTTGCACAGTAACTACTGGGGGTTTGTGGTGCCCCCCATGTCCAGGAGTGATTCTCACCCCTCTGAGGCCACCTACACATTGGTAGGGACCGAATTGCTAGTGCAGTGACAACAAATGTGAATAAGAAGAGTCAATTTGTGAATTAATAATTGGAAATATGGCTTTTAATGAAGAATTCAACCCCCCTGTAGGCAAAAGTACCCACTGGTCCCCCTCCCTGCCTCCCCCTGATAAGTGTTACCCCAGAACTATCTCCCCTGTGGAATTACTGACTGCACGTGCAGAGTCAGTGCAGCAGCGCTCACCGGCACCATCTTTGTTTCTTCGGTAATCTTTGTGAAGTAAGTGGTGTATCGGTTAATGCACTTTTGGAGCAGTTTTCGGTTTGTTACAATTGAGTATGTGCCGGAATTGATGGAAATTGCCTAAGGGAAGGAAGAAGACCCAAAGATTACTGAAGCGCCGGAAGATGGAGACTGTGAGCTCCACCACTTTGACTCTGCATGTGTGGTGTGTAATCCTACAGGGCACACAATTCTGGGGTAACACTTAGCAGGGGGGAGGCAGGGAGGGGGGCCAGAGGAATGGGGTCAGTGGGTGACTTTTGCCTACAGGGGGGTTGAATTCTCCTTTATAGTTACCAGGAGTGGACTTTTGCCTCCCTTGGCAACTTGTGGGGCACTGCTACCTTAGGCAATATTCTGACCTTGCTTTATTGCAAGAGTGCCCCTGACTTGTCTGCCCCAGCATCTGTCAGAGTTGCCCCATAGGGATTTCACACAGGAGCTTGAGATTGTCCCTATATTCTAACTCAATTGGCTTTTGACAGAGAGCCCAGAATAGATACATACTAACATTGGAGATAAATATCTGGAGAGATTTCTGGAGATGTTGCCCGTGGCAACCAATCAGCAATTAGATTTAAACAGCCACCTATAAGTTAGAAAACAAAATCAAATACCTGATTGGCTGCTACGGGCAACATCTCCAGAAATCTCTCCAGATATTTATCTCCAATGTTAGTAAACATGCCCCTTAGATACTGTTGTAACAATCCAAGATAAACAGGTCTCTTGGGAGAACTTAGACTCACAGCTTAAGGCTGGGGACAGACAGGGAG
>CM044443.1:94673749-94709014 GCA_024363595.1 Xenopus borealis
CCCCCCCCCCCCAACTCATAGCGACAGAGTGTGACAGCAGTGCGACCACTGTGTGCGATCATGAGATTAGGGTGTGGCAGAACGCATGTATCTGATTGGTCAGTTATGCACTGTACATCTCTCAAGAAACGTGTCCTACTGGCTGCCCAGTCACGTGGTGATGCTGAGGCCAGACTTGTGCAGAACATCTTGGGAAGTCAGGCCTGTCACTCAGCTGCTGGTAACTGGTCCAGACTGAGAATTAAAATATGCCCCGATATTTCAGATCTACAGAGGCCCAATCAGTCCACATAGAGGCGCAAGCTGCCCCCACCAGCCCACTAAATACTGATTTTCTATGGGACCCTATAGCAGTCCCTCTGGCACTTGCCAGAACCCACATATTGCCAGGTATGTGTTGCATCTATTCAGTAGACAAGGCCAACTAGATATTCACACTGGAAGCATATTGGATAGGTGAGAGAGAAATTCTCTGGGGTTTCTCTTGACAAGCCCAGTATCAGACTGAGTTGGCCTGGGCCCTCTAGAGCTGCCATTTGCTTATTCCAGCGGCACGCTCCAACCCTTCCAGCACCACCACAGGCCCCTTACTTCACTCACTTGTGGCTGTGGTCTGAGGGGACACCTGCACATCCAGAGGAGGAGCAGCCTGACTTGTGGGGAGTGGGTCAGGGGGGCCCACAGTGTTTTACCCAAATTCCTGTAAACCCAGTCTGACCCTAGAGAAGCCACGTTGTGTGCTAGACTGCGCTACATGTATGGGCTGAGGCCTATCTGCAAGGCATAGAGCCCAAATGTGAGTGACCCTGTTGCAGGAGGCAGGTATTTTATGCATGTTCCAGGGCAGGTAGCATGGCACAGTGGTAAGGGTTAGCTTGTGTTTCAGTAATTCTTGTGACAAAGTTTAAATTCAACTGATTGGGCTGAAGCGTCCGTTACTTGTGGGTTATTAGTAAGTTACATCCTTGTATCCTGTGGCTAATAGAAAAGTCTGGCAGCTGTTAAGTCTGAAAGCAAGCAGGTGCTGGGGCTAGTGGCTAACTCGGGTTGTTTAGTTTTACTCCTTCTGAGGTGATATAATGTTTGTGTTTCTGCTGATGCCTTGCTATGACGAAATATTTCCTGCTGGCACATATTAGGCTACAATCTATTCCTCCAAGAGAATGAGACCGCCAGCATGGAGGAAAGAGTTTGCTGTCCGCTTAACACTCAGCCCAAAACTGCAATGCCGCTCTGGCCGCGGCATCCATCAAATATGTGGAGGGAAAGCGCAAAAACGAACCAGGGCCGGTGAACAGATCCGCGGTGGAACCAGAGGTTAAAAAAGAAAATCTTTATTGCTTCACATTTAAAAATTGTATGCAGGGAGACAATCTATTCCTCTCCTTGTTTCCACTTGTGTTTAGATTAAAGGAATTGTTCAGTGTAAAAATAAAAACTGGGTAAATAGATAGACTGTGCATAATAAATGTTTCCCAATATAGTTAGCCAAAAAAGTTTTTTGAAATAGCCATGTCCCCCTTGGCTGTGCCGAAGCTGCCTCCTCTTCCGTCTTCTGCAGCTGAGTTGCCGAACAGCTGAAGTCCCAAAAGCGTCGAGAAGACCCAGAGTCCCGAAATCGGTGAAAAGACCTAATGGAGCAGTGAAAAGACCCAAAATCAGGAAAGAAGGCAAAGTTGAATTTCTGACGATAATGTTTTTTTTTTTTTTAATATTCTATGGGGCCCCAATTTTTTTAACTTGTAAGATGGGCCCTAGCGCCAATGTTTATTTTTTTTAAAACATATTCTCTGGGGCACCAATTAATTTTTTTACTTGCAAGAGTGGCCCAATGTTTTTATTTAAAAAAAAAAAAAAAACTTTATAAGGGGGCCCTGGCGCCAATTTTATTTAACTTATTGGGGGGGGCAGGTCACCAATTATTTGTTTCAACTTATAGAGGGCCCTGACCATCAATAACTTTTGTGTGTGTTACTTTTTTTTAGCTCTGCAGTAAGTGGCATATCGGGGAAAGATCCACTTGTTTGGCGATGTCGCCAAACGAGCGGATATTTTCATCTATGGCCAGCTTAACTCAGAGTTAGAGAGCTGAAAAGCAGGAAGTAGTGTTCTGTTATGTTAGACATCCAGTCACTCCAGCCTTTATACATTACATTTCTGGCTAACTATCTATATTAGCAACATATTTTATTTTGTACAGGCTGTTTGCCAAGTTTTTATTTTTACATTGAACTGTTCCTTTAATGTTTGTCCATTGGCTGCATCCTAAACCAGGATTCCAAAGCTGTACACACTAGTAACAAACATTTTCTTACCAGATTAGCCTTTATTCTGTGACTGTTCTCAACTTCTAGGAATATTGGCTTCATTCTAATCTCTGTAGGTACGCCATCCTTTAAACCGCTAGCAACTAGACACAACTCCCCTAAAATTAATATAAGGGGATGTTAACCCAAATTTTGTATAGTGCAAGAAAATGTATTTTTTGGCAGCTGTGTGATATACATTCATTATATAAATTTGTTATATACTTATATATATCCAGAACCAGGAGTGCAACTGACTGACCAACATATACTGCTTTCAATAAATGCAAATTATTTAAGGAGCTATTTGACTTTTAAAGGGGTGGTTCACCTTACCGTCAACCTTTAGTATGTTATAGAATGGTAATTCTAAGCAACTTTTCAATTGTTTTTTTTTTTTAATTGTTTTAAAATTATTTGCTTTCTTCTTCTGACTCTTTCTAACTTTCAAATGAAGGTCACTGACCCCTTCTAAAAAATGTTCTGTAAGGCTACTAATTGTTATTGCTACTTTTTATGACTCATCAATCTATTCAGAACCTCTCCTATTCATATTCCACTCACTTACATCCTAGCAACCAGCTGAAATTGCAAACTGGAGCGCTCCTGATTAAAAAGCTAAATAATTCAAAACCTACAAATAATAAAAAATGAAAACCAGTTGCTAATTGCCTCAGATTATCACTCTGTACACCATGCTAAAGGTTATTTTAAAGGTGGACACCCCCTTTAAAGTTAATAGGCTTTTCAGTGAGCTTCCACCTGGGCAGTGTTCTAAGCCTCTGACCATGTCTGCCCATCTCTGTCTACCCTGCATCTACCTAGAAACCATCATTCACAGGGACCCTTTCCCCAGCATTTTCCTTTACCAAAGACACCTGCCTCGGGCTCCACAGCAGCAACCACTCACACCATTGCAGCTCCCCCATTTTATAGCAAAGGTTGCCAATAAGAGAAGTTTCTTTCCACAGAGCATATGTTATTATACACAGTTGGCAAAGAAAATATTTTTGAAATCTCTTTTGTTGGCCCTCCTGTGCCTGCCTGTCAGAATGGTATGTTCTGCCCCATGTCTCTTGAGGAAAGAAGCCCAAACTGAAACATTTATTGACCCATAAATCCTACTACCATCCTGACCCAAACTGTAATTAGCTAAATATCACATGTTGGACCACCTTAACCTGCATTATTGGTTTAAAGGACATGTCAACCCTCTCCACAAAATGTAATTAACGAATAGCCTCTTTGAAATCTTTAGATATCTGCCACTCTGGTTGTTAAAAGGTTAACAGTAAGACTGCAGTATCCCCTTAATCAGCTACAAATCCTTCTACTACAGTAAACCACTCTGCCCCCTCCCTCAGGAATTTCCTTTGGCTCTTGGCTCAGTGAGCATGCTCAGTTCCTCTCAGCTCAGATTACAAACGCACCCTCCAGACTAACAGCCAATGAAGAGAGAGCATTGCTTGTTCCTATAGAAACTGTCTGTTGCTATTTTTTTCTCCTAACCCTCTCTCCTGAGCTCAGCTTAACAATTACAGTGCTCAAACCCAGCAGAAGTTTTTTATCAAAGTATGTTGTGCCTGTGTAAACCTGCATTCCGCACTGCATGGCTTTTACAGCATACGTCTTATTTCAGATGTCAATAGTACTGATAATGCATCAGAGGGAAAATGGCCGCCAGGTGAAAGCTGCTATGTGTTTTAGGAAAATGTGATGGTGCTGACAAACAAAGGGGGTATATGCAGTACAAATGATGCAGTTTGGGTGGGGAAGATATGCCCAACTTATATACATGGGAGGAAAATGTAGGCTTTACATGTCCTTTAATTGCTTCTTAGAGAAAAATGGTATGGCCACTCCAACGCAACAAAAGTGAAAAAGTAAGACCCTGCTTTCTCTATTAGCAGAATGAACAAATGAAGAATAGTAAAAAATAGGCATCCCACCACTTTAAATGGTGTTTTAGTGCAGACCTTTAACTCAACAGCCCCATCTTCTCTCAGTATAAACCATATCATTAACTGGTGTCCCTGTCAATCAGCCCATGGGGGTGCTACTTTTCATCTGAAAATATTGCAAATATGGGAGAGTGCAGGGTGCTGGTGTGTGTGAGTGCAGGGTGGGCGGGCAAAAAATGTGCGAGTTACTTTGTACAGGAGATTTGAGGGATGTTCCAGAGGAGGGGCTAGAAAGGCAGCTATTGGATGAAAACACTGACAGACAAGTGGGGACAATCCCAACAGCAAGGGAGAGTTGTAAATGTGACTCCGGCGATCAGGAGCAGACTGGCCTTGTTTGAGGGCAAATTTACATGGTGGGGGCATGTGCCCCCCCTCCTTGCCAGTGGTCTGTGTTTGTGGTGAGCAGCTGCTGGTGTGAGGGAGGCGTACAGCTGCAAATCCCGAGGAGGTGCTCAGACAGGGGACAGTGCTAATGCAAAGCCCTTATTAGAAGAGTAAAGTTGTACGGTGGGAGGAAGACTGAGTCCTGCATGTACCCGAGCCTGCTGTGGATGTGGGAGCCCACTGTCTAGATGGCCACTGTGTGCCCCCTGCACGTGACTCTCAGCCTTGCTGGGAAGATGTAAATGATGCTGTGCTCCTGCTCCTGGGTGGCCGTGCGTGTTGCTGCTCTGTTATCTGGCTGCTGTTGAGGGGTGTGTGGGCTGCCCCTGTACCCATGCTGCTGGGCTCAATACTAGGCTGACACTAGTGTGGGAACATGGGCACGGGGATGTGCAGCAGCAGCAGGAGGCACAAGAGTCTGCTCCATACAGGCTTCTGTTTGCTGTTAGTGCTGGCCTTGGCCACCGGCATCTTCCTATACAATCATATTGTACAGAAAGCCAAGAGCTCGGAAGCGCTGGCCCTGAGAAACAAGCAGCAGCAGGAGGCTCTGTCTGCCCAGCTACAAGGTAAGCTGTCCGCTCGTGATTTCCTTCTGCTCCCGATATCCAGGGGATGGGGACATGTGTTTACTGATAAGCAACCAGAGCGACTCATTCCCTTTCCCAATATAGATCCCTGCCTGGAAAGCCCTGAACCTCCTCCTGCCACATGCTCCGTGCTCAGGCACCTCTTTCGGCTACAAAGTTCCCTGCAGGACCCCCAACTCATAGCGACAGAGTGTGACAGCAGTGCGACCACTGTGTGCAATCATGAGATTAGGGTGTGTGGCAGAATGCATGGATCTTATTGGTTAGTCAGTTAGGCACTGTGTACCATTTCTGTAACATGTGTCCTACTGGCTGCCCGGACACTCTGCCCAGTCACGTGATGATGCTGAGGCCAGGTTTGTACAGCTTGGGAAGGCAGGCCTGTCACTCAGCTGTTGGCACCCAAATAAATACAAGAAACTGTAGGCTGGAGACTTGTGTCTTCTGTTTATGAATGCACCAAATTTTATAAATGTGTCATGTTAGATAGAAGTCTGTGTGGCACCTGTACAGCTGGCATAGTCAACTAGGTGTTTACTAAAGTTCAACTGATTGGGCTGAAGCAGCAATTACTTGTGGCTTTTAAGTAAGTAATCTCCTTGTATCCTGTGTATACAAGGAGAATAGATGTAGGAAGTTCTAGTTAAGAACTAATCATAATTTTAAATAGATAGTATGGCATCTGGCATAGAAGTCACTGCAGAGTTGGACTGGGGCACCCAGGGCCCACCTGGTACCCAACTCAAGATCACAGCCACCTGCACTCCTGTTCCTACTTACTTCACTGTCAAGTCGGCTGCACCTCCAGGGGAGAAAAGTAAAGATGGCTGTGCAAAGCACCGCAGTGGTCTTGACTTGCAAACAGGGCCAACAGAATCAGGGTCCACCAGTATTATTCTCCGTATCCTGATGGACCAGTTCAGCCATGGGTCACTGCATAGGTTTGGCCATTATGGGAGCCTGTAGGGGGGGTTACATGATATAACCTGTTCCTCTATATTTGTCAAGTATTTTCAGGCTAGGCCTATTGGCTGACTAAGTTAGCAAAGTTTTCCTTCTTCAAAGTATTTATGAGCTGATATAAGGCTTGTGTTTCTGTTGCTGCCATGCTACAACCAAATATTTCTCATTCTCATTACACATATCCAGCTACAATTAATGCCGCTCCTTGTTCCCATTAGTATTAGACCTTGCAGAGGTGCCAGAGCTCTACCCACTACCAATTTTTCTTACCAGATTAGTCTATATTCTGTTTGTGACCCTGTTCTCAATTGATTTTTGAATATTAGCTACATTCTAACTTTGCATGTACACCATCCCTTAAACCACTAGTAACTGGATACAGCCTCCTAGTATCAATATAGTTTTATATAAGGGGATGTTAACCCAACCCAATAGTGAAAGAGAACTACATTTTTGGCAGCTGTCAGATATACATTCATTATATACATTTATTATAGACTTTTGATTGTTATTTGTAAATGTAATTACCACTGAAGGCTGTGTCTCTTGCTCTTCTCTACAGTAGTGGTTTTGACTTTTGAAACCATAAAGCAGAAGCCAACTGATAAAACAACTTGTCTTGGATACCAATAAACCCACTTATTTTTGACACTTTATTTGGGTCCTAAATCCTTGGAGGGCTGCCGTCTTTGCATATATATATATATATATATATATATATATATATATATATTTATTTATTTAACTGTACAGAACCGCACTCCAGGCTTCTTTATGCTGTGAATCAAGTCACTTTTATTTGCATGTGTTTCCAACGTTTCGGCCCCCCTTGGGGCCTTTTTCAAGGATAAGTGCATACAATAGTGATCATATATTTATACCCACACCACCCCAGTGCATTTGGTGCCAAACATGACGTCATACATTCCAAACCAATATGTAATTTATTGTCCAGCTCATTTAAAGCATTGTAAAAAAAAAAAAAAAATATATATATATATATATATATATATATATATATACACACAACAGTATTTGTTTACAGAAACATACATAGGACTAATAGAACTACATAAGATATTATACAAAGTGGAATTCGCTTATAAATGTAAAAGGAATGGGGGTTGTTACAGCCCTATTCAGATAAAGCATATGTAATGCTCATTTTGAATAACTGCATTGTGAATAATTTACTAGTTCTTCCTTTTATTCCCTCATACATTGATCATAACAAAGGAAACATAATAAACTCAGTGTTGGCTTATTAAGGGAATTTAGTTATAGAGAACTAGATGTGTCTGCCTTGTGAAAATGTTATAAAAATGAATAACAATTACAAACTACATCATATTAGAATTAAATTTTTAGGTGATTAACCCCTTTAAAATACCAGGGCCTATTATGAATCTCAGTCTGGACTTGACAATGTGCTGTAGCTTTCTTAATGTGTGTTTGCTATTGTTGTGTACTTTTATATGGCAACAGCTGTAAATAATAAAGTGCTGTCATCAGGGGGGACAAGTGTCCCAGGGCTGAAGGGGGGTAGGGTTACCACCCGGCCGGTATTTTACCGGCCTAGCCGGTAAAACACCAGCCAAGGCCGGGGCCGGTATTACAAATTTACCGGCAATGTAGCTGCCGGTAAATTTGTAATACCCCTTAAAATGGCCCTTGCCTGAAATCAAATGAAAAACTTACCTTTCTCGCTCTTCAGCCCGATCGCATGTGTGGCTCCGCCCCCTTTGACGGCACATCCCGTCCCCTTTTGGCCCCGCCCCCCTGCCGGCAAGGACTTTTTTAAAAGGTGGCAACCCTAAAGGGGGGCCCGGCAGTGCTGCACTTTTCGAAGAGCCAGGCCCCCCTTGACCGCTCTGAAGCCTTGCCTCACGAAGTCCCGAAGAGACAGAATGCGGAGGTTCCAAACATATGAAGTCCTGAAGCGACAGATCCGAAGTCATGAAAGGAGCCGTCACTGAAGTCCTGAAGCGGCGAAAAGACCCAAAGTCATGAAAACAGCTATAATTGAAGTCCTGAAGCCACGAGTTCAGTTCTGCTGACACCAATGTGTTTTTTTTTTTTTGTTTTTTTAATTCCCTGGAATTTTGTTTTTAACTTGTAAGGGGGGCCCTGGCGCCAATTTTTTTTTT
This sequence comes from Xenopus borealis, assembly GCA_024363595.1. NCBI lineage: Eukaryota > Metazoa > Chordata > Amphibia > Anura > Pipidae > Xenopus > Xenopus borealis. The sequence continues at coordinate 94,682,104 of CM044443.1, forward strand.
TAAACTTATAATGGGGGCCCTAACCATCAATATGTGTGGGGGTGTTTTTTTTTTTTAGTGCTGATGTGCGTGTGGTCTTTTAACTGTGATGTTGAGTGGGCGGGGCCAGGGGTGGGGCTTGGGCATGTTGTATGGGGCCTCGTGATTTCTAACGGCGGCCCTGATGCCACTCTTGATGGGAATGTGGAAAGAGCTGCAATAAATTTTATCATGTATAGAGACAGAGTAGTAGGGATAAAATACTTGATTGCCTAAAAAGTATCTACAGATAAGAATAAATTAAGAAAACATTAGTTAATTTTACACTGCTTAACTAGAAACCGATTAGGTTGTAGGCTCAGTGGAACGCTGTATAGTGCCACATAACCCTACAGCAGCTGCTTCAAATGTAGCTGTCAGTTAGTTTCCAGACAGATTCCTGAACCTGAGTGTTCCCGGGCTGCAAACAGTGTGGTTGGAGAACTCAAGGGGTTGTTCAACTTTCATTAATTTCTAATATGTTTGTAGAGGGTGATATTCTGAGACAATCTGCAATTGGCTTTTGTTTTTTATTTTTTTTTAGCTTTTTATTCAGTCCAAATCACTCTAGCAACCATGCATTGATATCAATAAGAGACTGGAATATGAATAGCAGAGGGCCTGAATAAAAAAGATAAGTAATAAAAAGTAGCAATAAAAATGCATTTGTAGCATTACAGAGCCATTGTTTTTAGACTGGGTCAGTGACACCCATTTGAAAGCTGGGAAGAGTCGGAAAAATAATTCAAATAATCCAAAAAACGATAAAAAAGAAGGCCAATTGAAAAGTTGCTTAGATTTGGCCATTCTATAACATACTAAAAGTTAACATAAAGATGAACCACCCCCCTTAAGAAAAACTATTCTTGGGACAAATCTTATAACACTGGTGCCGCAAATACAAGGCCAGGTAGGCAATTGTCTTCAGCAATGTCGCTTTCATTTGACCAGTACCCATAAAAACTGTGGAGCAAACAAAAAATGTGGCTTCATCACACATTATTCTGTACTTTCTCTAACCCACAACCTTTTTGCTCGCAAGGTTTTTAGAAAGTGGTGCTAAAAAAGACAGTTGCAAACCTTTTCCCTGCCCTTCTCCAAGTTTTTTTCTTAGAGCTGTAATGTTTCAAAGTTAAAATCCCTAAACAAGAATAATGTAGAAAAAAGGCAAGAAAGCTATTGCAACTCTTTCCCCCTCTCCTAAGGCAAAGCATGATCATGTCTTGTATTTATTTCAATATAGTTTACATAAAGGCTAATGTCACAAGGAAGCCCTTTTCTGCCTGGAAGGCAGTAACAATTCAAGTGAACTCAAGCAAATCTATTTTTGAGTGGGATTAAAATGGAGTGGCAGAGCTAATACAAAGAGGTATTCTATTTTCCATTAAATGTAAAAAGGAAATTTCACTTAATGATGTTATTGGCCTTTCAGTTGGCCTTTCTACACTAATAAGACTAGCACTTCAGTCAAGGGGAACCCTATCATTGCAGTCTTATTGTATGCACCATTTCAGGAGCATCTACCTTGTTAAAATGTGGAGCCCAGTGGCGTCAGGACTTTACTTTTGCATGGTCTACTTTTAGTAAAGATATTACATAGGGGTCTACCAACCTAAATGTTACACTGCAACGGAAACCTATTTTATTGTTTTACTGAAACCATGGTGTTGCATATATCCAGTGTGTTTTCATTAAAATCTGAATAAAGCGACAGACCTAGAAGCAGAGCCACTGGCTTCGTTCCAGTAGGTTGGCTTCTGAGAAGTGTGCCACAGAATGTTGGCATGATGTTGTTTAACAGGGCACTGTCAGCCAGGTTTTCAGAGTCCCGTGCCTCCTGTTCCCTTAAAGCTATTCTGTTATGGGAAAACACTTTTTTTTTTTTACAAAATGCAACAGTTAATAGCAAAATCCTGCCTTATTATCCATTTTTCAAAAGTGCAAACAGAGTTATTACATTTTGAAATATAACATTGGGCAAGAGATATTGTTAATATCTTAGGTGCCCTCAGCCATGTGACTTGTGCACTGATTAACTTCAGTCACTCTTTACTGCTGCACTGCAAGTTAGCGGAATATCACCCCTCCACCCAACAGTATATCAACAGAAGACTCAGAATGTAACCAAACATCATCCTGACACCGACATTGCTAAATTGCTCCCATGCCCCGCATAGTGCTTGATATGAGAATAGCACTCGATAGTAAAACACCCAAGTTTGACCATGACTTCTCCAGTTATGCTGAGTAGGAGAAAAAATAGCTTATCTGCAAGCAATTCCATTGTGAAATGTGTTGGCCGTTTCTAAAAGCACATGACCAGGCACAATGACCTGAGATGGCTGCCTACGTAACAATATTACAGAAAGAAAATACATTTATAGGTTCAAGAATAAAATTTTGACTGGTAGAATGAATTACTTGCAACGTACTGTGTTATTCAGTAATAAAAACTATACCATAAAAATTGTAACAGAATCCCTTTAAATGTTCACATGAATAATTGGTAAACCAACTACTGAAAAGGCCTAAAATGTTACTTTGGAAAAAGGTAGCCATGGGCAGAACTGGGAAAACAAATGAGTCATGGTCAGGGATGTAATAGAGCGTGCACAAGATGCACATGAAATACAAAATCACAGAGTTGGTATCGCTGTATGATCTACTGATGGCAAGAAAGTATGGTATTGGTGCAAGGATTTGGACCACACTTATTTCGCCAAAATTGTTTACTATGAATACAGCACATTACAAAGTATATATGCTTTTTAGAAAGTGCTTACAGAAGGCTGTTACTTCCCCAGGTACAGCAGATTTGTTCAGTTCTGCCCATGCCACTTTCTTTGATATCAGAAGTATTTGTGAAGGGTGGCAAGGTACATAAGTAATGTGTATGTTCTGCCTACAGTTTTCTGTTCATCTGTCTGTAGTGCTGCTGGAAGTTACATAATACATAGTACTGATTGTACCAATGCAAACAAATGCAAACATTCCAGGTTTGGCTTTATTTATCCTTTTAAATATGTAAGACCAGAATGGAAAACCTGTGGACATGAGCAGAGAAAATTCTCTGGCAGAGTTACAGTAATAACATGACTGGGAGAGCTAACGAGAATTGCTAGAGGGAACATATTTTATATGTTTAGAGATATCACTGTAGTGCTGGCAAGCTAATGTGTCCTTTTTTCTTATGTTTGTGGTTTGACTTTAAGAGAGTGTTTGATCCACGCTTAATCTACATTCTCACAGTATATAGCCTAAATTAATACTGGACAAGTTAATATATATTAAAACAAATATGATTTAAAGGATTTAAAAAAATATTGTGTCTAGAAATGCTGGGAATTACTGCTCCAACCAAGAGTTTCAGTAGACCTAACCATTTCATGTCTTCAACTTTGTCTACAGCAGCTCCCATAAATGATCTTGTTAGGGCATTTTTTTTCTTTCCAGTGACAATGCACATGCTCAGTGTTCTCTGGGCTGATACTGATATTTTAACCTGTCCTATAAGCTTAGCTTAGCGGAAGGTGAAGTAATGTTATATTAGTCTATTGTAGCTTGTGTTAATTCTGATCAGAATGCACTAGTTTCTAAACTTAATCCACTATTTGGGATCCCGGAATCATTTGTGAAAGATCCGTCCGAATACTGAATCGAATCCTAATTTGCATATGCAAATTAGAGACAGGAAAGCAAAAAGTGTGAATATTTTTTTCACTTGCTTGTTTTGTAATGAAAGACACGTGATTTCCCTCCCCACCCCTAATTTACATATGCAAATTAGGATTTGGATTCGGATCGGCCAGATACAAGGATTTGGCCGAATCCAAATCCTTCTGAAAAAGGCCGAATCCTGAACCAAATCCTGTATTCGGTGCATCCATCCCTATTATAAACTGTACTATGAATCTCAATTAATTATTAATCTGACTGCTATTGTGACTTTTATAATTTGTAGATTGTAAGTTGCCCCTAAACACAGGTAATTGACAGTGCTGATGAAGTGTTTTTAATCAGCAGAAAAGAAGACTGGGAGCTTCTGAGGGAATCTTTAGGGGCACAGATCTTTACTGCCATAGGGCTTTGGTGGTTTTGGGCTTGTGCAGAATCCCAAAGCATATGGTGCATCCTATCTATAGCTTTAGTTCTTCTTCAAAAACAAGCATACAACTTGATGCACACTCCAAGGACTCATTGATTGCAGAAAAATCAAGAATTTTATTTTTAAATCCTGACGCGTTTCATCTCCTCTGACATATTCATAGAAATATACATATAACATCTTACATAAAACGTAGTTGGAACTGATGTCACTATTGATGCAGTCCATATATGTTAGTTAACTACGAACATCATTCTTCGTTTTTGTGAATCAATACCTCTTCTTTAAAAATGTCTGGTATTTAATTCTTATAGTGTTTGTAGGCAGATTTGAGCAGCTATGTTGTATTGAGCAACTGTGGGAGTGGTAGACTATATTGTGGCTCAACAGCTCTCTATATTGTTGCTGGCTTTAAGCTCCTTAGAAGTCTTTATGGCGTTTGGCAGCACATCATTTCAAGGCGTGTACATTGTTTGCAGAGCACCATTGAAGAAATATAGGTCATAGATACTTCCAAGGTTATTTTTCTGTTCTTGTGCCATACATGATGTTCTCTTCCATCACTGTCAAGTGTTAAACAATATGTCCTGCCATCATACTGTTATTTCCTTGTTTGTGGATTAAAGAGGTTGTTCACCTTTCAAATAGCTCTTTCAGTTGTTTTAAAATTGTTCAACAGAAATAATGATTTTTTTCAATGACTTTCCATGTCACATTTTTTTTCTTCTCCAAAACGGAAAGTTTAATTGTATCTGTTCTATCTGGCAGCTGGGTACACCAGCTGCCAATTTGCTACATTAGTTGATACCTTTCTCAGCTGCATCTGTGGAATATTAGCAACTAACTTATCAATTCTAACAGCTGCCTTTAATGAAACCCAGGAATTCTGCTCAGCAGGGCCAAAGATAAGAAATGTATCAACTAAGGGGCAGATTTATCACTTTCTATTCATTCCTATGGCATTTTTAAAACAATATTTATAAAATGGTGAACTCTACAGATAAATACAATTCTAAAACTCCCATAGGAATGAATAGAAAGTGTGTGAGTTTTTCTGTGGTGAGTTCTAAATTCACACTTTAACGAATCTGCCCCTGAATGTATGAATTTAGAACAGTTTACAGAGTCGCTGACCTCCCTCCCAGAGCTGCTTCAGAAAGACATTAGGTGAAAAATGAAACTCTTCTACAGTTCAATATTAGATAAACAGTCACAAATAGAAAATAGAAAGCAACTGAAAAAACTCTTTAAGGGGAATGTAATATACGTCGGTAACACAAAAACTATTCGCAATGCGAAAAATTAAGCCTTTGCGCGAACAAATTTTGCTTTTTGCGAATGCAATATACCTTTTGCAAACTCGGAAACTGTTTAGTGACCACTTCCGCCAGCGGAAGGCTGTTTGTAAATTTTATACTTTGCGCTAATGGGCTGTCAATGTAATAAAACTTCTTACTGAAAAAGTCGATATGTTTGCTCCAAAAGATTACGACACCTTTAAAGGACATGTCAACCCTTAACACAATATGTTATTCAGTAAAAAGCCTAACTGAAATAGTCACATACCTAGCATTGCAGTCCTTTATACTTTAACAACAAAGGAGCTTTCTTGATTTAAGTGTCCTGCAGGTTTCCTCCACGATCAGCCACTCTGCCCCCTCCCTTCAGAATCAGCGCTGTTGCTTGGCGTTCTGATCATGCGCAGTTAATCATTCTCAATTTAGCACATGCGCAGTGCAGGGGAATCTGTCTGAAAAAAACTTGGTGCCGGAGCAAAGCTGACCTCTGAAGACACGCCTATCAAAGCTCTCAACCAATCGCGCCATAGCATTGATGGTTGCTATGGCGACTTTAGAATTTTCAGCGTTAACTCTCAGCTCCCCCTGCTCATATTTCTGCTGCTGACTGCAGGGAGCTTGGAAGAGAGCCAAGGTATTTAACTACTTCACTGCTGTTTCCAAACCAAGGCTAACTATGTAAGTGCTGCAAGTTCAGGCAGGGACGATTGGTTGAGAGCTTTGATAGGCGTGTCTTCAGAGGTCAGCTTTGCTCCGGCACTGATTCTGAAGGGAGGGGGCAGAGTGGCTGATCGTGGAGGAAACCTGCAGGACACTTAAATCAAGAAAGCTCCTTTGTTGTTAAAGTATAAAGGACTGCAATGCTAGGTATGTGACTATTTCAATTAGGCTTTTTGCTGAATAACATATTGTGTTAAGGGTTGACATGTCCTTTAAGCACTTCTCAAAAGTGCGCAATTACTATTCGCAATGTGCAATAACGATTTGCAATGCAATAACCGTTTAAGGAACAATATTACATTGCGAGATGTGGATTTTAACTCTTATTGGTGCAATGTTTTTCTCTTTGCAACTTTAATTACATTTCCCCCATTATGTCCGGTGAACTATCTGAAAACAACTGAACTGAAAAAAAGTGTTGGAAAGCGAACAACCCCTTTAAAGGAGAATTCAACCTGTAATAGAAAAAAACCCTCCCCCCAGCCTACCTGCCCCCCGGAAATTGCCCCTAATTTTTTACTTACCCCTTCATGCAGATTTGTGCTATGGGGTTCATGGGTGCCATCTCTGGAAATTTTGTCGGTCCAAACCCGCTGGCCCACACACCATTACCTGTTAAGTAGCATCCAACATTGTAAATCACAAGTTCCCTTGTGTGGCCTTTTAGTGCATGGCACATGTACTGATGGAGATAACTTTCTGAATAGGTTTTTAAAATGGTAGTTTTAAAGTAACTTTTAGGGGCAAATTTACTATTATTCCCCAAAATGAGCTCCGATCGTACGAATGGTATTCGAGCAGGACTTAGCCTCAGAAGCCTATGGGGAGCTTCCCATAGGCTTCTATTACAATTCGGTTGGTTCAATCTGGCGAAGTAGGCAGTCGAATAACTGTAAAATTTTGATTCCTTTGATTATCAAATGATCGAATTATCGAATATCTGATCGTTCGATCTATTCGATATTCGATGATCGAAGAGGCCAAATTTGAATATCCGATTTCAAGAAAAATTCGTATGCTCTGTATTCGATTGAACTTCGATCATTTCACGTGAATTTTGTAAATTTGCCTCTTAGTGTTTTACAGGATGGCCTATTTTTTTTAATGTTTTATATTTTATAGTTCTCGAATGATTTACCTTTTTCTGCCTCTTGCCAGCTATCAGATGGAGGTCACTAGTCAAAAAAAGATTGCCCACTGAAGCTAAAATTGTATTGTAGTTGTTACTTTGTATTCCTTGTCTTTCTATACAGGCCCACTTCTATTCATTCTTTCAGTCTCTTGTCCAAACCACTGTCTGGTTGATAGGGTAAATTGGACCATGGAAATCAGGTAGCTACTAAATTCGCAAACTGGAGAACTGGTGACAACAAAACTAAATCATTTCCAAGAGATTATGTAAAGGTGAACTCTCCATTTAAAAATGTGATTTTATAAACATTGTTGCACTTTGCACTGCACCCTGTATTTTTTAATCCAAAATCATATATTCTGTAGTTGGGCCACATATTGACTGAGAATGATGGTATTTGTAGTTCAGAGACATGAATATGGAACATCATAGCTCCAATAGTTTCCTATGACCCTTTTAGCTTTTATCTGTAATTTGAAGCAAGTATAAATGCTTTCTCTGGAGCCTGCACTCAGCTGTAATGTTTTACCAATGTATAATTATATATAAAAAAAGGTGCCTAATTTAGCTTCTGTGGGTAAAGATTATACTTTGTGTAGCATTGCTGAGAGCAGCAGAGACAGGGCTAACTGGCAGCAGATTTGTTCAAAGTGCAGGCTATATTGTCTTGTTCAATTAAATTCTGGAAACTTCTGCAAACTACAAGCTCCTTTACCAATCCCTTTGTTATTCAGATGGTGATTTTTATGGGTTAGTTAATAATCTGAGAGACTTTTTTTGGGGGAAAAACAAGATGTAGAGTGATTTCCATTTTCATTATGGATGCAGTCATTGGAGCCATATGTACTTCTCTTGCTGCTCATGGTTACATAGTGTAAGGAGTAAGACACTTTTGGGGGAACGTAATAATAGTTGGTAACAAAAAAACTAAGAGGTATGCCTGTGCACGTACAAATTTAGGTTTGCGCAAATTTAATATAGCTTTTGCGAACCCGGAAGCGACCACTTCCAACAGTGCGCAGTAAATGTTATAAAACTTCATACTGAAAAAGTTATGTTTGCTCCAAAAGATTGCGACACCTTCAAGCACTTCTTAAAAGTGCGCAATTAAAATTCTCAGTGCAATAACAGTTTAAGGAAGAATATTACACTGAGAGATGTGAATCTTTATACTTGCAAATGGTTTTTGACTTTTTGTGGGCCTTACTGTATGACAAACCCATAAGCTCTCATATTTGTACCTCAAAACTGTATAGTACAAATACCATTTAGATGTCAGGGATTTTGGTTGGCTCTTGGAGGCCAGTATGAAGTCAGTATTGGTGGATGCTGCTTCATCTCTCCATAGATGATGCACCACAAAAGGTTCCTGAGGACAGGCACAAATGCACATGAAAGCTTGGCCTAAACCAGGCCTACATTTAGTGAACCCATCAAGGTCTAGGAATAGAAATATTATGGGGCACTGGTAATGGCTCCCGCAATGCCACCCCATCTTATAGATCTTGTGCAGGTGTGGGCAATTGCACTAGTAGAGGTAATAACCGGAGATTCGGCTCTTAAAGTTACCATGAGCAGCTTTTTGCCGGCTCTGGTAACATGGGGGCTGCTCCCACCTCACCTCACAACTCGCCTCATGGCAGCAGCGTCCCTGCATACAGGTATGTGATCGATTATCTGGAAACCTGTTATCCAGAAAGTGCAGAATTATAGAACTGCCATCTCCCATAGACTCCATTTTATACAAATAATGCAATTTTTTTTAATGAATTTCCTTTTTTCTCTGTAATCATAAAACCATAATTATAATTAACCTTTATTGGAAGCAAAACAATAATATTATCCAATTATTTTTTCCCCGTAGAATTAAGGTATGAAGATCCAAATTACAGAAAGTTCCATTATCCAGAACATTCTGGATAATTGGTCCCATACCTGTAATTTGTCTTGAATATTAACAACCTGTGGCTAAAATTATGTTGGTTAATAGGGGGTGCGGGAAGGTATTACTTTAGTTTTAATTTCATACAGAGGCAGTTTTTAAACCCATGGGTAACTGAATGAACTCCAATGGGGGGGGGGGAGACGCACATCTGTGCAGTATGTGTTCTCTAGAATAGGAAGGAGGGCATGTGCAGAAGGGCAAGACACAACCCTATGCACTAGTGTCTTCCCCTTTACTATATACAACTATGTGTTGTGGTTCTTATTGGTTCTAAACTCTGGGTGGTCGAAGCTTGGCAAGAGAGAGAGACTGTTGATTTTGGTCAGACATGGCTGGAGCTGAAACATTCTCCTATTATTTCTAGTTTGTATGGAGAAAGACCATTAAACTGTATATGTAACTGTATATTTTTCTGTGTACTAAGCATAGGTCTGCAGGTAAATTGTTGGTTCTTCTACCGATAGGTTTTTTTGCATCCAATAATAACACAGATTACAGCCTTTGCTCTGTGGCACTCCTAAAAGACTGCTCTAAAACAAACTGCTTTTTTGTGTATTTTTAAAGGCACTTGAATGTCTCAAGTGTCGACTCTGTTGTGATGATAATGTCAGGAGCACCCGAGCTCACCCCCTGGCAGGTGTCGCATCAGCATGGACACTGGGTATTGACGCTGGCATCAAAACGTGCGCGCCAGCAAGCAACTCTGCGCACAATGCGTGACGTCATCAGACATGCTTTTTGGCGCCAAAACCTGCCTTTTTAAAGACGCTGGTGGATCCATTCTGTGTCCGATTATAGTTTCTTCTGTACTGAGTTCCTGGGTGTGTTATATGGTTTGTTTCTTCCTTATCTTGATTTTAGCCTGTTTCCTGATTCAAACCTTTGCTGCCTGAGCTGACTTTGCCTGGATTGACTTCTCTTCTTCTTAACCCCTTGTTACCACGATCTGTGTTTTGGACGCTTACTTCCTCCTTGGTCCGCTATTCTAACTGGAGCCTTCGGGCCCTGACAGTATAATCGGTTCATGGACCCTTCCGAGGAAGCCCTCCAGAGTCTGGCCGATCGCATGGAGTCTTATGAAGCCCAGCAGACAAATTTTGGTCTAGCATTAATGGCCATTCAAACTGTCTGCCCTTTCTCCTGCAAATTCGGCTCCACCATCTGCCTTGGCTCCGCCCCCGATGTATTCTGCTCACACCTCTGAACCACGTATTCTGGCGCCTCCACTTTTCAGTAGTGACCCTTAGGCTTGCAGGGGATTTATTAATCAGTGGCAGATCCAGTTCACGCTGTTGCCCAGTCAGTACTTTTCTGAGCATGCCAAGGTGGGCTATATCATCACCCGTCTGTCTGAAAAGGCTCTGGAGTGGGCATCGCCTCTGTGGGAAATAGAATCACCCCTAATCGATGATGCCAAGGCCTTCATACAGGAGTTCAAGACCATCTTTGATGCACCAGTTCGGGTCGCTTCTGCTTCCCCATGGTTGCTGTAGATACACCAAGGGAGCCGCAGCGCTTCCGAATACGCAATAAAATTTTGCACGCTTGCTACTGAAACTGGCTGGAACAATGAAGCTTCTCATGCCGCCTTCTACCATGGGCTCTCCATCAGCCTTAAAGATGACCTGGTCTCCTGTGATCTACCTCCGTTGCTGGAGGATCTTATTGCATTGGCCATAAAGGTGGACACTCGCTTGAGAGAGCATCAGGCTGATAAGGAGAGGAGTTAAAGATTACTTCCCATGTTGGTGGGAAACTTCATCCATGTGCCTTCTTCTCCAAGAAATTCTCTCCTCCAGAGCAGAATGATGATGGGGCAATCGTGAACTCTTGGCTGTCAAGTTGGCATTAGGGCAGTGGAGGCATCTTCTGGAAGGTTCTACAGTTCCGGTGACCATATTCACTGACCATAAGAATTTGGAATATATCCAGACTCTAAACCATCTGAACCCTAGACAGGCGTGTTGGTCCTTGTTCTTTTCACATTTTAATTTTGTCATCACCTTCCGTCCTGGCTCCAGAAACAAGAAGGCTGATGCCTTTTCCAGAAGCTTTTCTCCGGGGGGATTTGAGTTTAATGGATGACAAACCAATAATTCCTTCTGCTAAGATTGGGGCTGCTTTATTTCCTTTGATCACGAATCCTATCGGCACAAGCTTCTGCACCTACAGATATGCCTCTTGGAGTGGCCTTTGTACCCCCAGATTTTTGTCAATCTATACTTCGTCAGTCACACAGTTCCAAGCAGGCCGATCATCCTTGGATCAAGAAGACTACTGAGTTATTGTCCCATCTTGTGTGGTGGCCCTCTCTACGGAAGGACGTCAAGGATTTTGTTGCTTCTTGTTCTATTAGTGCCACCTCCAAGTCCTCTCATACCTCCCCCAAGGGTCTACTTTTACCACTACCCATTCCTTCTCGGCCCTGGACACATTTAGCCATGGACTTCATTGTAGAACTTCCAGTTACACGGTCATCTGAGTAGTAATTGACAGATCCAGTAAAATGGATCACTTCATTCCTCTAAATTACCCTCTGCATTAGGGCAGTGGCATTAGGGCAGTGGAGGCATCTTCTGGAAGGTTCTACAGTTCCGGTGACCATATTCACTGACCATAAGAATTTGGAATACATCCAGACTATAAACCATCTGAACCCTAGACAGGCGTGTTGGTCCTTGTTCTTTTCACATTTTAATTTTGTCATCACCTTCCAACCTGGCTCCAGAAACAAGAAGGCTGATGCCTTTTCCAGAAGCTTTTCTCCGGGGGATTCATTGTTCATTCAACACATTTTTTGTCTTCATGGTTTCCCAGTTGAAATTGTTTGTGACTGAGGCTCACAATTCATTTCTAAGTTCTGGAGATCTTTATGCAAATCCCTCAATATCTCATTACATTCCTCTATAGTTACACCACTGGCTGTTAACTTTTTCATAGTCCCGTTGATGCAGTTGGCAAACCTCCACACTAAAGTGAAAGAAATGGCAGCAGCATGGGTTGCAGGTAATTTGATAATGCTGAAACCCATTTGCATCTAACTATATGGGTCAGCAGAAGAAATAAAACATTGGCCTTCATTCCACGTTCCAAAATGCAGTAAGCAGTGCTTTATTTTACATGAAAACAAACAATATTAAAGGAACTTTCATTTAAAATTTTGTAAAAGGGGACAAACCAGTGGTTTAATAGGATACATTTTACACCATTGCCATCTGTATCATAGGCTTTTTGCTTCTATTTAGAAGATGTAATTTTGTACCAATACACTCTTTCATCATTTCTCCCCATAATTGACTTGTACTTGGATGTGCTCTAGGCAGGGAGGAATTCAGTTAATATTCAACAATAATACTTGTCCTGCTGATAACTTCTATCAAGTTTCTGTGCATGCCTGAACGGGAAAGGGTTCAAGAGCATTTAATGACACTCTTGTGTATGAACTGGGTTCCTTTGAACTCAGAGTAGAATTAGAAATCTTGTCATCACAGTAGAATCAAACACTGATGTTTAGGCTCTTTATGCTCCATTCATCCCCTATGGGGACTTGCAAAGCCTTCATCTGTTTGGTGCTTTTACATGCGGATGACAGGGTTCAGCTTGGGAGCTTTTTAGAGGGAAAAATAATCATTATTTTAAATTGTGAGAGTTTGTTAATGGCAACGATGGATGAGCCATTATCATGAGTTGATTTGCAACATTAATGCATTTTTAATATTTAAAAAGAAATAAATTGTAGAAAGACTTATTCACAGCTCCCCTGAGGGCAACTCTGCCCAAACTTCATTTCCCGGAAGTCCTGCGAATAGACAGCTTACTAAATTCCTTCATAAAATAAAGTTGTTTATCTAACAGCTAAAGAGACTGTTACGGTTTCATTTGCAACCACAAGTGCAGTGGGCAAAATGCAGTTTCAAATGCTATCTGTGTTTCTTTCCACAATTTCAGCGTCCTATTAGCCAAGCACAACACTGTGGGGCAGATTTAGGTTTGAATTCTAACTTCGAATTCAATTTTCAAAAAAATGTTTTGGTCCAAAACTCACAAATTCGAATTTAAAAGAACCAACTCGAATGTAAATTTGAATATGAGATTTATCACATCTCGACCATGGAAACGTTCTAATTGGATTATTCGCCACCTAAAAATCATGTACAAGTCAATGGAAGAGGTCCGTCGGACCATTTGAATGTTAATTGCCTTCCTGACATTCACAGGTTTTTTTCTGAGAAAAACTCAATTCAAATTCTATTAAAATTTTCAGGTCGGGACTATTTGATCTAATAGTGGACGTTTGAGTTTTTTCATAAATAACTTCCCATTTGAGTTGTTAGTACAATCAAATTTATTAGAGAGAAAAAAAATTAACATAAATTTCGAAATCCGACAGATAACCCCCCCGGGTGCGCTGTAATTGTGTTCACTGAATCAAAATGAATGCAATTGCATGTGCTTATTTTGATGAATCGGCCACAATTGTGTACATATTTTTTGTAGAAATGATTGCATGATTTTGTTTGATGTTAATGTGACATTTGCACATATTCACTGGGTACAAGTCTTCTTTGCATATTGAAGTAACCCACAGGGGGAACCCTGGCTTTACTCTTCCAGATGAGCGTCTGAAGCTGCGCTTCCCTGCCTTCCGCTTTTATGCGTTCAGCCGCAGGGGAGGGCAGCATTAGATGCCTTCAATTTTTTTCAATGGGGCTGCACTCACACAGGCACTTGTAGGCGCCAAAAGCAGGGAAAATTCAGCATGTTGCGTCTCAACCTACGTTCGGTGCCTACATGCGCCTGTGTGAGTATAGCCCCATTGAAAAAAATTTAAGTCGTCTACTGCTGTGCTCCCCTGCGGCTGAACGCAGCCCAGCTTCAGACGGTCATCTGGTAGAGCCCTAAAGGTGGCAGTATATCCAGGGCTTCCCTTTGTTAACCGCAGTGTTGGACCCAAGTACCTTTAATGAATGTGCACAACAAGTTATGTCCATTTTTACATGGCTGCAGTTACGGCTGTGATTGTAAATAAGTCCTTGTTTGTTTTAATTCACATTTTGCAATGTTTCTTTTGTAACGCTTGTTGAGTTTTTTAGCTTTTTATTTAGCAGCTCTCCAGATTGGGATTTCTGCAACATGGTTGCCATGGCCCAAAATCCCATAGCAACCATGCATTTATCTGAATAAGGGACTGGAATATGACCAGGGCAGGGCCTAATTGGAAAGATGAGTAGTAAAAACTAGCCATAATAATACATTTGTGGTCTTGTAGATCATTGGTGTTTTTAGATGGGTCAGTGACCACCATTTGAAAGTTGGAAAGAGTCCAAAGAAGGCAAAGAATTAAACTATGAAAAAAAAATGAAGTCCAATTAAAAATTGCTATGAATTAGCCATTCTATAACATACTGAAAGTTAATTTTAAAGCTGAACCACCCTTTAAACAAAGGGCCGGGCTACGGGGTAGTCAGAGTAGGCACGTGCCTAGGGTGCAAAGCTGGGGAGGCGCCAGGCACGCACATTCTCTGTCTTCTAACCCCTAGTTCGGTCTCTGCTTCCTGCTCTGGCCGCAGTATGCAGTGTCACATTTGTGTTGTTTTTGTGCATGCATGCCCATCTTTTTTGGGGCGCACGCCTATGGGGCGATGTGACCGGCCAGGTTTCCTAGGGCACCTGGTCGATCTGGCCCGATGCTGTTTAAAGCGCATGCGCCAATACCTGTTAGGCAATACAAGCATGGGACCTGTTAAATATAATGCTCAGGACCTGGTGGTTTCCAGATAACAGATGTTTTCATAATTTGGATATTCATACCTTATGTCTGCTAGAAAATAATTTTAAACATTAGGTAAACCCAATAGGCTGGTTTTGCTTCCAATAAGGATTGACTATATCTTGAGTATATCTTAGTTTGGCTCAAGTACAAGGTAATGTTTTATAATACACAAAAGCCGTAAATATCTTGTAAATTATATCCTTATAAATGGTTAGTTCTGATGCCATCAGTTATAAACGATGAGTTCTGATGTCATTTCTGTCACATGACTCCCTTCGGCCTCGTGTTTTTATATGGTCATGAAACTCCTCGGTAACTTCTAATATCCTTATATTTTACAAGAGGGGGTACTTTATTCACTATATAATACACAAAAGCCATGACTATTTTGTAAATTATATCCTTATAAATGGTCACTAGTGATGTCATTAGTTATAAACGGTGAGTAGTGATGTCATTTTTGTCACACTAAAACGTGTGTATTCTAACAAATAAAGTACCCCTTGTTGGAAAATATGAGGCTATTAGAAGTCACCTGGGAGTTCCATAACCTGTATAAAAGCAGTTGGCCTTCGGCCTCGTGATTTTATATGGTCATGGAATGCCTTGGTGACTTATATTATCCTTATATTTTACAATAGGGGGTACTTTATTCACTATTAGAGACAATGGCTATTATTTTAAAAAAATTGGATAAAATGGAGTCAATGGGAGATGGCCATCCCGTAATTCATGGCTTTCTGGATAACAAGTTTTAGGATAACAGATCCCATACCTGTAGTTGCCTGGAAAAGTGGATGCCACATAGTTGCATGGTTGTGAGTCTGTATTGCATATTGATTATAAGTAATGCGTTGAAGTATTTCAACTGACTCTGTTTCCCTTAAGGGCTGCAAGTTTTAATATTTTTTGTTTTTAGAATGCTGGTGTTGTGGCAATCCATATTACAGAAAGATCCCTTATCCAGAAACCCAGGTCCCAAGCATTCCGGATAATACATCCTATAGCTGAAATTAAAGGAACAGTAACACCAGAAAATGAAAATATCATATACTGCTGCCTTACAAGAACACTAGCATCAAAAAAAGAAAGTAATAAAAATATAATGTAGTGTTGCCCTGCACTGGTACCGTAAAACTGATGTGTTTGCTTCAGAAACACTACTATAGTTCATATAAACAAACTTCTGTGAAGCAATGGTGTAATTGAAAAAAGGCTATATGGCACAGGTTAAATAGTGCATCATATTCTCATGCCTTTAAAACACTTTGATGTTCTTGTAAGGCTTCAGTCAGTGGCGTAACTACCGGGGGAGCAGGGGGTGCGAGTGGACAGGGCTCAAACCCCCCGCTGGGTCCCCCGGCAGATCGCACCCCGCTGTAGCCGTCTGCAGTTGGCTGCAGGCACAAAGAAAATCGGCACGGAGGGGGCTGACGGGGGCGCTGCATGGCCCGTCCCTAACCTAGTTACGTTACTGGCTTGAGTACATCAGTCTACAAATTCTTTAGGCCTGATTTAGAAAACTAAAGCTAATCAAGGGTGGTATATATAAATGAGAGTCAAAATGCCATTATGTTACACCGCCTGAGAATCAGCATTACCCAGAGTGGCACAGAGCATTCAACACTGGTTTTATATTGCTTACTTGTGTATGCCAGAATTTTTCATTCTGTTATTGAAAATAATTATACTGCATGATTTTACATCAGCGGGGGGACTGGAGAACAACATGCTTTTGCACCTGGACCTGGCCGCAATCCCCTAGACCTGCATATACCCATGCTCACCTCCCAAATTCCTCCAGGTTGTCTCCTGTGGGCTCCATGAGTGGCTATATCGATCCTCTGCACCTGCAATATTTTCATCCTGTGTTATGCATGGCACACTGTTTCAGTGTATTTTAGTGCCACTTTTTAACACAGCTTTATAAATCAGACCCCCAAGTGTGGGAAATAACGCAGTAATGCATCTCTTGCAATTTATCTGCTAATTATATATTTTTCTTTGCGTGTCAGCTCTTTCTTGGGTTAACAGAGCACATTTATTTGGCGACGAACCAAAGGTCTAACCACAAAAATGCAAGTATTTATTTCATCTATGACTAGTGCTTAGAGAATGCAGGCCATCTAGCTGTTATTGTGGAAGGCCGTTATTTTTCAACCTAGGATAAACATGTTGGGCTCATATTTTTTTTAACCCAATTCTTTTAGAGACAGTCAGATTAAAGTTGTTGAAACAAATGCATGATATCGGATTTCAAATGCTTTATTAAAGGGCACCCGTCACCCAAAAGAAATATTCAAAATCCTATTTTATCGCATTAGTCAAGCAAAATGACTTTATCTACACTATATAACTTATTTGATTCTTGTTTCCTTCAGTCTGGGAATTCAAAACTATAACAAGCAGGCAGGAGCCATTTTGTGGACAGTGTTATTAAGGCAAGCATTATATCCTCTTAGATCTTGTTTGGGTACCAGAATGGGGGACCCAATATCCATCCCCATGTCCTGGCTACACAATTAAACAGTGAAGAGAATGGGGGAATGTGTGGAGAGCAGTGACATCTAAGTACTGAATGGAAATTGAAAGTAATTGTCTGCCCCGCCTCTATGCCACGGGCATAGAGGAGCAGTGTGGGACTGGGACATCAGGGGCCCACCCAAATTCCTTACACTAGGGGCCACCAAAAATTTTTAGACCAGGGGCCCACTCTCAGTACTATTATTCTTCCTCTACTCATTCTACTTCTATTCACCTAGTGTATTTTCTTTACATACTAAAATATATTATTACATCTATTTAGCCTCTAGAAATAGGGAATGGCCATGAACTAGGCCAAATTAGCAGCATGAGGGCCCATTGACACCTGGGCCCACCAGGACTTTTCCTGGTCTCCTGGTGGGCCAGTCCGACACTGTAGAGGAGTGGCAGATAATATTTGATTGACATCTGATATTTTTAAATGTGCGTACAGCAACTATGAATGATTTACTAAAAAATTGAAATTGGATTTCATGTTTGATTTGAAAAGGACTTTTGTTATACAGATTTTTGTGTCTGGGTGACGGGTCCACTTTAAGTAAAACAAATATACCTATGGAATATCTAATCCAGGAGGCTCCAAATTACAGAAAGACCATTTCCCATAGACTCCATTTTATCCAAATAATAAAAATGTTTATTTCCTTTTTGCCTGTAATAATAAACCAGTGCATTGTACTTGATCCAATCTAAGGTATAATTAATCCTTATTGGAAGCAAAACCAATTTAATGGGGTGATTAAATGTTTACACGATTTTCTAGTAGAGTTAAGGATTTGATGATCGAAATTCTGGAAAAATCTGTTATCTGAAAAATGCCAGGTCCCAAGCGTTCTGGATATCAGATCCCATACCTATAGAAATACTGAAACAGTAATACTGAACAGTTGGTTAAATTGTACAGCTATTTCATATGATTTATACACCTGTATATGTAGCTTTATATCCCACATAATTGGTTTCTTTATTTTCATGTATATTTTGCTACCCCTACCAAGTCACCCATTGGCCCCATAAATGGAGCAATTAGTCTTCTCAGGAGTGGCAGAGTGGCCTGTGTATTGACCAGTTTTCTCTTGTTGTTCAAAATGCATGTTTTACAATATGGAACTTATTTTTAGGCGTCCGTTACCCATTTTTATTAGGAAAACAGTATTCTTTTCTGATCTATAACACCATTTTATACATACTCAATAACTTTTATATAAGCCTGATTTTTTTCCTTTACAAGTGATGCAAGCACACCTATTGTAATAGACTTGAGCTGTACATCAAATGCTCCCGTTCTGTCACGAGGGCAAATTCAAAATTTACTGTATTTCCTAACCTAAAAGAAAGTTAAATAAATAAATGATAACATTCCTTGTTCTTTGTAGACTGAACCTCACAGTGGATTATTTTTTCATGTGCCTTTCTAGTCTTCCTCTGTCCAACCTGGAATGTAAAAATAATTATTATCTCCTTTCTGAGAAAAAAATGATTTTTTTATGGACCTGCACATGGAGTTTTCATTTTGAAGAAACACTGCCTCGCCCAAGTTCTCCTCTAGTGACTTGTAAAGTAAATTGATGTTGAACTGGGATAGCTGGAAGCACTTTTGGCTACTTGATGCAAATTCTCTGTCTAAGTATTACAAAGCTTTGCTTTGGGGCATCTTTGCCTTCACACCAATAATAGAGCCTTTCGGGCTACAATATTTATAATCAGCTAAATATTACAGGACAGGACCAGACATTATAAATTCAGTTAGCATCTTGGTTATTGTTATAAGGTTGAAGACACACACAACTACCAGTAGCAGCTACTTGTCATGGCTACACTCTAAGCAGACCCTGTGGTCTAGACCCCTCTAAAAAAAACCTGCAAAAAATGTTACGCTGTTTTTTACACAGCGAAGTCTGTCAATGTGTGGTGTATTATCCCAATGTTTTTTATGCAGCATAATAAATATGCCCCTTAGAGTGATTTCCTCCAGATGCAATGTAAAATAACATCGGCAAATCTGGCGTTCACATGGCATAACATTACACACACCTTGATAAAGAACAGCTTTTTACACAGTTTTTTCTGTGAATTTAGTTTTACACAGCATAATAAATATTCCCCTGTGTATGTTTTAGCAGAGGCAATTGTCAGTAATGTCTATGGCAGGTTGTTTTGTATCCAGAACAAGTAGCTGCTACTAGTAGCTGAACTGAACACGGACAGACATATGAACTGCCGATATGCTTAACTAAGATTTTGGGGCATATTCATCAAGGACTGAAGTGAAACTTCTAATTGAAAATTTTTGACCATTCAAATGTCAAAGTACTGTCTCTTTAAAAACTTCGACTATTCGCCACCTTAAACCTGCCAAATTGCTGTTTTAGTCTACAGGGGTAAAGTTTGAGAAGTCAAATTTTTTGGTGAAATTCTTCAAATCGAACAATTTAGTTGTACAATTCAAACAATTCTAATTCAAATGGACCTATTCAATCAGAACTGGCCTGTTTTCATTAGAAAAAAACTTCGACTTTAATTCGATGGTCAAATTTCAAAGTATTTTCACTTCGAAAATTCGACCCTTGATGATAAAGGGATGCACTGAATACAGGATTCAGCCTTTTTCAGCAGGATTTTGCCAAATCCTTATGCTTGGCCGAAGTGAATCATAATTTTCATCTGCAAATTAGGGGCTGGAGGAAAATTGTGTGACACTTTGTCACAAAACAAGGAAGCAGAAAATATTTGTTCCCACCCCTAATTTGCATATGCGGTTCGGTATTAGGCTGAATCTTTCGCAAAGGATTCGGGGGTTCAGCCAAGTCTAAAATAGTGGGTGTTCAAACTTGTTTTATTTACACTTGTGGATTGGATGCACAAGTGATGTATAAATAAAACAAGTTTGAACATTTTGAAGGTTATATAATATATATACTCAGCGTCCTTGGTGTGCCATCAACTGTTCCTTATGTCTATCCTTCTCCAGACTGGCACCCAGGCTATATCACCCTTATTGGTGTGCAACCCGTAATTCTACCTCTTTATAGATCCCTAGTAAGACCTCATCTGGAGTATGCAGTGCAGTTTTGGACTCCAGTCCTTAGGAGGGATGTAAATGAGCTGGAGAGAGTGCAGAGACTAAGTGCAACTAAACTGGTTAGAGGGATGAACAAATTATGATGGTAGACTGTCAAGGTTAAGGTTGTTTTCTCTGGAAAAAAGGTGCTTGCGAGGGGACATGATTACACTTAACAAATACATTAGATTAAATTATAGACCAATATCAGGGGACCTTTTTACCCATAAAGAGGATCACCGCACCAGAGGCCACCCCTTCAGACTAGAAGAAAAGGACTTTCATTTGAAGCAGCGTAGGTGGTTCTTCACAGTCAGGACAGTGAGGTTGTGGAATGCACTGCCGGGTGATGTTGTAATGGCTCATTCTGTTGATGCTTTTAAGAGGGGCTTGGATGATTTTTATATTTTGATACTAAACTCTACAGTTAGTATAGCTATGGGCATATACAGTTTGTGTGAAAGAGTGGAGGGGGGTGTGTGTGTATGTATGCTGGGTTTTAATTTGGAGGGGTTGAACTGGATGGACTTTGTCTTTTTTCAACCCAGTTTAACTTTGTAACCATGTATAATACAGATTAAACAATCTTCATGAAGCCTTGGCCTTGCTGAAACACTTGTCTGAGTTTGGAACAGATGCAGTTGTAATCCTGGAGGCTAAAATAGGAAGCAAGTTAATTCCAGGCCAGGTTATGCTTCAAAGTGTTTTTCTATGATTAAATAATTGTTTTATTCTTAAATTCATTAATATATAATCTGTTTCATCTCACAATAGAGATAATTGCAAGTTGCTTTTCCATACTCCTTGATCAGTGTAAGACTGATGAATTGTGGCTTTGGTTCTTAGGCTGCTCAATGTAAGTCTGCTGGGTTAAATTAATGCCTTACTTTTCTCCTGACAGTGGTATATGAACACCGCTCAAGACTAGAACGTTCTTTGCAGAAAGAAAGGAGTGAACACAAGAAGACAAAAGAAGGTTGTTAGTGTTTTTGTTTGGGTTGACTTTTTGTTTGGATTTTGTTTTCTTCCCCTTTGACTTCCTACTTGTTTTAATAAATAGAATGTATGTTCAAATAAAATTATCATTTTGATTTAATTAATACTGAACTATGGCCTCTTGTTACTCATACTGCTTACTTTTCAATAACTCTCTGTCTCTGCCCTTTGATTCTGAAAGTTCCATGTAATATAACCGGACATTTTTTGGTTCCACCCTACCTCCCAGTTATAAGGGAAGGGGATAATGAGTTCTGTATAATGATCTCTTCCTTCTCAGGCTGTACTGTCTAATGTAATAAGACAATGTTTGCTAGCTTCCCTTTCTCTACACTTAGCTGAATAATTTTAAATAGTGGAGCTGACTCTTCTATCTCTTGCTACATCTCCTTAAGAGAGTACTGGCTCATTTAGCCACATTTACCTTTCAGATACTTGGGTGATTGAATTAGATTATGTCTATGAGAATGGGATGGGTTGTGTTGCACGTTGTGGCCACAGCCAGTCCTAGATTGAATTTGATGAAGTCAAAGCTTGCTGTATCTCACAGTAGCAGTGAAATACAGTCATATTCATGTTACAGAATTGCATTGAAATGTAATACATCTCATTCAATGTATCTACTCCAATGGGATTTACAACAGATTCATATAAGACACAGAGAGCATGAAGTCATGGGCGTCATGGACCTTCCATGTTAAAGCTCCAGTGTCTGGTCACCAAAAGTTGGTTGGTCAGTAATATAATCACTATAGTCTGGAGGATGATACGCCAGTTATTTATATTCTTCTTTACATCCCAAAATCTATGTAATTAAATAAAACCCCAACAATCACTCTTACAATATTAAAGCACATTGCAAAAGCATATGCTAATCAGCTCTGCCCTCCTAAATATTGGTTAAATATCCTCAATAATGTAACCTAGGTTCTTGAAGGAAATTCAATTTAAAACGCCATAATTTCCACATATAGATCGCTCCCATTCTTTTAGCTAATGTTAAGGCCTTACATAGATCATCTTTGTCATTACCTTGTTTACCTCCAGTTGATCCTGCAGTGATCAACTTGTTACCCCAAAGCATTTGTCCTTCCATATATAATGTAGTGAAACAAGGTTAGAGGTTTTTTTAAGCTTCTGTATAGTGCATATTTTGTTTGTCGTGTTTAACCCTTTTGTTAGGTTTTACTGTATTTTAAAATTAAATAGGAATCCAAATATGATTTGTCAAAATCCTACCAATGTATTGCCATTTTTTGTTTTTCCTTGCAGATTTTTTAGTCTATAAACTGGAAGCACAGGAGGCTCTGAACAAGGAGAAGGTACAATTTCCATCCTGAAAGGCTTGTTGTGGAATCAACTGGCACAGATATGATGGCAGTGGCTAAGATTACAAGTTATACTAATACATTGGGGAAGTTAGCTAAGCTTTTTCTTTTTGTAAAGTATTATTGGGGATTAACAGTTTAGAGTTATTTCATTCAATCATTTGTAAATACATTTTAGTACAGGGTTTATTCGGGGTCTGGCTGCTCATTTGGGGTCAGGAAGGATCTTTTTCATCCGAGGTTAATTATAGACTGCTTCAGATTTTTTTTTTTTTTTATTCTGGACCAGATAGAGGTTAGATTGGATTCATTTGGACATATGGTCAAACTTGTAGGACAAATACCTTATCTATTATGTATCTTGTCATCTTAGTTCTAAAAACATACATTGGTATTGATCCAAAATTTAGGAATCTCACCTTGTGCCTCTGCCTGTCAGTCAGAAAGTACTAACATAGCTCATAGTAGACATCAGGAGAATGCCATGGACTCTCTGCCAGGTTTTTATAGGAAGTTGCCAATCATATAAAAACAGGAGAGCTGGAGTAGTGTCTGTGTGGCAGCCGGGAGCTTGTGCAAATTTACTGGGACTGCCAAATCTCCCAGGCAAGCAGGCTGCTACTCATTCTACACTTGGTCATTGCTATGTAGCAAACCAAATAAGTACAAATTTGCCAAAAAAAAACAAAAACATTTGCAGTTAATTGTATTTTTACATAACCATGCCATTTAACATGTAGCAAACTGCATCTTGTAACTAGTATATGCAACACATTTTGTAGTTAAATGTGGCAGCTGCATCCTACTGTTACCCTTAATATCAGTTTTCAGAGATGATGCCTTCTCTAGTTGTCAACATGACTGCACTATTTCAGACCACTGGATGGCTCTGTTTAAGGCTATTGACCAGTTCTTTTGAACTTTTAGGCTCATTGCACATGGGGCAGGTTTTGGTCATCTGAAAACTGTTTGAACAGGAAACACCTGACATTCAGTACTTGCCTTTTCTTCCCCAAAGAAATTCACTATAATTCCAGTTGTATGAAAAAATATTCCATGTGCCATTAACCTTAAAGTTTATGCCCCCTTTTCATCCATCCCATACCTCACAGAGGATATATATATATATATTTATTTTTATATATATATATATATATATATATATATATATATATTTATTATCTGCAGAATGCAAAGGCTACCCAAAACAGTAAATATTAATTGCCATTCCACTGCTTTGTAATCCTGGGCGACAACCTCTCTTTTATAGGCAGTAACATAACCAAGACAAGAAAAATAGCAGCTTCAATTTCAGCATCATGCAAATTGGGAAAAAAATGAATCTTCTGAACAAACTAAAACCTGCATTCATAATTAACAGCTAATTTAAGAGAGAATAGATGGCAACTGGCTATAAGCTGTTTGTTTTTCTTTTAAATAGCCCTAATGTGTTTTCTCTGTTGTTGTTAATCTAAAGGGGTTATTTTATCCCCAGGATAAAGTGTGAACAGTATAGCACTATAAGGGCTCTTCCAGACGAGGAGATTGCAGGGAGATTTGTTGCCTGCGACAAATCGCCGCGTTTTTGGGGCAACAAATCTCCCTGAATCTCTTCCCCCAGTCTTGCGCCCGCTAAAGTGTCAAGTAGCGTGCGCCTATTCACACGCGGCGCTTTTGAAAAACGCTCGCAAATGCATTTTCGCGCGATTTTCAAAAGCGCCGCGTGTGAATAGGCGCACGTGACTTGACACTTTAGCGGGCGCAAGACTGAGGGAAGAGATTCAGGGAGATTTGTTGCCCCAAAAACGCAGCGATTTGTCGCAGGCAACAAATCTCCCTGCAATCTCCTCGTCTGGAAGAGCCCTAAGAGTTTTCTTGCTATTTTGTGTTTTTGTAAGGGGCAGATTTATCAAGGGTCAAATTTCAAATTCATGGGAGTTTTTTTTTTTTTAAACTTGCATGAACTCTAAATTTTACCAATCGAAATGTATTTAAAAGTCGATTTGATTCGAGTTTTAAAAACTTGAACGTTAGGGAGGCTGCAAACATCACCAAATTGATCCCTGGATCTCTCCCATTGACTTATACAGCAATTCGGCAGGTTTTGGTAGGCGAATAGTCAAATTCGAGTTGTTAAAGAGAATGATAAATATAATTAAAAAAAAAAAACTTGAATCGAATTTGGATAATTCCCTAGTCTAATTTGATAGTTTTGGCCATAAACAAAATTTGAATTTGAAATTCAACCCTTGATAAATCTGCCCTTAAGTGTTGATTCCCACCTGAGATAATAGAGCTTTGCATTTCTTTGTTTAGTTTTGATTAAACTAAAATTAGTGACCTTCTGTACCCTAATTACATTTCTCTCTCTCGTTACAGCAAGATTCCATGAATCGCTATGGGGCTCTGAGCTCACAACAGAAGATTCTCAAGGTGAGAATACACACGCCAATATCTCATATTATATTATAGAAATAATCTTTGTGGTTATTCTTTTTATTGTCCATATAAAGTGAACAAAAGCACAAATGAAGCTTCTGTTTCAGGTTGTCTATAACCCCACTCCCTGAACAACTACCATAGTATTCTAGAACATCTGAAGGAATTTGGGATTAGATAAAATAACATTTCAGGTCATGACTCGCTTGCACAAAGTAAAGTATGACTCTGAACCTCTGTTCCATTGGATGCTGATGTCCACATTCTTTTATCCTGCTAAGCCAGGAGCTGGGCTGTCAATCAGTTAGTGCAATAAAAATTAATCTCCTTTTCCCTGGTATCAGTCTGTCGCTATGACAACTGGCTAAGTTAGTCCTGGGCTTAGGGCATCCTTAGAGTTAGAAGGTGTTCGTGTAAGAGCTTTAGTACCAAGGGTTTTATGAATTCAGCACTCCATCAGTTGGGAGGAGTTTTAGGCTTTCTTACACGTTCCTTGGCATCAAAACAAGCCCCTCAGCTAACAGCTGTCCTAATGAATTGAAAGCTAATTGATCTTTTTTAAACTGTAGACAAACATAGAGCATAGAATCCCTCTCTGCCCAGCAAACTTGTCGTTATTATTGTAGGTCTTGCCATACCTGCCCCAGTAATCAACCCACTGTCAGTATACATCAGGGGTGCCCAAAGGTACATCAGGATCTACCAGTAGACCTTTAGCTGGTGATCAGTAGATCTCAAGACACTGTCAACAATCAGCTTGTCTAAATTACCCTTCAGTTTTATGTTTTCATTCGGATAATTATTATGTTAAGGTTACATAAGAAATACAGAAATATAAATTTTCCCAATAATCGGTATTAAAGTAATGTTTCCATGAATGATAACAATGCTTTTATGGATGTAGATTATAATGGGGCAACCTCACTAAAAGTAGACTTTGCATTAGTAAAGTAAAGGAACTTTTCATGAAATCATTAATGCAAACTATCTGCATAATTCAACTTTCAGACCAATTGATCCAGGAACCTTTGTGAATCTGTTTATGTTGTTAGTGATAAGAATAGTATTAGTGTTAGTGATAAGAAAGCTTGGCATGGTAAAGAACAACTACCATCCCAGCTTAATGGAATTTTATGACAGCAGGATGTATTACTTAACAAAAGACTGACCAGCAATAATTTTAAGTGAACAAAAAATGAGAAAAATTTCAATAAAGTTTTAAATACGGTAAATATATAACTCAGTATTCAGTATTTTTATCCTTCATTTACACCAGTGTTTTCACAGTCCCCTGCATTTGCTTCTTCACTAAAAAAAGACTACTTGACAAACTGAGAATTTTGCATATTTCAATGTGCTTTTTGTTTTTGCTTCCGCCTCTCTGTTGTGATAGAGACAGAGACAGAACTGTGCTGCTGCCTTGGAACACACTCAGACTGTACCTCTCCTGCTTAATTTGTCTGCCCTTTGTGCATTTAGGGCTAGGGCAGATGGGGAGATTCGGGGGCAATTTGTTGCCTGGCGACTTCTCGCCACGACTTGTAGCCCCCGA
>CM044443.1:94712326-94729475 GCA_024363595.1 Xenopus borealis
TATATATATATATATATATATATATATAAAACCTCATTATTTCATAAATTAGAAGGATGATTGAGTGAAGGTTGAGGGTTGAGTGCTCAGCTTGTCTGGCTCTCTCTAGATAATTATTGTGGGACCCAGGGCAATTAGACTTGAGGGCCCTGTTATTTATCCAGGACTGTTTGACCTATGGAACTTAATCTCTTGCTTTGATGGTGGGGTGCCTGTAGTTCACCAAAAAGTGTCTCCATCTTCATGTATTATGTATCCAAGGTAATGAGAACACTAACAGCAAAAAATGAAAGTGTTTTAAAGGAATGGCAATATAATACACTGTTACCCTGCACTGGTAAAACTGGTGTGTTGCTTTAGAAAAACTACTATAGTTCTATAAACAAGCTGCTGTATAGACATGGGGGAAGCCATTCAAGCACAGGATACATAGTGGATAACGGATAACTTCTGAAGAATCCCATTGTATTCAACAGAGCTTATCTGTTATCTGCTGTGAATCCTGTGCCTTTTTTCTTTTTCAAATTTGAATGGATGCCCCCATGGCTAAACAACAGCTTGTTTATGTAAACTATAGTAGAGTTTCTCAAGCAAACATGTCAGTTTTAACAGTGCAGCACAGCAGTACATTATATTTCCATTACTTTAAGATACTTTCATTTGTTGGTGTTACTGTTCCTTTAAAGAACACTGGCTGTATTTGAAACACAACTCAGCAGTCTGTGGACTTTGGATTGGACACATTTTTCTTTGCAGGACATTTATCCATCATAATACACTTGTATCCTTTGGGGTTAAGGGCAAGGAAGGATGTTTTAGAGGCTGCTAACTCAAGCTTCTCAAATTTTGAGATCTAGAAGCCTATTGACCCAAATATCAAAATGCATGATGTAGAGCCCATTAACCCATATAATTATAAGTACTTAGTGATGCCATATTTGTCATTGGTTCTAAGCAATGTCACACTTCTCATGCCAGGAACTTGAGGGACACCTTATTAAAGGAATATTAACCCCAACAAATGAAAGTGTTTTACAAGTAATTCAAATATAATGTACCTGTTGCCCTACACTGGTTAAAACTGATCTTTTTCAGAAAATGCAGCTGTGTAGCAATGGCAGCATTTGGAATAGGGCTAAATGTCACAGGGTGACTAGCAGATAACAAATAAGCTCAGTAGAACTCCATTATATTCTGTAGAGTTTATCTGCTAAATAAGCTGAACCTTTTCTCCTTTAAATGGCTGCTCCCATCACTTCATAGCATATAGTAATATATAACTAATAGTAGTGTTTCTGAAGCAGCCACTCCAGTTTGACCAGTGCAGGGCAACAGTACCTTCTATTTAATTACTTTAACACACTTCAGTTTTTGATGTTACTGTTAATAAGATTAAACATACTAGTTACTAGTATCATTATATAAAACAAAGGATCCATAGATATCCTGTAAATTATATC
Organism: Xenopus borealis; assembly: GCA_024363595.1. Lineage (NCBI taxonomy): Eukaryota > Metazoa > Chordata > Amphibia > Anura > Pipidae > Xenopus > Xenopus borealis. The sequence continues at coordinate 94,713,787 of CM044443.1, forward strand.
CTTATAAACATTACTTGGTAATGTTCTTGCTTAGTGATGTAATACCTGTCACATGACTGAAATTGTGTATTACTAAAAATAATGTACCTCCTGTTGAACAATAAGAGGCTATTAAAAGTCACCTTGGAGTTCCAAGACCTGTATAAAAGGCTCAATCTTCAGCCAGGTATCTTTATATGGTCATGGAAAGCCTCAGTGACTTATTATATATTACAAAAGGAGTACATTATTCACTACATCTGACAACCTGGAACATTGATACACTTTTCTCAATAGGCCAGTTCTAAGCAGCTTTTCACTTGGTCTTCATTATTTATATTATTCCTATTTCTTTTAGTTTGAATTATTTGCCTTCTTCTTCTGACATTTGAGCTTTCAAATGGGGGTCACTGACATCTAAAAACAAATGATCCATAAAGCTACAAATCTGTTGTTATCACTACTTTTTATTGCTCATGTTTCAATTCAGGCCCTCTCCTATTCATTTTCCAGTCTCTTATTCAAATCAAACAAGGGAAAGTTGTGCTCAGCACTAATTTAAAACCATTAGGTGGGGGTGCGACAAGGCTGTGACCACAAAATATATATAGACAAATACAAGAGGTCCTCTGCACTCAACCCATTATCAGTATCGGGCCCGCCATCAGGGGGGACAAGTGTCCCGGGGCTGAAGGGGGGCCCGGCAGCGCTGCAATATTAAAAAGAGCCAGGCCCGCCTTACGAGCACAGAAGTCCTGAGTCAGAATGCGGAAGTGCCGAACAATTACGAAGTCCTGAAGCGGCGAAAATACCCGAAGTCACGAAAGGAGCCGACACTGATGTTCTGAAGCGGCAAAAAAAGAACCGAAGTCATGAAAACAGCTATAACTGAAGTCCTGAAGCCACGAGTTCAATTCTACTGACACCAATGTGGGTTTTTTTTTAATCCCCTGGCCACCAATGTTTTATTTTAATACTCTATAGGCCCCTGCAACCAATATTTTTTTTTTATATTTTTTGGAGCCCTGGGGCCAATGTTTTTTTAAAAAAATTTTTTGGGGCCCCAGATTTTTTTTAATTTGTAACGGGAGCCCTGGCACCAATGTTTTTTAAAAAATATTCTTTGGGCCCCAATTTTTTTTAATTTGTGAGGGGGGCCCTGGCGCCAATGGTTATTAAAAAAATATTCTTTGGGCTTGTAAGGGGGGCCCTGACACCAATGTTTTTTTTTTTTTTTTTTTACTTACAAGGGAGCCGTGACCATCAATATGTGTGGGGGGGAGGTTACTTTTTTAGTGCTGATATCTGTGTGGTCTTTGATGTGGAGTAGGCGGGATCAGGGGTGGGGCTTGGGTGTCAGCGTGGGCGTGCCCAGGGGGCCCCGAAAATGTTGTTGTGCGGGGCCCCGTGATTTCTAATGGTGGCCCTGATCAATATATTTGACATTGAGACATTCTGTGCATACAGATACTAAAAAATGCCTTACCCTTTAAACAAAACAGGGATTGTTTGTCCATATATTGCAATTTATTTAAGCTGGCCAACTACTACAAAGTCATCCCATATCTGGCCAGTCCTACTCTCAAATTGCATCTGATTCATTAAGAATTCTATTGCTTCATTATACATTTTACAAAAGGGAATACGTTTTACCTGCAACTTCCTTGCTGCTTTCAAAGCAGTACAGCTTTCCCTTGTTAGTCAGGTGATCCCACTGGTGTCTAATAAAAGGGCAACCAAGTTTGGGAGTTTTACTTTGAAAGCAGCAAGTAAGTTGCAGGTAAAACTTAGTCCCTTTTGTAAAATGCAGAGGACCTTTTGTATTTGTCTTATTCAAATCAATTCATGGTTGAAATTAGGATCCTTTGCAACCAGATTGCTGAAATTGAAAACTGGAGAGCTGCTAAATAACTCCAAAAACCACAAATTATAAAAAAAAAAAATGAAAACTAATTGCAAATTGTCTCAGACTATCACTCTCTATGTGTTACTAAAAGTTAACTCAAAGGTGAACAACCCTTTAACTGTCTTTCTTTGATATCAGACTAGAATCATAGGAGCTGAATTGACAGCTTGATAAGCAGCGTATAATGTTTATAACAAAACTATCTTACAACTAGGGTTGCCACCTTTTCTTGAAAAAAATATGGCCTTCCTATATATTTATCTTTTTTCCTATTAATAACATTGGGATCAGCCATCAAAAATACCGGCCAGGTGGCAACCCTACTTACAACATATAGTTCATTATGCTAAAGATATTCTTACTGAAAGGTATATTCATTCTCTTTTACATCATTTAGCTCATTATATTAAATATTTTCATACTGAAGGATATATTCATTTTCTTTTCGTTCTGACTCCCTTTTGTTAAAACTAGTCCATTATATAGAAAGAGCTTAGATAATTTTCTTATCTGCTAGATTTTTCATTGGTTGGTTATGTCATGAAACAGGTCACATTTTACTTGGTGTAATCTGATTTTAGCAATAGCAGAAGTTGAAATAAACCGTATCAAAAATTCTTTTTGAAAATTGAATCACAGCTCATTAAAGACTGAATAAATTCCGTCTTGTCCACGAAAAGAGAAATTGATTGGTTCCAGCGTGAAACGAAAAACTATTTCTCTGTTCTGTCTTGGGCTTTAGAACCAGCACGATGACCTTAAGAAGCAGTTCTCAGATCTGCAAAATGAGCACGGCAATCTGAAGCTGGAACATCGCAAAGCACTAGAGACCCACAGTCAGAGACTTTCTCAGCTGCAGAGGGACAAGGAAAAGGAGATGCTGGGGCTGCAAGGTAACCATTTTGCTCTTAATGAACATGAAATAGCTGAACCGTGGATTTATACATTTAAGGGATTGCTCTGTGGAAATTTGCAGCATTAAAATCCCAGAGGTAACAAAGAAAGCTAGTTGATCCAGAGGAAGGTAAAAACACATTCTGAAGCCTCAATAATTTGCCTCACAGGGGTAAATTATTACTTCCTGACTCAAAAGCATTGTTCTAAGAGCTATTTTTAATAACCCTATATTTCCTTATGTGCTAAAAAGCTATCCAATACCTTCTTGAAACTATCTAATGTATGTAGTAAGGGCATGTAGATACTAGGTTGCCCTGCCACTGCAGAATATTTGTGAACTCTTCATGGATGTACAGGTATGGGTCCTGTTATCTAGAATGCTTGGAACCTGGAGGTTTCCAGATAACCGATCTATTTGAAAATACTGTAAACATTAAACAAACCCAATACACTGATATACTGGTTGTAAGGATTGATTATGTCTTAGTTTGGAACAAGTACAAGGTGGTGTTTTATTATTACAGAGAAAAAGAAAATAATTAAAAAAAAAAATTTAATTACTTGGATAAAATGGAGTCCATGGGAGATGTATTTTCCTTGATTTGGAACTTTCTGGATAACTTGTTTCCGGATGATGGATGGATAATTTCACATGACTTTTCATCTTTGATGTTCGTCTTCTTCACTGCTTCCACCATAGGACTGGTTTTGTTTAGGCCCAGCAAAGAACCTGACACCCTGTGCCCACACTAACAATAACTAGATATATTGTGCCAAATGGTATCTATTTTTGTAAGGATAGGCTGGTGGAAGTTCTCCACGGGCTGGTGGAAGTTCTCCACGGGCTGATGAAAGTTCTCCACGGGCTGATGAAAGTTCTCCACGGGCTGATGAAAGTTCTCCACGGGCTGATGAAAGTTCTCCACGGGCTGATGAAAGTTCTCCACGGGCTGATGAAAGGTCTCCACGGGCTGATGAAAGGTCTCCACGGGCTGATGAAAGGTCTCCACGGGCTGATGAAAGGTCTCCACGGGCTGATGAAAGGTCTCCACGGGCTGATGAAAGGTCTCCACGGGCTGATGGAAATTCTCCAGGGGCTGATGGAAGTTCACCTAGGTTAGAGTGCACTTTAGCCTGGGCACACTACGAGAGTTTTGCACTGTGGTAGACTGTGCTAGAGTCCTGCGCGGGTCCATTTTTTGGGACCCGTGCCCGACCCGTACCCGCAATCCGCAACCCGGACCCGCGACCCGCATTCTTACCGCTTGGACCCGCGACCCGACCCGTATACGCAACCCGGACCCGCGACCCGCTGACCATCAAGAATCGGGAAGTGCTGTCATTATAAACCGGAAGTGACATCATCGGAAGTAGCCGTGATCAGAAAAAAAGGAGTAAAACAGGAAGTGCTGTCAATTTAAACCGGATGTGAAGTAGAAATGCTGAGAAAAAGGAGTAAAAATCGCTATATCGAGGATCCGCGACCCGACCCTCAACCCGCCAACCTGCAGAACCACCGGCCCGCTTCTATACCCGCACCCAGAAATTCTACGAGCAACCTGCAGGATACCGCCGGATTTTGCGGGTAACCTGCGGGTACCCGACCCGCTGCAGGACTCTAGACTGTGCAATACTGATATGGGAATAAGCCACTTTTATTAATTAATATCATAATATGTGACAGTCAGACAGGTACATGGTCGTTTGCTGTTTTTATGCCAAATGGCAATAGTGGACAAACCTCTCTTGCTACAGACCTAAGGGGGTGGAATGAATACATATTGCTGTTTCAAGCACTCGCTACTATATAACATATGTATATCTTTTTTGTTGTACTCTTCCTTACGAAATTGCTTTACCTTATCTACAGATACAATACTTAAGCTCCGTGAAGAAAGCAAGCTCCTCAGGAAGGCTCACAATGATGTCCACATGCAGCTCCGCAATGCACAGGTAGATGGAATCCAATGATCATAATTGTTTGAGCAATTAACTCAGGAATTGTGTTTTTCATATTTAGCAGGGAAACTTGATGGGGGCAGGCATAAAGAAGTACAATTCTTAAAATCTAATTTAGCGACTGCTTTGGCAAATGCCAGAAAAATTAAAGTTGCTGCAGTTGAAAATGGAGTATATCAATTTGAGTAATTTAAATATTTCATTTCAGGACAAACGGTGAATCCAGAATACATACAAAATAGGGAGCACAGTGGTGAAAATTTACATAATGCATGCAATTTTAAACCCATTACAATTAATCAAACTTTTACTAATTAGATTGTTATATCATCATGTATATATTATACCTAGCATATTGGCTAAAATTAAACCTGTATACTAATTTGTACAATTGTACAGTGTTTAGGGAGTTGAAATACTCTGTGAATTTTCTCTTTTCCCCAAAGAGCTCTCAGAAATGCTGAGATTTACTCAGAGCTCAGCCTGCCAGTCACATTGCCCCATTGTACTAGACACTAAAGTAGGTCACAAACCCATAATCAGAACTCAGCAGGGTGGTGCATCTCCTTAAATAAATCATTTCTTTTGTGACCTTGGCACTTGCAAGCCAGACACTTTCTACAGTTCCATAACTCTCACAGGAGCTTTAACAGGGGAAAAGGAGATGAATGCAACCTTAAATCCTGGGCAGTCATGCTTCAGGGCTAAAAATACATGTTTAATAGAAATCTGCTGTATATAAGAATAATAGTCAGGTACAGCTCATATACAGCCGTCTGTGATGTACACAGGATTGCTGCTGAGGTGAGATGGCAAAGGACCTTGCTCAGGGGCATGTTTTGCTCTATTGCTGCAGAAGTTCAGCTTCCACGACTTTCAGTCAACAACTGACTAAAAATAATGGGAGTTGTAGTTCTACAGCAGGTAAAGGACAGGCAAAAGGAGGCATATCCAGCCTCATGCCCACACACTGTTGCTGAATTCCAGCACTTCCACAACACAAAGCTGTAAACAAAGAGGTGACCCTGTTTGAAACACAAAGGTTCTACATACAGTAACCATGACTGACCTGAACCCAAACCTAGTATTATTGGTTCAAGTGATTCAAGTTGTTCTTTGCTGAAAACTTGCTGAATCGAGTTTTTTCTTAAATAAGAAACTATTCCAGTTGCGAGTTCATTTGAAGTATAAAACACTCTAAAATTTGACCTTTGATAAATAACCCCCTAAATCAGTGCTGTCCGATTTCCGTGATACCAAGAGTTGGAATTTTTCTGGCCTACGTGGTGGAGGGCCAATGATGGAAGCCAGTGTTAACCACTCCCTATTTTTAAACCACACCCATGTTGCCACAAGATCATGTGCACATTAATTGTGGTAGCACACCAAAAAACCAAGTGGTTGGTGCTCACTGCAGGGATATCACTTATCACTCATATATGAAAAAGTTGGCATTTTAAGACATACCCTTAAATACATATTCCTCATCTTCCCCTGTGGGTAACACAGCAACCCCACCAGCACATAATTAAACACTTTAGGGGCCCCTAACAACAATTTTTAAATGCGAACAAACCCCTACCAGACTTATGATCCACAGACAGAGCAGGGCACTCACTTTCAGCATTTTGTATTAGGTGGGAACAGGTGAACTATGTAGGCACTTTCAGTCTGATTCTTAGGTGTGAACAGTACAGGGCTTTAGGGTGTGAATAATAGATGTGTTACAAGTGTGAACAATGCAGGAGTTTATAGTTTGAATTTGAGGTGTAAACAATGCAGGGGCCAGTTAATCTCTGTAGTGATACCTTTTTAAGAAGACACAGCAGGCAGACTTTCATGTAGGGGACCACACAAGGGAGGGTCTGTTGTGGCTGAGCAGTCTTAAACCTGAGCTGTGGACTGGAGAAAGCCACCCTAAATGTCCCTATTATCAACCTTTATCAAGGTTTGTGACAACAACACAAAAAAGGTATTGTAGTGCATGCATAACATTTGTACATGCATATCTGTATTGTCAACTCCAGAACTGTTGTACACATGATGTAACTGAAATTATAAGGGAACATTAGAATCCAACAATGCCTGGGAGATTTTGTTTCTGGCACCCTTGGTGAAGCAGAGTGGGGGTTCAGCCTGAAGACCAGTTAGGGGATGGTTTGGGGGAAATTTCCTTATATTCTCCTGGTTACAACTGAAAGGCTGAAGGTCAGTTAAGGTGATATTTGGGGTGAATATGTATTTTCTTCCATTGATGTTATATGGTGAGTGACTGATGCACCAATATTTGTCAATGTCTGCATCCGGTTTATGAGCTAAGAGGGACCCTGGCCAAAGGTTTTGACTTTCAAAGGGTGACCTGACCAATGGCCAGACCTTCAAAATATCTTGAACTGAAAAGGTCTGTCAGCCACTGATATAGAGACTCGAAACACTTAAAGCAACACCCAATCACCATTTCTCTCCAGAGATTATACAGGCCTTGATTTCCAGTCCTGACACTGCCACCGCAGTGCTACAGCTCAGAGGTTTAGAAAGAAGAGCTGCATTAAAGGAAAACTATACCCCCAAAAAGAATATTTAAGCTACAGTTTATATCATATGAAGTGGCATAATACAGAATATTATCAAACTGGAATATATATTTAAGTAAAAATTGCCCTTTTACATCTCTTGCTCTGAACCACCATTTTGTGATTGTCTGTGTTACCTCAGAAATCACCTGACCAGAAATACTACAACTCTAACAGGAAGAAATGTGGAAGCAAAAGACAGAACTGGCTCATGTGACCTAACAAGATCAGTTTGTTTGTGTGCACCGTGAATCATATGATCCCAGGGGGCTGCCTTTATTTTTTTAAAATAGCAGTTTTCTATTTATGATGAGTATGGTGCATACTACTAAAAAAGTATAATATTAAAAAGGATTATTTACATGAAGCAGGGTTTTACATATGAGCTTTTTTATGCAATATCTTTTTATAGAGACCTACATTGTTTGAGGGCTATAGTTTTCCTTTTTAAAGAATTGTTCAGTGTAAATAAAAATAAAAACTGGGTAGATAGATAGGATGTGCAAAATCACAAATGTGTCTAATAGAGTAAGTTAGCCAAAAATGTAATGTATAAAGGCTGGAGTGACTGGATGTCTAACATATTAGCCAGAACACTACTTCCTGCTATGCAGCTCTCTTGGTTTCCACTGATTGGTTACCAAGCAGTAACCAATCAGTGACTTGAGGGGGGGCACATGGGCCATAACTGATGCTTTTGAATCTGAGCTTAATGCTGAGGATCAATTGCAAACAGTTTTGTCCCAAAGTCACTAAGTAACCCACAGTTAGAGAGCTGAAAAGCAGGAAGTAGTGTTCTGTACTGTTAGACATCCAGTCAACATTAAATTTTTGGCTAACTAATTATATTAGAAACATTTTTTATTTTGCACAGCCTATCTATTTACCCAGTTTATTTTTGAACACTTAACTGTTGTCCTTTAATTGCAGGCTGTGCTAGAAGTCCAATTTCCGGCAACAGATTTGAAAGGCTGCAATATTCCTTCCATGTGCTCATTTGATTTTCTGTGCCATTAACATGATACCGTACCTGTTTTGCAAATACATAGCCGGCAGCAGCTCATTTAATGTTCTCTCTTTTGCAGTGTAAGCACAGTTACTAAATATTGGTGTTGGTTTACTCATGTGAAACCTGCGATGCTTTGCACCTTCCTCTTCAAGCATCTATTGGAAGCCAATAGTCTCCTCTGTATTGATCATTGAACCTCCCTGGCTCACTGCTCAAAATCCTTGTTATTTATACAGCATTCTAAAATAGAATCTAATCAGCCCCTGATATTCTAACATGTCTTGTTGTCTCTGTAATCCTTTCAATATGTATCAGTATTGATCCCTTCCTTCATTCCCTGCTTTTCTTATGCCCAGCTGAAACCTCTGTATCTTTTGTACCTGTTATACGTGTATATACTTATCCAAAAAGAACTCTACATTATTCATGTTGTTCTGCCGACGTCCAATCAGTGTGACCTTCCACTTTTTACTGTCTTACTTTTATGGTTTTCTGTGTGTCTCTGGGATATTTTACTCTGCTTTGTTAAATATTTCAAGTGCCACAGTAGCATTTTGTGCATATAAAGGCAAGAGGCCACTAATTAGGTGTATAGAGAACTCCATCTACTTCTGATAAGACTATATTGAGTGTTTTTTTTTTCCCCCTTTTATATCCGATTGTAAACTGTAATGGGCTATGTCAGTGCTGCATCAGCCAGTATTTGTTTGTATTGTAGTAGAGGAGGCACTTAATGAACAATCTCCCAAACAGATATGTAAAAAGGAGCCTATAATTAAGTGTTTGTAAACATATGAAAAGCGTAAGGCTATTCCTTAGGTATCTATTCCTATGTGTTTAGGAGATTGTTCTTTGAGTGCCTGCTCTACTACATCCCCTCCCATAGCTGAAGGTTCACAGCAGTGTACCTGAACCTCCTTCTAGAGTCCTGCGCGGGTCCATTTTTTGGGACCCATACGCAACCCGTACCCGCAACCCGCAAACCCGCAGAACCACCTACACGCACACGGAATTTCTACATGCAACCTGTAGGGTACCACAGGATCTTGCGGGTAACCCGCTGGTACCCCACCTGCTGCAAGACTCTACCTCCTCCTATATTTGGTGATTTAAAGGAATAGCTCAGTGTAAAAATATAAATAGATATGCTATGCACAACTTCCTGCTTTTCAGCTCTCTAACTCTGAGTTAGTCAGCGACTTTAAGGGGGGCCACATGGGACATAACTGTTCATTGAGTTTGCAATTGATCCTCAGCATTCATCTCAGATTCAAAAGCAAACAGCTCTGACCCATTTGGCCCTACCTCAAGTCTCTGATTGGTTACTGCCTGGTAACCAAACAGAGGAATCCAAGAGAGCTGAAAAGCAGGAAGTAGTGTTCTGGCTATTATGTTACACATCCAGTCACTCAAGCCTTTATACCAGGGGTGTCCAAACTACGGCCCGCGGGCCAAATGTGGCCCGATATCCATTTTTAGTTGGCCCGCAGCATGCCCCTCTAAAAGTCCCGGCAAGTTGCTCAGCAGCCAGGAAAAAAAAAGTTTCTAACTTTGCATCATTAGGGGGGACGGAGCCTACAGTGCTTCAGTGACTGAGATTCTGAGGAGTGAGCTAGAAGTCCTAAACTCCACCCTCCCATCCCCATGACTGGAATTTAGTGTAGTGTAGTGTGGGGAGGAGGATGCCGGTGCTGTTCATCAAGGCAGTGGCCTGCCTGTTACATGCTGTTTGTGCTGGAACTGTATGTGCATCTGATTATCTGTGACTGTGAGTAACTACTTCGTGCTTGACATTAAAAACATTTTTTTTATTTTGCACAGCCAGTTTTTATTTTTATACTGAACTCCACTTAACACTTAAGTGACCCTCCTCTATTTTGTAAATTGAGTATTTTTACACCTGTTGTACAGTGCTGCAAAATATATGGACACTACATGTGATAGTAATGCAAAAGGTTTTCCTATGTAGGAACGTGCTGTACAAATACAAAAAAAAAACAAAATGAAGACTTTGGAGTGGCCTAGTCAAAGTCCTGACCTGAATCCTATTGAGATGTTGTGGCATGACCTTAAAAAGGCGGTTCATGCTAGAAAACCCTCAAATAAAGCTGAATTACAACAATTCTGCAAAGATGAGTGGGCCAAAATTCCTCCAGAGCGCTGTAAAAGACTCGTTGCAAGTTATCGCAAACGCTTGATTGCAGTTATTGCTGCTAAGGGTGGCCCAACAAGTTATTAGGTTCAGGGGGCAATTACCTAAATAATAAAAATCCTCATTTAAAAACTGCATTTTGTGTTTACTTGTGTTATCTTTGACTAATAGTTAAATGTGTTTGATGATCAGAAACATTTTGTGTGACAAACATGCAAAAGAATAAGAAATCAGGAAGGGGGCAAATAGTTTTTCACACCACTGTAGGTGCCTGTAGAGATACATTTGGAGAAAACCAGAGGCCTGCTTGTGCTATACATCAGCAATTATTTATTGCCTCACTTATTGACTGACCTGTACTCCAAGGCATTGTCTACCCAAAAGCAGCAGAGGGTTGTCCAAACCAACCTTTGACTTTTTACAGATATTCTGATCAGAGTGGGGCCTGTATGAGGAAGGCAGCTAGTCTCATAGGACAGATCATGTCCTTTATTCATTACTATTTGACTTCAGAGAGAGATAAATATAAATGTATTTCCTTTATATATTATGTACATTCTATGCATATAAAATTGTGTCAATAGTAAATTGTTCTCTCTCCTTTTATAGATACTGATGCATATTTAACAGCATAGAGGTTTAAGCATCAGTAGGGGATTCTGTTCAGAGCACCATCTATGACTAGATTATGATTACTCTTTGGCTGATCTTTGCCCCCCTTGCTATTTTGAAAGCAAAATACCATTTGTGATTTTTGACTCTGGTGTATCTCTGCATGGGTTTCAGCAATACTGCAGCTAGTGTAGATCTGATATATGCAGTAATTTAAATGGGTAAACAAATGCAGTAGATTATTTTGATATAAGGGTAACATAAAAGTTTTTGCTTTTAAATTCCAACAGATATTGGAGAAATTCTCATGTATGTATTAAAATATTTCATTTACTCTTACGAAATGTCTAAAATATTAGTGCAATACTAGGAAACCTATAATGTCATCTTGTAGGCAGTATTCTTGGTGGTGCAGAAAGGCTGCCTCTAGGCTCAGTTCAAGCTGATATTAGACAGGCCTGGAGGAAATTAGTTATTTGCCAGTAGCCAGGTTTGCAATAAATTCCTGCTTTTCTTTTGCAATGTTGCCTACTCATCCTGCAAGGTTTTCTTTTGTTATTTCTCCCTTGAACATGAAAGCTAAATTGAGTCTTATTTAAATCATACAAGATTTTGTGGAGGTCCGTGACTTATTAAAACATGTAATTTGTTTCTGCTATTTTATTCTTTTTGTTTTTAGACGCAGATGGATGAATTCCGACAGCTTAAGGACGCATTGAAGAAAATGCCAAGTTTTAAGAACTCCGTTCCTGAAACTGAAAACCTGCAGTTGCCATCCAATAAACAGGTGTACTAATAAACCCATATTATATCTACTGTCCGTAGGAGAAGGTGCTACATTCCCAAAATGCATAAAACACACTATACCCCACACTTCCTTTAACCCTAATGATAGGGACATTGCGGGAACACTCTAATCAGGATATTACAGCACTTTGTTGGCCAGATAACTGCACAAAGGTTCTCTGAGCTCCAAGGTTCCATTAATAATAACCTGGCAGGGTTATTATGATTGGTTGCATTTATGAATCATTCCATGTATCTTGCCACATTGTGGTGTGTGCATGTTATTGGTGACTTTTGCCAAGATCTAGCTTGATGAGTTCCTGATTAAAGGTAACAGCTGACACTTGCTTATGTGTCTTGTGCTATGAGGTAGGCAGTTTGCATCCAGGCCGTGTGCACATTGCTAGGTTTGCAGCATAAATCAGGGCATATTGATCAAGCTGAGTATTGATATTAGGTGATCCGGTAGTTTTGTGTAATGTTCTGGGGTAAAAAAATCAACAACTGTTAGTTGAAAATGACATTGATCCATTGTGACTTTTATTTTCTTCATTCACTTGCATAGGTTATGTCATTCAAATAATTAAATGAAATAACTGTGTAAATAACCAGTACTAGTTACCAATGCTATTAAATGGTCATTAAGATGTGGTTTGTTCTGGCCAGTCACTCCATATAAATCCCAGATATGCATCTGAAATTGCTGGCTTATTAATACAGATACAATCCTCCCAAAGCATATAAAACTGTAAAGATAATATTGTTTGGGACATTGCTGCCATTCTGCTCTCTAACCTATCACACTGTCGTTGATCCTTAGGTTTCTCAGTTGAATGATGCACAGATACCTCAGAACCCCCTGGGAAATTATAGGTTTATGGCTGATCGGCCAATACCTGGAGTAGAAATGAAGAGGGTTACACATGGGCCTGTTCACAAACAGGACGGTGCTGTCTTTCAAAGTCCCTCAGAAGGGGTAACCCCTCGTGGATCATGGTCACAGAATGAGAGCATCAGTCACATAGTACGATTTGCTAGAACAGTAAACAGCCTGCAGAGTCTGAAAAAGGTAACGCTGTATCTATTGTTCTTTGTATATAGGAAGAGTTCAGCTTTGCTGTAAACTGTTCCTGGGTAATGTGATTGTCATCCTCTTAGTCTTGCACAGCTGTGTGTATGCTCAGTGTTCCCTAGGCATTTAACCCTACAAAACACTATTTTTGATGTAGAAATAAAGAGACCGTGGACAGACACAGAGTTTTGGACATGTAAAAGAAAGGCAATAACACAAGTACATCTCACATAGGAGGGATCAGATACAGAAAATGGTGATATGTTGCTCAAGTCTTACATTTTGTTTAGTTTTGTGCTGTAGTTGTCATGTTGCCTTGCATTGTGCCCCTGCAGGAAATTGCAACAATACATATATACAATTATACACAATTGTAATTGCTCACTACTGTGATTATGGCAGCCAAGCGTGGTTGTTGACTGAATATAAATGTTATCTTTATTTTCAGGCAACATTTCAGTGTCATTATACCCAATAGGAAGCAGCAAACAGAACATTTCCACAAAATACAATTCTATCCCCTAGAGTAGCAATACTCAAGGGTAAATTGCACCTCCTGGTTTTGTAGAGCTATTGCCCCCTTTGTCCCAGCAACCCATTACCTATTAAAAACATAACATTTTAAACATAACATTCAGAAAATTCTCATATCATGGAGTGCATGACTGGGATGTGAGATTCCAATTCCATTGCCCACTGATTTAGAAATAACTTTCAAATCCAGTACCCTCTTCAATAAATTTATGGCAATGTGTAAGCATTATTACATTATTTTTCTGCTTATTAAATTTTTCACATGTGGTAGTTTTAGTACTGCTTGCCTCCGTAAAAGGTAGGCACCCCCTTGTGATGGTATTCACTCAACTGATACCCCTGGCCGGTGATTCTATCAGTAGAAAACTGCACTAGTTTGAGGTTCTTCTAAGGGAGCACCTCAAAGTTACCTTCTTTCAGATTCTTCTTTCTTTGTACTGGTGTGCATGCACAGTAGAGTTAAAAGCTGAACTGTTTGTTTAAAAAAAAAAGCTTTCCTTTTCACTTTACTGCATATGCATGGGCACCAGGGTAGCGAAGAAAGAAGACATGTAAGAGGAGGTTCGCTCAGTGGTGCTCTATGAAAAAATCCCAGGCTGTTTTCTGCTAACAGGAGCACCAGACTAAGATATGAGTGAATATTGTCATTCTGATTTTCCTTCTCCTTTAAAGTATGCAGTAAAGATGACTCTGGCCTGCAGCAGCGCTGTTCATGCTTCCATTTCGGGACTGCTGTGGCACATAATGAGACCCATTGGTTGCCTGCAGTAACTGGAAGAATTGGAGACTCTCTGGCTTTGTAGAACATTTAGATTTAAAGTTCAGTATATGCTTTACTTCAGCTTACTTCTCCAACCTTATTACTAGAGTTTCTGCAGTGTACAAAATAAACCAGCATAAACTTCTGTGACTATCCTGCAGAGCCTTTGCAGTGTACTACAGAATTTCTCATTAAAGGTGTAGCTCACCTTGTTCAATGGAGTTTATTTACATAGGGTGCAGACCCTGTGCCTGGGGGAGCTGAGGACCCATAAGAAGAGACATGGGTGTTGCAGGTCACCTGCAATTGTGCAAAGAGGAGGCCTGAAAAAATCAGTTGACAATCCGTTGAAAAGCTGCTTAGAATAGGTCCATCTATAACATACTAGATGTTTATTTATTCATTGTATTTACAGGATGCAAACCAGCAAGTGATCCAGGAAACTGAAGAGAGGCAAGACATTGTGCCTGGGAATGAGTTTATTAGTGATTTGCCAGCTGTCCCGGGCAGAGAAAGGCTTATAATGAAGATTATGACTGCCAAGGAACAGGTGCCAATTCAGAGGTATGTGATTTAAGCCAATGCCCCCTCACTCTGTACAGAATTCATTCTCCTCTGAGCAGTGACTCAGACCATCATGTTGGTTAATTGTTTAACTGGATGCCTCGCTACAGAATAGATTTCAGGTTTATACGCACTCTCAAAGCTTCATCTTGAGAGATAATTGTCCTTATTGTTGCATTTTCCCTAATTAGACGTGCAATTTTGTCTGTATGACAGGGTAATTCATACAGCTAATCAGCACGATGCCATGATGGCTTAATTTTAGTATGAATAGTATTTTACCTCATCAGCATAATTTACTTTGATCAGTTATTTAAGAATCTGAATATTAAATGTAATTTGATTATAGTGATATTCTTTAAAAAACTTTACATTGGATAGAGCTAAGTCGTGGCCCTCCAGCTACAAGGCCAGCTACCTTTACCACAATGGTTGTCAATTTTTTTGAGTTTTAATTCCCACTGGAATGTCCAAACATTGGTCGCCCCCCCCTTAGCCAATGAAATAAGTACTGCTGTAGGAAAATATCAGTGTTAGTCACTCGCCAATAATGCCTAGAATAACCAAGCCAGCAAATACGTATACATCCCAATTCTCACTCTGAGCTGGATTCTCAGGTCTATCCAGGAGAGCAAATAGCTATTGTTCCTAATTTTTACCCTTGCTGACTTTCAGCTGAACCCCCTGCCACAGCTTTAGGTTCCCCCAGAGGGGCCAATTCCACTTTTGGGAACCACTTCATCCACTGTGAATTTTAAGACTGGTTACACATCTCTGTTCTACATATTGTATTCCAGCATTGTAGTAAAATAAGAACCTTTGCTTTAAAATTGTTTTATCATCATTTCCTTAAAGTTGATGTCCATAATTAAAAAAAAAAAAAAAA
>CM044443.1:94729557-94802636 GCA_024363595.1 Xenopus borealis
GGGGGGGGGGGGGGGCGCGGCAACCAGTGAGTAATAAGCAATGGCTTCAATAATCCACTAGTGCAGTGATTCTTATACATGGGTCTCCATGTCCCATTTCATAAAGTGAAATGTCGTGTTACAATTGGCCATAGTGAGTAAAATAAGGGGAATATTTAATACTAAACTCTCTCCCTGAGGCTGTTGTGTTGGCAGATACATTAGATAGTTTCTAGAAATGGTTGGATGCATTTTTAGAAAGTGAGTTAATACAGCCTTACTGAAATTAACTCCATTAACTTAGCAGAAAATTGATCCAGGGACTGGTCTGATTGTACTCTTGGGATCAGGAAGGGATTTTTATTTTCCCTCAGAGGCAAATTAAAGAGGCTTCACCTTTCTCTTGATCAATTAGCAGTTAGGCAGGTTTGACTTCAACAAAAAGGTTGTTGATGAATATCATCTCATTTGAGTTGCAAAGCAGACTCACAGACTTAATTTGGGTCCACTGTGATATAGATTACGAACTCAAGCATTAGTGTAAGCCACGTCTAAGGACAGCCCCCACCTGCAGAAAGAAATCTCTTCCACTGGAACCCTGGCAATTATAGGCCAGTAAGTTTGACATCCATGCTGGGCAAATTATTTAAAGGCTTGTTAAAGTGAAACTGACACGTTCCTATAAAAATCATATGAACGTGTCAGTATGAAGTAGACTCTGCACAAGAAATATTTCCCCGCAAAGCCCCCTAGCCTCACAAACCCTCGCTAACCTGACCCTCCTAAAAGATCTTCTGGTCGCTTCACTGACGCAGGGCTGGGGGCGGTGCGATCCTTCCATAGGCTGATTACGAATTAAAACAGGACTTCAGCCTATGGAAGGATCGTTCAGCCCCCAGCCCTGTGTCACTGAAGCAACCAGGAAGCGCAGTTAGCTATATGAACGTGTCGGCTCAGAAAGGTGCGCACGGCTGGGGGCTGTTTTGGGCAGCATTTTTATAAGAACGTGTCAGAATCACTTAAAGGGATCACATTCAAAATTTTGTCCTAGTGAATGGTATTATGAGCAGCAAGGATAATAGGATAATAAAGCATAGGTCATGTCAAACAAATGTGATTGCATTTTATGATGGTGTAAGTAAGATGCTGGACAGTGGAGGAGCAGTGGATGTGATTTATTTGGATTTAACCAAAGCGTTTGATATCGTACCTGTTCTCCTGCATTATATGATATGGATCAACCCAATATCGGCCCACCTCAATATGGGCATATCTGGGAGAGATACGCTCATTCGGCAATAGTGACAAACGAGCGGCTCTCCCTATATATGGCCACCTTAAACCAGGGCAGCTACGAGGATGATTATCTGACATTATTCCATCACACTTGTATATCTTTTATTTATGTTCCTGTGTACTTCTCTTACACAAGGGTCGGTGTTTGTGTAGCAGCAGTCATGGAGTACATAACTAAGTTCATTACTAAGTCTGTTTGCATATCAGTCTACTAGATAGCACAGGGTAAGTGACAAGTCCCAACCCTAGGTTGTAAGGCATGGCAGAGAGTAAAATCAACGTTCCTGCTTGGAACAGCAGGAGTGGAACCTAATGCCTTTATTCATTACTTTTAATTGAAAACCTTAAGGCTGCAGATCGCTATTTTTCCTTTTAATTAATCCGGCAGGGAAGTCTCTCTGGGCTTTGTCTGCCTTTGTATCTATGAGGAATAGAACGGCTGTTTGTGATTGGAGGAGCACATGAACACATCATTGCAGAGGTTACAGAGCTGTGTGGGAAGGTGCTGTCATTTTAATATATTGTGTAAACAACAGAGAGTAAGCTTGAGGCACCTTGATGACATATGTTAAATTTGTTCCATTTTGCTAGCCTCTCTCCTTGCTATCCTCAGAACCATTACTTGCAGTTGGTACAGTCATTATTGGTTTAAACTGATACAGTCATAAACAAGGTCCCTATTAAATAACTGAATTCTTTGAATGCTATTTTTTAAATTAGCAACCTAACAGTTGCATTGTAAAAGGAATATTTTTTTGTGTAAATGTAAAAAATTCAGTATGGCTGTGATTGGAGGGTGTGACACTCGTACCACATGTTTATTCAAATTTGCGTGGCCTTTGGAGGATAATCGATGTTCTACTTAACTTAAGGTGGCCATACACGGGCAGATAAAAGCTGCCGACAGACTGTGTCGGCAGCTTATCTGCCCGTGTGGGGGGCCCTCCGACGGGCTCTCCCGATCGATATCTGGCCGAAAGTCGGCCAGACGTCGATCGGGCAGGTTTAAAAATCCCGTCGGATCGCGGCCGCATCTGTTCGTTGATGCGGTCCCGCGATCCGACCGCCCATACTGATCCGAACGTTGGGCCCTAGGGCCCACGATCGGATCAGCCCGATATCGCCCACCTCAAGGTGGGCATATCGGGGAGAGATCCGCTCGTTTGTCAACATCGCCAAACGAGCGGATCTCTTCGTGTATGGCCACCTTTAGCCATGTTCCCTATGTTCATGAATGGGATATCATTGACTGAGATCACTTTATGCAACTTACAATGTACCCAATTCTCATATCAGTAAGTGATCTTCAGTGTAAAATTCATCACAAAGCACCCAGTGTGGGGTGGGTACCCTGTGCCACCCTAGAGTGCAGGGTACCTGATGTAATGGCCAGTCAGTACCTTGCAACTTGGGGCAGAAAACATGCGCTACACCTTGGAATTATAGCAGGGCAAGGGCTGTGCCTCAGGAAAAGGACAGTTTAAGATGACCATATAGGATACCTGGCTAAGTTACGTCTTATATTTGTCACAGATCTGCACATTTAGGTACTAGTCTTGCCATTTACTGTATAACCAGCTTTAGTTAGAGTTGTAAGGTGGAGCTCTAACATTAGTGGTAAATAAGTAAATATTAATACTGAAAATTTCTATTTTAAAACATTTTGCAATTGGGTTTTTTTGGTCTTTGAAATATGGTATTTCCTATTGTGCTATGGGCAACCTTGGTGTGAACTGCAGAGATCCAGTGGGCAGTCTGGTGTATTTTCCTAATGCTCCATATATTTCCTTTTTTTTTTTTTTTTTTTTTTTTTTTTTTTTTTTTATTTTTTGTGTTGATCACCTGATAAAGTACATGAAAAAGCACATTTACATCAATTCACTTGCATGACCACAAACTGAAACACTACGCAATGAAGCTGATTTCGTTTTGTGATGTTTTGTTCTTTTTGGTGCAGCTGGCAAGCTATTGTCAAAAAGGTGAATGCCAGGATGACAAAAGAAGACACCAGATTGGGGGCTAGTGATGATGCTGCCAAGCTGGAGATCAGTTATGCCAATGTACCTGTCGATAAATGGGACAAAGAGGCTGCACTTCCACCCAGTTACAAAAAGGCAGAAAATAATGAAGAACTGGAAATGGGTAGGGCTCTTTGATATTCTGCAACAAGAAAACAACTCTCGCATCAATATACCTTGTTCCGCCCACTCTTTATATAGATTGCCAGTATCTGTGTTTGTTATACAATGGCACATTCCCACATAGTTGCTTGTATAATAAGGCACAGATGTACAAAGCCATAAAGATGTTAAACGGGGCAATCGAATAACTGTAATGTGCTTGTGTGACGCCATAAAAATGCCTCAGTGGCTGTTAAGTCTATCCAAGCATCTTGTTTTATGGAGTAATTTGTAAAAGAGATTGTGCCATATTTTTAGAATGTTATACCTGGAGAGAACAAATACAGAATGGAAATTACTCTATTGCTCTTGCTGGGAATGGGTACAGGGAAAATCTTTTTTGAAAGTACTGTTATATTCCATTAATTTCACATAATAATAATATGTATTTATTTGCCAGATATTCCTTCCCAGCTCATATAGATGTTTACATTTTAGTGGATAATGCTATCTAGTTTGCCCAGCTGATTTACTTCCTGGACTGCTGCTATTTTGGGAGAATTCCTTAGGTGTGCCAACTTTTTACAGTATCTACCTATAATTTAAAATTTACTTTCTGTAAAATTCTCTGTCCTGAAGGAGATATATTCTCATTCATTATACACCCACCATCTAATGCCAGATGAGGCCTTTTGGCCCACCCAATAATCTGAGGTAAAACATAAGTAGTCAAATCACCACTCTCTGCCTGTAAGGGTCCGAAGGCTCATTATTAGTGCGGACCAAGGTGGAAGCAGTTCGTTCAAGCAAAGTTCAGAATACAAGAGGTACGGCAATAGAGAGGTCAAAGGCAAACGGTCAATCCAGGCAGAATAGGGTCAAATCGGTTTAAACAGGCAGAAGTCGGTACACAGGAATCAATAGAATAATAATATAGTCACACCCAGGAATGCACAAGCAAAACCTATAATTGGGCAAAGCTTACAGTCTGTAGGCTCCTTAAATAGTCCTCCTTTGGCGTCAAAATGGATGCAGTGATGTCATGATGCTCCCCCGTGTCCATTCTGACGCTGGGGTCCATTCCAATGCAGGCATCCAACCAGCGGGCGGGATGGCACTGGCGTCACAGCTCTATGCCCCGGAAGAACCACGTGGGAGGACTGGGCACCGCCATCTTGGATAGAAGAATAGGAGGAATGGTGGGATGGGTAAGTAGTTTCCCTTACAGTACCCCCCTCCTTATGGGAGGGGGGGCTCAGGACCACCATGACTCGGGCAAGACGGGAACTGCTTATGGAACCTTTGGATGAGAGGAGGAGCATGAACGTCAGACTTCCTTTCCCAGGAGCATTCCTCAGGACCGAACCCCTTCCATTCAACCAGGTACTGTAAGATACCTCTGGAAACTCCAGAATCCTTTTTACCTCGAACTCCTGGTGACCATCAACAATAACAGGAGTGGGAACAGAAGAAGAATCCATAGAAATCGCTGGCTTGAGACACATGGAAGACATTTGGAGCCCGTATCTCAGCAGGAGGAAGCTGTAAATGCACTGCCACTGGATTGATGATATTTAAAATAGGAAATGGGCCAATGAACTTGGGACCCAGTTTGGGAGTTGGTACTCTAAGATGAATATTCCTGGTGGATAGCCAGACATTATCGCCAAGAGAATATTGAGGAGAAGAAATTCTTCTTTTATGCGCAAATTTCTTTTCAGAAAGAGAACTTTTCAGTAGATTGACTTTGGTAGCGTGCTAGATAGCGGACATGTGAGCAGCTTGGTCATTAGAGGCAGGAACATTCGTTAGAAGAAGATCCTGAGGAAATGCCAGAGGATTCAGACCAGAAGACACAGAAGAAGGGGGGATCTTTCAGACAAGGCATGGAAGGCATTGTTGTGGGCAAATTCAGTTCAAGGGAGAAGGTCTGCCCAGTTGTTTTTACACAAGGGCTTTTTGTTCAAGGGCTTGATTGACTTTTTCAGTAACTCCATTAGACTGGAGATGATAAGCAGAAGAAAACTGAAGGGAAATGTTGAGAGCCTTACAAAATGGTCTCCTGAACTTAGAGACAAATTCAGAGCCTCTATCGGACACGATTTCAGACGGGAATCTGTGAAGATGAAAGATGTGCGGAATGAATAATTTAGACCGTTCTATGGCTGAAGGTAGCTTTCTTAGAGGTATTAAGTGGGCCATCTTGATAAACCTATTGATCACCACCCAGATAACAGTGTGCCCAAGGGAAATAGGAAAATCTATGATGAAACGAGAGGGAATGGGTAGAGGCAAGAGTAATCCCTTGGGAGGGGAGTGTTCAGATTTAGTAGCGCAGGTGGCACAGGAGGGCACAAAGTCCTTAACATCCTTTCGGAGAGAGAAGGCCACCAGACAAGACGAGATAACAATTCCATAGTCTTTCTAACTCCAGGATGGCCTGGCTTGCTTGGAGTTATGGGACTGACACAGAATGGTGTGACAAAGTTCTGGGGATACAAATGTGACTCCCAAGGGAGTATCGGTTGGAGCAGAAGATTGGGTATAAAGCTTCTGGAGAGTGCATCTGCTTTCTTGTTTCTGGAATCGGGACGAAACGAGATGACAAAATTGAATCAGGAAAAGAAGAGTGCCCAGCGTGAGTGTTTGGATATATTCAAGGTTCTTGTGATCTGTAAATATTGACACAGGAACTGTAGAACCTTCCAACAAATGTCTCCACTCTTCTAGAGCCAGCTTGATTGCCAGTAGCTTGCGGTTTCCCACATCATAATTCTGTTCAGGAGGTGAGAATTTTTTGGAAAAGAAAGCACAAGGATGTAATTTTCCATCACCCGGAAGTCGTTGAGATAACACGGCACCAGCTCCAATATCCTAAGCATCGACCTCAATAATAAATGGCAGAAGAGGATCCACCTCCAATAGCTCTCAGAGCGAGTTTTTCCTAACATTGTTTACTCCAACTGAGTCCTACCTCCACTCCAAGCTCTTTCCACCATGGCTGGTACTAGGGGAAGGCAGAAGAGGCAAGTGACTGGGGTGAAAATTTGAGGGGTTCTGGGCATGTACCTCTTCTGCCTGCATTTCCCTAGTTCAGGCACTGGAGGGTCTCAATTGCTAGCAAAAGAAATGTGCTCAGGCCCTTTCCAGGTCCTGCATCTAGGATGCCCATCTAACTTGGTCTTGTCCTACTTCCCACACCAGCCACCCTTTGGGGTCCAAAGAAAGAAACTTTACAGTATAAAGACAAGGGAATGCTGACACCCCCTGGTCAAACTACTAAACTACCAGGAAAACACTTTCACCTGGACAGGGAAACGGCTCCTACTCCAACCGCAAAAACAAGACCAGCCCTTACGGGCACTGCTTGAAGTAAAGCGGAGCAGAACTTTCCTTCTTATTCTTCCTATCAAGTAGCAGTTAAACATTTTTCTTTTGCTCCTACTTCGCCAATAGGACAAATTGCTTTTCATTTACTCTTTTGACAATTTTGTAAGAATGAATCTCCGTTATTAACTTGACTGGTATTAAAGTCCCCCAAAAACGGTTGTGATAGAAATGCCCTAGAGCCATTCTGGTTAAATCTTAGAAATGCAGTACCCTTCAGAGCCAATGACAAAGTAATGCAAGGGTTAGTTAAGGCAGTAGTGGCATTGCAGAAAAAAAGCTTCCCCTGGTACGTTTAATAGTTGAATTTCAATTTATTTTGAACTGGAACAGCACAATTTAGTTGTCGGCACTAAAGGAGTGGACCCCTCATTTCTCTTTAGGAGCGCAACTGAGGTAATTGTTTGTGTTGGGGAGGATTGGTGTTACCAGAGCACATAATAAGGTACAGCAGGGGTCAGTAGTGGTGCAGTGTTCCCAGAACACATAACAATGCAGTTCATACATCAGTACAATGCCAGGGAAACCCAATATGGTACTGCATGCAGGCGGTGGGGGCTCAGTACAGGTACAGTACAGTGGGGCTACAGCAAGAGAGCAACAAAACTGGGAATCTGGAATCAGAGATTAAATCTCCATCTTAATTTTAATATGTACAATATTACCTATATCAAGGAGTTCCAAAACTGGGGCAAGGTAAATATTCCAGCACCCTATGGAAACACCATGGTGGAGTTACTGAATCTCTTGCCTTTATTTCTCCTGTTGCACTGAGCACTGCTGGAGACAGAGTAATAGGACGACATGGCGTACGTGTTTCTTTCCCTTGATGTACGTGTTTAGTGGAGGGTGGAAAATAACCTCTGCAATGAATAATTGAATCATCTTCTCACAGATGCCGGGATGATTGACAGAGAAGAAAACCTGCAGTCTCCAAAGCAGCACGTCGTACAGGAGCCACTGGTAAGAGTGAGCCATTACCATGCAGCACTGCATTTTACCTCGCTGACCAACCACCGTGCTCTGTTCATTCCTACCTCATTGAGATTCAGCTGATACGAGACCCAAACCAAGATGTACAGGGGTGGGGGTTAATCCTTACTGATGCCATCCAAGATTATTACAGAGATTTCATTTTATGCTTTCGCAATTTTCTCATGTTGTTTTTCTATTGCTGGGTTTTTATTTTCATTTTTCATTTTTTAAGTGACAGCTTACTCAAATAAATTATAATTGGAGAACGTGCTAATGGTGACAAAGAATAAGGAAGGACACATCTAGTCATACCTGTAGAGCTCATGATGTGACTATGGGTGGAGATAGCTTGCTTGGGTAAGATAAGGGCAACCTACATACATACTCTGGATAGGCCAGACAGGGTTCCCCTCAGGATGGTGAAACTGCATGGTTGGAGGCTTGCCCATCTCACCCTTGTTGGAGATGCATGAATGTTGGGAACTGGCAGAACAAGCTTGGATTGTGCAGATAGGAAGAATATGTGCCCTTAAAAAGGTTTTCATAGTAGCCCATCTCTTTTTCTACAGGTTCCAGATGATGCCGCTGATCCAGCCAAAGATCCCAACAATCAGGGGGAAGATGAGTTTGAGGAGGCTGAGGTAGATCGGCCTGAATTTATTCATAAAGCAGCTGCTGCAGAGCCGCCAGTTCAGCCTCTGGCAGCAAAGGTACATTTGTCAGTGTGAACAGTAAACAACTACATTATCTCTATGAGATGTTAAAGGACAAGGAAAGATTACTTCACTAGGGTGTGCCCATGGCCATATTTACTGTACCATATAGGCACCCAAGGGTTCTAACTGTATAGAAAAGCTCCTAAATCCAGGGATCAAACATAAAAGGGGTGTGCTGCTGGTGTTGGCAGCAATGCTGGCTGTTAATACAGCCCTGGATGAGCCAATATGTTAAGCAACCCCCCCCCCCAGCTGTAGGAAATACGGAAATACATTGAATTACATAGCTAATGTTAGCACATTAGGGGCTTAGAAACAATTCCAAAATTATCAGAACATCTGGGCCGTTTTTATTCCACATTTAAAATTTGACAAAAAACTGCAAACTTGGATTCTTATCTCATTTGGTAGGGAATTTGGTATGTGGCCAAAGTCTAACATTTGTATTTCAACATTTGAATTTCACATTTCATTCCTTTGTTTGAAACACTGCAGCAGAGTAGTGGTCTTTAATCCACAGCTGTTTCTGTTTTCCTACCAACTCATTGGGCTGTCCTTGTAATCCTGTATATAAGCTACAGCTGGAGGGCCACAGGTTAACCATCACTGATTTTAAAAACTTGTCTTTTTGTAGTAATCTTAGCATCCCATTAGAACAGCAAGCAAAAATGCACAATAAGTTAAAAGTTATCAAACCAGGTCATTATCTTGTGCTGTGCCGCCACTACAGAACCCCTGTGTAATTTCTACCTGAAACCTCTGAGGACCACACAGTTAGCTTGTTACCTGTGCATCACTTTCCCATTCTTTCTGGTTGGGAAGGGATTTCTGTTGATGTGTGACCTATTCTTTTCACTCATACTTGTGGCAGGTGGCACATGAAGCTGAGAGATCCAGAGAAGAACCAGAAGACCACTACCAGGATGACCAAGAACAAGACCTTGTATGTTTCCAGGTTTTAAAGGGGTGGGAGTTAAAGTGATTTTAAGAGCAATGTGAAAGACCATGGGTAGAACAATTGGCCCTATGCCTCACATCCCATTAGTCTTAATCTGACAGGGATGAGGGGCAGCTACATTGGTAGTGCAGAAAGCATAGTTTTGGTTGCTGCACTAGCACCACATATCTGAAATAGGCACCATTTAGCAGGGCAAGCTTTTTACTGCCCATGTAAAGTGGTGCAAAGGATCTCACCTTGTGTTATGCCAGGAGCACTGCATACAATGGGGTATTGGGTTTGCTAACACCTGAGACTCACGACTGGCAAGTTTGGCATTTTAATTGAGCTGTTACTGTTAAATACTCATGGCTCAAGTCAAAGCATGATTGTTCTTTATGTACTCGCATGCTCTCTTGAAATGCTACACAATCTTCTGATTGATGTACAGACATCCGGCTTAGCTTCATTTATAGATTTGACTGGGTTAGTATCTCGTGAAAGTCAAATGCTTCATTAAGTATACATCGATAATGGTCAATATAAATAAATATATACACAGGTATGGGATCCCTTATACTACTGACACCAATGTGGGTTTTTTTTGTTTTTTTTTTTTTTAATCCTCTGGCCACCAATTTTTTATTTTAATACTCTACAGGCCCCTGCACCAATTTTTTAAAAAATATTTTTTTTTTGGGGCCCCAATTTTTTTTTTTAACTTGTCGGGGGGGCCTGACCACCAATTTTTTTAAAAAAAAACTATTTTTTTGGGGCCCCAATTTTTTATTTAACTTGTCGGGGGGCCTGACCACCAATTTTTAAAAAAAAGTTTTATAGGGGGCCCTGGCACCAATGTTTTTTAATGGGGGGGCCTGGCGCCAAATTTTTTTTTTTAACTTATAAGGGAGCCTTGGGGGAGTTACGTTTTTAGCGCTGATGTCTGTGTGGTCTTTTAACTTTGATGTGGAGTGGCCAGGGATAAGGGACGGGGCTTGGGTGCCAGGGTGGGTGGGGCCCAGGGGGCCCCGAAAATTTTGTTGTGCGGGGCCCCGTGATTTCTAATGGTGGCCCTGGGTACAGGTGTTACTTTGCTAGCAAAGGCGATGTACACTAGCGTTGCTTTGCACTCTAATGCCAGGCTAATTTTCGCTCTGCTAGTGGACGTAACTCCGCAAATTTACTAAGATGTGGATGTTTTCAGACTTGCTTTCGCCAGCTCTGACCTGAAGAGCATTGGAGTGCATATGACTTCCTCAATCTTCAGTCACTTACATATAACATTTTGAGTGGAATATGGTCTAAGTCCAAAAAACACTGGTGTCTTTTAATTTTTTCAGGGTGTTAGGCTGCAAAAGGCATAAAATTTCCCCCCATATGTTTTCTATCTTATGGCACATGGGCTTATGTGTAGGATATTAAAACTACTATATTGACTTTATTAAGGGTTCCTTGGCATGCCTAGTTATCAGTGTAAATGTAATGTATTCGATGTAACATAAATAGCTCCATTCCACTTTAAATATCCTGCCGTATGCAAATTAGTCTGAGCGCAAGAACTCAAGCGAAGTTGCGCTAGTGCATTTTTGCTTTGATTTGCTCGCTCTGCTGAATTAACACTAGTAAAAATTCGCCAGAATTTGTCGCCGGGGAAGATACTTCGCTATTTAGTAAATTAGTGTTGTCTCAGTGAATTGTGCGAGGTGTTGCGGAGTCACTGGCGAATTTGCACTCCTTAGTAAATTTTAACCATAGAGTTCATTTAAAGCAAATTGTTTGAATTATTTGATATGATTTTCTTTTTCTCTGTTATAATGAAACATAACTGCCTACATCAATATTGGTGACAGTCCTTTTGGGCATTTTATACAGAAAAACCCCTTGCCTCACAGCAGAAAATGAGCTGTTCCCGATACAGTATAAAGTACAACTAATGGCGCCCCCCCCCATAGACTTTAGCTTATACTTCAGCCCCCCCAACAGTGGGTAGCACAATATTGTGCCACCTTATTGCCCTGCTGCCTTAAGCTCTTCTTTATCACATGTCTCCCCTCTGGCACAGGCAGGTGCCCTGCTGAAGACTGCCCTGATTTTGGTTTGAAGCCAGATTCCTCCTCAACAAACACATTCAGGTCACCTTGGATAAGCAGGCAGCCTTGACTCCGACAGTGAAAACTGAAGCTTTTGATCCTCTGGGGATATTTCCTTCAGATTCTCTGCTAGAGGAAGCCTGTCTGTCTGCACATCATTACAGCTCCAGTGAGGAGCTTCCGTGAGTTTTATCTGTTCTAAACAAGACCTTGTGAATCAGTGCAATCAGATATGACATTGCACATTTCTTAGTTTGAGTGCCGTGTTTAGAAACTTTCATGAGGCTGGTGGAAGAAAATCCATGTATAGCACCTTAAAGGGAACTGCACCGTTTGTACAAGTAGCAGATATTGTCCATGTATTTCCCTATAAGTACACAATAAGGTCATGCAGTAGCTTAAGGTGGCCATACACGGACCAATAAAAGCTGCCGACAGACTAAGTCGGCAGCTTATTGGCCCGTGTGTGCGGCCCTCCGACGGGCTTTACCGATCGATATCTGGCCAATAGGGTTGGACTCTCCTGTCTGAAGAAGTGTGAATCTCCTGGTGATGTCATCCAGGGAATATTTCCACCAACCTGTTTTGTTTTTCATAATAGTTCTATACAACATTGTACAGCAATTGCTACTGTATGTATAATATTTGACTGGCTTGCAGCGGCAGACTGTGCCCCCTAGAGCTCACCAGAGAAAATATCAGTTGCCCACCATAACAAAGTATAGATGCATTAATATGAACAATCACAGAACCCCTTGTTGATTATAATAAAGAGCAATGTGGTTGGGAGTTGCGCCAGACCACATTACCTTCACACTTGCAACCCCTGAGAAGCTGTGACTTTGTACTCACGTAGTGCTGACAACTGACAGCTGTGTGCTCATATGTCTCCAGGTCTGTAGCAAGCTTTTTTATTTTTATAGGTGAATTTTGTTGGCTTCGGCACAATGACTTGGGTCAAGCATAATTTTTACTGGTCAAACAGGTAAAAATACTGAATTTCAAAATGGATTATTGTGAGTGCCTCCAAGAGAAATAATAAAGCAATAAGTAAAACATTTGAAAAATGTATTTAAGACATGACAGACAAACCTGACGCGTTTCGTGCCTATAGGAGCAACCTATACGAGCAGCCCATATGCACAACACATATATCATGTATATATCATAAATATACATATATCAACACATAGATCATGCAGCTTAGTTACCATGAAGTACAAGCTACTGTTTTATTATAAAAGAGAAAAAGGAAATAGTTTTTTTTTTTTTTTGCTTAAAATGGACTGTATGGTAAATGGCCTTCCTGTAAGTCAGAACTTTCTGGATAATGGGTTTCCAGACAAGGGATCCCATACCTGTAATAGCACACAGATGACAAAGAGTAAAAATGAAGTCAATAAAAATGAAACATACCCTGTTTCTCAAAAGTTGGTTTTACTTCGTCAGCGTATTATGAATGCTTTGTATGAACAAAATACTTCTCTCTGGATTGTACTTCTTTCATAAATTTAAAGGTATACTGTTGCGGGAAAACTTATTTTTTTTCAAAACACACCGTTAATGTACTGCTCCTGCACTTAAATCCTTTTTAAAGGAGCAAACAGGTTTTTTATATTTAATTTGAAATTTGACATTGTTAGTTTCCCTGGAGCCCTCCGGTCACGTGACTTGTGCTCGGATAAGCATTTCTCTTTTATACCAACCAGTGAGCAGCCTTGCAATATTCTGCATCGGGAGGGGGGTATATGTACATGACATTATTAGCTCTTTAGACCCAGATTTTGTTGGGTTAAGTACAGAGAAAAATGCACAGATAAACACAACAAGCCATTGTTCCAGGGAAGGCTGCTGTGTTCTTGGGTTTTCTCTCATCTCTTTTATTTCTTCTGACAGGAGGAACATGGAGGGGAGCTTGACAACGGGGATGATTTGGATGAAGATCACAAAAGGGCAGATGCCCAGGATATAAAAAGCAAGAGAGATGACTATTACTGACTTGTGTTCTCAACTCCAGCACTGAGATAGAGAAGGAAAGAGGATGAAGTGGCCCTTAGGGCAGTGCTGTATGTTATTGTATGCACTGTGTAGAGGACACTCTGGGGATGCTGCCGGACAGAATACTGCTTCTAGGGACAGGAGCCTGACACTCTGCAAGCACAGCATGGAGCCTCCTTTATTATACTGGACTGTGGCCAGACCACTCAGAGACTGATGGTTCTATTAACCCACGTGCTTTCACTTTGTTTCTCACCGTGGAGAAAGATCTCTTATCCCTGCAGGCAGTCTTGCTCTGTTGAACTTGTGCCTGCATTTTTTTTTTCTAGGGATGTCAAGACCAGCAAAGCCATTATTGCAAAAATGAACCTTTAAGTGTTGTCTGTCTGTTCTGAATTATTCTCCAATACACACCATTTTTTCAACACTGTAAACATGTCTTACACGTATGACCGCTGCAGTCATACAGACATCAGAGTGTGCCATATCACATACAAGCGTGCCCTATGTTTGCATTTAAACAGCCACTAGATGTAGCAAAGTACAGCAGATTCCAGACACCCATTGCACCCATCTGGCCATCACCGCAGGTTTTTAAAAGGGCTTCTGAATCACTGCTGTTCTTATGGCACTGACCAGTCAGTAATATAGTTATAAGTGCCACGTCACTTATCTGGATAAGTCCATTCCAAGCCAGCAGTGCTGTAGCCTGGAGTAGAGCTACATTCATGGGTTCCAAAGTGATGCAAATGCCTAGAGCTTAACATAGTACCCAGGAAGAGTAGCAAAGGATAGATACTGAAGGGCAAGATTGTTGATGATTCTGTGCAACTCCAGCACCAACCAAGAAGCCAATGCTGCTGAAGAATACTGGGACCTCCACTGGTCCCTGTATACTCCTGGAACCCAACAGCATGCAAAAAAAGGGGTATTGGCCACCAAAATCAAAGTTGTAATATTTATTGTAGATTCAAAAAAAGCAGCAATATCTCCATCGGCCCTTCGCATTTCGTGCCCTCCAAGGCACTTAATCATGGGCTTTAACTTCCAGGAAGTAGGCATTTATAGGAGACAACCAATAGAAAACAAGATACAAAACATACTTAAATTCAAAGAATATCTCTTTAATGGACACATTTTCTTAAATAGATACAATCTCAGAAATTATATATTTATATATATATATATATATTATATATATATATATACATACGAATACTCTATACAAAAACAATTTACTATCTATATACATCATATATACAACCCAAAGACTGAATGATGAGGGAGAGTATTCATTGAACATATATTCCAAACCCTAGAGCTGCAAATACATTAAGACTGATTTGAAAACACTAGATTAGCACCTCATGTGGCACTGCAGTCTCTGCTGAAGTCCTTAGCACAATCACCAAGCAGGCTCGCTCTCAAAATGTAAATCTTATGCCAAATTCTAAGCACTTTAAGCATAGAAATTCACATTCTGCTTACAAAGACAAATCTATTTTTTTAAACCGGATATAAATCTGTACCGTCTGTGTATGCTGTGTGTAATTCACTTAGCTGCTGTGTATTTGTGAGACGACCCAGGCCAGTTTAGCTAATCATTGAATGTAGATGAGGTCATTCTGTTCTGCCCTGAGCAAATGGATTAATTCCAATTACTCTGCTACACTGTGACATCCTTCTTCTAATACTACCTTTTTACTTGGCTTCATTACTAAAGTACCCACAATGCAACATGTCCAGCTTTTTTTGTGTTGTTTTTCTTTGCCCACTACTGTCTGGAATAAAATACTGGCGGTTACAGGCTGCCACGTAATGGGACACATTAGACGCCCCTTAGACATCTGTTACTGTACATAAAAAGGAATGCCTGTGCTTAGTTCTCATGGCAGGCATTCAGTACAGTATTGTTCCTTCAGCTGACATAATGTTCAGAGCTTCAGACAAGTGCTAAATGAATGGTGCCCTGTGGCCACAATTTTGCATCCATTACAGTCACATTAAAAAAATTAAAGTGATTTAAAGTAATAAAAATATGATATGATGATAAAACTGCTGTGTAATAATGGGGGGCAGCCATTCCAATAATAAAAGGCTCAGGTTACACAGTAGATAAGCTCTGTAGAACATAATGGTGTTATCTGTTATCCACTATTTAACCTGTGCCATATTGTCTTTTTTCATCTTCAGCAGCTTGTTTATATGAACTATAGTAGTGTTTCTGAAGCAAACACATCAGTTTTACCAGTGCAGGACAACACTATATGATATTGTCATTACTTTAAAAAACTTTAATTTTTTTTGGTGTTACTGTTTCTTTAAGTACATTATAGAATGGCTAATTCTAAGCAACTTTTCAATTGGCTTTTTTTATTGTTTTTTAATTATTTGCCTTCTTCTGACACTTTCCAGCTTTCTAATGGAGGTTGCTGACACCATCTAAAAACTCTAAAAATGCTCTGTAAGGCTACACATGCATTATTATTGTTAATTTTTATTACTCATCTTTCTATTCAGCCCCTCTTCTATTCATATTCCAGTCTCTTATTCATATCAATGCATGGTTGCTAGGGTAATTTGGAGCCTAGCATCCAGACTGCTGAAATTGCAAAATGGAGAGCTGTTGAAAAAAAAAAAAGGAAACCAATTGCAAATTATCTCAGGTCACTCTCTACATCAGATTAAGGGGCTGTATTATCAACGGTAGAGTTAAAAATTCAAATTTTTTTCTATGGGCAAAACTGTCAAATTCAACTAATTCAATTTATGAGATTTATCATACTCTGGCCCATTAAGAATTGAGTGCAAGGAGACTACACTCTGGTATATGTATAATATGGATGTTCATACCTTAAGTCTGCTAAAAAATCATAACCATTAAAAAAACAAGGCATAAAAAGGCAAAAAGCACAGTAAACATGAATATTATGGATTAAATACACTGTTTTGTTTGTAAGATTTTCCCAAAGACATAAAGCAGTGACCAAGCTTTTCCAATAAGCAGGGCACATATTGCCTTTAAGTCTGCCATTGTAATTTGTTCCTTAATTGACACCGAAACAAACTGATTGGTTAATAATAACAAATGCCAGGCCTTGGGGTATTCATTCCCTTGTAACAATGGAGCGGCTGTCTCAGAGCGATACACAAGGTTACTGGTTAGGGAGCAAGGAATTTTGTCTTTTTCATGTTGTTTCATGGTTTAATCCATAAAGACAGCATTACAGTGGGTGTGTTCTTTAAAAATAAATTATAATATGGAAAACAATTTAATGGCTGCCACTGACCGGCTATTTGTGTACAGACTCTCTCTGAACTTTAACTGTCCCTAATATAATATCTATTGCACACAACAGAGCCCCAGTGTTGTTGTTCCGGCCCACAATTCAAACAGCCCTATGGCATAAATCAGGGGTGTCCAACCTGCGGCCCAGCTTGAAACGCTTGGTTCCTGAGGAAACATTGTGTTGCAAAGGATATAGGAGTAGGCAGGAGGGGGGACTCTACCCAGTTAGTAGTAATAATAATATAATAATAAGTCTATTTAATATCCAGGTGTCCCATATTCCAGTGTATAGCTCCATCTGGTTTATCCAACTGGTATTGTAGTTCTTTTCCATGAATTTTCTTTACTTTTACAAATCAAAAGTGTTTGTGTATTTCATGTGTGGCCCCAGACAACTTTTCTTTTTCCAATGTGGCCCAGGGAAGCCAAAAGGTAGGACACCCCTGCAGGTCAGGACTGAGAATCAAAATAGGCCCTGGCATTTCTGGTACACAGAGGACCAATCATCCCACTTACAGGCCCAAACAGCCTCCTCCAGCCCACTGAATTTTGACTTTCTATGGCAACTTATAGCAGCCCATCTGGCATTTGCCCTAACCCACAGATTGCCAGTCCGGGCCTGCACCCCTGGCATAAAATGTGACCACATAAAGAGGTTGTTCACCTTTCAATTAACTTTAAGTATGAAGCAGAGGGTGATATTTTTGCAATTGGTTTTTATTTTTAGTGTTTTTTTGAGTTATTTAGCTTTTTATTCAGCAGCTTTAGTTCAGCAAGCTGGTTGCAAGGGCCCTAATTACTCTAGCAACCAAGCATTGATTTGAATAAGACACTAGTATATGAATAGGAGAGGGCATTGATTGAAAGATTAGTGATTAAAAAGTAACAAATACAATGCATTTTGTAGCCCTACAGAGCATTTTTAGATGGGGGTCAGTGACCCTCATTTGAAAACTGGAAAAGGCAAATAATTAACAAAATAAATAAATAATGGAGACCAATTGAAAAGTAGCTTAAAATTGGCCACTCTATAACATACTAAATGTTAACTTAAAGCCACCCCTTTATCATCATCATTGGGTATTTACCGGCCCTCCATATCCATCCAGCTCCAGGTAGTTGATGATCAGTGCAAGTTCAGCTCCAGTCCAGTCCAGCAGGAACAGAGCATGGGATGGGGTGATGCAAGTACAGGGTTTAGCAAGAGGGTTGTTCTTTTGCATTGCCTTTCATTTTATGGGGTCTTTGGAGACAAATAAGTTCAATATGTTGCTAAGTATTTGAACCTTCAGAAGTCAACAATAAGCACAGAAAGTGCAGCCAATGAATTTGATTTTATATTAGAAAAATGTCCTACTAAGAGCAGAAAAAACTCTCTTAAATGATCCAGCTGAAGGGTTATGGCTTCTTGTGCTCAGTGAACAAGCTGCTTTATCCAAAATACAAAAAGTGTTGCGCACAGATATTGTGCAAATATTGCTCCAGCTCCCATCATAATCGGTCCTATTACTAAGGCATGCGGGGACGTACAATTCAGCAGCATCAGGGTTGTATATTTTAAGGGCTCAATAATTACGCCTTTTACCTATTGATTTAGCTAAGGCTTTTTTTTTTCATTACTTGCATTAAACAGAGCAAAATCTGCTTTGGAAACCAAATTAGCAGTCCGCTGAGAAGCCTGTCTATGGTGAACTGATCCTTATTCCAAACCCTCAAAAAGCTACAGCTGGGGGAAAGGAAAGGTTTGTTTATACAAAGGGCTTTTCAGTGGACTGGAAATTCCCTCGCTCGTTTCATAGATAGGCAATAGTGCAGGTTGAGATAAAATGGACCCGCAGCACAACTGACCCACTCAACATGAACCCACCCGCCACCTCCCCTCTATATCCTGATGATGTCACAAAAGGGGCAGGGCAAGCGCAAGGGTATGAAAAAGAATGCTGGAAGCAGGAAGCCAGCAACCTGTAACAGTTGTGTTGAAGTTGGCCTGAACCTGCCGGGTCCTGCAGATATCGGGCCTGCCTGCACATCACTAATAGGCAGTATCCATTCCTGTTAGGGCTGCCCTTAATTGTGTTTAGGGCTGGATTTTTTTTGACCTGTGCAAGTGACTACTACCAGCAAATACTGGCTAACAACACCTGATATTGTCTGCAATGAAAGTCACCTTGAGACTTAATTTTATTATATTGAGGATGCCACTACCAGATACAATGATTTGGACTAACATTGGCCAACCATTTATGCTTTTAGACTGGAAGCAGGGGCGTTCAAAGGAAACAGACCCTGAAGTTATAGGGGCCCCTAATGAGCAAGTCCAATATACATTTATTAGGTTAGAACTACACAGATGATTTTGGTCAGTCTTCGGGGCATTCGACGCTGGGCGACAAAACGCATGCGACAAGGCAAGTAATAGAAAGTCGGATGGTGTTATTTCCCTAATACATATATATAACAGGACTACCTCTCAATATCTTGTAGGCCCTAAAATGTTTTGCTGTGTTGCCCAGTAACATCTAGTTACGGAACTGACTGGAAGTAAAACATTAAGTCCTTTTAAATAAAAGAGTCGACATGATGATGAGGGTATGTACTTTCTGAGAGTCCTTATCCATCAGTCAGCTGTGCCCTTGTGCCTTATCAATAATTTCCCTGCTGAGCCTTCAGTTTTCATGCCATTAGCCAACCAGTCTCTGGAGTGCCATTTAACTCTGCTGTGTAACAGAATGACTCTGCGCTTGGGTCACTTGCTTTACCGCAAAAGCCATTTTATGATCTAACAGGCTTGCTTGTCACAAAACAGATGTATTTCCCCAAGGACTCCCCTTATAAGGCACAATGACATTTACCAGAGCATATAAAATATCACATGCTGGTAGGGCCACTGAAAAACACATATTAAGTAAATGCAGCCCTCAAAGCCATTAAAACACTGGCTGGATACATTCAGTCTCTGAACATATATGGTAATATTAGTTGACATTTTTAGGGCATTAAAGTTGCACCCCATCAAAGTCTAAGGGCCACAATGATAACTCCTTGTAAATGTAATTTTCCCCTTTGAGGAGGTGCTCCCTATATAAATGCCTGGCATAGGAATGAGAGTCAGAAATCCACTGGTAGCATACAGTAATTTAGTTAAAATTGAGCCCTTAATGCCAGGAACTACATGTATGTATGTATGTATGTATATATGAACCCGGATAAGGGATCTGTCCATACAGGGTCGGACTTGGGCCCACTGGGACTGCTGTCCAGACAACGTTGGCCCAACAGGTTTCCATTAAGATCGGATCGGACTGGAAATATGTGGGTTCTGAGGGGCTGCTATAAGGTGACATGGAAATTCAGTATTTAGTGAGCTGGTAAAGGACTGTTTGGGTCTCTGTGAACCTGAAATACCAGGGCCTATTTTGTCTCTAAGTCCAGGCCTACATTGATCATATCAGGCAAAGATCTGCTTGTGTAGTGACCTCTAATGGGATCATCATGTGAAAGCCCAGATTAACCCATTGATCAGAGATTTCCTTTCATTGCTCTATCTATTAGACTGATCAAAGCAAATTACTGCACTGGGACACATTTGGACAGTGTTAGTAAATGAAAACTTTGTCCCTTGTGAGGCAGGTGGGACTCCACTTTATAGAGACTATATAATGCTATAGAGACTATATAATGCTATAGAGACTATATAATGCTATAGAGACTATATAATGCTATAGAGACTATATAATGTGCTCAGGGTCGGACTGACCTACTGGTGTACCAGGGGGAAACCTGCTGGACTCCACTCACTGCTCACAGCCTGCCTTCACCACTGCTGCATGTTGCCCTGGTGGGATCCCAACGGTGCACAGCCCACCTTCCTTCTAGCCCCTGCCCTCTCTTCAGCCTTAGGGGCCCCCTGGCAGCTCACTTTGGGACGGAGAACTCTTTTAGAAGTCGGCAGTTTGTTCCACTGCGGAATGCATGGACCCTTCACCCTGCTTGGCTGCCTGGTCATCACCCCACTGGCCTGCCACACATGTCCTCTTGCTGGGTCCACACACTCATTAATCTGCTCATCCCCCCTGTCCATCAACTATTGGGACGTGCCTGTTTTGCAGTGTGTGACTGAAACACACAGCCATTTTGAATTTCTCTTTTTGCTGGAGGCAGAGGCGGCAAGGAGCATGAGAAATAAGAAACGTGAGTGCACAAGGTAATGCTTCCAAACTATTCATTTTCTGCAGTGATCTTCCTGGCATGTCTGGCGTTAACATGCTGATTAGCCATTCCTTGCTGGCATATCCGGGGTTACTATGCTCATTGGCTATTTCTTGCTGGCATTTCTGAGGTTAATATGCTCATTATCTATTTCTTATTATCATGTCCAGGGTTAATAGTCTGATAGGCCATTTCTTACTGTCATGTCTGTCTAATATGCTTTCATACCTGTGTACATGGGGAGGGGCTAACAAAAGCTATGAAGGGCAGTAACAGCGGTTTGGCGGGCCCCTGGAATGAGATTGGGCCCCAGGTACCCCAGTCCAACACTGAATGTACAGTATTAAAAAGGAGTTGAGCATATGGCACTGGATCACTTTGGTGCAGGAACTCGGGAGTATTTAGAGCAGCCCAGGTGCTGTTATTCTGCCACTGTATAAATAACATGCCTTTGCTGAGATATCCAAGAATACCATGTAATTAGGGTGATAATGATCCAATCCAGGCATCTTTGATACCTTGATTTCATGTTGGCATTTAGTGTGGAGCAATTAGCTTTGAATCCAATTTAGAACTGGATCATTATCACTGTAACATCATGGCGGTTAGCTGAGGTCTCTCTGCCTCTGAGCATAAGATATAAGATACAGTAGTTGTTATGGCTTTGCTGCTGTGTGTGTGCAGTGTGTCTGTACCAAGTGAGTATATGTTTGTCTGCTTCCCTGCAAACTTATGATGCATCTGGGGATGCACCGAATGCACTATTTTGGATTTGCTTGAACCCCCCCCCCCCCGAATCCATTGCGGTAGATTAGATCGAAAACTGAACCAAATCTGAATCTGCATATTTTTTACTTCCTTGTTGTGTGACAAAAAGTCATGTGATTTCCCTCCCTGCTTCCAATTTCCATATGCAAATTAGGATTCAGTTCAGCAGGGCAGAAAGATTCGGTCGAATCCGAATCCTGCTGAAAAAGCCCGAATCCTGAACAAAATCCTGGATTCGGTGCATCCTTAGTTGCATCACGTCTCATAGGCTGCGAAAACTCTGAAACACTCACCTAATGAGATATAGCAACATTATTCATTTATTAATATTAGGGATGCACCGAATCCACTATTTTGGATTCGGCCGAACACCCGAATCCTTCCCAAAAGATTTGGCTGAATACCGAACCGAATCTGAACCCTAATTTGCATATGCAAATTAGGTGGGGGAAGGGGAAAACATTTTTTACTTCCTTGTTTTGTGCTTAAAAAGTCACATGATTTCCCTCCCTGGCACTAATTTGCATATGCAAATTAGGATACGGATTCGGTTCGGCCAGGCAGAAGGATTCGGTTCGGCCAGGCAGAAGGATTCGGCTGAATCCTGCTGAAAAAGGCTGAATCCTGGCCGAATGCCGAACCGAATCCTGCATTTGGTGCATCCCTAATTAATATCAATTTAACAAATATTACAAAGTGTATAAATAAAAGCCAATATTTATTTTCACCATGCCATATATCAAATTAAAATCACAGTTAAAAACAAATAGCGCTGCGCATGGACGAGGGATCCCTCACTTATATTTTTAGCCCTATACATATATATGTCGTGTACATGCTGGTTTGTCCTTGCAATTTGGCCTATGTTGGGGAAACCACCGAAAAGGTGAGGGACAGGTTTTCCCAACATAGATCAACTATCAACACGGGTAATAGATCTCTCCCTGTCTCTAGACATTGTTTGGAGAAGGGACATACTTCAGATGATTTAAAATTTAAAGTGATTCAGCACATTGTGCCTCCCAGGAGAGGAGGCAACCGGATTTTGCAATTAAAAAAAACAGAGGTTAAGTGGATTGATAGGTTGGGCACACTGTCCCCGGGAGGACTTAATAGAGATTTTGATTTACATTTATTTCTGTGAAATTTTTCATGTAATAATCTGTTTCTTATTTTTTGTATTCAAAAGTACCCCAAATTGTTGTATGATATTGATGAAAGCTTAAATCAGTTCCTTGTTAACTAATTATCTGTGAAGAAGACATTTACATGGTTAGAGTCTTTATAACACAAATGTATACTAATTTGGTTGCTACGGTTATTTCTTAGTAACCCGAGGGCGGAGTGATGTGCCTGCTTACGCGCTGGTCCACCCCCTATTAGAGGTGCGTCATCGCAGTGACCGGACACGCCACTTCCGTCATCTCGGGGCAAGTGATACAGCACAATGGAGTCCTAAGCCGCGTGTACACGAGATATACGCTTGAGAAAGGGAAATGTATTCCTGAAACGTCACGTGGGTGTTACAGCGCTGCAGTTTGGTTTGGACTCAGTCAGATAAGTGACTTTTACAACGAAATGTGCAATTTGGCTATGATGTCTGCTTCTTTTTTAAACAAGCTAATAAATGCTACGTTTTAATAATTACAAAACGGCTAATCTGTGAAGGTGTGCAACGCAGTTGGATTATTTATATATATATATATATATATATATATATCAATTTATGTAAGATTATATTAGTAGCTAAATTAGTTAGAGACAAAAAAAACCATCTGTCTCTAAATGTTCAGTCACATCTTATTATATCAGATAATTCGTTTTTAATTGTTCTCATGGAGTGTGTGGCTATCCCGCCAATATAGGCCAAGGCAATCCCAAAAGGGTTCATTGTTCCTGAAGTATCACCAGGTAAATATTTGGCAAAAAGTAGGGAAATCCAAATTATAGTTGTTGGTATAGTGTGTGCGTTCTTAAGGTTAGCGCTTGCAAAAGATATTCAATCCGGTCAAAGTAATGTAATCATTCAAACTCCAAAAATTACTCCACACCCGGCCACTCCATCATACTGTATTATTAACATGTATTTCTATAGCGCCAACTTGTTGCGTAGCGCTGTACTGTATGACCCAAGCTCAAATGAAAATGATACCGACCGTTTGTTGCAATCTTCTCCATGCAGAACTAATTTAGCTGCATCTCTATGTTGCACTCTAGATCCATGTTGCACATTATCAATATCCCATATAAAGGCCCCCCCTTTTCAGCGCAGCTGTTTCGCCACTACTCATGGCTTTGTACAATCTCTTTGTCCAAATTTCCTAATACAGGTAAGGGACCTGTTATCCAGAATGCTTGGGACCTGGGGTTTTGCTGAAAAAATTGCTCTTTCCATAATCTGGGATCTTCCTACCTTAAGTCTACTAGAATATCTTGTAAACATTAAATAAAACCAATAGGCTGATTTTGTTTCCAATAAGGAATAATTATCTTAGTTGGGATCAAGTACAATGTACTGTTTTATTATTACCGAGAAAAAGGAAATTGTTTTGAAAAATTTGGATTATTTGGATAAAATGGGGGTCTATGGGAGATGGCCTTTCTGTAATTCGGAACATTCTGGATAACAGCTTTTCTGATAGAAGATCCCTTACGAGTACATGGAATATCTTTTATAAGTTACAAGTTTAAATTTGCATTGGCTGCAGCAAACATCCCATGTGTCTTGTTGTGTTCATATTGTTACACTTGGATGTTGCTCAGGGACAGTTCAATAAAACTAAACTAAGCTGAAGCAACAGAATCCCAATAAGTGTGGATCCATCCAATACTTAAAGTAGAAGTTACTGGAGCTTACAAGCAAAACCGGTCCCTGCCCAAAGATGATTGTTTTTACACACCCATATACTGAAACTGTTTGGCAGTCAGAAAACTCAACCAGCTCTATACTCCCAAACCTCTTCCCATCAGCCACTTCTGTACTCCCATAGACATGAAGGCAGGACTTGTTGACTGGAATGGCTTTACTTTCTGAGCAGACAGCTCTGGTGCAATAGCTGTGCCACAAACATACAGATGATATTATTATTAGCAGCCGTCATATAACAGAATGACTCTATTCAGTCTGAGATTGCATTGCATGATTCCTCAGAACCTATCGATATTCCTAGTGGAAATTAAGTGTTTCAGTGTGGCATGAACTGGTAGCATTCACCTGTTCCAACAAAAGAATTCATTACATCAAATGAGGTTTGGCAGCCGAGAGGAATTTGATGAGCTTCATCACTCCTAATCAGCCTGGAGTGTGTGGGGAGGGAGGCTATTGGTCGATTGGAAGCCATTCTGTACAAGTAGGAGTCAAATAAAGCGGGGGAATGGTTTTCTAGGAAGCGGTGAGTCATCTAGACTGAGTGCTTTCATGAAACTATAGCAACCCTGCTTTGTACCTCATTGTGGACCCTGCAGGGCTCTCGTCTCAGGGACTGCATGCATTAGTACAACAGTCAGGTTCCTGTAATGTGGGGGCGCAATTCTTACTGCGTAAAATAGACTCAACCTGCTCAGAGATTGGCAGCACGGCTTTACAAAGAACTGAGCAGCAAGTTGAGCTTACATTTCCACCTTAGAATATTAACTGGCTCAAGGCTCTTTAATCTGGGCAAATGGCAAGTTTCCATCTAACCTGCTGCAAAAGGAAAATTTATTATTTGTCCAATACACTTTCATTCTACAGTCCTTAGCTGATGATTGGTAAATGTTCATGATTGGTAAATTCACATTTTTTTAGTGATGGGATGGAACCAATGTGTTTTTTAAAGGGTTGGTTTACCTTTAAGTTAACGTTCACTGTGTTATAGAATGGTCAGTTCTAAGCAACTTTTCAATTGGTCTGACTCTTTCCAGCTTTGACCCAATCTAAAAACAAATGCTCTGTAAGGCTACAAATGTATACTTATTGCTCCTTGTAATTGCTCATCTTTATTATTCAGGCCCTGTCCTATTCATATTCCAGTCTCTCATGCAAATCAGTGCATGGTTGCTAGGGGAATTTGTGCCCTAGCAACCATATTGGTGAAATTGCAAACTGGAGAGCTGCTGAATAAAAAGCTAAGTGAGTCAAAAACCAAAAAAATTAAAACCAATTGCAAATTGTCTGAGAATATCACTCTCTATATCATGCTAAAATTGAACAACCCATTTATTAATAATATAGATCAGTGCTGTCCAACTGGCAGCCCATGAAGTGATGCTCCCTGTGTGTGTGCCATACTCTGCCTACCCTATGCTCCTAGTGTGTACCATACTCTGTCTGCCCTATGCTCCCTGTGTACCATACTATGTCTGCCCTATACTACTTGTGTGTGCAATACTCTGCCTACCCTATGCTCCCTGTGTGTACCATACTCTGCCTGCCCTATGCTCCCTGTGTACCATACTCTGCACACTGCTCCTTGTGTGTGCAATACTCTGCCTGCCCTGTGCTCCCTGTGTGTGCCATACTGTACTAGCCCTATGCTCCCTGTGTGTGCTATACTGTACTAGCCCTATGCTCCCTGTGTGTGCCATACTCTGTCTGGTAACGGAACTAGGTGGGGGTGGGCCTGCAGCTGGGCCCCCACCCTCCTCCGTGACTAACTTCTGTGCCGCTACAGCCAATTCCAGCCAGCTGCAGCGGGCGCAAGACTGCCTTGGGGGCCCTGCGGAGTGCGGGCCCTGGCCCAGTTGCACCCCGTGCTCCCCCAGTACTTACGCCCCTGACTCTGTCTGTGGGATGTGAGTCTGCTGGGTGTTAGTTAGAATTTGGATACACTTGTTAGGGGTCTCCACGGTGTTTAATCATGTGCTGAGGGCATTGTGTTCTCCACAGGGGAGGATGAGACATATGGATTTAAGGGTATGTTTTAATATGACATAAGAAACGTGTTTTGCATATGAGTGATAAGTGATATCCCTGCAGTGAGCACCAACCATTTGTTTTTTTTTTGGTGTGCTACCACAATTAATGTGCACATGGTCTTAAATGTTCTGGTGGGAACATGGGTGTGCTTTAAAGTGGGTACATTGTAAAAACAGAGAGTGGGCAACAACTTTTTCAGGGTGTAGGTCCCACAGCAGCCACTTATTGCTGGATATGCAGACCAATTTCAACTTCTCTTTTTCATAAACAACCTTGGTTTTCATATTGGACACATGCTAAGACACTATAATACAGCAACCAACTCTGCAGAATGCCAGGATATAGTCCAACAGCACAAGCAAAATTAAGTGCCATTAACTGTGCTGTTGTGGGGCGATTCTTAGTTTATTGAGTTGCAAAAGACATAGGCATAGATGGAACACTTTCGGATACCAGGTGCCTTCTTTATAAAACTGCATGTCCCACAACAGCAGGTGTGCTAAAATCTCAGTTGTTACATATTAAATGTAATGCTATTTTACAAATTTAGAAGGGTATTGGACTCGCGGCAAAGGCACTCTATTTCCTTCCCTAAAACCTGTCCTGATAAGTCTTGAACTCACAACTGACTGTATAATGACATTGATTATTAAGCTAATTGTGCATATTTATTGATGGGCAGCTAGGCTCCAGAGAGCAAGAAGCGTAAACTAATTGGACTAGAACTGACCTTTGAAGCAACAGTGTAACCCTTCCCTCAATGTGACCTAAATATCCAAATCCAAAAGGAGAAAATTGGAGAGGTTTAACTGTGACATATTCAAGTCTGACTTAGATATGCAGCATTCCATTGCTACTATAGACAGCATCTCCTGCACGATTCATGCTCTTTTACAGCCAGTCCACCTAAAATAGACTATTGTACCAACTGCTACTATAGGTACAGGCTCTCCCTACTATACCTGATATCCCACAGTCACACTCCCTTCCCAGAGACTATTATCCTACTGCTACTATAGGCAACATCTCTCCCTACTATAACTGCTATTCCACAGCCACAGTCCCATCCTTGAGAGTATTATCCCACTGTTACTATAGGCACCATCTCTCCCTACTATACCTGCCATCCCACAGTCACGGTCCCTTCCCAGAGACTATTATCCCACTTCTACAATAGGCACCATATCCAGTAACGTAACTCGAGGGGGGTGGCCCTGGTGCGGGACGTGCAGCTGGGCCCCCCACCCCCTCCGTACCAGATTATCTGCCCTGAAATTGGCCGCTGCGGCCAGAAAGCGGCAGTGTGTGAGATGCTGGAGGTGGGGGCCCTGCTCCCTCTGTAGTTCTGCCACGGATCATATCTCTCTACTATACCTGATATCCCACAGCTACAGTCCCTTACCAGAGACTATTCTCCCCATTGCTACTATAGGCACCATCTGTCCCTACAAT
Organism: Xenopus borealis; assembly: GCA_024363595.1. Classification (NCBI taxonomy): domain Eukaryota; kingdom Metazoa; phylum Chordata; class Amphibia; order Anura; family Pipidae; genus Xenopus; species Xenopus borealis. Next base: position 94,757,671 of record CM044443.1, read on the forward strand.
ACCTGCTATCCCACAGTCATGGTCCCTTGCCCAGAGACTATTATCCACTGCTACTATAGGCATTTTTACAGTTGTACCTAGGTTTATTAGCTGCCATACTGGATACTTTATAGTGAGGCTTTCCTCGTAGGCAACAGTAGCAGAAGTAAAGCCTTTGGAGTGGGGCTGCTGTACGTGCAGGTTGTGCAAGTGAAATTACAGCCCCCATCAATTTTTACAAAAGAGTCGGTATAAGAGTTTCCTCCCGACTCCCGACAGTAGTACTAGTGAAAATGAAATCCTACTGATAAATGTGCTGTTCCTTTCTTACAGTTTGTCCTAGTTTCATTGTTAATCACCTTTCCTTTGAGGACGTTATTCCTCCTCATTGTGAGTGTTAATAAGAAGTAATAAGAAAGTAACGGTTGACAGAACCAGTGCCAATGGTTGTCAAGGCTGGACACAGAGAGCCCGTGTGGGTTAATCGCATGCGAGTGCCAGTGATGAGCAGCTGTAAGGGTTAAGGGCTTTCTATTGGCCGCCAGGAGGAGCAGCAGCGCAGAGCCAGTCGCTCGCAGGCTACACACACACACACAGAGAAGACGCAGCGTTGGTTGGTTGAACTTAGGATTTCAGATAGGACTGGCACAGAGTGCTGATGTGGGCACGCAGCAGGGGGACAAGTTAGCCGGCTTCTTAGGCTACTTGACCAGATGCTGAGCAAATGTCACCCACACGCTGATCACACGCTGCTTTGCTAAGTCACCTTCAATGTGTAAGGGCATGCGAATGGAACTATCCCACTGACACCCGCCTCTAACGCCTGACTTTAACACCCGCCGCTTGCTTGCACCGTCGCTCTCTTCCACGCTGCTCCTCTTCATGACCGCTCTGAGCGATTTCTCCTGTCATCGACATGATCCGCACTGTGGTTTCCCTGCTGCTATTGACTGTGTTGGACTGGGGCACCCCGGCTGTTGGAAGAATGCAGAAGGTTGCTGGGGGTCAGGCCTGGAGGGTCCCTCCTCAGGTGTTGGTGACAGGACTGCCGCCCCCCGTACTGCAGCGCTACCGAAGGGAAGTATTTGTTGTCGGTAATAAATCGGGCCGGGGGAAGAAGCAAGAGCCCGCTGACATCATCTGCCCATATAAAGTCATAGCAGAGGGAAAGCCCCGGGACATTTGCTTCAGGACCACGGACAGCTCCTTCCATTGCGATCCAAGTAAATGCAAAGCGTTCCGCTCGGACTCCGGCTCCTTGTTGGCCAATGTGCTGAGCAACAGCAGCGTCCTCCTGCAATGGCGCCCCCCACAGGCCCAGGCTCACACTGTCAGAGGCTTTCTCTTTAACTGCTCCTGGAATGGGACTTTCACTCGCTTCCAGTGCGACACTGTCCATCTTGGCAGCCACTGCACAGATTACCTGCTCACCCACGTGCACGACAGTGTCAGGTACAGGATCTGCCTGAAAACGCTTTACACCAACAGGACGTCTGGGCAGGAGTGCGTGGAATTTAGCGTGGAGCCCGTGGGGATGCAGGATATTGTCATTGCTATGACTGCAGTGGGGGGTTCAATCTGTGTGATGCTGGTCATCATATGTCTCTTAGTGGCCTATATTACTGAAAACCTTATGCACCCTGCCTTCACTCACCCCCCTGCCAAAACAGGCTCATAACAGGCCACAATGCTGCTACTTTAGTTCATGTTGGTCTGTATTTCTTAGAACCACTGATTTCTGTCAGACGTCCAGCCTGCAGGCCTTCTGCTGTTGTTGCTCTACTACAACTCCTGTCATTCACCAAGGCTTCTGGGACATTCAGAAAGAGTTATAGTTCCAACAGCTGGAGGGCTGCAGGTTTAACAGTCCATGTCTTTGTGTGAAAACAAATGAAAGTTGCCAGTCCTGTTTCTGCAGATGACTCAGTGCTCATTTAGTAGCAGAATGCTGACCTGCATTAAAGGGGTTGTTCACCTTTCAGATGACTTTTAGTATGATTTAGAGAGTGTAAAGGTTTGGAGATGTTGCCAAATGAGCGGATCTTGAGGTGGGCAATATCCGGTGATCCGATCGTTGGTCCCTAGGAGTTACAGGGGGTCAGATCGCAGGATTGCATCAAGGAACAGATGCGACTGTGATCCAACAGGATTTTTAGTCCTGTCCAATCGACATCTGGCCGATATCGATCAGATAAGCCCGTCGGAGGGCCCCACGCACGGCAGATAAGCTGCCAACTCAGTCTGTCGGCATCTTTTATTGGCCCCTGTATGGCCACCTTTATTCTGAGACAATTTGCAACGGGTTTTAATTTTCCGCTATTTGCTTTTTATTCAGCAGCTGTTCAATCTGCATTTTAAACAATCTGGTAGCTAGGGTCCAAATTGCCCTAGCAACCATGCACTGATTTGAATAAGAGACTGGTATATGAATAGGAGAGCCTGAATAGAAAGACGATTAATAAAAATGAGCAATAACAATACATTTGTAGCCTTACAGAGCATTTGCTTTTTAGAAAGGGGGTCAGTGACACCCATTTGAAATCTGCAAAGAATCAGAAGAAAAAGGAATATACTGTAACTTTAAAAAATAAAAACCAATTAAAAAGTTGCTTAGAATTGGTCATTCTGTAACATACTAGTTACTTTAAAGGTGAACCACCCCTTTAATCCACTGAAAGCAATCCTGTAGTGACATAATTATGTATTAGAGGAGGTTGAAACATGTACATCAAGTGTTTTGCCCAAATAAATCCTGCCTAGCTGCTAGCTGATCCAAAAGACAAAAGCCTCAGAGGGGGGAAAATCCTTCCTGACTCCCAACAGGACAATGGGATCAGTCCCTTTGTACTAAGAGTTCATTTGAGAAACCCTATATTTTATAATTTGCTTAAAAGGCATCCAACCCTTTTATTAATTCTAATGCATCTGTCATGACAACCACTTCAAGGAGAAAACTTAAAAAAATAAAATTAAGGTAGAAAAAAAAAAAAAAAAAAAAAAAAAAAAAAAAAAAAAAAAAAAAAATAAATAAATAAAAAAATATATATATATATATATATATATCAGTACTATTGCTGGAAATACAGAGAGTAACTGCATACAAAGAGAAGAGCCCTGCTATTGGAGTGGGCCAATCAAAATTAAACTGCACTTTAGAGGCTATGATTTGGCACTTTTTAGGACATGAGTCTGTATGTGTTTTATGTGAAGTGCAAGAGATTCTGAAGCCCAGCAGCTGTTTTATATGTACAGCTTCCAAAGGGCCCTCTTAGCATGTCATTGACCTTTATTTTATGCATTCTTTAAACATACATGTCTTGCATTAAGATATATTCAAAAAGAAAAATGCATGCTGAACTCACAAAAACACTTGCATTTTAGAATGTGTGTTCAGCATGCTTTGCGATAGAGGAAAATTCAAAAGCCTTTTTTAAGGGCCTAAGCTTGTAACATGGTCCTGAATAGTTGTAGTTTAACAGTAGCTGGATGGACTTCCTTATCTACTATTGTCTGACAATAAGGGGCAGATTTACAAAATTCGTGTAAATAATTCGAAGTTCGATCGAATTTACAAAATTTGATTGGTCAAATTTTAGAATATGCAAATTAGGCAAATTCGACCATCCAATTTGTAAATTTGATCGAATAGATCGAATAAAAATCTATCTATTCTACTAGTCGAATTTCCCCTTAAAATTTGTATTCGATTTAACCTGGCAAAGTGCTTTTGTTGAATTTAGATCGACTATTCAACATTCAATCGAAGGGTTAAAATCGTTTGAATCAATCGATTTAATCGATCAATCGAATTTTTACTATTCGATAGTTCGACAAATCAAATAGCAGTAAAATCCTTCAAATTCGACAATTCTGCCCCTAAGAGAAAGTTGTCTATTTTTCTGTAGGTGTCCAAAATAAATAATAGAATAAATGATACTACTATACACGTATAAATGGGACAACATTACCCCTCTGCGGCCTGTATCATCACAGTGCAGGTTGAAGGCAAAGAAAAACCATAATAGCAATCAAATGTAGAAACTCGGCAATCCATTGCACAAAGAGGGAATGTTTGTAGCTGTGAGTGTGATGAGCCGTGGAGTTTAAGGATTAACATATTCCTAGCGGTTTTTGCTTGGTGCAGAAAACGCATACAAAAAAAAATATGCTGCACATTTAAATTAAATGCAATTATATTCATTGGTTTATACTACATTTTTTTTTTCATTTCTAATCTGAATTTTGAATATGCTTTATCGGTATAATATAAAACAAGCACATAAATATAAGGAGAGACATGCGTTCTAGACAGACAACCATAAAGGGCAACATAAATGATCACTGTGTGTTATCTACAACAATGTCCCATGTGTATAAAGCATGGAGTACATTTGTGAGACGTATGGAAATGGTTCCAAAGACTGAAGACAGGTTTAATGAAAGGATTAGGGTGATTATTGTCACCCTACATACACACATCCATGCACATACACATACTCACAATATGTGGTTAAATGTAGTTTTCAAGCTGCATTTCTGAATGTTTCAGATGCTCAGATGGAAAGAAAACTGTGGGGTGCAGCCAATGTTTCATTTTATAATATTTCCTTATATAATCTTGCTATTGTTTCCTGTTTTGGATTAAATAGAAAGGAACACAAAGGCTCAGTTAGTATATCAGGGTTGCTGATGACCCACTGCCCTGGAATCTATGTACTGGTGGAGCTGGCAGGCTTGTGTGAAACACAGCAACCACTATCCGTTGTAAGAGAATAAATGGTGCTGCACATCATTTAGTGCTGAAATGTCTCAGGTGGGTCCAGCATAACCACATTTTATAATTCTACCAGCACATACAACCTGGAACTGGAACTATTGGCCATAACATACCAAAGGAGACACTTTTTAATGAAATCTGTATTGCCCAGCGACTGTTAGACAGCAGTTACCAAACTAAAGATGTTTCTCTGCCAACTGGCCTTGAGCCAATGCCTTTAATGGGGAGAAATCTTAGCAGTTTCTGCAGCAATTTATTTAACATAATGCAGAGAACCTACTAATTGGTCAATATGTAAAATCTGTTGTTAGTAAAATCAAATGATACACATGCTTCTGGTTACAATGAAATATACAGGCTATATTGTCTTCATCTAAACTCCCATGTATATACAGAATGTTTATATAGAGCCCAAAAGCATCTTCACTTCCTCCTTATATATGAATACATATATATACATATAGGGATGGCGCGAACCGCCGCAAAAAAGTTCGCGGACGCGTTCGCGAACTTGCGACAAACGCGCGAACGGTTCGCGAACGTCGCAAACCCCATAGACTTCAATGGGAAGGCGAACTTTAAAAGCTAAAAAAGACATTTCTGGCCAGAAAAATGATTTTAAAGTTGTTTAAAGGGTGCAACGACCTGGACAGTGGCATGCCAGAGGGGGATCAAGGGAAAAGAACAATCCATTATTTTCTTATGTCAAAAGTGTTACAAAGTAACTTACCTGCACCTGTTAGCTGTTCTGGACTCTCTGCCAAAAGCCAAGTTCAAATCTTTGCTTCTTTTTCTGGCTGTTCAGTGAGGCAAAAAAAATGTGCCAAATTGACGCGAACCCAAAATGCGAACGTCGCGCGACGTTCGCGAACTTCCGGCGAGCGTGAACAGCGGATGTTCGCGCGAACAAGTTCGCCGGCGAACAGTTCGCGCCATCCCTATATACATATACAGCCAGAGGGGCTGCTGTAAGGTGCCATAGACAGTAACTATTTAGTGGGTTGGTGGGAGGCTGTTTGGGACTATTTTAAAACCCAGTCCATACCTGACACTATATATGGTAGTGAAAATACTTTCCATTTGTGTACATTAATCTAAAAACTTGGCTGACCAATTACATTTGTTTTAAAATAAACAAAATTTTAATTCATTTTCTAATGACATTTAAGTATCTTCATGCCTACTTAGATTTTAGTATCCAATATTCATGCATAATTATTATATTATATGTGTTTTTGTTAGGGCAGCACATTTAAACTGGTATGCTTTATTTAAATATGCCTGGATTCTTTATAAATGTTCTGTTCATGATGAGACATTGTCACAAGTGAGCCACAAAGCATTGGATTATAATTATTCAAAATAAAGTGCTAATTATTCATGCTGTTTTTCAATTTTAATTACCCAGAAATTGATTGGAGCAACAGTACTGCCAGGACAGTTAATGGTAATACATAGTTACATTGTTAAATTGGGTTGAAAAAAGACAAAGTCCATCAAGTTCAACCCCTCCAAATTAAAACCCAGCATACACACACACACACACCCCTCCACTATTTCACACAAACCATATATGCCCATAGCTATACTAACTGTAGAGTTTAGTATCAAAATAGCCTTTGATATTATGTCTTTCCAAAAAATCATCCAAGCCCCTTTTGAAAGCATCAACAGAATCAGCCATCACAACATCCCCCGGCAGTACATTCCACAACCTCACTGTCCTGACTGTGAAGAACCACCTACGCTGCTTCAAATGAAAGTCCTTTTCTTCTAGTCTGAAGGGGTGGCCTCTGGTGCGGTGATCCTCTTTATGGGTAAAAAGGTCCCCTGATATTTGTCTATAATGTCCTCTAATGTATTTGTAAAGTGTAATCATATCCCCTCGCAAGCGCCTTTTTTTCAAAGAAAACAACCCAGACCTCGACAGTCTACCCTCATAATTTAAGTCTTCCATTCCTAACCAGTTTAGTTTATAAACTTGGAACAAGTGGCTTAATATAGCAGTAAGAAGTTAATGGGAATGAAGAGAAAGGCATTTAAAAGTCTGTGGGGGCAGAAGCCGTGTTTAACAAATATAAAAACTGTAATAAATGTTATAAAGCAGCAATCCGGAAGGCAAAGATTGGAAATGAGGAGCGCATAGTGGCAGAGGCTATGACTAACCCCAAAATGTGTTTTTAAAGTATATTAATAGTAAAAAGATGCTGATCACTGTGGAACTGCAGCTCCCTAGAATGCAGCTGGGCGGCATACTGTCCATGACATTTTGCAGCCCTAGGCCTGCTGGGCCTTTTTGGCCTCGCCACAAATACAGTCATGCCCGTTTAAGTATTTGGAAGAGATTTTTTTACAGTGAAAGCTTTTGGAGATGTGTAAATCTTTCCCTGAATTAATTAGATAGCTTTAAGAAGGGGTTTAAGAAGGGGTAGCAAAACTTTAGCTTTAAATAATAATCAGCCTGCCATCTGCCAAGAAAAACCATCCAGTGTCAGTGCCATCAGTGGCACAGACAAACTGTCAAGGTTGGCACCCAACACCAGAACACATGACAAATACCCTGGTCTCAGCTCAGGCTTCACCTGTAGTGTGAATGCCTTTGGCCTCAGGAGGAGCTCTCAGCTACTTGGATGCCACCAGGAGTTAAATGAGAGGTGCAATGCTAGAGTCTTTAGGGCGAGGGTCTCGATACAGAACCGGAAGGCAGAATTGTCATCAGAACAGGCCGGGTCAAGGCAGGCAGAAATCAATCGTAGTCAGGCAGGCAGAGGCCAAAACCGTGTAATCAATCAGACAGGAGGGTTTAGCAAGATCAGAGTCAGATAACAGGCAAGGGTCGGATTATAGAAGTCAGGGTCGTCGAATAGCCAGGCCGGGGTCAAAACAAGAACATGATCAGAAAACCAGAATAGCACAATGCTAACAGCTCCAGGAATAAACTCCTTTAACAGCAAGGTCTGAAGGCTAAAAGAAACTATTTTAGCATGCGCCCTAAGCTATAGGTGCCTACAGCCTAATGGAGGCAGATCAACGTGTTTTTTGACCTCTTGCCAAGAAAGAGGACCCAGTATAATCCAAAAAGTTGTGACTTTATAAGCGGACAGCCTGGTGACCTACCCCTTTCTACTCTCACCCATACAACCGTGGTATAATGATGACATACCTCTTTCTTTTTATTCTTCCTTTTGTTTTTTCTTTTCCTTTTACTTGTATTGCTGTTTTGTTTAAAATCCAAAAATAAAAACTATAAAAAAAAACTTTGTCTTTCCTTTTACTTTAATAACTTTATCATGGATTCCTAAGCCATTGGTGTGAGGTCCATTTTAGACTTCCTTCAGGTTTTATAGTTTAATACTGGGGGAAATGAAATACTGTGACACACTCTCATTTTCATATTAATTTTTTTTTTCAATTGTACTGACATCTTCTAACACATAACCATATCTAAAGAAAGAACATAAGAATATCTTTTTATGCCAGAACAGTTATATTTGTACCCTAAAGAATGAGTCATGTGCTGAATACTCTTACCATGATCATATCTACCCTTTTTGTTTTAATAGCTAGTGATGTGCAATTTTCTTTTGCCAGGCATGAAACATCAACAGGCAAAAAAAAAAAGTTGTTGCAACAAAATAAGTCACCAAGACAAAAAAGTCACCACAACAAAAAATGCACATTGTTTTATATGCATTTAGACTGAGAAATAATGCAAGAAAAAACACACAAGGGAAAGTTGTGCTCACCACTAATTTTTAAACCATTAGGCAGGGGTGAAATGAGGTTGTGACAACAAAATACATATAGACAAATACAAGAGGACCTCTGCACTCAACCCATTATCAATATATTTAAGACACTGAGACATTTTGTGCATACAGCTACTAAATATGCCTTACCCTTTAAACAAAACAGGGATTGTTTGTCCATATATTTCAACATATTTAAGTTGTCAAACTACGTAAAAGTCACCCCTGGTCTGGCCAGTCCTACTCTCAAATTTTATCTGATTCATTAAGAATTCTATTACTTACTCAGTGTCCTAAATATATTGATAATGGGTTGAGTGCAGAGGACCTCTTGTGTTTGTCTCAAGAAAAAACAACCACTGACTTTAATGTATTTGGAGTCAAAAAAATAGAGCACACATCACACGTAAAAAAAATTGTCCCCTAATTAAGCCCACATTCAGTGCTCCATTATAAACAGAAACACTCCTTACAAAGTGCTGAAATGGATGCAATATCGAGTGCACATTGACACCAAAGGGGTCAATAACTTACCTAGTGGGCACAAGTACAGGTCTACATGCCTCACCCGTCCGATCTTTTTAGATTGAACACTAACCCAGTTGATCCACAAGGCTCCAAAAAGGATTACAGAGCCCTGCAGCAATTCACATGCTAAACATGCCTAACACAGTATGCAAAAAATAACAAGTTGCTGTTGTGGCATTGTAAATGATGTAACCACATCCTTAGCAACTTGTAACAAAGCCCCTGTGAACACAAGGGAACCCTGCAATTACAAGAAGTCATGACCAACCTTGATGGAAGTGGAACCATTGCAACTATGTAAAACTTGCATTGCATCTTGAGGACAATTTCCATTAAATGAATTCTAATTTGGTTCCATATTTGTATTTTGTGAACAATATGCCAGCAGATACGGTTTAGCAGGCACCTGCAATGGCCCTGGAATGCTGGAGGGAAAAATGTTGCATTGTAGGTAAAACAACGACAATTTAAATCTGATTTTTTTTTTTACTTTGCACTGCATTTGTAAATTAACCCTGGCAACACTGTTAAAGAACAAGGCTTATATTTGGCCATTCTAAGAAGGTAGCTGAAGCTGTCTAGGACTTACTTTATTTCTAATACATGTGATATTTATTATATAGGCTTAAATCCATGCCTACAATGATGTTATATTTACATAGCATTCCTCGCAACTGTAAAAAGTGTATTCTGTTGTATTGAGGCCTATATAAAAAGACTTAAATATGAAGTGATGGGCCACCCAGGGCAAATGCAATTTAAATGTCACCTTCCAGCTTTCTATTTTAGAAATGCGTTTAGGTCAGAGTATGGCCCCCCCCAGTGACTAGTTGGCCTTTATCTATAGATGGGTTCTGTGTTGACTGACATAACCAATTGTCATTAAACAGTAGAGTGACACCAGAATATACCCCCCCCCAGTGAACTCAGCTACAGTACTGTAATGACATGACACTTTCCAGGACAAGAACTAATAGCTTTTGCATTATAAATTAAGGTTCATTACTCTTAATCAAAATGTGAAAATGACTCGTCAGTCAATGGACTTCCAAACTGCTGCAGAATATTTATATTTTTGAGCATATGATTTGTATACTTATATTATATATTTTCTTAATAAGTCACTTTGCCAGTAGGACCATTATTATTTACAGACAGAGTTACAAGAGATAATAGATAAGCACAAATGAATTGTAACAGTTTTTTATTGCTTTTTTTAAATACTGTTATCCAGAATACTCGGGACCTGGCGTTTTCTGAATCAGGGTTCTTTCCGTAATTTGGATAATCATGCTTTAAACTGAAATCTTAAAGAACAAGTAAACCTTTTTTTTTCTATCTGTAAATTTGCTCTAAACAGCCCCCCAGATTAATGTACCTTAGTCCCTGCTGCAAGTCTGCTCTGGTTTCTGTGTTATTAGCAGCTTGTTTCCCCTTCTTCCTGGTGCAGAGTGAAGCCCCGACCCTTAGCTTACTGAGCTGACCTTATCTCTTGGACTAGTCCTGGAGATCATTTGCATACTATGACATAGCAGAGACCAGAGCTGCAGCTTTTGCTTGGGGAATCTAGCTTACTAATGCACACACTGGCTCCCTCTTCCTCTCTATTGTGGAACAGCAGCAAATGGACTGCTCAGTAAACTAAGGGGCTGTGCTTCACTCTGCACCAGGAAGAAGGGGAAACAAGCTGCTGATAACACAGAAACCAGAGCAGACTTGCAGCAGGGACTAAGGTACATTAATCTGGGGGGCTGTTTAGAGTAAATTAACAGAAAGAAAAACATTTACTTTTCCTTTAAGTAAACCCATGGTTTCCAGATAACAGATGCCATATCTGTATAGACAAGACAGAACACATTTAAACCAGTGCCCCTCCCCAAAAAGAGATTTCGAAAATGTGGTTAGAACTGCTCCTTATCTGAAAGAAGAAGCTGCTGCTGGGGGAAGAAGGGGGCTTGTTCATACAAAGGTCTTTTCAGTGGACTGGTGATTGTTTTCTCTTCTCATAAGGAAAAAAGTAGAATGTGGCTTTACCTTTAATTTTATATGGTCCACTGTTTAGTGCAAGGAATTAAAAACTATTAAAACAACGTGAAAAAATTATGTTCAGCACAATGTCCATTTAAAGCGGAAATGTGTGTGTGAGTGTAAAGGCCCCCATACACGGACCGATAAAAGCAGCCGACAGACCAAGTCAGCAGCTTATTGGCCCGTGTGTGGGGCCATCCGACGGGCTTCCCCGATCGATATCTGGCCGAAAGTCGGGCAGATCTCAATCAGGCAGGTTAAAAAATCCTGTTGGATCGCAGCCGCATCTGTGCTTGTATGCGGTTCTGTGATCCTACCGACCATTTCAGATGCATTATGATTGTTGGGCCCTAGGGCCAGCGGCGATTCTGGGGCTGCCGCAACCTGAGGCAGCAGGCCCGATGCTGCTTCCTTTCCCACTCCACGCATAAAAATCAGCGTCGGAGCGGGTCAAAGGGGGGTGGTATCGCTAGTGCATTGAGCGCAATTGCGCTCTCTGCACTAGCGGAGCCGAATTTCCAGGTTAAAGAGGGCTGCACAGATTGAAGAAGGGCCATTATGTGGTTAATGAAAGACAAACATGTACCTGTTTGTATATGAGTCTTGTTTCCTCCTACAAGCTTTACACCCACAACAGATAGCACACTATACATGCTAGAAATGATAGTGGGAATTGAAAGCTTGTCTTGGTTTTTTTCCACATTTTTGCCTTTACAGATATAGGGATACAGAGAAGACGATGGCACCTCAGACCATTTTACTCATCCCTCTAATTCATAACAGTTTTGTGACACTTCTGACTTTTGGTGAGACTAGGAAAGAGATGCATAAAGTCCATTCTGTAGTTCAACTGAATTTGCCTAGTTCTGTTAAATAAATATCATGCTGACTTCAGGCAAAACATTTTCAAAGTGTGAGACTTCTCTTTCAGCTCTTCCTTTATTTTTCTATATATTGTATTATTTCTTACAAAACTATTTGGGGCTCTCTAATCAAACCATAATCTTGTGTGGCATTATTATTTCTCAGCTTCCGTCAATGCTGACAATGAACTGATTACTTACAATACAAACATTCTTTCCAATAAATTTATTTACCTCCGAAGTTGCGCCAGCATTAGCTTTGCCGCAGTTCTCTAGGTGTAGCTTCACCACGGCTGTGCAAATTCATGAAGATCCGAAGTTGCGCATTTTACCGATTATTTGCGCTTGCGATGTTATGATCAGCAGGTTGAAGTTGTGCTAGCGAAGGCTAATTTGCATACAGCGCCAAATATTTTTGAATGGACATGTATGCAGCAGCAAATACATAACATATATATAGAGGTGTTTTACTGCCCTACACATGTGCCCACAGTATTGTTTAGGCACCATATGTTATTAAATGTAAGGGGAAAAGAGGGTACCCTAAAAACATTTACAATCTTTTTCAGCCTATCACCCTGTAAAAAATTAAAAGACGCCAGCGGTTTTTGGGACTTAGAAAAATTTTCAACTTTTTTTTTTTTTTTTTGAAACTCCTATGCACTTCGCCTGGTCTGACCTGGCGAAGTAAACTTTGGCGAAAGGGGTAACGTTCTGAAAAAAACAAAACTTGGTAAATTTGCGTAGTTTCGCCCCTTCGCCAAAGTGCAACACTGGTGAATTTTCGCTAGCGTTAGCCACTTTAGTGAATTTCCCAGTGTTTCTCTTCCTGGTAGAATCCCTACCTCTGAATTCTATATTATGTAGAGAAAATACCTAAAACATTAGACTTCAGATAATTCACTCCATTGATACAAGGCACAGAGGGCCATTCGGTTCGGTATTCGGCCGAATCTTTCAGGAAGGATTCGGGGGTTCGGCCAAATCCAAAATAGTGGATTCAGTGCACCCCTCACCCCCACATTTCACCAGTAAGGGGCAGATTTACTAAATTCACATGAAGGATTCGAAGTTCGAGCAATTTTCAAAACGTTTCGAATTCGAATACTGAATTGGGATTCAAAAAATTTTGATCGAATAGAAAAATTCGATCGAATGGTTAAAATCGTTTGAATCGATCGATTCATATAGTACCAAAACCGTGCCCTGGTGGAGCTTACAATTTAAGGCCCCTATAACATTCACATAATGTACACGCTAAGGTTACTATGATCTGTACTACTACAATCTGTAGTGACTACACCATGTGGACATAATACAATGATCTGTTTCTGTTAAAATTGGAGACCTTCTCTCTCTAGTTAAGACTAAGGAGAGAGGATTTTCCAATTTTTTTCTTTATATTCTACAAAGGCTCAAGTCCTTACTTACATAGATTTGCTATTTTTATGCATGCCCCTATTTGGATGCCCCCTTATCATTTATACTGCTCCCTACTGGGAAGCACATATTACTGTTACTTATTCTGTTCTTCAACATGGGAACGAAAACTATATCCAGGTTACAAAAACTGGAGTATTTTCACACAGTCTTTGCCTACTGATATCCAGCTGTTAAATACATAATTTTTTATCAACTAGACAATTTTGCTGTAAAAGATATACATACAGCACATGCTTGGAAATAGCCAGTTTGGGGAAAAAAATATGTACTGCATAATAAAATGATACCCAGAGGACAATGTATAAAAAAAATTTCTATTCAAAAACAGGAGCGAGGAGCAGAGGAGGAGAAAGCTAACAACACTATTCCAAAACATACCATTTGGAGTCTTTCTACTGGAAAATTTACTGATAAAGAACTGAAACTTTTGAGACATTCAATCAAACCACTAATGCTGACCTATTTAGGATGATTTTGGACAGGAATTGGATCCCTAGATGAACCACTCTCAGAACAGATGGCCTTTTACCTTCAGCTTCTTCTTCACTGTCTCTCTAGTTATATCAAAGAAAATGGCCACTTTATATGATGCACACAAGTCACACAAATGGACAATCATTGATGTAACCCCTTTCTCTATTCTTGTATACCACACCATTTGCAACTGGAAACAGTAAGCTTCCATTTAGCTGAATACAACATTTATCCTAGTCTTAAGCCATTCATTCTAGCTGATATTGAGTTCTTCTTACCACAACATTGTTTTCTAATTGATGATACATAGTGATGGGCGAAACGGCCGGGTTTCACGTCGCCGAAAAATTTGCCAATTTCCAGAGAAATTCGCAAATTTTTCGCCGATTCGCGAAACGAGTCACGTCGTTTTCGGCGCGTGTCGTGTAATTTTCGGCGCGTCTCGTCAAAAACGACGTGCGACTCGTTTTTGTGCGGCGAATTTTTGGTGGCGAATTTTTTTGCCCGTTTCGCGAATTTATTCGCCAGCGGCGAATCGCGGGAATTAGCTGCGAATTCGCCCCTGGCGAATAAATTCGCCCTTCACTAATGATACATTCTACTTACAAATGTGGAAATGCTATCAGAGCAAACAAAATTTGCTCCAGTATATGCAAACCTCCATATGTGCTGGTGGGAGCATCCAATACTATTATGGTTGCTACACTGACAACCTACTTTTGATCTCTGGTACTAGAAAGACATTCGTAAATCTTTGGTGTACCGATAAACACTACACTCTAAAGAAAAGACTTCAGACTGATTTGTTCACAATTTGAGGATTTTGTGCATGAATCTTGCAAATTATGAGATGGGGTATTGGCTAGAGGATATCCTCTTTTCCTACATTTTTAGAGTCTTTGAACAGGCTGTATATAACCCTCAAGGAATTCTCTTTGGGAGATATAAGACAGGATCTAAAGTAAAGGAGTTCAAATCTCCTACTGAGATCCTGGCATGTAGTTTAACCTTTAGTTATCAATTTTTCCCAATTAAGAACATTATCCAAAATAATTTACCTAGTCTGCAAACTGATCCTGTCTGGCCCTGCATCAATGAATCTGTATGCAGGGCCAGTCATATCAAATGTGGGGCCCAATTGGGACCATGTTCGTGGGGCTCCCTAGACAAAGTGTTGCTGGCTGCTGACCAGGCCCGGACTGGCCATTTGTGGGTTAGGGCAAATGCCAGATGGGCTGCTATAAGGTCCCATAGAAAGTCAGTGTTTAGTGGGCTAGTGGGGGCTGTTTGGGCCTCTATGTGGGCTGATGGGCCTCTTGTGTACCTGAAATGCCAGGGCCTATTTTAATTCTCAGTCCAGTCCTGCTGCTGACCCACCAAGTATATAGGAAAATAAGGGCATACAGGCATGAAATAGAAAGGAAAGGGCCATATGGGAACAGGAGAGGGAGGAAATAGGGGCACGCTGTAAGAGAGAGAGAGAGGGGGAGGAAATAGGGGCATCATAACAAAAAGGAAGAGGGCGCTCCAGAATATTAGTATTAATCATAAATACAATAGCTCACCAACTCGATCCTGTGGTACAGGTGCACCAGAATCAGACCCTCAGCAACAGGGAGTGGAAAACCGACAGGAAAAGCATGGCTATCCAGTCCTACGCATTTCGTACCTCTAGGGGACTTAATCATGGGCAATAGAGGTACGAAACGCCTAGGGCCCAAGGAGATGTATGTACATATTTAACCAATAAAAATTTTTTTAACTGAGTTTTGGACCTGTGGATTCCTCTGAGTGCCGGATAGCCCCTCTTTTCCTGTTATACAATTAGGAAATATGGCACACTGGGTAGGAGAGAGAGGGAGAAATTAGGGGCAAACAGGGTAAGAGACCATGGGAGAGGAAATAGGGGCACACAGGAGCAGGAGAGAGAGGGAAAAAGAGGGGCACACAGGGACAAGAGAGAGGAAAGAAAAAGGGGCACACAGAGACAGGAGAGAGAAAGACAAAGGAAATAGGGGCACACAGGAGCAGGAGAGAGAGGGAAAAAGAGGGGCACACAGGGACAAGAGAGAGGAAAGAAAAAGGGGCACACAGGGACAGGAGAGAGAAAGACAAAGGAAATAAGGTAAAACAGGAGCAGAAGAGATAGGGAAAATAGAAGCACACAAAGACAGATAAACTGATAAAAGACCAAAAGTAGTAGGACCAGTGAAATAGGGGGGGTCCAAGTGGTTAGGCACTCTACAGCAGGGCCAGACTGGGAGGGAAAAGCAGCCCTGGCCATGTATTCATGTGCATGCAAAGTATGATATATATTTCCAAGAATCTATTACCATATAATCCCCAGCAATATTATACACCCTATGTGCAGGAACTGGTCCTTGCAACAAATATCTCACCCTAGTTTCTATCACAACTATTCTATCTGATGGATTAGTGACCCTATACTTACAGTATATTCTAGATTTTCCTTTGTGTGGCCCCAGCTAGACCATGTACCCTGGCAGACAAGAGGAATTTAATTACCATGTGTATTACAGGGCATACTTGAAGAGACTAGACTGTCTCATGCAATTAATGCTACATATCACAGTGTTCCATATACAGTCTGAAATGACTGTTCTGATCATGGATCCTCTTGTTGCCAACATACCTATCATAAGCATAAAGGACTGGTAGCAAGCAACTCTAATATTACTAACTGAAGTTGGTCAGAATTCCTGGGTTCCTCCCATATGCCAGTACAGGTATGAGTACTAACAAATGCAGCAAAAACCCAAAAGCAGCATAGTCTGGGACAAAGGGGCAAATTCACTAAGATCCGAAAAGTCGCTAGCGTTAGCTTCACTAGCATTCGACGCACTTGGCCAGGTGAATTTACGCTCAGGTAGGTGAACGTTAGTGTAGTTGCGCTAGTGTTACTTCACTAGGCAGAGCCCTGTTACGCTAGCGAAGACTAATTTGCATACGGCGGGAACTTTAAGTTATAATAGAAGTATATGTTACAGCCACTACATTCCACTACACAAGCCCAGGAAACCTTTAATTAAATAAATAAAGTTGTCCTATTGCCCTACATGTACCCCCTGTATAGTTGTGTTGCCATATGTTAGAAAATGTAGGGGGGAATGAGGGTAACCCCCCAAAAAAATATCGATCTTTTTCAGACTATTACCCTCCTATGCTAAAATACGCCAGCATTTTTTTGGGACTTAGAAAAAATGTCCAATTTTTTTTTCAACCTCCTATCTATTGTATTGAACTTTGCCTGGTCTGACCAGGCGAAGTAACATCTAGTGGCAACGTTCAGGAAAATGGACATCTTAGTGAATTTGTGTAATTATGATCCTTCGTCAATGCGCAACTTTGCCTGGCATAAGGGTGCGTAGTTGTGCAAGTATATCTACTTTGCTAGCGAAAATTCGCCAGAGTCCATGTTAGTGAATTTGCGAAGTTGCGAAATGACGTCACGCTGGCGAATTAGCTCTAGCGTTAGACGATTCGGGCTTTAGTGAATTTGCCCCATAGTTTCATCACAAACAGCTCCCAGTATGTTCCTCCTTCCTGACAAAATCCGTCCCTAACATGAATTCAAATCTGTATCCCCCTGGAGGAGCCAATCACACAGATTCCCCCCCCCTCCACCAAAGTTGATGTCATAAAGACACGCCTTCCATCAGAAGCCCACCATTTGCAATGAATTATGGGGATTGTAGTTTAAATGTGACATTCATTCCATTAGTATGTTTAACCCTCCACAGTTGGTTATAATGAGGATCAGAGAGGAGCTGTGCCAATGTGAAATAATGTGTTATTAACTTATCTAGAAACCCCGCCATACAGTATAAAGTATAGCGCACACAGGCAGTGAAGAACTCTTATGTACATAACTGTTATATATATAGATATGTGTGTGTATATAAATTATGTTCATACATATGCCAATAGCTTGTTTGAGGTTTGATCAGGTGAATAATACAGTCTGGGTCTGAGGTGTGAACAGTAGAGGGTTTTACAGACATGAACAATACATGCCCCCCCCCCTGACAAGGAGCAGCAAAGCTAAAATGATCCTCTACAATCAGTTTGAAAAGCAGCTCTTCAATACTGCTTGCCTGTCTGCAGACAGAGAAGTGTTGCACACAGATATGATGTAACTAGAGGGTGAGGGATGGGAAATATGACTCGGGGGACATAGGTGGGGCTAAGTGAATGCTGCTGAACTGAATGGACACTCTATGGACAATACTTTCAGATTCTGAAAATGCCTGTTCTGGAGAGCTGTTAGAAATGAGTGACAAGTAAGTGTTTTTATAAAACAAATTTGATGCAGTTGGGTATAGATTTTATTGTACTAATTAATGTTATTTATCAGTGAGAAAAATGGTGTGGTTTAAATTTCATGACAGTTCTCCTTTAAGTCAAAGTTAACAACTATCAAGGATCAAACTTTAAAGTGGACCCGTCACCCAGACACAAAAATCTGTATAATAAAAGTCCTTTTCAAATTAAACATGAAATCCAAGTTCAAATTTTTATTAAAGCATTCATAGCTGTTTTAAGCTCATTTAAAAATCTCAGCTGTCAATCAAATATTGTCTGCCACTCCTCTATGCCTTAGGCATAGAGGCAGGGCAGATAATTACTTTCACTTTCCATTCAGCACTTCCTAGATGCCACTGCTCCCCACACATTCCCCCAGTTCTCAGCCATTTAACTGTGTAGCCAGGACATGGGGATAGACATCGGGTCCCCCATTCTGGTGCACAAACAAGATTCTGAGATGATACAAGGCTTGCCTTAATAACAGTGTCCACAAAATGGCTCCTGCCGGCTTGCTATAATTATGAATTCCCAGACTGAAGAAAACAAGATTAAAATAATTTATATAGTGTAATTAATGTTCATTTTGCTTGACGATGAAATAGGATTTTGAATATTTTTTTGGGTTGACAGGTCCACTTTAAGGGGCAGATTTACTAAATTCACATGAATGATTCAAATTCGACTTAGATGACCAGGGAATTCTGTAAATTCGATCGAATCGAATGATTCGAATAAAAATCTATTCGAATAGTCGACTATCGAATTACTTCCCCTTTAAATTTTTATTCGTCTGCCTAGTTCGCCAGTTTCAACCTACCGAAATGTCTTTGCAGAATTTTGATTGAATTATAAAAATTCAATCGAATGGTTAAAATCGTTCGATTTGATCATTTGATAGAATTTTTATAATTTGATCGTTCGACCAATCGAATTGCGGTAAAATCCTTCGAATTGGAAGGATTTTAATTCCCTAACTATTCCCATGGTTGAATTTCGAATTTTTTTCAATTAAAAATTCGACCAATAGTAAATCTGCCCCTTATTGTTGGCTCTATGGGGCAGAGACCTCCTTCCTACTGGGTCTTTTACAACATGGCACTTAATTGCTGTATATTTTTACTTACAGTACAACCCTGAGTTTACATTTAACAAAAAACAAGTCAAATGGTGTAAATTCAAGGAAAACATAAAAATCCAAGGCTATAAAATCTGGGTTCTACTGTATTTATCTACTGTTAACTATAATGTTGTTTTCCTTGTGCGTAGTTGTCTGGGGTTTTTTCAGTAGAAATAAAGATGAAATGTTCCTTCAGGCGTTACAGAATGTATTTAGTTATAATATGTTATTCAGTTATTCTGCCACAAACTAGCTTCTAATACAATGAACAGCCTAAATATTTCAATGTAATACTACAGATGAGCAGAAGGTGGTACCATCCCACAAGCAACGAGAGTTCTTTATGAATCAGGCATCTCACACAACAATGACACGAAAGGAGGATTTTTACAATTATGCTTTTTTTAAATACAGTGCTGACACAATTACAGAAATTATTGTTAATTATAAACATTTGTCCATGTACATGTTATTTTGATTCCTTTTTTTTATTGTTCTGTATATTGTAGGAACATTTCACAGCACACAAGGGGATCACTGTGACCCTTCCTAAAAAGCACAGTAACCCCTTAAGCTGGCCATAGACACAAAGGCCCAAATTCACTAAAGCGCAAAGCGTCTAATGCTAGCGCTAATTAGCCAGCGTGACGTCATTTTGTAACTTCGGAAATTCACTAACACCGACTCTGGCGAATTTTCGCTAGCGAAGTAGATAGACTTTCACACCCTTACGCCAGGCGAAGTTGCGCACTGACGAAGGATCGTAATTACGCAAATTCACTAAGATCAAAATTTTACTGAACGTTACCACTTAAGCTCCCCATAGACGCAGCGATCTTTCCCTGGCAAACGACCGATCTTCGCAAAGTCCGACCAATCTGTCAAATTATCGTGCGGTTAGTGGGATACAAACGATCGTTCATCTTAGATTTTTCGTCCGACATCGGTCTGAAGATTGATCGGCCAGGTTAGAAAATCTTTATCGCTCCCCATGCAATCTACCTATGTTTGCAGGGCAAGCAGGCTCGATCCTTCAGTTTTGCTGGCAATATCGCCTGAAATGGTCTTTTTAGTTGATGGACACATTTAAACGATTGTTTTGAGACAATTGTGGTCTCACGATAACCATTGGATCTTTCAAAAATCTTTACGTCTATGGCCAGCTTTAGACTTTACTTTGCCTGGTGAGACCAGGCGAAGTTCAATACAATAGATAGGAGTTTGAAAAGAAAAATGGTAAAAAGTCCCAAAAAAACGCTGGCGTTTTACCATTGAAGGGTGATAGTCTGAAAAAAATTTTTCCTTCCCCCCCTACATTTCCTAACATATGGCGACACAACTATACAGGGGGCACATGTAGGGCAATAGGACAACTTTATTTTATTTATTAAAGGTTTCCTGGGCTTGTGTAGTGGAATGTAGTGGCTGTAACATATACTTCTATTATACATTAAAGTTCCCGCCATATGCAAATTAGGCATAGCTAGCGTAACTGCACTTTGCCTGGCAAGTAACACTAGCGCAACTATGCTTCCGTTCGCCGACCTGAGCGTAACTTCGCACTTGTCACAGGAAGGCCTAGTTAGGAGCCATGGGGAAGTAGGGGACCAAGGAGGAAACTAGGGGTTAAAGGGTCCAATAGCATAACACCGGCAAGGATCAGGCAGGAAACGGCAAAGTCCAACTAAATGGTTGTATTGGCAGGCAAAATAAACAAAGTCCAGGCAATAGTTAAGGTTTCAGGAAACAAGGTAAAAAAATACAAGAGCAGTATCAAGAACAACACCCAGGATCTATAGCAAGGTAGTCCTATAATTGGGCGCCATAATGGCGTCCAATGGCTCTTTAAATATTTGAATTTGGCGCAGAAAACGAGCGCTGTGATGTCATCACGTCAGGTGCGACGTGATGACGTCACTACCCGGCACCACTATCCACGTGGCGGCTATGGGCGCCGCCATTGTGGATAGGACGCCGGAGAAGGAGGACGCGCCGCCCGGAGCTAAAGGTAAGCCTCCGGGCGGCGCGATCCTGACAGCACTTTAGTGAATTTGCGTAGCGCTGGGAAAATTCGCCTGCTGAAATGCGGCGAACGCTAGCTAAGCTAACGCTAGCGAATTTGCGCATCTTAGAGAATTTGCCCCAAAGATCTTATTGTACGAATCATCGAACGCTCCGATGTCCCCATCTCCCAACCTGCCACTGGACTTGTAAAATACTTTTTAATGAAGGCCCCAAAAGGGCAATATAAGGGGTCTTTTATGAGGGGGACACTGAAAATATCCATGTTTTTGTTAACAATGCACCTTCCTCATACTACCTCAGGTCCTTAAAGGGGAATTCAACCCCCAGTGCTAACCCCTGGACTCAGATGCTTTTAAGTGTTAATATGTGCCTGGCGGTACTGTGAGAGTTTATCCCTTTCGCCGCCAGCCATTTTGTCCGAAAGGCAAGCATCTACTGCCAAGCATTTTTAGACATGTTGTACTCTTCTTTAAGGGCCTTTCCTGGGGGGGGTCTTTTAGTTTACCCAAAAAAACAATATATTGTTTTTTTCGCGACAACCTGAGCTTTCAAAATATGCTAGAATTTTGGGGTAATTCCACTCCTGTAAAAAAATATGGGCTTCTAAGTGTATAAAAAAAACTGTTTTGCATGATACAAAAGCATCTATCAGAAACATAATTTATTTTATGAATGAGAACACATTTACAAAGTTCAGTGTGTCCCGAACACGCCAATACCAAATATATATTGTTTTATGGAGATTTCTCACTTATATATTTCA
This sequence comes from Xenopus borealis, assembly GCA_024363595.1. NCBI lineage: Eukaryota > Metazoa > Chordata > Amphibia > Anura > Pipidae > Xenopus > Xenopus borealis. The sequence continues at coordinate 94,779,743 of CM044443.1, forward strand.
AAATCTCTAAGCAGTGCAAATTTCCAAAGCACCGCTCCACAAAACAGCATTCTTCTGATTTCAAGGTCAAACATTCCACAAACAGTAGGTTTACCCTAGAAAACTACCAATTATTAGAAAGAACAGATCCTGGAGGATAAAAAATGGGTAAATATATATCTGTACGCCAAACTACCAAGTTTTGATGCTCAATATGTATTGGTGTACCTAAATATGTGGCATATAGAGGCCCCAAAATGTAGACATGCCATGTGAGCTATCAGTTATGTATTTCCAGGTACTGCAAAATCAACACACTTTCCTCATTTTTAGGGAGGCAAAGCTAAAAAAAAAAGTAAGTTCATCCCAAAAACCATACATTTTCGGAAAGTACACATTCCCCCGAATTCAAAAAGGATATGCATGTCTTTCTACTCAAAAGCACCAAGCCGCAAACCTTTCCTAAATTTGGCAATTTGGTGACATTTCCAAAAATCACCTCAAAATTTCCACCCTGCAGCATTGTATTTCCACACATACTTTTAGGTATCAAGATAAATCACCAGCTTGAAAAAAGACCGAGTGAGGTCTGAAACGTTGCTGGGTTGTCTGAAGGTCAGAGCCTTATGTCCCAATAAAGGCATTTTAAGAAAAATACATTGCTGAAGGTGCCGTCAATGACTACCAACATCAAGATAAATCACCCCAAATATGAAAGCCTAGGGTCCTCTGAACAGTTAGATGCCCAATATGTATAGGTGTACCCAAGCACGTGGCATATAGAAGCCCCAAAACAAAGACCCCCATATGGTCTGTCATTTCAGGTACTGCAAAATCAACACATTTACATCATTTTGAGGGGGGCAAAGCTAGAAAAAAGTAAGTACAAAAGGGACCAAGTGTGCTAAAATAAAAAAAATACCAATTTTTACTAAAATGTGTACATAAGTGTGTAAATGTAGTGTAAGTGTCTGTAAGTGCAGGTAAGTATATAAAAAAAGTGAACTTACCTTTATTGTTGCCAGATCAGCGTGTTTGCAGAGACTCTGCGCAGCAGGAAGTGCGTGGGAGCTCTGCAAGGGAAGGAAGCAGGTAAGCAAAGTAGCAGACGCTCCTTGCGATGCGTCTGCTACTTTGAAGTCGGATCTACAACAATCTAGTCGCAGATCCGACTTGATAGCCCCCTAGCACCGTTGCCTAGGGGGCTGTCATCCTTCCCCAAAGTCTGCGGAGTACATAGTACGTTCTTGGCGGCCAGAGCCTTTAACTGCCAGCAGGCAGTTAAAGGGTTCAGTTGGCTCCAAATGGCGCCAAAAGTTAGTTGCTAAGCGACAATAATGTAAAGAAAAAGACACAAAATAATATTACATCAAAATAATAGTAAAAAGGTACAAACATAAACAGAACGTGAAAGAACGCTATTAGTCAAAACATTGTGCTTAGAGCACTGCCATTGAATTCCCCTCATAGTGGCCAGAAATCAGCGTAAGTCAAAAGCCTATGTGTAGCCCTACTTCGCTTGTGTGTGAGCTATACATCCAGCCATCAAACCTGCAGAGGTGAACTGGGACTTACCCAATCGCCCAATGGTTGCTGTGAGAGAGCGTGATCCACAACACCGGGCTACCCACACACTTGAGCGTCTCTACTCAGTATTTTACCAAAGGTACTAATGGGGGCCGGTACATTAGTTGGTTCAAATGAGCTATTGGGTTTAACCTGGTCATGAATGTGAAAACGAATCCGGGATTGAAGTTCCCCCAAAAAATCCAGCAACTTCTTTTAGGGCCCTCCTCCGCCCAAACAAAAGCTTCACAGAAATAGACGATGTTGCGGTATCCCTCGGAGGGGAGGGGGGAGATAACAGAAAGTTTATATAGTGTAGTAGTTTCAATGTTAAGTGAAATACACTCACAGTGTCTTCCAAACCTTATTAAAACACTTTTTTACTGTGATGCAAAAGGAACATACACTTGTGTATTAAATTAACTTCTTCACCATGTGTGTTCAATTATAGATTTATCACCCTTATTTTAAACATGAAGAAAAGAGAACAGACAGGGGTGGGTGGGTCCGTAACTACGGGATAGTGAGGTTAGCAACACAGATTCGGACTGTTGCTTTCCGGTGGTATTTTATTCTTCCTGAATCTCTTGATGGGGAGATAAAACAAATATCCTGCTCAGAAGCGCTTTTAAAACATATTTAATAAAAAAGGTAAAATCACACTCACAAACACACTCTGGTATGTCGCATTGAAATGTCCTTGTAAAGTCCTTCTAGCACTTAAGGTTTCCTCTGTGTCCCTTGGAACTTTGTGCTACTTTTTTTCAAAAAAGTCGAGCGGCACTGCTCCAAATCGCAGGCGTAAACATGCTTGGCGCTTCTGCAAGGTAAGAGTGTAGGAGCGTAATCTCGCTGACGCGTTTCGCCTGTCGGCTTCCTCCTGAGCGATAACGTTTCCTGCTCTCTGCTGCTGATTTATCTCCCATCGTTTTTTTCTTTTTCAACAAGTCCCTTCAAAAAACTTTATTTCTCTAGAACATTTTCACAATATTCCATTAACACCTTTTTGTGCTAAAATGAAGCAGTTTTTCTTTGTATCACATTAAACACATTACATTCATGTATAATGCTTCACAATATATTATAATCACACTCTAAAAGAATACACTTATATTTGCAATCAGGACACCATAAAAATGTATTCATAAAATTTTTTCCCCTTTAACTCATTTATTTAAGGGATAATGGATAGGAGGTTATTTTGGTTTTTTTAGTCCAAAAAGGCTCTAAGGTTAAAATCCACATTTAGACCTTGTGGAACCAAGGTTCTTAACCTATGGATCCACCAACTTTCCCTTTGTAGGGTTTTTTTTAACCAAATCTCCTCTCCAATCCCTCTTAACTCTTTCAATCCCTACCCATTTTAAACATGTTGGATTTTTATTATGCTTCTCTAAAAAATGCTTCGACACTAGATGTTTCACATTTCCTTTCCTTATATTATTTATATGTTCCCCCATTCTCTCTCTTAATTTCCTATTTGTTTTACCCACATATTGGAGGCCACACGGGCACTCCAATATGTAGATCACATTTATTGTATCACATTTTATTAAATCTTTTATATCAAAATTTTCCCCAGATATTTCCCAAATTGGCACACCTTATACAAACTGCATGGGAAACATCCCTGATAAATGTCACACTTCTTTTCACCATTTTTTGTCATACCAGTATGTATTAGTTTTTGTTTTATATTGGGGGCTTTTTGAAATATAATCTTTGGTTTTTCTGGGAGAACTTTTTCCAATTCATTATCCAAACTCAGTACAATCCAATGTTTCACAATAATTTTACTAATTTCCTTTGCCTTTGAATTATACTGCGTCACAAAACACATATTAAATTTCTCTTCCACTTTTGTTTCTTGATGCTTCCAACATTTTGTCTCTATCCTGTTTTCTCATGTTCTCTAGTGTCCCTTGTATATTTTCTTCCCTGTATCCTCTTTCCAAAAACCTATTTTTTAAGATTTTTTTTTATACTGCTACAATTTTTTTCTTATTCTTCTAAATTGTCCCTTTGGGATGTTCCTTATCCATTGGGGGTCATGGTTACTTGAGGCCAAAATGTAATTATTTGTATCTACTTCCTTAAAGAAAGTTCGTGTCTGTAGTTCGTTATTTTCAATATATATCTGTAAATCTAGGAACTCTATGTTTTTACTACTATAATTCAAAGTGAACTCTAATTCAAAGAAACTAATTCACTATATACATTTTCTGTTATCTCCCCCCTCCCCTCTGAGGGATACAGCAACATCGTCTATTTCTGTTAACCTGGTCATGGTCATAACTAGGGTTGCCACCTTTTCTGGAAAAAAAATACTGTATATTCATACCATTTTTTCCTATTAATAACATTGGCATCAAGCACCATTTTTACGGGCCAGGTTGGTAAAATACTGGCCAGGTGGCAACCCTAGTCATATCAGGGGAGTCCTTAGGGTTGCCACCTTCTCCTGTGGCTGAACCCGGACAGGGGGGCGGGCCCGTGACATTGGTGGGCGGGCCTGTGACGTCATGGGGCGGAGCTATGACTACGCAATCGCCAATTGGCATCAATCAAGCTAATCCCGCCCGGTTTTCCTTATTTGGAAAACCGGGCAGGAAGTATTGACCCGGGCAGCCCTTCAAAATACCGGGCTGTTGGGGTCAAAACCGGACAGGTGGCAACCCTAGGAGTCCTTATAGAATTCTTTTAGTTTAAGTTTCCTCTGAAAACTATGAACATCAACCACTAAGGGTGTCGGGAGTTACTTGGGACAAAAGACAGGCCCTTAGACAGTAGGGAGATCTCACCTGGGGTTAAAAGTTTTCTTGGCCTTTGGGGGTTTTCCCTTTGGATTTATGGCCACACCTTCTGGTGTGTTTCCTCTTGCCCCTTCTCCTGTTTTTGATCTTGTTCTGACCCCTAAACAAGTATTAGAAGAGTTAGTATCTGCCCCTGTGTCAGAGTCTGTCAATTGGTCAGAACTATCAGCTTTGATGTAACATTATTTAGTGTATTTTTGTTTACATTATTGTCACTTAGCAACTAACTTTTGACGCCATTTGGAGCCAACTTAAACGCTCAATTAAGTACTTTATTTTTTTGCATTGAATAAGTTATCCAGCTGATCCTTCCTTGGAGTGCAGTCATCAATGCTGTCTTATGTATATTCTTTTCAGACTGACACCCAGGCATCTATATGTCATGGTTGCACGTTCCCACACGTGGCATAATATATATATATAATTATACATACATACTTCCCAACTGTCCCTTTTTTTTTTTTTAGAGGGAAAGTCCCTCTTTTGACAGCTCAACCTGCAGTCCCTCATTTGTACTGGAAAGTCCAGTTTTTCTCTGCAGCAGTGAAAAAAAGAAAAAAGTTTCTAACTTAATTGGCTTTTAGCAAAGAGCCCAGAACAGCCACAGCAGCAGATAAGATACTTTTGTAACAATTTCTAGATAAGCAAATAAGTGATTGTAACACTATAAAATAACAGGTCCCTTGGGAAAGGTTAGACCTACAGCTTACAGGGCAATTCACCTTCATTAGCAAAACTGTAATAACAAAACAAAAACAACACAAATATATTCAAACTTGACCTGCCAAATTTTGTAAAATGAACATGGTAATTAGGGGTGTGGCCACAAAATGGGTGTGGCCAAGAAAAAGCACAACTTTTTTGTCGCTTTTCGCTGAACACAACTGCAGGTAGACTTAAGGTAAAAACTCAGTCACATCATATAACATAAAATAAACCTCCCCTGTAGTTTTCTCTCCGCTAATGCTAAGGTAAGCACGTGATGCATCAGGCCCGCTGGCAAATGTTCTCAACGAGGGCTGGGCACTGGGGCAGACAACTCCTGATAAAAATGCTTACTAATCTCCATAGAGGAGACGCCCTACTGTCACACACCCAAATACTAAGGACGTTTCTTGAGAAAATGCTTTTTCTTTTGGCTTTTCCCCGCCTCTGTAATAAAGCAAAAGCAATACCAGACTTCCGGGAAGAATTGCACAAACCATGAGCGTGTGACGTCAGCGCGTAAGGACAAGCTATTGCTGACGTTTGTTGTCCGCCCTGTTACTTCCCTGCCTGTCTTCCTCCGGCGCCATTTTAGTTACTGTGTAAGGCAGGGAACAGGCGGAAGAATCGCCATCAGATATCAAAGATTTCCATTTCAATCCCCTTTTCGGCTTTGGCGTGACTGCCATCACAAGGGGCTTTGATAGGCGACATAAAAGCCAATAGGATGCCGACTGCTCCGCTTCGGGTGGCTGTTGTGTGTTCCAGTAATCAAAATCGCAGCATGGAAGCACACAATATTCTCAGGTAATGTTCAAAACAATGCGGATCCTAAATACACCGTCGGGCAAGGGGCTTTATATGGAAAACAACCGGGAATCGGATTCCCTTGGCTTGGCACGTTAGTGGTTTGTCTGCAGGCATTTTTTTTTAAACGTAATTCAGAATGATGTCAGCACTGTCAAAAAGAGTCATGACGTAGTATTTAATTTTAGCTAATCCGTTATTACCTCTTTCTGTGTTCCAGACGCCGAGGCGTTTTTTTTATTATTGTGGTATTTTAGTGACTTTATTGTTCAGCAGTTGTCCAGTTTTCCATTTCAGCAGCTGCTTTATTTGCTAGGGTTTATTTTACCCTAGCAACAAGGCTGTGGTTTCATTGACAGACTAATTCAGTGATTTTCAACCTTGTGCCTCCAGCTGTTAAGAAACTACAAGTCCCACAATGCATTTGCCTGACTGTGGCTGTCAGACTCCTTCATTGCATTGTGGGACTTGTAGTTCCTTAACAGCTGGAGGCACAAGGTTGAAAATCACTGGACTAATGTATATGAAGGATGCCCTAAATAGAAACATTCCCATTGACAGTGTGGAATATAAGAGGAAAGTGCCTGGATAGTAAACTAAAGTAAAAATACAGTGGTAGCGTCAGTGTTCTGGGCCTTGATCCCCAACAACCAGAGAGTGTTTGAAACTGCAAGCTGGCAAGGGACAGATGAGTAAAGGAAATAGTTAAAAAAAAAATCTACAACATACTAAATTTAAAGGGATACTGTCATGGGAAAAAAAATTCCAAAATGCATCAGTTCATAGTGCTGCCCCAGCAGAATTCTGCATTGAAATCCATGTCTCAAAAGAGCAAACAGTTTTTTTTTTTATATTTCATTTTGGGGCTAGACATATTCTCAATTTCCCATCTGCCCCAAGTCATGTGACGTGCTCTGATAAACTTCAGTCACTCTTTACTGCTGTACTGTAAGTTGGCATGATATCCCCCCTCCCTCCCCCCCCCAGCAGCCTAACAACAGAACAATGGGAATTTAACCAGATAACAGCTCCCTTACACAAGATAACAGTTGCCTGGTAGCTATAAGAACAGCACTCAATAATAAAAACCCATGTCCCCTAGCGTTCCATTCAGTTACATTGAGAAGGAAAACCAACAGCCTGCCAGAAAGCATTTCCCTCCTAAAGTGCTGGCACAAGTCACATGACTGGGGCAGCTGGGAAAATGACAAAATGTCTAGCCCCATGTCAGATTTCAAAACTGAATATAAAAAAAATCTGCTCTTTTGAGAAATGGATTTCAATGCAGCATTGTGCTGGAGCAGCACTATTAACTGATGCATTTTCAAAAAAAACAAAACAATTTTCCCATGACATTATCCCTTTAAAGGGGAACTGCCCTTTATATGTTCCGTTAAATGATATCCGAAACTTTATAACTGTTCATGAAATAAAACCGCTGCTAGGATATTCCAGTTGTGTGCAGTATATTGCGTGTAAGCTGCTGGTGAATTAAAGGCAAAGGAAAGGCTAAAATTAAGTAAGCTTTATCACAAAGGTCTAAATAATTACACTGATAAATATCGAAAGTAATGCTGTTCTGAGTCCTGTCAAAAGAAACGCAGCATTTCTTTCCTTCTATTATGTATGCATGGGCTTCTGTATCAGACTTCCTGTTTACTGGGGTGTATGGCTACTTTTGTATTTCTTTTCTATTTGAATGGTTGTAACTTCCTTTTGTAGCTCACAATGGAAACTTTTCATCAGGACAAATAATGATCCATCAAGATTGCAGCCTCCTGGCTTGTCTTTTGTGCACAGGTGGTCAGACAGTATGGTTCAAATCAGACACACTGCTCCTCCAAATTTGGGCATGGATGGGCAGCTTTAGAACATGACAAATTCAGGTCACCATCTGTGATGTCATTGGCTGAATAGATTAACAGTGATACATGGGTCACACTCTGCTCCTCCTGCAAGTTGCAGGCTAATGACAGGCCTGACTCTTCCCCCAGCCCAAACCACTTTGCTAACACCCTGTTTTTAATTATAATTTAGTCCTTTGCCTGCTGTGCACAATTCTATGATCTTATAGATGGGTGCGTCTGGTGAGAATATACAATAACTTATGGCGGAACAGACTGCATTTGTGTTGGGTGTGTAGGTTGTGCTGAATGATCAGGTCTTAAGGTGGCCGTACGTGGACAGGTCCGCTAGTTTGGAGAGGTTGCCAGACGAGTAGATATTGCAGTGATATGCCCAACCTTGAGTAGGCGATAGGCTGATCCAATAGTGGTCCCCAGGGCTCAACAATAGGATCACAAGGTCAGGAATGCAGGCAGTGGGATCGAGGGCCACATCACCAAACCAATGTGGTCCTCCATCCAACTGGGATTTTAAAGGGATACTGTCATGGGAAAACATGTTTTTTTCAAAATGCATCAGTTAATAGTGCTGCTCCAGCAGACTTCTGCACTGAATCCATTTCTCAAGAGCAAACAGATTTTTTTATATTCAATTTTGAAATCTGACATGGGGCTAGACATTTTGTCAATTTCCCAGCTGCCCCTGGTAGGGTTGCTACCTTAGAATTTTTTTTTTTACCGGCAGTGTATGTGTCGGGGGGCGAGAAGGAAGTGGCATGCTGTGACATTGAAGGGGTTGTGTCATGACGCAAAGGGGCAGAACCACGACCCAACCCTGGGGGGAAAGATCAGTTTTTAGGGGGTTGGGGCGGGGTCAGGGGCCTTTAATAGGGGTGTTAGAGATTTACCGGCAGCTACATTCCCGGTAAATTTGTAATACCAGCCCCGGCCTTGGCCAGTGTTTTACCGGCTAGGCTGAGGGAACTGCTTTCTGGCAGGCTGTTTTTCCTTCTCAATGTAACTGAATGGAACACAGTGGGACATGGGTTTTTAACTTTTGAGTGCTGTTCTTAGATCTACCAGGCAGCTGTTATCATATTTTAGGGAGCAGTTAGCTGGTTACCCATTGTTCTGCTGGGGGGGGGGGGGGGTGATATCATTCCAACTTGCAGTAAAAAGTGATTGAAGTTTATCAGAGCACAAGTCACATGACTTGGGGCGGCTAGGAAATTGACAATATGTCTAGCCCCATGTCAAATTTCAAAATGAAATATAAAAAAATCTGTTTGCTCTTTTGAGAAATGGATTTCAGTGCAGAATTCTGCTGGAACAGCTCTATTAACTGATGTTTTGCAAAAGTTTTTTTTCCCAATGACAGTATCACTTTAAGCCTGCACAGTTGGCATCTGGCCAGATTCCTAATACACTGGCTAATAAGCTACTGGCTTTGTCTGTTGGAAATAGTAACACAAAAAAAATGCGTTAAAATAATGAACATGTAATGTAGTGTTGCGCTGTACTGGTAAACAACTATAGTTAATATGAACAAGATGCTGGGGAAGCCATTCAAGGACAGGATACGCAGTAGATAACAGAAGTTCTGAAGAATCCCATTGTATACTGCAATGCATCCTGTGTCTTTTCTCCTTTTTCAGGTTTGAATGGCTGCCCCCATGGCTACACAGCAGCTTGTTTGTATGATATGACCTGTAGCTTATAAGTAAGGTGTATAGGAAAGAGCAGGAGCATGTAGTGGCCTGGGAGTTATAGTGCTATTGGCTATGTAGTACTGCAACATTTAGTATTCCTGGGCGCGCCTTCCTCGGTGTCCCAGAAGTCTTTGATGGCAGTTGAAAGTATAGTCTTTGGCAAGCACTCCAGTGATAATTAACAGCAGCACTCCGGAATTTGTGAAAAAGATTGGTGTTTACTTCAAGTGTTCACAAGGCAACGTTTCGGGCCCTTCTGACCCTTTATCAAATGGCTTGATAAAGGGTCAGAAGGGCCCGAAACGTTGCCTTGTGAACACTTGAAGTAAACACCAATCTTTTTCACAAATTCCGGAGTGCTGCTGTTTTTTGTATACTGTGTCAAGTTGCCCTGGCAGGGGGCTCGGCGTGCTCCTGGGGCTGCAAAGAGCCTGATTTTGGCCAACTCTGGAAGCACACATGAACTAAATTGTCCAGTGATAATTAAAAGACTCTTCTAACAGTCAGTGTGTACTAATGCTAACTAGAATTTTGCTTGAGTATATACTGTAGCTCTATAGCTAGGGCCACACTAGAACTTCCTGAATGTAAGTGGGATTGTGGCGATTCTAATTACTTTAATATATGTGACGCTGGATTCACAGCATTACTCATTAATGGCTGCACTAGTATCAAGTGATATTTTTTATGTCTATATTTTTGAGAATTTCATTCGATTTACTTAGCTGTAAAGCTAATATACCTTAACCCCCCTGTTTACAGTTAATCAGAAACATCTTCAAATACAGCTTCTTGTTTAAGCAAAAGTCAAAACATATTTGAGACCCTGGAACTAGTGTATGCTGCACATCTACAAACTACACAGCATTTATACCCTGCAACGGTTACATTGTAAACAATCAATTTTAATCTCTTATTCAAAAGCTGCTTGCCCTTTGTACAGTGCTACACATGTTGAGATTCACATTCTTTTTTTTTTTTTTTTTTTTTTTTTTTTTTTTTTTTTTTTTTTTTTTTTTTTTTTTTTTTTGGTAGTTTGCCAGTTTTAAGTCTTTGCAGCATTTCTTGTTAATCTGATAACTGCTGGCATATATGCTTAGAAGGTTGGCCAGTATGGTTGAAATCAGCTAAACTATTTAACCAAATATGGAGCCTGTTTTTAGAAGGGTGAACACTGAGCACTTGTGTGAGTTAATTTATGTGCAAAACTTTAATGGTGTAAGACGCCTTTTTGGTCCTGCATAGAAGACCTTTATCAAGACCTCACAAACCAACTGAAATAGTCATGGGTGAAAATTGTACCCAGGTCTGGACTGAGAGTCAAAATAGGCCCTGGCATTTCAGGTACACAGAGGCCCAGTCAGCCCACACAGAGGCCCAAACAGCCCCCACCACCTCACGAAATACTGATTTTTCTATGGCACCTTATAGCAGCCCCACAGATTGCTATTCCTGGCCTGTTGGCACCTAAACCCACCCCATGACATCATTGGTGTGAGGTATACAATGTAGATTGCATCACTGTGTGTAAAACGTTAAGATGGTAATCAAAGGGACATATACCAGGCATGTCCAAAGAATAGGGAAACAGAGTAAAATGTAGTCAAATAGATATAAATAAGGAGAGATAAGAGGAGGAATGAAGTGACTACCACATACAGAGCCTTCAGCACAGGTTATCCGTGTGGCAATGTATGTAACATCACAGTGTCATGCAGTTATCCTGGGAACCCAAATATGTGAATAGCCTCCTTAAAGGAAATGGCCACAAGGGCAGAGAGCTGCACTATACCTGGTGTTGCAAGACATGGATACCCGTGCTGAGAAGTGGGGGGCGCCCAAGAGCACAAGTTGCTTTACATGACAGGTTCCACAAACTGGCGACTGCTTGGGGAGAGATGTAAAGCTGGCCATAGACGTAACAATTACGATCTTTCTCGGAAAAGATCTTTCCAAGAAAGATCGTTCGTTTCAACACACGCGTATAGAGCTGAATCGTCAGATATACAGGTAGAAACAATGGAATTCTACTTGTATCTGACGATTCAGCACTAACAATGGCCGATGTTCAGGGAGCTTTCAAAGGCATCCGATCAAAATTTTCCGTCCAGCCCGATCAACCAGCCGACCGATATCTTAATATATATTAAATTTAAGAACAGAAAGAGCCATTTCTCCTTTTCATTTTCTGAACAATATAGCGGATGGTTCCAAGAGTGTTAATTATTATTTACATCAATTTTTATTTCGCCAACATATTGTACAACCCTGTAAAATAAATGTGTACTTAAAGAAATCCCATGAATTACATACTTGGAATGTACATAGTTACATAAATAATGGCTAGTACCGGTACAAAAGGTGAGGAAGGCCCTGTGCAAAAGAGCTTACAATCTAAAGGGTAAGGGAATGTGCCACAATATGTGGGAGTGGGCAAGATCAGAAATAAGCAAGTGAAATCCTTTTTTTCAAAAGAGAACTGATTTTTTAATATTTAATTTTGAAATCTGACCTTACTAGACATATTGTCCATTTCCCAGGTCATAATGGGAAGGTAATTTGATAGCTCCTTCCTGGTAGATATAGGAACAGCACTCCATAGTAAAAACCTGTATCTCACTGTGATTCCTTGAGTTACATTGAGTAGGAGAAAAATAGCCTGTCAGAAAGCAGTTCCATAGTGCAGTGCTGGCTCTTTCTGAAAGTACATGACCTGGCAAAGTGACCTGAGATAGCTTGGTGGGACTTTGCTTTTTACTATTGAGTGCTATTCTCATTCCTACCAGGGAGCTGTTATTTGATTACCTTCCCATTGTTCTGCTGCTGGGTGGGGTAGATGTGGATATCACTCCAACTTGCAGTGCAGCAGTAAAGAATTACTAAAGTTTATCATAACAGAAATCACATGATTGAGGGCACCTGGAAAACTGAAGTCTAGCCCCATGTTAGATTTAAAAATGAAATCTTAAAATATTTTGATCTTTTGAGAAAACGATTTCACTGCAGAATTCTGCTGGAGCAGGAATATTAACCAATGCTGTAGAAATTCAATATCTCTCTAATATTATTTTGATGTAAGTGTCTATGGTCAAATTACCACTCACCAAGGTGATAACAAAATATCTTTTTGTTTGTATTGCCAGTCAAACATACCCTTGACAGCTGTAATGCATAAGTAAGCATATGCATAAGTACAAGTATTAAAATATATGAGGTGCATGACTTTCATCTAAGTGTGTGTGTCTGTGTGTGTCCATCTCTCAGGGTGAGAGAGATCCTTCCGTCCCTCCAGGGCAGAGAGCAAGAGAAGAGAGAAAGATAACCTTGCGTTCCAGAGTATATGCCTCCTTCAGTGGTCTATGCACCCACCTCCAAGTATCTATATAAGGCAAGAGCATATGTTGTATAGCCCAGTTCTCCCCAAATTACTTACAAGTATGTGTGAGTGAGTAAGACAGGTGTACATACATTAAACTGTGTCGGCTATTTTCTACAGATGCATTATGAAAAAACATGTTTTCCCATAATTAAATCCCTTTAAAGAACAAGTAAACCTTTTTTTTTCTATCTGTAAATTTGCTCTAAACAGCCCCCCAGATTAATGTACCTTAGTCCCTGCTGCAAGTCTGCTCTGGTTTCTGTGTTATCAGCAGCTTGTTTCCCCTTCTTCCTGGTGCAGAGTGAAGCCCCGCCCCATAGCTTACTGAGCTGACCTTATCTCTTGGACTAGTCCAGGAGATCATTTGCATACTATGACATAGCAGAGACCAGTGTGTGCAGCAGCTTTTGCTTGGGGAAACTAGCTTACTAATGCACACACTGGCTCCCTCTTCCTCTCTATTGTGGAACAGCAGCAAATGGACAGCTCAGTAAGCTAAGGGGCGGGGCTTCACTCTGCACCAGGAAGAAGGGGAAACAAGCTGCTGATAACACAGAAACCAGAGCAGACTTGCAGCAGGGACTAAGGTACATTAATCTGGGGGGCTGTTTAGAGCAAATTTACAGAAAGAAAAACATTTACTTTTCCTTTAAGAGGCTGGGATTTCCACGATTACCTTTATGACTCCCTTTGCTAGCTAAATATTTTTTTGGCTCATATATAATAAAAGGCACAATGTTTGCCCAGGTGCAGTTATCCATAGCAACCAATAATGTTTGCTTTTAATCAAGTGATTAGTAAATGGTACCTGCTGATTTGTTGCACCTTTTTTATTTAAGCTGTCACTATATAAGAAATCCATTAAACAAGGATGTTAAATGCATCTGCTCAAAACTAGTGTTTTAATCCTCTATTGTATAAAAACAAAAAACTTTTCAAAATGTATTTATTGTGAGAATGAAGTGGTTTGAAAGTAATTCGTAAGCATATTTATGTCTTAGAGCAGGGGTGTCCAACCTGCTGCCCGAGGGCTTCATACAACCTAGGATGGAGAAGAATGCGGCCCAGCTTGAAACTCTAGGTTCCCGGGGAAACTTTGTGTTGCAAAGGATATAGGCGTAGGCAGGAGGGGGGACTCTGCCCAGTTAGTAGTAATAATAATACAATATGTCTATTTAATATCCAGGTGTCCCATATTCCAGTGTATAGCTCCATCTTGTTATCCAACTGGTATTGTAGTTCTTTTCTGTGCGTTTTCTTTACTTTTACAAATCAAAAGTGTATTTCATGTGTGGCCCCAGACAACTTTTCTTTTTCCAATGTGGCCCTCGAAGCCAAAAGGTTGTACACCCCTGTCTTTGAGCAATATTTGTTGCTTATTATTCTCTGCACTGTTAACTGACTGCCGTATATACTCGAGTATATTCAGGATTTCTTGTATACTGAAACATAAAGTGCATAGTAAGGGAAATGTTTACTGTACTTGTACATAGAATGACACAACAAGAACAGAGGTGCCCTGTAAAACTGCCTAAAAAGCAAGTGGTTAGCACAAACACCCATGTAACTCGCCCTGTTAAGGTTCCATATAGTTGGAGCTACTAGTTGAAAGTAACTAGAAGGAGAGAAGCTGAAATAACAGAAAATACATGGGAGCCTGTGCAGTGCCACCGAAGGGCAAGGTTAACAACATCAGCCAGGCCAAGAGTCAAGAACCAAAAACTACAGAGAGAGAACAACGAATAGATACAGAACTCACAGTCACCACAAGATGGTATTCTGATTGAGAGGAGGAAGGGAGCCTGTCCACAAGACTGACAGAGTTGGGATAGACTGACTGGAGGCAGGGAGCCAGCCAGCATTATGGACAGAGGAGGGAGGGACTGAGAGGAGGAAGGGAGCCGGCCGACTGAGAGAGTAGAGATGGGGGGGAGTGAGGGAACAGCGATCGAGAGCAGGTCACTGCAATAAGTGAGCAGCCGTTCCCAAGGAAATGCTGGGACCGGGGCTTGACTCCTAAGAAGCAGCACAGCTACCTTACTCCAGACACTGGAAAGGTAACCACGGATGCCATCTTTGCTGTTGGTAAAGCCACAGTACCTGACCTCTGAGCATCTGATTATTATTAATCTGATTGGACAGGGATAAGGGGACGAGCCTCCAAATTATCATTGGCTACCTGCAATCAACCAGGAAGTGCGCAAGCTGCCAGGGGCATGTTGCATCGATCAGCTAGGTACCATAAGTTTTATACTGACTCGAGTATAAGCCGAGGTAGACTTTTTCAGCATATTTTGAGTGCTGAAAAACTTTATTCAGTATATACGGTACTTTAACATTGTAGCAGAAGCCAGTTGATTAAGGGCTCTTACACACGAGCATCTCTAGCTGCGCTCCCCTGCATTCTGGTTTTATGTGTTCAGCCTCCAGGGAGCGCAGGAGCAGACGCTTTCAATTTTTTTCAATGGGGCCGTACTCTCACAGGCGCATGTAGGCACTGAACACAGGTTGAGACGCACTGTGCTGCATTTTTCCTGCGTTCAGTGTGTACATGTGCCTGTGTGATTACAGCCCCATTGGAAAAGAAGCGTCTGCTCCTGCACTCCCCTGCGGTTGAATGCATAAAACCAGAATGCAGTGGAGCGCAGCTTCAGGCACTAGTTTGTAAGAGCCCTAACAGACACTTGAAATAAAATGCAAGGTATTCAGAAAGGGCCAGTTTATGCTACATAATTTCGTTATCCAGAATGCAGAGCGGAACAGGCTGGTTTTAGTAGGTTACAATTTTTTTATTAAAATTGTGATTTTTATGTATATTGTCTTGAGATATAGTGTTCTCTATTTTTTTAAATTCTACATGGTAGAACTAACAGTAAAAAACCTGTTAAACCTGTTACTTAATGAAACAGTAGCTTTATTTCACCTCTACATCCTTAACCCAGCATTTTTTTCTAATCCCACACAGCCGAACTCAAAAGCAGCATAATCTGGGACAAAGTGTCATCATAAACAACTCCCAGTATGTTCCTCCTTCCTGACAAAATCTGCCCCCTGTCATGACTTCAAATCTGTATCCCCTGGAGTAGCCAATCATGCTGAGCCCCCCCCCCCACCACCACCACCAAAGCTGAGGTAATAAAGCACACCTTCTATCAGGAGCCTGCCATTTGCAATGAATTATGGGGATTGTAGTTTAAATGTGACATTCATTCCATTAGTTTGTTTAACCCTCCACAGTTGGTTATAATGGGGATCAGAGAGGAAATACAGTAATAGCTATAAAGCCATAAAGAAGTCTGGGATGATTATTTTAATGAGGAGCTGTACCAATGTGAAATGTGTTATAAATTTATCTAGAACCTCAGCCATGCAGCATAAAGTATAGCACACAGACACACAGGGAGCATAGTATATGTACATGATCTGTACTGGGGGAGATTATAGGTGTGAACTATACATTCCCCCCTTTCTGACAAGGAGCAGCACTTCTGAAATGATCCTCTACAATCAGTTTGAAAAGTTCTTTTCCAGTTCTTTGTCAACCAAACCAGAGGTATAAATGCAGCTCTTCAATACTGCTTGCCTGTCTGCAGAGACAGATGTGCTGCACACAGATATGATGTAACAAGAGGTAGAGTCCTGCAGCGGGTCGGGTACCCGCGGGTTACCCGCAAAATCCCGCGGTACCCTGTGGGTTGCTCGTAGAGTTTCTTGGTGCGGGTATAGAAGTGGGCCGGTGGTTCTGCAGGTTGGCGGGTTGAGGGTCGGGTCGCGGATCCTCACTATAGCAATTTTTACTCCTTTTTCTAAGCATTTCTACTACTGATGATGTCACATCCGGTTCACAATGACAGCACTTCCTGTTTTACTCCTTTTTCTCTGATCTCGGCTGCTTCCGATGATATCACTTCCGGTTTAGAATGTCAGCACTTCTGTTTCTTGATGGTCAGCGGGTCGCTGGTCCAAGTGGGTCCGGATTGCGGGTTGCAGGTACGGGTCGGGTACGGGTCCCAAAAAATGGACCCGCGCAGGACTCTAACAAGAGGGCGAGGGAGGGGAAATATGACTCGGGGAACATGGGTGGGACTAAGTGAATGTTGCTGAACTGAATGGACACTCCTACTTTTAGATTCTGAAAATGCTTGTTCTGGAGAGCTGTTAGAAATGAGTGATACGTAAGCTTGTTTATAACACAAATTTGATGCAGTTGGGTAAAGATTTTATTGTACTAATTAATATCAGTGAGAAAAATTGTATGGTTCATGACATGACTTTAAGGCAATGATAACCAAAAATATAATTTATTTTTTTGTAGGCATTTGCCTGGTATATGGTAATCCTTTAAAGGAAAACTATACCCCTCAAACAATGTAGGTCTCTATAAAAAGATGTTGCAAAAAAACAGCTCATGCAAAACCCTGTTTCATGTAAATAAACCGTTTTTATAATAATGTACTTCTTTAGTAGTATATGCGATTGGGTAATCCTAAATAGAAAATTGCCATTTTAAAAAATAAGGACAGCCTCCTGGGATCTTTTGATTCAACGGTGCACACAAACATACCAAACAAGCATACCAAACAAACTATAAAGTTAGGTCACATGAGCCAATTAACAGACAGGGGGTCAGTTATAAAGTTCGTGCAGCGCATAATTGTTCGCAAATGGTAGTTTTGCCCATGCTTTTTCCTGAACACTACAATATTGCACTACTGTGCCCGTCTTACCGGTTTTTGCGAATTCGCATTGTGAATGAATTTTCGCAAACAATACGGGTCTTTGCGTGAGTACAGGCACTTTGCGAGGTTGTTTTGCGTGAAGATAGCGTTAAAAATAACTTAAATTTGCAATTTGCAAAACAGTTTTGCGAATATTTTCTCCACCACCAAAGTTGTGGCGCAGAGTGTTAGCAATTTGTGATTTTTGCCATATTTAAAAAGCTCCTATAGACATTCACAATGTGAAAAACAAATTCGCAAATCTGTTTGCACACTTTTATTAGGCTTTATAAATATAACCAGGCGCAGGGCAAATATATTCACTCTGCGAACCAATCTGCCCTGCGCGATATAAGCTGCCTGTGTGGGCCCATCCGACGGGCTTCCTCGATCGATATCTGGCCCAAAGTCGGGCAGATCTCGAAAACCTAGTTGGATCGTAGGCGCATCTGTGCGTGTATGCGGTCCCGCGATCCGACAGCCCGTATCACCTACATTATGATCCGAACGTTGGGCCATAGGGCCCACAATTGGATCATCCTAATATCACCCACTTCAATGTGGGCATATTGGGGAGAGATCCGCTGTCTATGGCCACCTTTATTCCTGTTACAGTTAGAGTTGAAATATTTCTGGTCAGGTGATCTCTGAGGCAGCACACAGACCATCACGAAATGGTGGTTCAAGGCAAGAGATGTAAAAGTGTAATATTTACTTAAATATTTATAAACTAGTTTGGTAACATTCTTTAATGTCACTTCATTTGATATAAATCTGTTGCTCAAGTATTCATTTTGGGGATTTCGTTTTCCTTTAATGGTACAAACTGTGTATTTGATTCAGTAACTCATAACTTACAGTATATAAAACTGTTGAGTAACCATAGGGCAGCCATTCAAGATAAACAGACCAATAGGTCATGTTTACAAAGCAGATAATACAATACTCTCTGTAGAATACCGTGGTTTCCCAGCTTTTTTGAAAATGGGGAGCCCGTGTATGCACACCATTAGGAAAGCCTTACAAGTATTTTTATTGGAAGTGCCAGTAATACAGTGTACTGTAAAACTACCCTGTGCTAGTAACATTTAAAGCTCTTTGTCTAGCACCCTCAAACAAGATATTTCGTGTAGCAATAGTATTAATTTGAAAAAGGTTTTCATCCATGAGATGGTTTGTTTCACAAATGTCTTCCAACCCTGGTTTATCTCCTTGTGATTAGAATGCATTGGTATTAGAGTAATGGCCCATGTTTGTGTTTGGTCCAATGAGATTTTTCTAGCTGGATGGGTGGCTCACGTTTTTTTTTTTTTTTTAAACGCATGAGTTAATAGTGCTGCTCCAGTAGACTTCTGCACTGAAATCAATTT
Organism: Xenopus borealis; assembly: GCA_024363595.1. Taxonomy (NCBI): domain Eukaryota; kingdom Metazoa; phylum Chordata; class Amphibia; order Anura; family Pipidae; genus Xenopus; species Xenopus borealis. Next base: position 94,798,633 of record CM044443.1, read on the forward strand.
CTCAAAAGAGCAAACTTATTTTTTTATAATCTGACATGGGTCTAGACATTTTGTCAATTTCCCAGTTGCCCCTGTCATGTGACTTGTGCCAGCACATTAAGAGGAGACTGCTTTCTGGCAGGCTGTTGTTTTTCCTTCTCAATGTAACTGAATAGTACGCAGTGGGACATGGGTTTTACTATTCAGTGCTGTTCTTAGATCTACCAGGCAGCTGTTATCTTGTGTTAGGGAGCTGTTATCTGGTTACCTTCTCATTGTTCTGTTGTTAGGCTGCTGGGTGGAGGAAAGGGAGGGGGTGAGATTACTCCAACTTGCAGTACAGCAGTAAAGAGTGATTTAAGTTTAGCAGAGCACAAGTCACATGACTTGGGGCAGCTGGGAAATTGACAAAATGTCTAGCCCCATGTCAGATTTCAAAATGAAATATTAAAAAAATCTTTGAAATGGATTTCAATACAGAATTCTTCTGGAACAGCACTATTAACTGATGCATTTTGAGAAAAAAAATTTCCCCAGGACAGGATCCCTTTAACCCGCATTATGTAAATGTAAATGTAAAAATAAAAGCACATGATTCTGATGGTGATGGAGGTTTTAGACATGAACGTGGACACTTCAGAAACAAAAATTAAGGTGTTGATGTTGCCAGCTCAAAGCAATATGGTTAATTTGTAAAGAGAAATATAAGGAGGTGGCTTCACATGTGTACAAAAATTGACGGTGCCTCAATATAGTTAGGACAAGTAGCCTAATGCTTTTTATGTCAAATGGGGCACTTTTTTTATAGGATAAAAAAAAATTTTTCCCCCACTAGTAAAAAAAACATTAACCATGATATGTGAGAATATGATTAGACTGTAAGCACCACTGGGGCAGCCACTGATGTGAATGATCTATAATCTCTGTAAAGTCCTACAGAATGTCTGCGCTATATCAATAAAGAATAATATTTGTATGTCATTTAACAAACTGACTCTTGCAGTGTGAATTGCAACACCACCATTGCTTGTTTGTTTTCCAGCTCCAGTGCTTCTGAATTGGAAGTAATGATTTCAGAAGCAAACTGCTTCACCACCCTGTCAAAAACAGAACGTACCCACACCACAAAAATTTGCATGATTTTTTTTTTTTAAATCTTAGTGTCAAGTGTTTTTTGGACAAAAACATACCACTTTGTGTATAAAGTGTTTTTGACACAATCATTATATTTTTATATAAATATATTTGATCTCATTTTAGTTATGGGTTCTAATGAGGGCCGCCCCCCCCCCCCCATAGCTGTAATTTTAAATCAGATGGGCGGTGTGTATGTTCATTCGTTTACATTAGGGATGCACCAAATCCACTTTTTGGGATTAGGCCAAACCCCCGAATCCTTTGTGCAAGATTTGACTGAATACCAAATCCTGATTTGCATATGCAAATTAGGGGTGGGAAAAGAAAAGGTGGGGAAAATGCTTTTACTTACTTGTTCCTTCCAAAAAGTAACGCGATTTCCCTTCCCACACCTAATTTACATATGCAAATTAGCATTTGGTTCTGCACAAGGTTTCGGCTAAATCAGAATCCTGCTGAAAAAGGCCAAAACCTGATCGAATCCTGAACCGTAATCCTGGATTCGGTGAATCCCTAATTTCCATCCAACATTCAGGGACCTATTTATTTTGCTGTGTAAAACTAAATTCACCAAGAAATCCGTGTAAAAAGCTGTGTAAAATAAATGCCAAATTTTTTTCACTAAAAAAACCTTTACCCCTCTACCCTACATAGCCCCTCCCCCCTCCCAGCCTACCTTGTACCCTTTTTACTTTTTATTTACCCCTTGGTGCAGATTCTGTCCTCCGGAGTTCACAGCAGCATTCTTCTCTTCTTCGTTGAGCTTTGGAAGCAGAGCGCAGTTTTGGCGCTTGCACAGTTAAGAGTAATATTCTGGTCCCGAACTGCGCATGCGCCGAAAGTCACAAGTTTTCATTGCCAGGCTTCCATTTATAGACCCATGTGCCCCATCGATGACATCACAAAAGCGGTGGGACGTGCAGAAGCGCGGCTATAAAAACAGAAGCTGGCAGTGTAAGGGTCGGCCCACACATCACTACTTTGCGTGTCCTGCATTAGGTTTGCTGTGCTGCCCGTTTCTTCTAATTGTTTTTATGATGTCTCCAGGGTAAAAGCAAGCTCCCTCTGCTTATCTGCACTAGGATCCCATGCTTTTAATTATTCATGCACATTCCAGTGTGGAATAGGTTAAAAGGCATTCTACTGATAACACCAGAAACTGAACATGACTGGTATTTGATTTAGAAATATTACTATAGTTTATATAAACAAGCTGCTTTATAGCCATGGGGACAGCCATTCCAAGCTGAAAATGAACAGGCACAGGATACACAGCAGATAACCAATGAGCTCTGTAAAAGTACAGTAGGATCGTTCAGAACTTATTTCTGTGTATCCTGTGCTTTAATGGCTGCCCCCATGGTTACACAGCAGCTTGTGTATATAAACTATAGTAGTGTTTTTGAAGCAAGCACAGCTGTTCTACCAGTGCAGAGCAAAAGTACATTATATTGTCATTCCTTTCAAACACTTGATTCTTATGGTGTTACTGTTCCTTTAAGCAGCCCACAGCTCTCGCTGGCCTTGTCCTAATGATGGACTACCTGTGCAGCTCACTTGTGTAATACTATCTGTGGCTGATAAATTACAAAAATAAATAAAACAGGCTAGTTGCATTGTAAAATAAGTCATACTACCGATGTATATTAAGCAGAACTAAGCTGTTTAAGCTAAGCTAATGGAAAAGAAATGCTTCGGGGTATTTTTCTATTGAAAGCAGGGAATCCACGGAATGGTTAGTATGTAAAAACTTAATAGGTATGCCAGTACCTATTAGCTTGTCAATTTTATGATAATAAATATTGTAACTAAAAACCCCAAGCTTTGTAAGAACATGCACTTGCATAGATACTAAATGAATATTGAAACATGGGACCAGGGATCAAACCCCTCTCATGTTTTAGATAACCTGGCCAGGTTGGTGGCACTTCCATTGCACTTTTGTGTTTTACTTAGCCTTGATGTGCTCCCACAACCCCCCCCCCCCCCTTGTTTGTGTATTGTTCTATCTACCATTGCCTAACTGCAAGTCACAGGGGGCCTTGCACCCGCTTTCCTTCTTTCCATGCTGTCTTGTTGCTCTGCCAAGGATGGAACATTTAGTAATTGGTTTTAATGGGACACAACACCCAGGCGAATAGAAGATATGGCACACAACGGATCACTTACCCCTTTCGAAATTCTGTGCCCAACTGATTATGTCCAATTCCCCACTGGATCATACGCCTATACGGAAATGGTCCCAAGATATCCCAGCTATCACAGAGGAGAAGTGGGAGGAAATACAGTACTAGAATCACAGCTTGAATATTTGGTTGGAGCTAGAGACAAGCTACTCCAACTTAAATTTTTACATAGAACCTACCTTACCCCTCACCGCCTACACAAGATCTCAGACCTACATTCGGATGAATGCCCCAGATGTCACTATTCACCAGCTGACTTCATGCACATGATGTGGTCATGTCCAAGTATAAATGCATTCTGGGTACATATTTCCAGCCATATTACAAGCGTTATAGGGATACATATTCAACCGGATCCTTTGCTGATGCTGCTAAATCAGGTCTCCAATGTGGTCCATACTAGAGCTAATAAAACCCTCCTAGCCATCATACTTACAGCAGCCAAGAAATGTATTGTTATGAATTGGAAAAATAGTAACCCCCCAACACTATCGCTATGGAAAAAACAGGGCAACCAAATGATTCCGATGTACAAATTAATTTATGCAAGGAGAGGCTGCCCAGATAAATATGGGAAAATATGGGATCCATGGTTAAATACCTAGGTGATTACAGGTTTTATATAAAACACTCACCTAATAATTTGTTAGAAGTGTATCGTACTCAAAACAACATGATGTACACTCTGGAGCACAAGAGCAT
>CM044443.1:94802668-94941402 GCA_024363595.1 Xenopus borealis
TCTCCCAGTTATAATCCCAATCTAGAGAAATCTTACACTCCTCGTAAATTTTAACCCCCAAATTATACTGCACAGTGCTTGGTTTGGTCCAGATTATAGTATATGTAGACTTAAAGACTGACACCAGAAAATAACCATTTTTATATCCATAATACTATTGTCTTTGCATGCATACAATTTTTTTTGCCATAAAAGTATTTTCCAGATGGTTTTATGTTACCTTTGTTACCCCTGTGTGCCTCTGAGGGGGCTGCCATATTTGTGCATCAGTAGTTCATTAACATTTAGAAACTCTGTTTTGGAAACCTGACTGTCGCTTCTTAGCCTGTCAGTCAGGTTTAGGAACTTAAAGTAACAATTTCTTACAAAAGCAGAACTATCTGAAAAAAATAAATAAAATCAACATGACCTATAGGTAACTTTTAATGTAAATTAATATTTTGAAAATAATTTTGTCAGTATCACTTTAAGTCCTATTTTATGATCTAAAAGTGAACTTTTGTTTTTCATAATTACTGGAAACAAAACTGCGAAGTAGGAAGGATTTTCTCAAGGCACAAGCTGAAACCCATATAGATAAGGATTATAAATTAAGTTGTTCTATAAGATGATGAATCTACAAGCTGAATTACATAGTACAGGTATGGGATCCATTATCCAGAAATCCTTTATCCACAAAGATCTGAATAACAGAAAGGCTGTCTCCCATAGACTCCATTATAACCAAATAATCAATTTTTTAAAAATTGTTTCCTTTTTCTCTGTAATAATAAAACAGTACCTTGTACTTGTTCCCAACTAAGATATAAATAATCCTTATTGGTATCAGAACCAGCCTATTGGGTTTTATTTAATGTTTACATGATTTTCTAGTTGACTTAAGGTATGAAGTTCCAAATTATGGAAAGATCCATTATCCAGAAAGCAACAGGTCCCAAGCATTCTACATAACCGGGCAGAATTAAGAATTATTTTTCTGTAAAGGCCTGCAGAATATCTGTGCTATAAATAAAGGATCCGAACAATGTCTATTTTTGTAATTTTTGAATTCTATACTTTTATGTGTTAAATGCATATTTTACAATTAAAAATGCAGATCATTTTGTAGCACCTCTCTCAATGCATAAAAAATATCTCTGAACTCATCTCTATATTCTCACCCAACTGCTTACTACACTCCTCTACTGATCTGCTACTCAACTCTTCTCATTACCTCCTCACATGCTCGGATTCAAGACTTTGCAAGGGCTGCACCCCTCCTCTGGAATTCTCTCCCACGTTCTGTCCGACTTTCTCCCAACCTTTCTGCTTTCAAGAAATCTCTTAAAACTCGCTTCTTTCGAGAAGCCTACCCTCACTCTTAACTACCAAATCCAACCCTACATACAGGACCACATTTTTCACCCACTCAATTCGATCTTGCCCATTCCCTCACTTTATGTATGTACCCTTAGCTTTAGATTGTAAGCTCTTTCTGCATAGGGCCTTCCTCACCTTTTGTACTGGCATTGATGTATGTAATTCATGTGATTTAGTTGTATAAACACATTTACTTTAAAGTGCTATGCAATATGTTGGCGCCATAGAAATACATTATAATAATAAAAACTTTTTACTTTTAAGTCTGTTAGTGTAAAATGTTTTTGCAGTGGCTTTTCTTTAAATTTACAGGTCTTTCCCCTCTTGTTTTTCAGTAAACGGTCATTCAATGTGCGATCATTTGGAACAGGAACTCATGTGAAACTTCCAGGACCAGCTCCAGACAAACCTAATGTTTATGATTTCAAAACCACATATGAACAGATGTACAACGATCTACTTAAGAAAGACAAAGAACTGTATCCCAGTGGAATGCATTTTATTAAAATCAAAAAGGTTTCAACTTTAAAAGGTGTAACATTCTAGTTTGCATTTGCAGCTCAAATGTTAACACTGTCCTTTTGTGGGCGTTGTCCTATGACCAGTTGTTGAATAATTCATTTGCAAATGGCAGGGCTTTATGCAAACAATTCTTAAAATGTAAATTTTTATCTTAAAATAATTATGTTGAGCATTTTTTTTTGATGCTTTTATATTTTTCTCTAGAGCTACCCCTTTCACTGTGCAACTTACTCCTATAAGCGTCTGCCCTGTTTTTTAAGTTAGGTCTAAATTTCGTTCCCCGATGCAAAGATGTTTTAAGGAACAACCCAAAAGGGTCGACACAAGCGGTCACAGGAGTTGAGCCCTGATTTTTCTTTTTTTTTTTTTTTTTTTTTTTTTTTTTTTTTTTTTTTTTTTTTTAATTAATTTTTTTTTTTTTTTTTAAGATTCAGGTCATGTGGCATTCCTTCATGTATACAGTTAGTATAGTCAGTCACTATGTATTTATTTTATATGTGCCTAATAACAGGCCCTTCAAACTGGATGCTGATCCAGATGTTAAAGGGATTATTTTTATAACACTCTGGTTTAGATTTTTAATACATACAGCCCTGTCAGGGACAACAGTAGTAGTAGAACATCTGTCATTTGTGGGGGAGGTTTTTTTTATTATAAGGGTAAGTATGTATTTAGTACTTCACCTAAACATGTATTTTGGTTCTCCATGGCAATTCTTGTTGTGTAACAACTATTTTATGTTGTGCATTTTGCATGACTGTTGTATTAGCCCTATAATACTGCTGTTCTCTTGGTGGGCAGTTTCTGGCAAAGAAGTAGGCTATAAATGTTTTGGGCTTCTGTACCAGCCCCCTCCCCCGTCAACCACAGCCCTTTAGCAGTGAAGATCTGTGTCTCCAAAGATGCCGCAGTAGCTCTCCATCTTCTTTTCTGCTGATTCACTGCACATTCTCTGTGCTACTGTAACTTACTGAACTTAGGGACCCACTCACAATATACAGTACACATAGAATAGAAATATAACAATATAAGGCCGATTAGTAATTCATATGACTAATTACTACATGGCAGCACAGAAAGCAACTAGCATCAGAATTTAATAATCAGCCCTGTAGCATCAACTTATGACAGGCCAACCTCATTTTCTGCTGGATAATGTGCGACTACCCCTAAGCTGAGCTTCTTAACAGCTGCTCAGAGCCCACCAAGCATGTCACAGACAAGTGTCCCCACCAAGTGTCACAGACACTTTCCAAGATGGTGACCCCCCTGTGACAAGTTTGAAGACCTGGATCATTGCTGCTATTGAGAGGCTGAAACTTTAGGCTGGAGCAATAAGTTCAGTATACAAAACATGCCATTTTTATCTACATTCATTTTAAGGGTTTAGTTCTCCTTTAATGGGGAAAAAAATTCCCTCTCTTGTGACATCTGCTCGTTCAATTGGCCTTGTATAAAAAAAAAAAGGATCAACATTATTGGTACTGCCAAAAATAAATATATTTTTACACAGGCATACTTTATTCCTCAGATTGAGAGGAAACCTTAATAGTCTGCCTCTAAAGGCAGCTATACATGGGCTCATCAGGTATACTCATCCACAAGCTAAATGGAAGGAGAGCGTACAAGGAGCCAAACAAGGTATAGTTCTGTTGAAATGGCTCGAACAAGGTGTAGCTCCTCTTCAGTTCTCTTTTGCCGATGTACGTGCAACTGTTGACAACGTGCATAGTAAGTTGATATTTTCAAACCAACTGATATCCAAAGTACATGGATATCAGTGGGCCTCCATACATGTATGTTATAGATGTCTGTCTCAGACAATATTTGTACATGTATGGCCAGTTTTACGCCAAGGGGCCATAGCCATATCCCCATCTTAGGCTGCTAAAGAGATTCAGCCCTGTTTTTGTCTGGCCACATACCAAATTACTTCTCCAACATGTGCTTGCATATGCCGTGAATAAAATTATTTTTAAGGGAAACATTACCTTTAGGATAAATATATGTTTTTGAAGAGTGATCATCCTATAAAAGGGCATTGCTATGGGATAGGGTAAATAAAGGAGCATTATGCTTTGATTATTTTTCTACTCATTGCTGCCACTTGCATCTTGACAACATTTGCTTGTTGTAATAATGGATGGCAGTATTCCTTTACTGTGCCTAGTTGCTGCAGCACGCCACTCATGGCAGAATGTGATGACCACAGAAATCAAGTACAGTATTGCGTGGATCCATTAAGCAACAGTGACGTATAAGCAAAGAACAAAGATCCTTGTAATAAAATAAAGAACGTGAACTGATAAAATGTGGAATTCCTTGCAAGCCCACTGTAGGATTTATTCAATATTATTAAAGGGACTGTTACACCAAAAAAATTATAAAAAGTCTATTGCCCTACACTGGTAAAACTGAACAGTTTGCTTTAGAAACACTACTGTAGTTTATATAAACAAGCTGCTGTGTAGCAATGGTGGCAACTGGAATAGGTTAAATTGCACATGTTAAATAGTGATTAACGTTATAGAACACCATCATTTTCTACAGCTTATTTGCCAAGTAGTTTTACCATTGAAGGGCAATCGCACACTATATTTTAGTTAATTTGGAACACTTTCATTTTTTGGTGTTAAGGTTCCTTTTAAACAGAAGCCACAGTCGTCCTAAATAATTGTGCCACACTCTCCATTTTTTGATTTATTAAAATTGAATACTCCCTGGTCCTTCCCACAAAACTCCTATTATGAATACAGTCATATGAAAAAGTATAGCAACCCCTCTTAATTCTCTGGAATTCTGTTTATCATTGGCTGAGCTTTCAAAGTAGCAACTTCCTTTTAATATAGAACATCTTATGGAAACAGTAGTATTAACAGCAGTAGTATTTCAGCAATGACATAGTTTATTGGATTAACAGAAAATATACATCATAACAAATTGGGTACATACATTTGGACACCCCAACAGATATATTACATCAATACTTAGTTGAGCCTCCTGTTGCAAATGTAACAGCCTCTAGATGCCCCTATAGCCTGGGATGATGGTGTTTTTTTCTTCGTCTATACAAAATCTCTCCAGTTCAGTTAAATTTGATGGCTACCGAGCATAGACAGCCTGCTTCAAATCATCCCATAGATTTTCCAGCATATTCAAGTCGGGTTACTGTGACAGCCATTCTAAAATATTGCACTGATTTCAAAGTGTGTTTAAGGTCATTGTCTTGTTGGAACATCCAACCCCTGCGTGACTTTAGCTTTTTGACTGTTGGTTGAACTTTACCCCGAAAAATTTGTTGATATTGGGTGGACTTCATCCAACCCTCAACTTTAACAAGGGCCCCAGTCCCTAAACTAAGCCCACAGCATGATCGTACCTCCACCAAGTAGGAAGCAGGTGTTTTTCTTCCACCATGCAAAGAGCTTTTTGTTACGACCAAATAACTAATTTTTTTGTCTCAATCGTCCAATACACTTTGTTCCAAAATGACTGTGGCTTGTCTAAATGAGCTTTTGCATACAACAAGCGACTGTTTGTGACGTGAGTGTAGAAAGGCCTTTTTCTCATCACCCTGCCATACAGAGCTTTGTGCAAATTGCAGCAATAATTTTTTGCAGGTCTTTGGAGGTGATCTTTGGGTTGTCTGTAACCATTCTCACAATCTCTGCATATGCCGCTCCTGCATTTTTTTTGGCCTGCTAGACCTGGGTTTTACAGCAACTGTGCCTGTGGCCTTCCATTTCCTGATTCCATTCCTTACAGTTGAAGTGGACGTTTTAAACCTCTTTATGTAGCCTTCCCCTAAACCGTGATACTGAACATTCTTTGTTTTCAGATCTCTTGAGAGTTGCTTTCAGGGTCCCATGCTGTCACTCTTCAGCGTATAGTCCAACAGAAGCACAACTTGCAGTTTGCCACCTGAAATAACTTTTTTCATGATTGGTAGTGATGGTATTGAGCTGTTGTTGCCTATATACAGTTGTACTTATAAGTTTACATACCCTGGCAGAATTTAAGATTTCTTAAATATTTTTCAGACATTATGACTCAAAAACTTTTCTTTCACTCCTGGTTAGTGGTTGGCTGAAGCCATTTATTGTTAGCAACTGTGTTTTCTCATTTTAAATCCTAATAACTACACAAACTACCCAAATGACCCTGATCAAAAGTTTACATACACCAGTGCCCCCTTTAACATCAATGACAGCTTTAAGTCTTTTGTGGTAGTTGTGGATGAGGCTCTTTATCTTCTCAGACAAAGGTAAAGCTGCCCATTCTTCCTGGCAAAAAGCCTCCAGTTCCCATAAATTCTTGGGCTGTCTTGCATGAACTGCACGTTTGAGGTCTCCCCAGAGTGGCTCAATGATATTGAGGTCAGGAGGCAATTGGCCACTCAAGAGCCTTTACTTTATTCTGCTGTAGCCAATGACCGGTCGACTTGGCCTTGTTTTTTGGATCATTGTTATGTTGGAATGTCCAAGTACGTCCCATGCGCAGCTTCAGTGCTGATCAGTGCAAATTTTCCTCTAGTATTATTTAATAACTTACTGCATTGATTTTGCCATCAATTCTGACCAAATTTCCTGCTCACACCTCACCAAAACATCAGCGATCCACCACTATGTTTCACCGTAGGAATGGTGTACCTGTCATCATAGGCCTTGTTGACTTCTCTCAAAATGTATTGTTTATGGTTGTGGACAAAAAGTTAAATTTTTGTCTCATCACTCCAAATGGCTTGTCTCTGTGCTGTTTGGCATATTGTAAGAGGGATACTTTGTGGCATTTACGTAGTAATGTCTTTCTTCTGGCAACTCGACCATGCAGCCCATCTTTTGTCAAGTGCTTCTTTCTTGTGCATCTTGAAACAGGCACACCACATTTTTTCAGAGTTCTGTATTTCACCTGAAGTTATTTGTGGAGTTATCCTGAACAATTTTTCTGGCAGTTGTGGCTAAAATCTTCGTTTTGGTTTGGTTTGGTTTCAACAGAATCCCTAATTTTCCACTTCTTAATTTGAGTTTGAACACTGCTGATTGGCTTTCTCAATTCCTTTGATATTTTCTTATATCCATTCCTGTTTTATAGAGTTCAACTACCTTTTCCCGTAGATACTTTGACAATTATTTTGCTTTCCCCATGACTTAGAATCCAAAAGAAATCAGTGCAGCAGTGGATGAAAGATGCAAAGGTCTGTCAGGTGTCCAAAAAGTCATTGCCCTTTTATACACACCCACTAATTACAAGCAGACAGATCACAAGTGAAGATGGTTACCTTTAATAGCCATTCTAATCCTTTTGTGTCAAGTTGTGTGCATGTTATCAGGCCAAATCACCAGGGTATGTAAACTTTTGATCAGGGTCATTTGGGTACTTTGTGTAGTGATTATGATTTAAAAAGAGTAAACACAGTTGTCTGACAATAAATGGCTTCAGCCAACCACTAACCATGAGTGAAAGAAAAGTTTTTGTGTTATCATTCATATTATTTGATAAATGGTTAAGAAATCATAAATTCTACCAGTGCATTTAAACTTATGAGCACAATTGTACCTAAAGCACCATCTTACATTGTCTTACCCATTTTCTTGTAGAAGTGATATCTGTTGGGAATCTTTGTTTTGATAGTAATAATCTGGTTGTACTATGATTTGGCTTTTTTATGGCTCTGTTTGGGGTTCTTTTGGCTTTTTCTCCCCTGATACTTGTTCAATTATGGCATCATGCCTCCAATTATAGTGGGTAACATTTTGTAGTACAGGGTCTCAAAACTTTATAAGGCACTTAGGATTTGGTTTTTCCACTTCCTTCCGATAAGTTACTATTCATCTTTTCATTTTAGCCTTATTTTATTTTACGTTTTTGGAACATTGACATCAACCCTGAACACTCTCTCATCTTATTGTCTATTTGACAGGAGTGTTTGAAAAAGTGTTGTAGTTGCACAGTAGCTATGTTAACCTCCCTCTATACTACCATACTGCCCATTGAAGGCAGTTTTTATATAGAGGATCATTTGCAAACCTAAAGGTGGCCATAGATAATATCGTACGAAACGAATTTTCGTACGATATTCGGTGCGTGTATGGTGGGAAATGAGCCGACCGACATCGTCAGAAGATATCGGTCGGCTGGTTGATCGGACTGGACGGAAAATTTTGATCGGATGCCTTTGAAAGCTCCCTGAACATCGGCCATTGTTAGTGCTGAATCGTCAGATACAAGTAGAATTCTATTGTTTCTACCTGTATATCTGACGATTCAGCTCTATACGTGTGTGTTGAAACGAACAATCTTTCTTGGAAAGATCTTTTCCGAGAAAGATCGTAATTGTTACGTCTATGGCCAGCTTAACTTATTTAACCAATGTCTCAACTCAGAGTTGTTGAAATTTCTGAACCCCTTGTTTTAGCATTTTTTTAAAGCTTTGAGTAGATGTTTACTATGTCTTGGTGCTATCTCGCTTATCTTCACATGAGCTTGCAGTTTCACATAATGAGCAGAAATGTAAGGGTAGGGACAGACAGGGAGATTCGGGGAGATTTTGTCGCCTGGCGTTTTTAGCAGGCGACATTCTCCCCGAATTTCCTTCTCCCTGTCTGCCGATCGTTCCTGGGACAAAGCGCCAGTGCAGACGCGGCGCGGCGATTTCCGGAATCACCCGAAGTTTCCTCAAGAGGTATCAAGAGGCGCTTTGTCCCAGGAACGATCGGCAGACAGGGAGAAGGAAATTCGGGGAGATTGTCGCCTGCTAAAAACGCCAGGCGACAAAATCTCCCCGAATCTCCCTGTCTGTCCCTACCCTAAAGGTAGGCAGATTAAGTATCTAGATAGCAGGTCAACAGAACAGGATTTGCATATGTAAGCATTGGTAGTACTTCCCACAGGCTCCATCAGACTCCTGCTATTTGAGTAGGGTTTCTAAAAATCACTAGGATCTATGCCTTTCAAGCATTAAATGTTTGGTTATAAAATAAGGCAAGATGCCACTAAAGAATGTTGCAATCCATACTGTTCTAAAAATTTTTTAGCAGTGATTGAGCTTTTCAGATGCAATAGTCTTGGCACCGATATGGCATCTTTCATAAGAGGTGATGAACTAGTTTAGCTGCTTTGGGTTTTGCCATTTTTCATAGCCTGCTTTTGGTTGTGTTTTTTTTTTTTTTAGTGGGTTTTAAAGTTGGGGAAAAAAGTTATAGGGAGGTGAGAGAGAAATTGTGCTTATAGATATGATCTGGTACTGAAATTGAGTATATAGAGTTGCACTGCATTGGAAACTTGGTTAAAATCAATCTAAAAATATATCATTAGATACTGTATATGAGCAAACTGGGTGTAGTTTACCTTTATTTTTCAGTCTATTCATGGTATTTAGTATTTAAACATCAGTATCAGTATCAAGTATGTACATACCTGGCTTGTCTCTTGTTACAATATCTGGGTGCCGAGCAAATTTTTGCAGCATCCTTGGATTTGCGGCAAAATTCAGCATTTCGCCATTAAGAAGTTTGTCGGAGAAACTGTGGCAGAATATGACGCAGAGACAAAACGTTTTCCAGAAAAAACGTACATTGACTTTTCGCAATTTTTCTGTGAAGCAAAATGGAACAGATTCGCTCATTACTAGGGATGCACTGAATCCAGAGTTCGGTATTCGGCCAGGATTCGGCCATTTTCAGCAGGATTCGGCCGAATCCTTGTGCCTGGCCAAACCAAATCTGAATCCAAAAAAATCATGTGACTTTTCGTCACAAAACAAGGAAGTTAAAAAAAAGTTTCCCTTGCTAATTTGCATATACAAATTAGGGTTCAGATTCAGTTGGGTATTCGGCCAAATCCTTCGCAATGGATTTGGGGGTTCGGCTGAATCCAAAATAGTGGATTCTGTGCATCCCTACTCATTACTAGTCATGACCCAAGGAGAGAAACTTGCCTCAGGCAGTATGTTGGGGAAAAATAGCCTCTCTTAAAGGAGAAGTTAGGCACCCCCAAATGACTACGTTGACTTACCTGGGCAGGTGCTCCGTTCAGCAGATAACCGCACCTGCCCAAGGTTCTTCCTTCGAGTACATCGGAGAGATCCTCTTCCTGCTTCTTTAAGTCTTCCCTTAGGATGCGCAAGTGCAGTACAGTGAAAAGCCAAACTTGGCTCGGTTATTTCGCTCTACTATGCATGTGTCTGACCGGGAAAATTTGAAAACATGAAGAAGCAGGAAGAGGATCTCTCCACTCTGCTCGAAGGAAGAACCCTGGGCCAGTGCAGTTGTAAAATGATATTCCTTCTCCTTCAACAAATTAATTTTTAAAATTTTTTTTAAAATTCACAATTGCACTCTCTGAAATAATAATCCCACCTGTGGTCTTTTCTTTCTTTGTCTGCCTTTTCAATTTTTTTAAAATTTTTCAAGTTTTCCTATGCTTTTATTTTTGCATTTTGCTGCCCTCCTCCTCAAATGGAAAAACTCTAATTGGTGATTTGGTTAAAAATTTGAATTAATACAATTTTCCGTGGGAAAAAATTGCTTGAAATTATCAAGTTTTTGACTAATTTTCACCTAAAAAAAAACCGTGACTTCTACATGAGCTATTTTCAGCTTTGGGATTTAATAAAAATTCTATTTTGTTTTTAATAAAAACCTAAATTAAAGCTTTTTTTTTTTTTTAACTCAGAAATTGAGTTTTTAACTGAAAACTACATTCGAACAGCTAGAATTTTTTTAGGAACTTTTGATCTTTGATAAATCTGCCCCTTAACGTTTCATATTCACTAGGGATGTACCAAATCCAGAATTCGGTTCGGGATTCGGCCATTTTCAGCAGGATTTGGATTTGTCCGAATCCTTGTGCCTGGCCGAACCGAATCCAAAAAAATCGTGACTTTTCGACACAAAGCAAGGAATAAAAAAAATAGTTTTGCCGCGCACCTCACTAATTTGCATATGCAAATTAGGATTCTGTTCAGTATTCGGACTAATCTTTCACATTGGATTCAGGGGTTCGGCCGAATCCAAAATAGTGGATTCGGTGCATCCCTAATTTTCACTCTACTTCTTTTCATTGACCACTCCCCAATACATTGGTTTTCCTTCCAGTTGATGTTTTCATGTCTCTTCTTTCTTTCCATTTTCCTGCTTTTTTCCCCCCAAACTCTCTTCATTCTATGTAATGTTCATCCATTTCAATCCTACTTGTACATATTGGCTTTTCCGGCTTGCAGTTTCTGTTTGTGGTTTCCCCTTATCATTTTGCCATGTTTCCCTTACATCCTTCCTTACTCCTTTGCTGTATTTTTCCTCCGCTCTCCATTTCCTTTGTTTTTCTCACATTTTCTTTTTGTGATGCTTTCTCTCTCCCTCTGATGTCTGTCATATCTGCTCTCTTATTTTCTGCTTACCCTTTTCATCCTTTTGCTTCCCATGTTATTCCATTTTTCACTTTAGCAATTATACTCTAAGCAAGCATTGCCTTGTTAATGTTTTGAAAGAGAATGTATGGCAGCAAACAACTGCGCTGTCCATGGATTTGTTAGATTTGAGAGCAATTGTAATGTCCGACCACTTGTCCTGCATGGCTTATTTAACTGATGAGTAGGAGACAATAGCCCATCATTCTAGAAGGAATGTCTTATACAGATATGTGCTGTAGAACTGAAACCTAACCATCCCTTGTGTAAATTTCTGACTAATAATTCCTGCATAGTGTCTCATTTAGGGATTTCACCCATGGAGCACATGTAAACACTAAAACCAGATAAAATCAAGCATCAATCAACAGTTGTCTTTTTAGTGTTTGTTTGGGCTCCAGTCAATATTAGAGGCACTCTGTTTAGTTAAAGGGGAGGTTCACCTTCAGAACATAGTCTACATTTAATTAGCCCCAGTCAGATGAAATCCCCTACAGAGAGAGCTGAGAGCACAGAAGAGGGAGCTTTAGCAAGGTTGATCCATGACTTATCAGGTCAGTAGCTTCAAAATGGAACATTAAAAATAATAAAGCAGATTTGGAAACCATTTTTTGTCATCACAGGGGCTATACAAATGTAGAATATAGTTTAAGGTTAACATCCCCTTTAATTCCTGCGGCCCCATATAAAGAATCCATTGCATGGGAGCAAAGTTACAAACCCATTTATGAGAACTTTAGAAAGTTTATTTTGTTGCATGGCCTAATTCCAGTCAATCTCAACACACCATTGTTTCACAGAGCATGTGCGTCTGAATGGATTACTAATGCAACTGTGACTGTTTTATAAAACCTGACCAAAATAGTTTTTTTTTTTTTAAAGGCGGCTCTGTACTCTTCGGAGTACTTTTATATTTCTCTTTTCTGCACTGGTTTCAATGTGAAATGGCACAGAACAGAAAATTTAACATACAAATCAAGGGAAGTACTCTCTGCCACCATAAAGAAACAATTTGGATCTCACACATGGCTCATGGATGTCCACATGGACATGCCTTAAAGGAGAATTCAACCCTTAATTAAAAAATCCCCTACCCTACATAGACCCCCCCTCCCTGCTCCCCCCCCCACCAGCCTAGCTGTTACCCCTGGTAAATGCCCCTCACTCTTTACTTACCCCTCGGTGCAGATTCAGGGCATTGGAGTTCACAGGCGCCATCTTCTTCTCTTCGGTAAACTTTGGGAAGAAATCGGGCAAACAACTAACTGTGCCGAAAGTCACGTAAATTGCCGAAGTGAAGGAAGAAGACCGAAGAGCTGGAAGAGGACACCTGTGAACTCTGATGCCCTGAATCCGCACCAATGGGTAAGTAAGTTGGGGGCATTTACCTGGGTAAGAAGCTAGGCTGGTAGGGAGCAGGGAAGGGGGTCTATGTGGGGTAGGGTTTTTTTTTTTAATTAAGGGTTGAATGGTCTTTCTGAAGTGGAAGAAAGCTGCAAAAGAAACCATTTAGGCTCACTTAAGGAACAGCTTGCTCTACAATTATTTATTTTATTGGGAATCTTGAACTGATAACCTATAGATCACAACAACTTAACACTGGCTTGTTTTCATTCAGATCTGTAAAAAAAAATAATGGCTTTAGAAACAATGATGTTCAGAATATATACAACCCTATCTGCTTCCCCTCCGTTTATGCAATAAAGTTACATTTTCATTGGTAGTGTAACGTTTAAAGGGATCAACATAAATGTGAAGAGGACCCCACACAGCTAAAGTGTGAGCACTCCTAAATTAAAGGTTAGGTAATAACTTTATCTTGATGTCACTGTTGGGATCTTAAAGCGCACCAACCATAGCCAAAATCAAACACATATTAACAACGTGACCAGTACAACCTAAACAGTTTTAATCAAACTACATGTACGTTTTTTTTTTTTAAAAAACAGCAGTTTTTTTCCCATACTTTGTCACTGACTGCAACATGCAAATTAGTTCACGAGCATGCTCAGATTGTAGCACTGTCTGCGTATTCTACCCAGAATGCCTAGCTTTAGTAAACTAGAAGTATCAAGAGAAGTGCACACAGCAACTTCCACAAAGTGGCAGCACTAACACAGAAGTTTGGCAGATTTCAAAATAGCTTAGAAGGTTTATTAGGCAAGCAAGGAATTTCAACTGAGCATGTGCGAGATTTCAGAGCTACAGTTGGCTG
Source organism: Xenopus borealis (assembly GCA_024363595.1). NCBI lineage: Eukaryota > Metazoa > Chordata > Amphibia > Anura > Pipidae > Xenopus > Xenopus borealis. The sequence continues at coordinate 94,816,171 of CM044443.1, forward strand.
TGAAGATATAGGTAGGAGGAGTCAGTGAAATCCAAGATGCCTGCCTCAGCTAGAACTGCAGTGGAGATAGGGGAGATTTTGCAGAAGGTATATTGAGCTGATCATTTACATTATACAAACAATTCTAACTGTTTAAAAAAATCGGATTTCTTGAACTTTCACATATTGTATTTACTTAGTAAATCATTTTAGGTATGATTGGTGCCCTTTATTGGCAATTGTTTTCCATTTGAGTGCCATCCAGTGTGCCTTACTATTTACTTAAACTCGGAGCTTTAGCAGTTAACTCATCCATGCTGTGTGTTGCCATCTATCAAATGTGTGGCATAAATGAAAGAACTTACTGGAAATGTATGGTCTTTATACTAACACTAAATTCTGGTGTGGTTGCATCAGAATTTCTAAATATGTTCTGCAGGTCCCTTGTATCTATGTGTTCAAGCATTTACGACTGCCAAAGCACTGTGGACATTAGAGCTGAAGACCAATGAAGTGTTAACGTTGAAGCAGAGAACTAGCAGAGGGTAGGTTAAAGGGGTCCTCCAGCCAAGAACATTTTCTTTTTTAAGATAATTACATTTTAAGCAGTTTTCCAATATACATTATTTCAAGTTTCAATATTTTTAAAGGTATTTTTAAATGTAATTTAGTCAACCTTTAAAGGAGAATTCAGCCTATAAGTGGAAAAAACCCTAACCCCCCCAGCCTACCTGCAAATGACCCTAACTTGTTACCTCTCCTTCCAGGTCCTGTCCAGCAGAGTTCACAAGTGCCATCTTGTCTCTTTCGCTCTTCATCCTGTACTGACCAGTGTTTTCGGGCGCACCAACATATTCCTCATACTGCGCATGCGCCCGTAAACGCCGCTCAGTACAGGATGAAGGGAGGGGGGCCTACAGGGGGAGGGTTGGAGGTTTTTTGCCCCACTTACAGGTTGAATTCTCCTTTAAACGGCTTGAAACATTGTTTCAGGAGTCAGAGCCAGAAGGAAAATATAGGTAAACAGCCTGATACTGCTGTTAATTACATTCATAACTTTAACAATTAAAAGTAATGTACAGGTATGTGATCAGTTACCTGGAAACCATTATGCAGAAGGCTCCAAATTTTGGGAAGGCCATCTCTCAAATTGTTTTTAAAAATGGTCTTCTTTTTCTCTAATAATAAAATAGTACCTTTTATTTGATCATAACTATAATGAATCCTTATTGGAAGCAAACAGTCCTATTGGATTTATTTAATGTTTTCAAATTATGGAAAGATCTCTTATGTGGAACTCCCTGGTGCCAAGCATTCTGAATAACACATCCCATACCTGTACAGTACTGTATATTGGAAATTTACCTTGAATTACATTTGGAGTATAGGGCCCCTTTAACAATATTGTTTTAGGTTATCGATCAGTGGCTTTCTGAATATTTTTGTTCAAGACCATCTTCGATACCCAATGTTTGGTTAGGGAATTCCTTTACCAAATAACTAGGTTGCAAGTATGAAAATATTGTATCAAACTGTTGCAAGAAAAAGAATAGTCACCCTAACTGACTTGCATGTTACCTGGGCCATCTCGTAGATCAAAAAGACAAATCTCTCACTACTTGGCCTTTAGCCTGGGCCCTTCTGGGGGGGGGGGGGGCAGCTCTATACTTTGGGTACCCCTGCTTTAGATTACATTTACGTTACCCAATAAAACGTTACAGCGTTACAATTCAAAATTATTTGACCACTTGACCCATATGGACATCACATAACTATGAAAATTAATTTTGGCACAATATATGTATCTAACATTTTTCAAACAATATATAGCTTCCAGGATCACAGAATGACAGAGAAATCACTAAAATGCAGGAGGCAGCTGCTATATAGTAGATAGGTTTTATGAAAATGCTTGAAATGAAGGGACACCGTTGAAATTTTTAAGTCTGGGTCGGGTAGCGGATTAAAGTGGGTAAATATGCTGGTCACTGTTCAGGCTGCTGGGTCAGGTCAGGGTCTTAGAAATTGTTTCTGTGCAGAACTCTAGCTCTAACTTCCTAATTTGGATCCAGCCTGAGCATGTTCCTGCCTTCCACACACAGCAGGAAAGACTTGATAGCTAAAGGGTGTCACGCTAGGTACCCTTTTCTTGTGAAACTGACCTAGTTCACCTGGTTGTCATTTTATATATTAGTTAGCATTCATGATTGACTTTGGTTCCTACTAATCAGGTCCCGAAACGGAAGTATTACATTATCTACATAAATCGTTTAGAGAGTTGGCGATCTGAGGCGACGGCAGTTGAAAACATTTTTATTTTTAATGACTTTTTTCCATTTTCCTAATTTCCAAATTTGGCTTTTTTTTTTATTGTCTCCTGTGCACAAAAGAAAACCAGAATGTTGGGACAATATAATCAATACTACTACTTGCAAAGGAACAGATCACAAAAATCAATTGGCACCTTCCACCAGCCAGAAAATGTCAAATTTGAAAGCAAGAATAGCCATGGATTTCAATCCATTCAACTTGATTTATTTTTTCCAAGTTCTCGGATATAGAGAACAGTTATAGAGAAAAATGAAGGCAGTTTGAATGCTTTATAGTTTTAATGCTAGCAAGCAGCTTCTGTAACAGTTAAATATGTGAGCTAGTGAAAAGTTTGTTCATGATCTTATTAGAGCTTACAGAGCAAGGTTCATATAACATTCACACACTAGGAACCATTTTATTTGCATTCATTTAACCTACTTACAATTTGTAGTGAGGGAAAATTGATTACCCTTATGAAACCCATGCATATAAATATATGGGGAGAACGTACAAACTCCATGCACGTACTACCCTTGTTGGAATCCAGTTTAGGACACCTAAATAATGTATCTCTTAAATGCATGTTGCCTCTGGTTACTTTAATTTAACAGCCCCACTTGACTTAATATTTTAAGCAACAATTTAAACACTTTTGGAATGGGTGGGGGTTGATTGCACCCAGGCCTGTCCCCCCTTGGGTTCCACTAGTAACATTGGTGCAAAGATTAATGTTACACTGGGTTTGTGTCCTTAGAGTGGGAGACTGGTCTCATAGGGAGATGAATAGTCCGGATTGCAGGCCTCTTGGCCACAAAAAAATACTTCTCTAGTTAAGTGACTGTGTTTTAAAGAGCTATACAATTTTGAAGATCAAAAAGTTGGACATCTTTTATACTTTTTATTCTACGCCAACCCTAACTTTCTCTCTTAGCCACTTAAAAAACCATCACTCAAGTTTAGAACCTGCTGCTTCCAAATAGCCGGCATTCATAATGGATTCTTCCCTGTGTTTTTCTACTGACCTGCCAATTATCTTTTATAGTGCACTTTAATTTGCTTAGCATGTAACAACCCTTCTGATAACACAATGATCTATAATTCTGTGGTGATTTAAAAAAAAAAAAAAAATAATATATATATATATATATATTTTTTTTTTTTTATACAGATTGTTCCATCTGTGCCATTTGTCCTTCTGTTGTATGTTTATTTGTGGCGTGAAAACTATTCTTATAATTACTAAATGTGATCCCAAACAATTTCTTTCAAATCTAACCTTGAGAGCTATTACTAAATTTGAAAATCCTTCTGACCTTCAGGTTATCCGACACTTGGACCTGTGAGACAAAAAATAATTAAGTGCACTTTGTTTAATGTATTAGATTTGCCCTTTAGTGCGTAGCTGCTATTTTGATCAGAGTACCCTTTCTATTCTAGGGCATTGCACTGTCCTAATCTGGTGGAACCCTCACAACCTAAATAGCTTTCTTTCAAAATCACTTAATAGATTGCTGGAATCTCAAATTTTTTCAGACCCCAATTTTCTCTAGTCTCCATGCCCCATACTCTTATGTATTTGTTGAATGCAAATATACATTAGGTTGCTTTGTTTTACATATTTTTCTAAAAATTTCCCTGTGCCTTAAGTTTTTTATAGTTCTTAGGCTTGTAACTTTTAATATAGATTAATATTTTCAAAAAAAATCTTTGTGTCCATATCAAAAGGTTGTTTCCATAGGTGTTTCAGGATTTGGTTGCTTTCAGTTTTATTGGTTTGGACCATTGGTAACCCCACACCAGTGCTAAAAATAGTGGGATGTGGTATACCATATTTTTTAGTTTGTCAGATGTAGCCAGTTGGCTTTCCCTAGGCTTGCATATTAGCATAGGTATTACTTGTACTGATAACAGTTCTGCAGCATATTATAAGGGTTTCCCTTGGCTTGCATATTAGCATAGGTATTACTTGTACTGATAACAGTTCTGCAGCATATTATAAGGGTATGGTTTCTGTATAAGAATGGTGGTCTGGTTTCATTGCAGTTTCAAAATCACAGATGCTGAATTAGATGAAAGTGAGCATAACAGTCCTCTTTCCAAACCTTATATGTTACATTGCTGTGTAGGCATTTCTGCAAGGCTTAAATGTATGTACTGGTTATATTAACATTTTTACATTTGATTATTTTATGTAGTTTTGCACATGTTGAATGCCTAGTTATTTTTTTTATTTGACTGTGAAACTTGGTTGATTGAACTACAACATATTTACCTTCCCTTAGGCTAATGCTAGATGTAGAAGATTTCTGCAGGCCAATAACCCATTGCTACACTTCTTGGATGTGCCTGAACCCAGATGCTTTCCAAAGGCTTGTGTAAAGGGGCACATGTTGGATTTCGGTGCCAAATGCAAACTCTAGTGTTTCAGCACCCATATCCCCTGGGCCAATGTAATGTATCTGGGTGTAGGCACATACAAGAAGTTTAGGAGCAGGTTCTCACCGTTCTTTTGCCTGCAGCCAGAGATCTACTATGTCTGGAATTAGCCTAAATCTGACCCCACACACGGACCAAAAAAAGCTGCAGACAGACAGTTGACCCTCCTCTTGAATTGCTGCCGCATCTGTTAGTTGATGCATTCCCGCAATCTGACTGCTCGTACGCCATACATTATGATCTAATTGTTGGGCCCTAGGGCCCACAATTCAATCAGCCTGATATTGGGGAGTGTTCCTCTCTTTTTGCGAAATCACCAAACAAGCAGACCTCTGTGTATTGTTGCTTTTATGGCAGAATTACATGGGCGTTTTCTGTCCGATCAGACCTGACACCTGCATTTTGTTGCGTCAGATTGGACAGAAATCACCCATGTAGTTCTGCCATAAAGGCAAATATACACAGATATCTGCTTGTTTGGCGATTTGTCGGATGCACATTGCGACATCTGACATTTCTATTTCTTACCTTATTTCCGGCGCATCTGACTTGATGCCCATGTAGTTCTGCCCTTGTACCTTGACATAAACATTGGCTAATTTGGTATCCTCTTTTTCTGGCTGCAACCAATGTGCTCACATGGATAGACTTGGATTGCAGCACAAATTTCCAATGAGGAATTACTTTGTCTCCAAAACGTTTTGTGAAAAAGAATGATTAAGAATCCCCAGTTTGGGTGTTTTTTAAGAACCCCAGCACTTCTCCTTTAGTTTAATTATAAGGAAATGTACTTGATAGACCACTTTATGAAAGTTTACTTGGGTAGAAACACTGTAAACAAAGCCCGATTTAGAGAAGTAGCATTCTGTTCATTACTGCCATATCGCCGATGGCAAAATGTAGTGTTTTGTGATGGAACATAATGACGGGAAGGCTTTCTATTGTTGTCCAAAGCATTAGTCATTTAGATGTGCAATAGGCATAGCCTTTCCATTTTAGCATATCCTGATTACTTTGATTATCCATGAAAGGCTTGTGATGATATAAATCCTATCTATGACACTGCCCAGACTTCATTACAGTTGTTTGTGTGAAGTTGCTAAAAAGAAGGTATCGTCCATTGAGAGGTACAGTTGTGTTTAGAGACTGCGATTGTTATCTTAATTCAATGGGCCTGTGAGTTGAGCCAGTTATAACTGAAATAAAGAACATTTAGCAATGTACACTAAATAGAGAAGCAACCTAAAGGCAGGTAAAATGGCTTATGGAGTATGGTTGTAACAGGATCATTATTTAGATTTTTCGTCACCCTCATTTATTTAGAACACCAGCAAGTTATGTTGTGCTTTACATTGATATATAACAAACAGGGTTTTTTTTGTAATCTTTGTTATTTATAACAAAGATTACAAAATAAAATTGGGATCAGAAGGCTCTGCATAAATAACTGACAATCTCAGAAGTTCATTTTAAATGCCTGTATTTAGGCTTCCATCTAGCGGACAGCTATATTTTGTCCTAGTTTTTGAAAAACATGAGACAAAAGATTGAGAAATTCAAAAGCATCTTTTATTTTTATAAAATGTATGCAATATGGAGATGAGTTTTATTTTTCCTGTGCAAATGACTTCAGTTTAGTCAGCAACAGGAGAAAAGCAGAAAACAATTCTCCCTTCCAAATGGAGAGTAGCATTGTGTATACACATTTTGAATATTTGCAGTTCTTGTTTTATAACGGAAGCAGAAAACCAGGAGTCTTCAGAAGTGCCTTGTCTTATCTGCCAACAGAAATAATACAGTATTAATATCCATCAGAGATCTTGAAGGATTCATGGATTGAAATGCCAAGGTAGGAGTCTTTGGATTGTCACATACACAAATTGCATGTACTTTCTACGTCCCAACTTTTACAAAATATAAGTTTACCTGGAGAGGCAGTACACAGTGGGGAAAAAAAGACACTTAAAAAAAATATGGAATGTAACATTGTAAATAAATATATATATATTTTTTTAAGGTTTAAGGCATATGTTTATTAAATAAGACTGCAGCAAATAACCTTGATCTGTTTGCATGGACATTGCTGTGTTCAAACGTTTTGGATCAGATATTTAGAACAGAATGAGGATATGAATTTAGTATGCTATACATGAGAGATTAGCCTAGATTAGACTTGGTGACCTTTATTCATTAGACAGAAGCTGTAATATGCAGTTCACCAATAGCCTGAAGATTGTAGATAGGAAATATATTTACTTATTTTAAACATAAAGCAATGCATCATTTACACAATTCACCCTTTTTCTCTCATGAGTTAATTGTGCGCTAGAGGTAACTTATTAATGAACTGTTGAATTTACTGTACAAAGTCTGTTTATTGTGTTAAGCCAATAAAGTGCCTCTCACTGGCTAGTTTCATGTTGCCTTTTGTACATAAATAACCTGTCTTTGCCTAGAGAGGTCACCAAAACAAAAAAATTTAGGTGTAACATAAACATAAAAGAAGGGGCACATTCCCATCTTGTAAAATTGTATCCATGCCTTTAATCAAAGAAATAAATATTGCAGAAAATGATTGTTAGCGCCACTTTCTCTCATCTACATAGGTAGATAGCCAGAAACCTTCTGTTTTATGATAAAAAAAATCTCCTTATTTTTGAGCTTTCAGTGTTTTATATACAGTGCTACCGTATTCGGTTCTCACAAATCGCTTTTTCCTCCCCCCCCAAAAAAACTTGAATGTCAAGAAGGCTATTAACATCTCCAAATGGCTCAACAGACCTCTGCCGTTGACTTGCACTTGAACTTGGCAGGTTTTAGGCGGTGGGTATTCGAATTAGGACAGTGAGATAAATCCAGGGGAGCCCGATGCCGCCCCCTCCCGCTCCACGCTTCTAACTTCTAGTGTCGGAGCGGGTGGAGGAGGGGCCGCATCGCTAGTACAGCGAGCACTATTGCGCTCGCTGCACTAGAAGAGCCAATTTCAGTTTTAAAAAATGGAAATTCAGCTCTTAATCTTATCACAGGCGGCTTTTTGCCGCCCCTGCTAACAGGCCGCTCCGTTCCGCCTGAGGCAAGGGTCTCACCTTGCCTCATGGCCGGAGAGCCCCTGGATAAATCTCACATTCAAATCTGAATTCTTATAGGGGGACTAAAATTCCAAACTCGCTGTGCAGCAGGGTTCTGATCATGTTTTAAGCTTTGAAGGGTTCCATTGTAGAGTTCAGGATTTTCATAAAAATGGAAACCTTTCACAAAAATTTGCATTACTACCAGAGCGCAGTTTTCTTTGCATAAAAGCAGCTTTTTATAGTAATACTGATCACCTTAAAATTGTTGCACTACTGACGATATAGTGCTAGTGGTAACCGTAGTGGTCATGATCAACAAAAAAATATTACCCCCGTAAATTGTTTAGTATTAAATCATTTCAAACATTCAACAGCCAAGAATTTATTTTCTTTATATAATTATGCGAGAGACAAGGTCTAGATAAACCTCAAATGATATCAGAGCAACTTCTGATCTGATGCCACATATCCTATTTTAACTAGTGATTTAGCAGAATCTATAATTTGTTCATGTTCAGCCAAATTTTGAATAGTCCACAACCTTGCATCAGGTATTATTTAATGGTCTATGGGGCAAATTCACTAAAGCGTGAAGCATCTAGCGCTAATTCGCCAGTGTGACGTAGTTTCGAAGCTTCAGCAATTTAATAACCGTGTCCCTGGTGAAAATTCGCTAGAGAAGTAGATAGACTAGCGCAACTTCGCATCCTTACGCCAGGTGAAGTCGCGCACTGACTAAGGGACATAACTACACTAATTCGCTAAGATGCCCATTTTGCTGAACGTTACCTATTGGGCTAAACTTTACTTCGCCAGGTCAGGCCTGCTGAAGTTCAATACAAAAGTTTTGTTTGAAAAAAATGGATCTTTACGTTATTTAGATCTTCGTACCTTAAGTCTACTAGAAAATCCTTTAAACCCAATAGGCTGGTTTTGAATCCTATAAGGATTAATCATATCTTAGTTTGGATCAAGTCCAAGGTGCTGTTTTAGAATTACAGCAAAAAAAGAAATAATTTTATTTATTTTTATTGTTTGGATAAAATGGGGTCTAAGGGAGACGGCCATTCCGTAATTCTGAGCTTTCTGGGTTTCTGGATAACTGATCCCGCACCTGTAGTAGAAATTGAAATAACCCATATGTAGTGCGCATCTGCATAAAGCATGAAACAATCAAGATATTGATACCTTTTTTTTTTTTAATTCAATTTGATACAATTGGTATTGCAGCCTGGAACCATTAATTGTAGTGTTACATACAGCAGTCTGAGCTTTTTTTTTTCCAACAAACACAGCTGGATGTGAATGAACTAGTAGAATGCCAATTTAAAAAAAAAAAAAAAGCCCCAGTGAATGTGAATGTTTTGCTGTCTGCAGCTGATTAAATGAAGGGTCTGCAATTTCAGGTAGATGCTACAACTAAAACATTGTTGCATATTGTGTGTGCAGCCTTCTAGCAAAATACTTGTTAACTTATTTGCCTTCTTCTGACACTTTCCAACTTTCAAATGGGGGTCACTGCCCCCATCTAAAAAACAAATGCTCTGTAAGGCTACAAATGTATTTTTATTGCAACTTTATTAAGCCTCTTTCTATTCAGACCCTCTCCTATTCATACTCCAGTCTCTTATCCAAATCTGTGCATGTTTGCTGGCGTAATATGGACCCTAGCAACCGCATTGCTGAAAAAGTAAACCGGAGAGCTGCTAAATAACACAAATAATAAAACATGAAAACCAGTTGCAGATTGTATCAGAATATCACTTTCTACATAATAGTAAAAGTCAATTCAAAGGCGAACAACGCCTTTAAGACATGGCTCATTTGCAAAACTTTGGCCATGGTGTAAAATTATAGTAGTAGTTTTTTTTTTTTTGGGAACCTTGCAGTTTGGTTTGCGCTGGGACATGCTTTGCACTCATCATTCAGATGTGCATACTAGAGAACTTTAGAGACTCCAAGCACAGGAAAGCCTAGTATGTAATGCCTGCCTATGGCATTATGTACAGGTCTATGTATGTTTGACAGCAGTACACTCTGCACCTTGTCTGATTTTTACTCTACCACAATATCACAAGGTGCTCCTGGTGCAATTTCATTGGACAAATTCCTCTAGTTCAATTCATTTCTATAGACCTCTCCTTGAAGTATCGCCTTTTCTTTGGAGTTAAGAGTAATACAACGTGTTTTTGGTCCGTAGGTGCCTCTGACTTCCATCATCTTGTAAGGGATTAAGAAATTTAGAATCAAGTATATCATGAAGGGTCGTTAAGTTATTGTTTATGCTATAACTGTGTCTGAGCTACGATACTACTCAAGAGGAATATCAAAAATACTTTTTCTTTTTCCCTCGGCACTGAGAAATCTTATTTGATGCTGGAATAAAGGTGTCCATCCATTTACAGGATTTTATTGGTGTATACTGTAGGCTGACTAGTCAAGTTTTTATAATCTGACAGTGTTTACTGGTGGACAAACAGTATAGCCATAGATCATTTTCTCTTTGGACACATCTGCTGCTATCTGACAGCACTGCTGGATGCTCTGCTGCAAATCCAGTGAAGCCATAGGGGGTGCAGTACAAGGTGCAAACAAAAAGGCAGGTAAAAGGTAAACAATAATGAACCTGCCCTTTTAGTAGTGCTATCTAGTGCTGAGAGGTGCAGTTGCACTGGTGTTTATATAAAGCAAGTGTGTGGGAGGGATGGGATGTGACCCAATCTTCCTTGCAGGGCATTCAGGAGGTGTAAGTAAAAAGAACAAGCCCTGTATTAAATGCTACTCAGTGTGTATAAGTGTTGAGTTTTTGGCTTCCTTGTTCCTTAGACCTCTGCATGCTGCAACGTAAGGTAAAAAGTGCAACCCATTCTGATCCTAAAACCATCCAACCGAAATATCACCAAATTTGGCTATTTGACTATTTGTAGTTACCACACCGCATGGTCTTCATTAACATCCTTAGCGCTATGGCACATGAAGAATGATCTCTTGGACAATCCATAGTTCACTTTCCAGTGAGCATAGATTATAGCCTACGGTATGTTTTGAAAATTTGCCCTGTGACTTGTGCAATTATACCTGGCTATTGACTTGTACAGCAATTCTTTTTAGGCAATTGTAAGAGGTCTGTAGAGGTAGTGGCAAACAAAAGGAATGACCTTTGGCTGCATGGATAAGTGAAGGAAAGGCTGTATTTCCCCTTTGTACTCTTTCTACTCACAGGGAAGCAATGTGAATTTCTGAATTAACTTTTTCTTTCATATACATTTTTGGTGGAAAACTTTTTGAATAGTAATTTGAGATATTTAGTCTACTGTGCCTAGTCTGTGTGACTTGCAACTTTTCCTGTTGCTTGCATTTTCAAAGATACTACCTACCAACATCACTAGCTACCATTTACTTATCCACGTCCAGCACCATCATCCATTACTCCCATAGCTGCACATCTTGCTGTTTGATTGAGGGTTGAACAAAGACTCAATAGGCTGGAGAACCAATGTGAACAGTTTTTCTAGTCCATTGGGTCTTTGCCCCACCCTTAAGCCCAGCATCATGGTCTCAGCCACTCTGGGAGAAGAGGGGTCTGGTGCATTATTGCTATGTAGTGGGGTGGGGGTGGGGGGAGACCAGGACTTGTTGTGTGCAAAATGTCTGTCAAGGCCCGTAATACAATTCCTGCTGTAATGGATTCAATTCAAATTCCAAAATTCCTTAATATCCGTAAATTCAGATATACACAAAACGGTATCTTGCACATGTTGGACAGAAACAGAAGGATCAAACCACGACCTGAGCGATTTCAGAACTGCAAGGACAACTTTGACCTAGTTATTACCTGTGAGGAAAGGGTGTATGATCAAGTCGTAGAAGGTGAGTATCCATCCAGATGCAGAGTAAACTGCAATTGGCATGTCACTCAAGATGGGAATGTATTTGGTAGAGCAATCATCCATCCCAGTCCTCTAATATAGATAAGCTATGTTCTATTTTTCTTATATCTTTTACCATTTTATCAACTGATTACTTATTTGTTTGATGTAAGCCAAGATTATTTCCTTAAGCAAATGTAGGGATTGCTCATGTCAAATGTTTTTAATTTGGTGAGAGCCCTTTGAAGCAGCTGCCAGTGAAAACTGATGTTAGAGTTCATATACCACTCGGCCCAGTAGGTGGCAGTGTTGTACAGACTTCAAATAGTAAACTAATGGAATATTGATAGGTTTCATTGCAATGAATATTTCACAGATTTTTTTTGGAATTACTCTAGTTGGAAAATTGTATAGGTGTTGTCTGTCTACAATAGTTCAGAAGCATAGACCAAATGCAATACTAAAAAAGTGTGTGTTACAGCCATTGTTATGCAGTTTTCCTAACGCATCCATTTGTAATGCAGAATTGAATTCTAGAGAACAAGAGACATGCCAGCCAGTTCATGTTATAAATGTTGATATTCAAGATAACCACGAAGAAGCAACTCTAGGAGCATTTTTGATTTGTGAACTTTGCCAATGTGTAAGTACCTCTCAATATACAAGAATATGCATCAATACACTTCTAATTCACCATTAGTCCAGGCTGGTGTTGCCAATCTGACACCATGTGGCTCAACTGATTCAGATATACACAAAATATGTACAATACTTTTTTAAGAGCTTCCACCTCCTTCATCAGCTGTACGCCAATGAAGGGGGCGGGAGTTTTCCAAAACAATTTTATTTGGTGCTGCATTAAAAAAAAAAAAACATAATCAGAGGTTTGAAGTGAACCATGTTATTCTTAGCTGCAGTAAAATTACATATATAGATATAGATGTAGCGAGAGAGAGAGATGTAGCGAGAGAGAGAGATGTAGCGAGAGAGAGAGATGTAGCGAGAGAGAGAGATGTAGCGAGAGAGAGAGATGTAGCGAGAGAGAGAGATGTAGCGAGAGAGAGAGATGTAGCGAGAGAAAGAGATGTAGCGAGAGAAAGAGAGAGAGATGTAGCGAGAGAAAGAGAGAGAGATATATTTATATTTATACATTTTGAGGCCAGTGCACACAACAAATTGTGGTTTGCACAAAAAACTTGTTTGAAAATCCAAACTTTTGCATTTATTCTTACCTGAGCAAAAACATGGACACAAGTTTCAATTGTATGCACAAAAGATTGTTTTTTGGACACATAGCTGAAACGGTATTTGTTTACATTGCCTCCGGGTGCAGATCAAGCGAGACAAAGGAATGAAGGCTTGGCAGAGCCAGCTGTAAAATGTCCTGAAAAATATTGTGTATCTTAAGTGGAAGTTTTTTCCCCATATACCTCTTGCACACAGGTGTTTTTACCATACCTCCCAACTGGGCCATTTTTCACGGGACAGTCACGATTTTGACAGCTGAACCCGCAGTCCCTAAATGTACTAAATATTACTAAAAAGATACAAAATTCCTAAAATGTAATTGGCTTTTAGCAGAGAGCCTAGAATATGTGGCAGATACTTTGGTAACAATTTAAGATAAGCACAGAAACATTTGTAACCATTTAAGATAATCAAAGAAACAATTGTAACTATTTAAGATAAGCAAGTTTCTTGGGGAAACTTGCATCTTAAAGAGCAATTCACGTTCGTTAGCAAAATGGTAATAGAAGCACAGAAATGTGTTCAAACTTTAATAACCTGCCAAATTTTGTAAAATGAACATGGTAATTAGGGGGTGTAGCCACAAAAGGGGCATGGTCAAACATTTTATGTTTTTTTTTTTACCCACATTCCCCTGCAAGGGATCTTTTATGTGTTCCACAGCAGAGGAATGCTGGAAGAAATGCAGGCCTCTTTTGCCTATTATGCTGTACATGTAGACAAGTGCTGAATGCAGGTAGAACACTTCCAAGTTTTAGGGCACATATTCAGGCATGTACATAAGATTGCACCACATATGGCATAAAAGAGGCAGAATACTTTTAATGGACTGTTGACCCTGTCAACTGCTCAATAAATACATTCATATAATGATGCATCTATGTGCAGTTAAAGGGCTGGTTCACCTTAGAGTAGCTTTTAGTATGTTATAGAATATCCAATTTCAAGCAACTTTGTAATTGGTCATTATTTGTATATTATAGTTAAGTAATTTCCATATTTCTTTCTGACTCTCTACAGCTTTCAAATAGGGGTTACTGACCCATCTCCAATATTCTGTAAGGGTACAAATGAATTGTTCCTACTTTTTTATTGCTCATGTTTCTGTTCAGCCTTCTCCTATTCATATTCCAGTCTATTATTCCAAGCCATGCATGTTTGCCTGGGTCATTAGGAAATAGGGTTGCCACCTTTTCTTGAAAGAAATACCGGCCTTCCTATAGATTTATCTTTTCTTCCTATTAAAACATTGGGATCAACCATCAAAAATACCAGCCAGGCCGGTAAAATACCGACCAGGTGGCAACCCTGTTTGCAGCCTAGCAACCAGACTGCTGAAAATGCAAACTTGAGAGCTGCTGAATAAAAAGCGAAATAACTCTAAAACCAGGAATAATCACAAATAAAAACCAATTGCAAATTGTCTCGGAATATCACTCTCTACATCATACTAAAAGTCAATTAAAAGGTGAACTACCCTTTAATTCTGGTGTCTACAGTAATGGCAGCAGCGTTCCAGCTTACTGCTTAAAGGGCAAGGAAAGGCAAAGAAATAAAATCCCATTTTTACTTTCTTTAATGAAAAAGAAATTTATCTCCAATATACTTTAATTAAAAAATATGTACTGTTTTTATAAGAAACCTGACTGTATGTACTGAAATTCTCCCTTCATTTAATGCTGTGGATAGGAATTGTCATACAGTCCCTAACTTATGGCAGGGAAACAATCAAACTTATGAACAGCAAGAACCCCTGTCTTACTTCCCAGCCATGCAGAACTCAAGCAACTTTGTTTTTTGATCATTTATGACGATCCCTAAGAAGCCCAGACCACACTGAGCATGTGCGAGTCTTGATATTGCAGAGATGTCTAACAAAGTTACAAGATGACAGCCCCCTGTGGCCAACTTTGAAAGCATAAATCATTTGTTTGATTAGGCTTGTGGTGCAGTAAGTTCATGTTTATGTATAGTATACACAATACAGCATTTCTAGCCTTATTCTATTTTACACTTTCCTTGCCCTTTAAGCCTTTCCAGTAAAATGTCCTTGATGGATAAGTTATTACACCCCTTTAGCCAAACTGATCATATATTGATGCAGTTCAGAAAAACGACTTTGCGCCAATATGTACTTCTAACACAAGTACTTTCAGGTAGCACTAAAGCTCCTGCCCAGTTGATTAATTAATGGAACTACTGTTTGTACATGGTGATAGTTCCAGGGGTCCACTTGTAGGCTTTGTCGGTAAGAATTGGAAGTTATTGTATTTCTGCATGTCAGAAGTTACTCCATAATAAGAATTCTTTCTTTTTTTTTGTTTTCTCTCAGATACAGCACACAGAAGACATGGAGAATGAAATAGATGAACTTTTGCAGGAATTTGAAGATAAAAGTGGCAGGACCTTTCTCCATACTATCTGTTTCTATTGATGCAAATCCTCTCGGGCCTTATAAATGACTATCCTTATTGGCCTTTTTTTCCCCCCCTCCCTTTCTTTCCTACGTTTTACTTTGACAAAGTGTTTTCCTCCTTCAGGTAATTTATCTGGAAAAGGCAGGGATGTATAAATGTTTGTGTATATATGGAAAGGAAAATTTAAACTACAACAGATATTCAAGCAAAATCAAGATTACCTGCAATTGTGCTGGATAAAGTATTATTTTAATTTCTTTTATATATTTTCTGTTGTGTTTGTTTGCTTTTTCTTAACCCCTTTTCTGTAAGGATTCTCATAACATAATGGGGGTCATTTATCAACACTGGGCAAATTTGCCCATGGGCAGTAACCCATGGCAACCAATCAAATTGCTGCATTCATTGTTCTACTTGTAGCTGGCTTTAAAAAGCTAATCACTGATTGGTTGCTATAGGTAACTGCCCATGGGCAAATTTGCCCAGCGATGATAAATGAGCCCCAATGTATCTTTTCAGTGAAGGGGGTTACCACTGACTCTAATCTCTGTAATGACAGACTTAAATATGATGACTATTGTCAGTATCTGTAAAATAATAGGTAATAAATTGCAAATGTATACATTGGTCCTTATTTGTTCTTTCTTCGTAGGAGCTATTTCATTTGTGGGAATGTTTATTTTTAAAGCTGAATTTTCTCTGTTTTTTTGCATGATGGTGTTTATGCTGAGCATGCTATGCTGCTTTCCAAAAAGAAAAAGTTATGTCAGTTATCACAGCTAATGGAAAGGACATTGCCAAATATAAACATGCAGAAAACGTAAGATAAACCAGAATCCCGCTCCCAATCAGTCCAAAAAGTAGTGGCCCGGTTATGGTATATCTAACGCTTGTATATGAATTATGAGTAGGAACCCTCTTGAATTTATGCACCCAGAGTTTAGATTCTTAATTGTTTTATATGCACAAAAAAGGTTCTCTTTAATTTATTTGCCAAACCAATATATGCTTACTGTTTTATACTGAGATAAATAGATTATGTAGATATATTATTATGTAAATCAGATTGGAAGAATAGTTTGAAAATTGTTGCCCTACTCAGCAAGAAATTATTCTTTATTTGTTCCATATAGACATTTACATGTAATTACTTCCAGCAAATCAGCATTAAAGTAATTGACTGAAACAATAATGCCTTGATTTATCCTTTGCCTATTAGGCTAACGACACACAGGGCTGAAACTCTCACTTTTTTGCTCTGAAATCTCCCATGTGTGCCTACACCTGGGCCAGTGCAATGTATCTGGGTGCCAGGGATGGGCCAAGGGGTAGGCAGAGTAGGCACGTGCCTAGAGTGCAAAGCTGTGAGGGCGCCAGGCACATAGCTTCTCTGTTACCTACCCATTGTCCAGTTCCTCGCAACTGCTGGTAGTTTCCCAATGTCACATGCACACGTTCAGCTTGTGCGATCCATTTTGCACATGCACACACTAGCGCTAATCAGCACGCATGAGCACACTCAGCTGGCACCGGGCATGTTGCCTAGGGCTTCGGCCAGGCCTGGCTCTGCTGTGTGCAGACAGGAAAGATACAGATTCCAGTGCAATAAATCTGGGTGCAGACAACGAAAGGTGCTGATTCTACTGCAATAAATCTGGGTGCAGACAAGGTAAGGTGCAGATTGCAGTGCAATGAATCTGGGTGCAGACAAGGTAAGGATCAGATTCCAGTGGAGGAGATTCAGTCCCTTGTGGCATTACTCTAAGTGTGACATTAGCCAAAGAAATGCACATGGAATGCTCCCTCAAGTGCCATGTTAGCTGTTTAAACATTAAATTATATAGGGCTCTACAGACTATTACTAACAGCTGCAACTCACCCTCTCTTGACCAAATTGTTCCCTTATTGGGCCATATATCAGTCTGTGATTGCAGTACTCTCTGTGGTTCTGCATTGGCTTGTCACATGATCTGATCACTGGCCCAGGGTTCAAACAATTGGTTCATTGTGTTGGTTGATGATGGTTGGGTGGCAAAAAGGACCATGCTTTTATGTCTTAGATAATGCCTCATTATTTATAAATTCAGAGTATAGCCTGTGCTAACTGTAAAGGGTGTCTCCACCATCCCAATATTCACATTCTCAGAACTCCACAGCTCAATAAATGTGTAAATCAGGGGGTCACAATTTTCCTAAAAGCCCTTTCAAGATGGCTCTGCACCACAAAGAATAGTCAAAATAAGAAGTTTTAAGGCATTCCCCTGGTGGTTCCGCATTTTCCAAGTTGGCCTTCCTGCTCCTTGTGCTGAAGAACTTAAGTCAGGGATGAATCACTTTGCAGTTCAGTGAATGCTGGGAAT
Organism: Xenopus borealis; assembly: GCA_024363595.1. NCBI lineage: Eukaryota > Metazoa > Chordata > Amphibia > Anura > Pipidae > Xenopus > Xenopus borealis. Next base: position 94,833,864 of record CM044443.1, read on the forward strand.
TACATTTCTGCAAGTGGGAGATGGTTGTATATTCCCAGTGTCTTTGTTAAATGTTCTTAGTAACACAAGTGCCACTCAGATCTTCTTGTTGGAGCTCATCTCAGTAGCTGGATTCAGTGCAAGTGGTGCAGCTGTGGTGTATAACAAAAGCCATAGATGTTTCTGTATATTTAGCACAAGCATTAATGTTGAAAATTAGGTTTCAAGTAACTAACTCACCATTACAAAAATGGCTGCACAGGGATGGGGTAAGTCATACTAGGTCGATGGTAATTTACTACGTTGGCTATAATTAAAAGACATTGTTTAGTGCCAAAGAGAGAAAATTTAATTTTAAGCAACTTTTCAAATACTGATTAATTAAAATGTCAGTGGTATTATATAGATATTTTAATATGTAATTGCTATTAAGAGCAGGCTGTCGTTTTATTCTCTATATTACTTTCCTATTGATAGTCAGGCTCTCCCCCAGTCAAAACTCCCATAACTTGTGTATTGGCAGAGCCTGATAAAGGAGACTCGCAAGTATGTAAGGCATTTTGGCAATTGGAGTCATCATTGGAGGAAAACTCCCTGCTTCTATATTGTTTTAATGGTTCAGTAGTGGAGTGTTTAGAAAAGCACAGGAAGGGACTAAAATGCAGCAATTTAATTTGGATACTTACTTTAAGACAGCTGTATCTGTATTTTACACGTGAGGTGAGGCCTACATTAGTGATGTTGGCCCAATAAGATCTGCATCCATAAAAGGATTGTTGGCATTCCGCTCCATGGAAATGATTACTTAAATATTATTGATTTATTAGAGAATTTATATTACTATAATACACAAAAGCCATGAATATCTTGTAAAGTATATCCTTATAATTGGTGATTAGTGATGTCATTTTTGTCATATGGTCATGGAACTCCTGTGACATATAATATCCTTCTATCATACAATAGTAGTAATACATTTAACAGATAACTATGTAACTTTAGCATAAATATCTGAATAAAAAGAATGAAACAGGGTAATTGAGTCAAACTGTTTGTTGACAGTGTTTTGAGATCTACTGATCACCAGCTAAAGGTCTACAGGTACAGTAGATGTCAATCTACTTCTTGGACACTCCTGATTTAAGATCTCTTGCTACAAATTAAGATTAGAATTTTTTTTGTAAACCGGTATTTTTAAAATGATTTGAATGGAGTTGCCTTTAAATGTGTTCACAAAGCAGGAATTTATGGATGGCCACCATTTGCAAACTGCTTGTATTCAAGGCCAATGTATGATATGCGAGGGTCATTTTTGCATTGTGCAAGTACAATCTTGGTCCCCATTTGCCACACTTTGTTTTACCCACAATGCATCACCCCCCTCCCCCCCTACACACAATTCCATTTGGTAGTAATTTTTGGCTAGTATGATCTGCTGAATTGTCATACTCCTTTTATAGACAGGTTGTATATTTGCACATGTGTAGTAAGGAAGGAGACGGGACAGGGGAAGTGAATGACTGGGGGCCTAGGGGTGCCTGCCATGTAAATTCTGCCCTGATTGCTATGCCAAGAATTATGATACCATTTTGCAGAACCTGGTACAAATGCTGTCCCTTTATAATGTCCCTTATTCCAAGAACATAATGCATCCACTGCTAAACAAGAGTAGTTATGCCACTCTTTTCATAAGATCCAAACATAACTTAAAATTCTTGGAACGTACTAAGGAACAGAGTACAAAGTATATTTTTGTCTCCTCTATGCTTTTCTTGTCTGTTATGATGGCATTATGGGCCTCATTTATTAATGTCTGGGATGCAGGTGCTAGAGCATTAATGGTCACATGTTCATGTTTCAGTCAGAAAACACTTGTATTTGGGTCAACACCAGGGAATACATCCCTTTGTCTAGTGGTCCAAATGCATACATGTGGATTTAGGGATGCTATTATAAATTAAGTTTGCATCTCAAGGGGCCCAAGTTATTAGCCCAGTGATCACTGTGTCTTCCTTATCTTTCCCTTGGAAAGTCAAACTTTAAAAAATAGACTTGTAAATAGGTCATGTCCCTGCCTGACGGTCCTCTTTGTTATGTTTTGGTAGCCGAGGTTAAGAAGATTATAACGTACTTTATTAGCAGGTTCATGCTGCCATTACACTTCAACAGTAATTTCAACTCTAGAAAGTAGTGTGTGCACAGTATAGCTTCTGTGACACCCACAGACCATTTGTATAAACACCACATATTCCCCCTCTAGTAGGAAAGCATTTGGACAAATGTAATAAACAAAAAAACAGTAAACATTTTAAAACAATATTATACATTCTTCACATCACATAGTCCTTGCTTTGTCCATGCAGGTAGTTTTCAGATTCTTTCAGTACGCCTTATAGGTTCACTTTATTCAGGCCTATTGCAGTTGGCATCAGGAGCTGGAAAATGTCCTTCATCAAATTAAATTTTCCAAAGTCATATGTAGCAGGAGCTTTCCATATATGTCCATCAGATAGTCCATATGTATATAGTCCATACTGGCGTCTCACTTCAAGTGGGATTGTAGATTTAGACTGACTGAAGTGGTGGTGTATGTGCAGGGCTGCCATTAGAATTCACGGGGCCCTGTACAACAAAATTTTCAGGGCCCCCTGGGCACCACCCACCCTTACCCCCAACCCCACCCCAGATCCCGCCCACTCCACACCACAGTTAAAAGACCACACAGACTAACACAGGTAACCCCCACACACACAAGTTATAAAAAGCTATTGATGATCAGGGCCCCCTTATAAGTTAAAAAAAACTGTGGTGCCAGGGCCCACATAAAAATTTTTTTTTTAAATTTGGTGGTCAGGGCCCCCCTACAAGTTAAAAAAAAAATTATTGGTGACCAGGGCCCCCCTATAAGTTAAAAAAACAAAACATTGGCACCAGGTCCACCCATAAAAGATGTCTCATAGTTTTAATTGAATTGGACATATGAGGCAAGCTTGCTTAAAATCAGCAGCTGTAACTAGATGATAATATATCAGTCAGTGCTACAACTTTTATGTCCTCATCCAGTGTATCAGAAGCTGCAGATAAACAATCAGCAGTAACATTTTTCAAACCTGGTTTGTATTGCATTTTGTAGTTGAATTTCAGTAGCTTTGCTGACATCTAGCCATACACATTCCAGCTCTTCCTAGTCCCTTTGTTGTAAGCAGTGTAGTTTATGGGCTATGATCCATGCATAAGATAAATTATCTTTCCCATAGATAAGTTCTCAACACATCCTACTTTTTTGCATTTGCGGCACTGTACAGCTTTTGCAGGACATGTAGCATAATTTGCAGTGTGTTCAACCACAGTGGAAGCAGTATTAGTATATGCTGCATGGTTTTGCAGTGTAGGTGAATTCCTTTCCTTAACATTGTATTTTGCCTGTGACTGTGCATTATTTCGCCCCATTGCTGGATTCTGAAGTCTGTACATTACCAGCAGTTCCCTGACTGAAAGTTTTAGCCTCTGCCACTGTTGTTTCAATTTGGCTAGCAACTGTAAAAGCCTTTGCAAAGGTTAAATCCTACTCTAGGAGCAGTCTCTAATGCGTGGTGAGTTTGTTTTTTCCACTATTTGGTCTCCTAGCTTTTCATCTGATTCCCAAAATCACAGGTAACTACCAGTCTCTCATTGTTCTGTGGATTCGCCATTACATTGTCCACATTGGCGGAATTTATATCTTTCAGCAACTACATTTACCCTTGGCACAAAAAAGTTCTTTATAGCAGTAAGAGCAGTTTCATAAGTCTCATCAGGTAATTGTAATGTATAAAATATACGCTGTCCCTCTGCTCCTAGACTGTGAATAAGTAAAGCACGCTTTCTAGCAGCAGAAATCTCCCCTTGGTCAGCAGTAATAATGGGATTTTTAAACATACTGATCCAAGCAGTAAAAGGTATGGTAGGTTCACCAAGATTTGGGAGAAAAGCTGCAGGCTGCTGCAGAGGTAGTAGAGACATCTTGTCATCAATGTGTTATGTTTTGTTAGCCGAAGATGAGCAGAGTATAACAGTGCTTTATTAGCAGGTTCATGCAGTCATTACACTTCAACAGTAACTTCAACGCTAACACTTTTAAGCTGTATAGAAAGTACTGTGTATGCATAGTATATCTCTTGTGCACAATGACACCTACAGGCCATTTGTATAAACACCACACTCTTGTCCACTGCACTCTGTGTCCAAATACACTCAGGATTCCTCCCAACCCCCTCCATTCATCTGCAAGACTCTGGAAAATCTGGGCTATTGTGAGGATGTATGTGTCAATTGGAGATGTCCAATGGGACTGACTTCCTGGCAGGACTTCTATCTCTCTAATGGTGGCCCTGGGTGGGTTAATTAACATGTAATTAAATCAATGATTGTGGCATAATATCATGTACATGCTGATTAAATCACTGTAATAATATGTTGGCTCTACATTACTAGCCAATAGAATAGCTTGTCTTGTTTGAATTTACTTTTGGTGGGATATAAAGATTCTGAGGCAATTTCTAATTCCTTTTCTGCATTAGGGGAATTTAATTATATGCCTTACTATTTGAATGCCTGTAAGGTGATGTTTACTTTCACTAGTACAACCTTATAGATTTCTCATAGGAAAGCAATGCCCACAATAGTTCAGGAATGATCTTGTAAATCTATTACAGTCCTGTAGTGGGTTGAGTAAATGCAGGTACCTGTCAAATACCCACAAAGCCAATTTTAGGGTTGCAGGTGGTAAGTAAACCATTGCAGGATGTGTGGCAGGTAGTAGGTTGGATTGCAGCTCAGTGGGTTTGGATTAGGTACGGGCCTGCCCAAGGGGAGCCATGCAGGATTGAAGTCTGTATCTATCTTTTATTAATTCTACATTTTGCCATTAGGTGGAGCATGCAGTGAAAACTAACAAATCTTTACTTGAAGATCCTTGCTGCAAAGGCTCAGATGTCACTGAAATCAGTGTCAGAATCAATTTTTGTCATATCCCTTTTATATAAAGTTTCAAATGTAATACTATGAATCAGATTGCCTACATGGCATATGTGCTGTTTTAAATCCTTTGCTTGCCATCTTCTGCTTCCCACTGATTTGATCAGAAATCACACTGTCTAAGGCATATGGGGATCACTTGAGAAGCCTTGTGTACCAGGAGATACCCACATGAGACTTCAAGTCTTGCCAAGTGGTAATGCATTTCATATTCAATCTAATGGGATGTGGCTGCTGGCAAGATAGTTCCTTGCAACCGCTGTGGTTCTCCCTTAATGAACTATGGCTCTGTGCCATGAGCTTTAAAGGACAAGGAAAGTCCAAAATAAGGCTAGAAATGCTGTATTTTGTATACTAAACATAAACATGAACTTACTGCACCACAAGCCTAATCAAACAAAATGATTTATGCTTTCAAAGTTGGGCACAGGGGGCTGTCATCTTGTAACTTTGTTATACATCTTTGCAAGACCAAGACTGTGCTCAGTGAGGTCTGGGCTAAGCTTAGGGATCATCATAAATTATCAAAACAGCACAAATCAAATAATATCTGCTAGAAGCCAATACAACAAGACTGATTAATAATCAGAATATACAGACTGCACTGGGTCCTGTGTTGTCATGTAATCTAATGTGGATTTTTTAGTTTTTGTATTGTTTAATACAAACTTGCCAACCTTCCAGAATCAGTGGCTGCAACGAAATAATCCTCCAGATAGAATCCAATACAATGACTGCTCTACAGAGAAACAAAGATGCTGGAGTTCTGCAATGCTGGGATGTAAGGTGGGGACTCCCCCCTGCTGTCAAAAAGTATGATTTTTTCCCTGCACAGCAGTTAGGGACCGTCTGACAATTCCTATCCACAGAAGTAAATGAAGGGAGAATTTCAGTGCATACAGGTTTCTTATCAAAACATTTTTTAATTAAAGTATATTGGAGATAGATTTCTTTTTCATTAAATAAGTAAAAATGGGATTTAATTTTTTTTTGCCTTTAGTTGCCCTTTCAAGGACCAGTAACATTTTTTCTAGTTCTTGCTACATAGCGGTTTATTTAAATAAACTATACTTGTGTTTCTGATGCAATGCAACATTTTTACCAGTGCAGGACATTTAAAATTTTTAATCTTTTGGTGCATGAGACCTGAAGATGTCTATGGCAGTGGAAGGCTGTTAACAGCTGGTGTGGGTATCACTCACATATGCCAGTGGTGATCTTACTGAAAACTGTATGTACTGGTCTCTGACCTTGAAATATACACACATATACCCTAGCTGTCACGGGCAAAGGGTGATATGCTTTGGGTGCAGGCATCATAGAAGAATTAATTAATTTTCAAGTGAAAAAAATCACTCCCTCAAGGCTGGAACTAAGTATAAGAAACAATGGTGGCTGCCTAGGGTACGATGGGGTAGTGGCCACACCAGACAGGGGGATAAGGGGGATAAGTGAGTGTGGGGGCTGACTCCCACATAAATAAAACCCCTCTTTCACCTACATTTAACCCCCCACAAAATAACAAAAGCACTCCCCAAAATAAGGGCAGATTCACTAAAGGGCAAAGTGGCTGATGCTAGTAACTTTTCAGCAGAAATCCCATCTACAGGGACATCACCCATTCACTAACAGGCGCAGACAACATTTCACTGGCAAAACAGTTCTGCTCTGGAAAATTTTCATTGCTCCACACTAAATTGTGGATTTTACTGAACATTACCTCTTTTACCAGAGTTTCCTTCGCCAATTCAGACCCGGCAAACTGCTGAAATGATGCTACAGTACATTTTCGTCAATCTGTCAGTGACATCATATACTGTACCCCGGAAAGTCATAAAAAGTATAAAAAACGCTGATGACTTGTACTTTTTTTAGGCGGGATTGCCTGCAAAAGTCCTAGCAAGCATTTTTGCTTTAATATATTCCCCCAGACATTTCAAGGCCATGGAACATTCATTTTACAGTGGGCTCATGCATAGGCCATTAGATATCTCTTTTGTCTTTATTAAGGTTCTCTGGACAGTAATGAAAAATGGCCACTTCAAGCATTTGCACCAACATCTCTAATACAGATGTCCATATGACTTTAATGTACGCGTCCTATTCAAATTGACCTAAGCGGAAGATCACTAGCGACTTTTCTCTAGGTACAAACAAAGCATAGCGAATCCTCACTATGAAATGCTTGCACTAAGGAAGTATCATTAGCGATATTCGTGAATTAGAGTAGTGGTAAAGAATTTGCGCCTGGCGAAGTGGTGCGAATCGGTCACTGGCGATAATTCACCCTTTAGTGAATCTGCCCCATAGAGTCAAATTTCTGACTTATATAAGCTATCAAATCACACAACATAAACAGCTTGTCTTACAGCTGGTCACAGCAAATACAGAAAATCCTCTATATTTAAATATTGTCTATTGTGACATATTCACAACAGGTCTGATTTGTGTAATAATGTGTTTCTTTTACCTTAAAGGGGTTGTTCACTGTTAAATTAAATTTTAGTATGATGTACAGTGATGTCCTTAGACAATAAATCTTTTCAGAAAGAAATAAGTAATAAAGATTCATGTAGTTACAATGTATAGTAACATTTTGGTAACATTTCAAACTTTCAGCTCTTCTTAAATTGTTGTAAAGACTTTATGAGAGATTATATTTCATACAAAGCCAATAATCTGGTAATCTGATGTCTCCTGGGGGTTGCAGTTGGTTTTTTATTATTTGTGGTTTTTGAATCTGGTTGCTAGAGTCCAAATTACCCTATCAACCATGCACTGATTTGAATAAGAGATCGGGATATGAATAGGAGAGACGTGAATAGAAACACCAGTAATGAAAAGCAACAATAACAATACATCTGTAGCTTGTTTTTAGAAGGTGTCAGTGACCCCCACACCTTTTCTGGAAAAAAAATACCGGCCTTAATATATTTTTTATCTTTTTTCCCTATTAATAACATTGGGATCATCCATCATTTTTACCAGCCAGGTGAAAATCTTAAATCCATCCCTGTTGCCTACAATTAAAAATAAATTAATAGACACATATAAATTAGCATCATTCCTATATTATTTCTGTATTCCACGTTCCAAGTTGACTTTGCTGAGGCACAAGGTCAGACTGCATGAGGCTGTAGGTGGATGTAGCAAGCTATTGGCCTACTTCTCCCCAGGAGGTCCCCAGTCTCTTCAATGAGATGTCAGAAAAAATAAGAGAGCGTGTATGCACAGACATATCGTATTATGCATCAAAATAGAAGATTCTGCAAGCCCTGGCCAGGGTGAAGCATGTCATGTAATATTGAACAAGTGGATTTCATTAGAAAAATTAGCCTTCACATTCACACAAAGGCAAAAAAAAGAAAATAATACACAGAGATTGTTTTCCACCTTATATTTGTGGCTATATACAGTATTCCCCTGCACTATTTTCCTTCTGGTGTTCACTGATGTTCCTGTTCCATGTTATCTCTGGGGAAAAGGCACTTGCATGGGGACACCGTTACCCTTTCATAGTACATTAGTGGACATTTTAAACAGATAGTGGGGATCTTTTCCCATTAAAAAGAAAAAAGCACCAGAGGCCACTCCTTAAGGGTGGCGGCACACATGAAGATTCAGGGGGAGATTAGTTGCCCAGGGACAAATCTCCTCTACTGCAGATGACTAATCTCCCCGACAGGTCCGGACTGAGAATTAAAATAGGCCCTGGCATTTCAGGTACACAGAGGTACAATCAGCCCACATAGAGGCCCAAACAGCCCCCACCAGCCCACTAAATACTGACTTTCTATGGCACCTTATAGCAGCCCCTTTGGCATTTGCCAGAACCCATAGATTGCCAGTCCGGGCCTGCTCCCCAGAATGCCTTCCCACCAGCAAGAATATGAATCACCGGTAGGATGGAATACAGATGCTTCAAAGTGATCCAAATGCCATCCCACCATTGATTCACATTCTTGCTGGCGGGAAGGCATTTCAGGGAGATCAGTTGCCGCAATAGAGGAGATTTGTCACTGGATGACTAATCTCTCTGTCTGCCATCAACCTTAGGCTTGAGGAACTGGACTTTTATTTGAAGCAGTGTAGGTGGTTCTTCACAGTGGGGACAGTGAGGTTGTGGAATGAACTGCCGGGTGATGTTGTGATGGCTGATTTTGATAATCCCTTTAAGAGTGGCTTGGATGTTTTCTTGCACAGACATAATATCCAAGCTATTGTGATCTTAAGTTAGATAGCATAGGCATCAGAATATATATTTTATGTATGAGTGCATAGACAGTATATATATATATAAACAAAATAAATATATATATGTACACAAATCTGCACACCCTTAAAAAAATCTTTGCCCTTTTATTTTTGATACATTGTATACAAGTTCAACATTTCGTTCATTAGGACCTTTATCAAGGATAATACAATGCCATTTCAGCAAACTTTAAAGAACAGTGTCCATTCGGTTTCAAGCCTCATGTATATACAAGTTATAACTAGGCATCCCACTCACACAAAACCAATGGTGCCAGGGTGCAATCCACGTTGTGGTTAGATGCAGATCGTTTGCAGAGATCACACTCACAGGGCTTAAAGGAACAGTTCATTGTAAAAATAAAAATTGGGTAAATAGATAGGCTGTGCAAAATAAAAAATGTTTATAAATTAGTAATTAATAAATACAATGTATAAAGGCTGGAGTGACTGGATGTCTAACATAATAGCCAGAACACTACTTCCTACTAACTAATTCTGAGTTAATCAGCGACTTAAAGGAGAACCAAACCCTGTAATTTGTATACCCCTTCCCCCCACCCTAAATAGACCCCTCTCCCTCCTCCTCTTGGCCTACCTGGTACCCTGGGCAGATGCCTCTAACTTTCTCCTCTAGCTTACCCCTCCTTGAAGGTCCTATCCAGCCGTTCACTACAGGAAGGAGAGAAGATGGTCGCTGTGAACTCCGCTGGATAGGACCTTCAAGGAGGGGTAAGCAGAAAGTTAGGGTCATCTGCCCATGGTACCAGGTAGGCCAGGGGGAGGAAGGAAGGGTCTATTTAGGGTGGGGGGGGGAAGGGTATACAAATTACGGGGTTTGGTTCTCATTTAAGTCACTGACTAACTCAGAGTGTGCATCGAAACAATTATACACCAATTGCATTCGCTATATAAATTATTGTTCAACACTATATAAAGTATTGCCACTTCAAGAAGGAAAGAGTGAGCCTGATATTCTGTATCTGCTGATGCCCCTTTCTTTCATAGTTTGAAACCATAAATATATGTAGCTTGTTAGGACAGCAGGCTGTGGTTTGGTGCTTTGGTATTTCAAATAATCTCTTGGGGAGAATTGTCAGTGGAATATGTACAACATGCGGTCCATTAGAGGGCACCAGAGAGCATTTAAAATATACCAATGCAGTATGGGCTCTAGTCAACCTTTCCCCACAACTGGACACAGGATTGGCAGTTTTTGGAACTACCTCCTGCAGCAGTTTATAGGAACATCTTTATACTGTGGGATATGTCATGTAAGAGTGCACTAATCCATAGAGATATAGCAGATAGGACTGTACTCTTTCACCAATTTACATCCACAGAGAAGGGCAATAGGAAAGTCTCAAGAGCAGACACTTGCGTGATTCTTACCTGCTCACGATGTTAATGCATAGTGTCAAAGTGTTTATATTAGGAAAATGATGGGCAGCCCTGCAGTACAACATCACTGAGTACCCCTTGCCCTTGCTGAAGAATGCTGGGAGTTTCAGTTGTACAACACCTTGAGTGCCAACTGTTGTCTAGTATCCCTGCACCTGGAAATGCAGTCTGGCTGAATGAGCTGAATGAGCTGAAGAGAGGTACTTATTAAGCCAAATTCTTGCACACATGAACTGTTTGCTGTTCTGTTTCTCTGACTTCCTCTTTCTAGAAAGTCTGCCCACATTCCTCCTATTCACTTAAACGAATGGCTCATGTTCTGAGCATATTTTAGTGAGTGGGAGCCCAGAGGAAGTGTGTGTGTGTGGTGCAGAATACAAATGCAGGCTGCAAAGTCACTGAGAAGGAGCAGGGCGTGCAGGCTGCTCTCTATCATCATATCCGTATCTATCGGAACCCCCAAGGATGTGCTGCTTCCATCTATTCCATCCATTTGCTAGGCTAGTTAAAGCAATATTCTGCATTGTATTTTTTGGTAAAATGGCTCACAAATTCACCCAGGTAAAAATATATGCAATATTAACTTGACACAAAGAGTGCATAAATGCAGAGCCAGTTGCACCGTGAACACGTCAGAATACATTTATTAGCAATTCCAGATATAATTCTCAAGAACTATTAGCCTTTATTTATATAGCAGTGTCATATTCTGTAGTTCTGTACATAGATCTACATCTTTCCCATCAGTACCTGTCCCAGTGGAGCTTACAATCTAAGGTCCCTGTTACATTCACACACACACTGGGATCAGTTTTATCAGGAACCAATTAACTTGCCTTTGGAGTGTGGGAGGAAACTAGAGTGCATACAGACTAACAGCTGGCAAAATGCAGATTCCATATAATAATGGTTTCCTTTCAGGCAGATGTGCCACTATTATTATTATACATGTATAAATACATACATGTTGGCCACTGACTCAGTTCTCTGCAGTTCCAGCTTAGATCTTCTCTGACATGCTGAGCTCTCTGTCTATAGTTCCCACCCTCCTCCTGCTCCCTCCTCCCTTCCTGCACTCGTTCTGTGTGAAAAAAGTGCATTTCCTCGTGCTGACCATTCTGACTGTGTTCATGATTTATGCAGATGTCCTGCACTAATGCTTTACCCTGCTGGTTTGGGGAGGTGTAGCCTTCATTAAAATGTGCCCATGCTTCCATTCCAATGCATGCAGTCCCTGCAGAACATTTTTTTTGGTTGGGGGCAGAGCCGATTAGGAAGTGATCACCGTCATGACGTTGTGGGAAAGAGATGCCCCCACTGGATCTGAACTGCTGCTACTGCTGCTCTCTACATATCCACCTCCAGTTCTTTTTCAGAGAGGATTGTTGTCTCATTGATTGACTTTTTATGCATTTGCTGGATCGGTTCCCAACTGGTACAAAAAAGGGGTTGTTCCAAGGATACCAGTGTGATAGTCCTAAAATTAAGAGACAAGAGGGAAGGGCTACACTTGTCATATTATTTTGTAAGGTGGGGAACGAAAGCAAGCGATTAGGACTAAGACGACCCCCCTTTCCACTCCCCCCCTCGTGCAGTCCCTCCCCCAAGCCAAGAATGAGAATGGGGTTCTGCTAAACCGTAGGGAGGATGATAAGGTAGTATACAAATAGCTATACATTCTATACGTTTGTATGGTTCTGGATTCTGTGGTCCTGCTCCAACATCAAGAATTGCAGATATTTTTTTGGGGGGAGGGAGGGAGAGGGGAGATGACCAAGTCTGACCTTTGCGGAGAAGAGGGAGGAAATAGAAGAAGAGAAGCTGCATTTTTGGGGGAGATAGACACATCCCTGTCAGTATCATATATATGCACATGAGCGCAAACACCATGATATTTATGGTACTGGGGGCGTCCATTGTTATGGTAAGAAATCATTTCCCTTTCCCTGGCATGCTTAATTTTAGCAAAGTCATATTGCCTGTGTGTGTGTGCCAGTGTGAGTGTTGTGTGTGGCTGTGTGCAATTTGTGTGTCCTTTGTAGTATGTGGCAGCATTGTGAAGACTGCTCCAGTCTTTTAGCAAACAAACTAGAGTCAATGTTTTATTCCATCATCTAGAGTTGACCAGATGCCTTGGTTATGGGCTCTTACAGGCAATAGCTTGCTTGATGGACATGAATGCTCTTTTGGACCGATTTCACAATTATATCTTACCGCATTTAAGAGGGGAGGACCGAGTTTGTCACTGCAACTGTGGGAGGTGAGTCGCCTGCGTTATTTTTCCATGATTTCTTTACATCTGTATGTTTGAATCATGTGTAATACGAATGCGAAAAATCAGCACCATGGAGAGCTCAGGTGCTCAGTATTCAGTTTGTGCATCTGGGGACCGGCTCCTTTCTATGCATGATCACAACGCATTTCTCTGCTCTTCCCCCTCATGGGCAAATCTTAATGAAGGCTTCACCAGCCAAAACCAGCAGGGTCACATTTCCAATAAAGCTTTAGTGCAGGACATCTGTATAAATCAGCTAGACTGGTCAGCACGAGGAAAGGCACTTCTTTCACACAGAACAAGTGCAGGGAGGAGGGAGCGAGAGGACGGCTGGAACTACAGACAGACAGCTGACATACTGTGTCAGGGAAGATCTAAGCTGGAACTGCAGTGAACTGTGAGTCAGTGGCCAACATGTATGTATTTATATATGTATAGTAACAGTGGCAGGCACATCTGCCCAAAAGACCCTGGCAACCAGCCCTTCTGAGTTCAAACTGACTATGGGATGGCGATTGCCTTTTCTCTTAAAAACTATTGTGGTTTCAGCCTATAGCGTATAAGTTCATTAGCTCATCTTTTCAGCCTGGCCCAGTTCCTTCTCTGTCTATAAATTAGACAGAGCTTTAAGTTTAGCTGAAAAGAATGTTGGTCACAAAGCCAGTGCACTGGAGGGTAAAGGCGACAGGGAGAAGCAGTGCTGGGTAACTGGTTATGCATGGACTGAGGGGATGGGTGAGATCTGGGTGCCTGTATGTGCTTATCTGAACTGAATCAATGTGGGTTTCTGTGTGTCTGTGATGCCCATGTGTGCTAGAGTATTGCATGTCTCTATGCCTGCCTAGGAATATGCATCTATATAACTTCTGCATTTGTGTGCTTGTACCTGAGCTCTGGAGTATTACAAGTGCAAATGGCCCTGTATTTATCATGCCATGTGCCCTGGACATAATATTCATGGATTGGCATTGTATTTTATCTGTCATAATCCTGGGGAGTTATGTGGAATCTACATTGTATTTATTCCAAAATAATACATTTGGAATAAATACATTTATTCCAAATACATAAAGGCAGGTTAATTGGCTCCTGGTCAAATTGACCACAGTGTGTAAATATGATATGGACCTTAGATTGCAAGCTTCAATGTGACAGGCACTGATGGCATTTATTTGTAGTTGTTGTACAGTGCTGCAGAATATGTCACTGCTATATAAATAAAGGATAATAATGTGTTCTTGAGTATTATACAAGGGACAGAATAATCATCCTGCTACAAGCCCAAGTGGATTTGGCTCTGCATTTATGCACTGTTCTGGGAATTCTGCATCTAGTTGAATGTTTGTGCTATTTTAATATGATAAAAACCAAAAGCAGAATATACACAATAGAATAGAATAAAACACAACGTTTCTGGGTAGTGTGGATTTCATTCTTACTTGTCTAGGTGCCAACATACACCAAAAAGGTGGAATAAAAATTCTCAGGTCATGATGAATTTGTACCCTATTTTGTGAGAATCTTTATACAGAACATCAGAGATTCAGAGTTCTGCATTCCAAGAGGGTTCACAGCCTGTTGAGTTTCACAAGGGACCTATCAAGTGGTTAAAAGTATTGCATTCCCCTGCACTGCATTGTACTGTTGTATCTGCAGCAATTTAATCAATGGGGGTTTCTTTTCTTATAACCTTTTCAGTACAGTACTACTAGAAGAGAGAGAGAGGCCTTTGCTACTGATCTCTCCTAGTAGTAGTTGCATTCTTCACATAAGGCCTACTACTACTGGTGCTTAACTATTATTATTCCTCTTCATGGCAATTCTATAAATGCCTATGGTAAGCAAAAACATTAAAAGATGAAGATAGATAGGGAGGGGGTTATCAGTTTTTGATTTGTGCTTCTAGTTGAGGATCGGGATGAATACTACTGTACTACGGTTCATTGAACTGCATATCAGCATTTTCAGAAATTAATTTGTCCTTGGATTCCAAGTTAGTTTTGTATTTGTCAGTAGGAGGTAAATGATACAGGTGGCTGATGGATGAAGCTGCCCTAACAGGCCAGTTGTAAAACACCAAGCTGTATCATTAGCTGGAACTTAGCCTTGTCACAAGAACTTTTTTTTATTAAAGGACAAGGAAAGTCTAAAATAGAATAAGGCTAGAAATGCTGTATTTTGTATACTAAACATAAACATGAACTTACTGCACCACAAAGCCTTATCAAATACATTTTTTTTACTTTCAAAGTTGGGCACAGGGGGCTTTGTTAAACATATTTGCAAGACCAAGACTGTGCACATGCTCAGTGTGATTTGGGCAACTTAGGGATAGTCATAAATTATCAAAACAGCACGAGTCAAATAATATCTGATTAATATTATGTCCAGCATTTAGGGACCGTCTGACAATTCCTAATCACAGCAGTAAATGAAGGGAGAATTTCACTGAATACAGTCAGGTTTCTTATAAAAACGATACACATTTTTAAATAAAAGTATATTGGAGATAGATTTTGTTTTCATTAAAGAAAGTAAAAATTGGACTTTATTTATTTTGCCTTTCCTTGTAATTTAATAATGAAATATTTCCCTATGTAGAAGGGCCATTCAAATAAATGTGATGCAGGACAAGGGACAATGCTTCTTCGAATGATCTGGATGTGGTTAGTGGTTAGTAAGAGGCAGAACTTTTGTATCTAAAGTGTTGGTGAATTGGACTGATAAGTTAAGGGCGGCAGCCAATAGCTTTATGATGATAAGCTCTTATATTAAGATTAGAGATATAATGAAACTGGTATTCCATCAAGTGAATCTGGATCTCACCAACATCTGCTGAAAAAAAACGATTATTTTTTTTAATGGAGTTGTAAGTAGGACACTACAGAAATAACCTATTCAGTATGAGATAGTGTCTTCAAACTCCAAGCACAGCAAAATGTGTAGCACAAAGAAATAATTACTACCTTTGAACATCTGCTATATGGCACTTGCAATTTCATGGAAATAACTCACCAAATAATCTTGATTTACAGCTGACTCAATTATTTTCCTGTCTGATATCAATGTGTCACAACAGCAACATTGCTGTTGGGAATGTGCCAAATTCACAAAATAATATTAATTTCAGTTCTTTGTAATCTGAACATCTTTATTCATGGAGAGAATTTTTAAAAATAATTAATACAGAATGGGGCGTGCACCATAATAAAGGTCATGTGTAAAGCTTGTAATGTAATGAGCCATTATTATCATCTACTCTATACATGACTTGGGCTCATCTTATAACTGATTGATTGAAGAGTACATATGAATACAAAAGAGAAGGCTTTGCTGTTTTTTGACACAGCCTGAGGCATATTATATCAATAAGATTTAATCCTTTTGGGGGAAATGAGCATATTTGTCCAGGGATTGATAATAATCAATATATTTCTTTATTATAAGTATATAAAAGGGTGGTGGAAATGCAATTAATGTTAGCGCTAAGGTAAGCATTCTAGGGCAGGCATTTATAGGCACCCAAAATCTGGAGAATAATGTTCTATGTATGTGATATATAAAAGAGAAAACCAGAAAATGCAATTGCTTTAAGTGGGTTCCAGTTAGCATTGGTCTGTCCTTTTGGGTGATGGAAATTGGCACTTTATGACTAGAGATAACTGGGACCATTCTATAGGTTTGTTTTTTAAAAGGGAAATAAAAGAGATGGGAGAAAATGGTAAACAACCACAAACATATGAAGAAATTCCCATGTTAACAGAAGAGCTTATCAGAGTGCAAGTGCTGTGTATAAAGTATAAATATAAAGTGCCACCATCATTTTTAATCCAGAACACGGCATTTGTTTCAACAACTCCTGCATAATAATGGCTGTGAAGTGATGCGATTGTGGCTAGTGTATTAAAGGGGTTCTTTTATTATGATGTAGAGAGTGATATTATGAGATATTATGAGAAAATTTGCTTTTGGGTTTACATTTTTAATTATTTGGGGTTTTTGAGGTTTTTATTCAGCAGTTCTCCAGTTTACAGTTTCAGCAATCAAGTTGCTAGGGTACAAATTATCCTAGCAACCATGCATTGATTTGAATAAGAGAGTGGAATATGAATAGGAGAGGCCTGAATAGAAAGTGGAGTAATAACAAGTAGCAAATATCATTAGATTTGTAGCCTTACACATCATTTGTTTTTTTACATGGGGTCAGTGACCCCTATTTGAAAGTTGGAAAGAGTCAGAAGAACAGGGGAAATAATCCAAAAACTATAAAAAAAGAAAATGAAAAGTTTCTTAGAATTATCCATTTTATTTGAGGGATGACTATGGCAAAAGGACAACTGTGCTTGAGCTTAAAGGGATTGTTCACTTTTGAGTTAACTTTTAGTAAGATGTAGAGAGTGATATTCTGAGAAAATGTGCAGTCCATTTAATTTTTTTATTAATTGTGGATTTTTTTTAGTTATTTAGCTTTTTATTCAGCAACTCTCCAGTTTGCAGTTTCAGCAGTCTGGTTGCCTAGCAACCATGCATTGATTTGAATAAAAGACTGGAATATGAATAGGAGAGGGACTGAATAGAAATATGAGCAATAAAAAATAGCAATTACAAAACATTTGTAGCCGTACAGAGCATTTGTTTTTAGATGGGGGTCAGTGACCCCCATTTGAAATCAGGAAAGAGTCAGAAGAAAAAATTATTAAAAAAACCTATAAAAAATAAATAATGAAAACCAATTAAAAAGTTGCTCAGACCTGGCCATTCTATAGCATACTGAAAGTTAACATAAAGGTGAACCACCCCTTTAATAAATGAGCCCTATAATTATTATTTATTATTATTATCAATAATAATAATATTAAACTGGTAAGTGATGTAATAATGGCCTAGTCTGCAATGGAATAGTTGATACACAAGGTATTAAATGATTTAGCTGTGGAGGAAGTTTATGCTGGTAAAATATTGACTGTGTTTTGACTGTTAGTGAGGAGGTAATGAATCAACAAAATGTCACATGTTGATGAGCTATGGGATAACCTATATCTGTTTCTATTTGTATAGAGGTGAATTTTAATGGACAATTTAAAAGTCTGCAAGGTAGGGGAGAGTCTGTTGCTGTCAGGTAATGAGTGCAACTGGTTGGGAGAAACTCTGGTTATCTGTTATGTGGTTACTAATGCAGAATTAAGTTTTAGATCATTAGAGAAGTGAAGTGGTTAATTTGCAGTATATCTGGAGATGAGGCTTAAAATGTAAGTGGAGCATTGTTATTCAGATCTTTGTAGGTAAGTGTGAGGAGTTTAAATTAGATGTGAGAATGTACTGGTCATCATTTAAGGGATTTGCAGGCAGTTTGAGTGTATGGTGGATGAGTTTTACAGTTGTATTCTGGTTAAAATGTAGAGTGGATAAACGAGTCAGTGGCAGATTATAAGGAGGGGTTGCAGTAGTCTAAGCAGGAGATGAACAATGAGTGGACTATTATCTTTTTGTTGTTTCGCAACTGAGAAAGGAACATATTAATTCTTGCAATATTTTTAAGCTATATTTGTCAAGATGGGGTTGGGTGTGTGTGTGTGGGGGGATACAGTCAGTTCTGTTGAGTTTTAGAAAATGAGATTACATTCAAGAGGATATAGCAGAGAGGTAGTTGGACACCTGAGATATGACAGAGGAGGAAAGAGCAGGACAGGAGAGATAGATTTGGGTATCATTAACATAGAAATGGTCAAACCAAAGGCAGTTGGACACCTGATATATTACAGAGGAGAAAAGCGCAAGACAAGAGAGATAGATTTGAATATCATCAGCACAGAAATGGTAAAGCCAAAGAAGCTAATGAGTTGACCCAGAGATAGAATGTATAGTGAGAAAAATAGAGGTCCAAGGGAAGCCTTGCGGGAGGGGAGCCAATTGAGTATAATGATTAAATAATACAAGCAATAAGTCTACAACTGTTATTTTTCTATTCTACATTCCAGCAATGCTACATATCTGGTTGCTAGAATTAGTTACCCCAACAACCAGAAAGAAGGAAGGGTTGAGAGGCTGGATTTGTATTTTCATAACTATTTTTTATTCCTTATTATTCTGCGTGGTCCCTTCCATATTCACACATTCTTGTATATGATTTTAGAATGTCATTAATTTAAATAAGACATTTAGGGGCAAATTCACTATTATTCCCCAAAATTCCCTCGATTTTACTCGAAATTCGATAAGCATTCGACCATCGAATGCTTATCAAATTGTTTTAGGCTATCATTTTGCTCGCTATACGATTTCTTGAGGAATTCGTACGATCGGATACCGATCGTTCGATTTCATGAAAAAATTGTGAAATTTCCTTCGAGCTTCCAGAAAATTTGTACGATTCGAATGATCGAACGCTCCGATCGTATGAATGGTATTCGAGCAGGACTTAGTCTCTGAAGCCTATAGGGAGCTTCCCATAGGCTTCTATTACAATTCGGTAGGTTCAATCTGGCGAAGTAGGCAGTCGAATAACTTTAAAATTTTGATTCCTTCGATCATCGAATGATCGAATTATCGAATATCCGATAATTTGATCTATTCGATCTATTGAATATTCGATGATCGAAGAGGCCAAATTATAATATACAATTTCACGAAAAATTTGTACGATCGGTATTCGATCATTTCACATGAATTTCGTAAATTTGCCCCTTAATTTACCTTTTCACAGTGCTATTCCCCTTCAGCACATATAGAGAAGGAATGTATGGGTAAGGACAGCTTTTATTCAACTGTAGCTTTGTCTTATTTCTGAGTCAGCTATGTTGGAGGCAGTGGTGAGGTCTAGAACAGTGATCCCCAACCAGTAGCTCGTGAGCAACATGTTGCTCTCCAACCCTTTGGATGTTTCTCCCAGTGGCCCCAAAGCAGGTGCTTATTTTTGAATTCCAGGCTTGGAGGCAAGTTTTAATTGTACAAAACCAGGTGTACTGCCAAACAGAGCCTGAATGTAGGTTGACAATCCATATAGGTGCTACAAAATAGCCAATCACAGCACTTATTTGGCACCCCAAGAACATTTATCATGATAGTGTTGCTCCCCAAATCGTTTTACTTCTGAATGTTGCTCACGGGTTCAAAAGGTTGGGGATCCCTGGTCTAGAAGTATTACAGTGGAAAAATGGCTTTTAGGCCTTCCAGACTGTGTATCATTTATTTCCTTCTATGAAAGCCCAAAACAATGTAAAGGGCTAAAGTGGCATTTTAAAGAAAATTATATTTGTAGGAAGAAGGCATTGAGAGACGGTGCATATTGTGGTGTATCTAGGGTCCTCTTGCACTTGTGAGGCAATGAGATGAAAGTTGTACATTACAGTGTTTAGAGGAATGTTCTTGCAAAACTGAATTTCTCTTGGGGAGGTAATGGAGGAATGAAGACAAATGAGGTATCATAGGGTTCATTCTAGAAAATAGGTTGTAGGGTCTATGCTTGGGACAAGGTTAGATACCTTCTGTCACGTGGAGAAGTGATATATGGCAGGGCCAGCGGAGCAGATGAAAGAAGGAGGAACATTTGGTGGTTTATGTGAAGAGATGTCATGTTTCATGGTGTGAGATTTGCTTTTAAGTGGCAACTCCTTCAACTAGAAATATACTTGGAACAATGAATGTTATGGAGGGACAAGTAGATATTATGAGGCAGAATTGTTAAGGTTCTAATTGTAAATTTGAATTAAAAATTTTTTAAACAAATTTGTGTCTCAAAACGTACAAATTCTAATTTAAAAGCACCAACTTAAAAGTAAATTCGAATGTGAGATTTATTACTCCTTGACCATGGAAACAGTTCTAATTCAAATATTCGCCACCTAAGACCTGCAGAGTTCAGTGAAGGACCAGTAACACAAAAAAAAATTTGAAGTTCTTTTTATAAAAAACTTGTTTGTATATAATGAAAAAAAACACCAAGACACATTTAACTTTAAAATCACTAAATCTTTATTAAGAAATAACTTACCTTTACTCCACTTGTGCTCCTCTTCAGAAACGGCATCAGGGAGACAATCCATTGTGCGGTGCTCAATTTTGCCTCCCTGGCTATCTCCTATAAGGAGATAAAAACAAGTTTTTATTTTTAAAAAGAACTTCATGTTACTGGTCCTTTAACAAGTCAATGCAATTGCCTTCCCAACATTTTTACGGAGGAAAACTTGATTTGAATTCCATTCTAATTTTCCGGTTTGGATTAGTCAATCGATTATTAGACATGAATGTTTTTTCATAAATAACCGCCCATTCGAGTTGTGAGTACATTTGAATTTATTAGAGTAAAAAATAAATTCACATAAATCCAAAATTCAGCCTTTGATTAATAACCCCCCAAGTGTGGTGGATTTGATGACATTTGGGAATTTCCTTTGATTTGAAAGCCATATTTATAGTAAAGTAGCTGTAGTACTGTACTGCCGAGTAGTTTTTCAAAACAATGGAATTGCAAAATGTAATTATTTTGGGGGTAGATGGAGATTAGGATTGAGGATCAGCAGCTGTACTGTTCAGTAGTTTCCCATTACTATGGAATGGAGCAATGTCATTGGTCAGTTAAGAAGGCCTATGATCTTGTGGTAAACATGTTTGAGCCTATGACTAAAGGGGTGGCTCAGCTTTGAGTTCTTTTTAGTATGTTAAAAATGGCAAATGCTAAGCAACTTTTCAATTGGCCTTCTGACTGTTTCCATCTTTCAAATGGAGGACATTGACCCCATCTTAAAAAAATCTCTGTAAGGCTAGAAATGTATTGTTACTGCTACTTTTTATTACTCATCTTTCTATTCAGATCCTCTCCTATTCATATTCAAATCATGGTTGATAGGGTTATTTCGACCCTTGCAACTACATAGCTGAAATTGCAAGCTGGAGAGCTGCTGAATAAAAAGCTAACTAACTCAAAAATCATAATAAAAATTAAATCCAATTGCAAATTTGCCCAAAATATCACTCTGTATATCAAATTAATTTAAAGGTGAGCAACCCCTTTAGGTGGCCAGTGCTTGAAGAGTAAGGCTATGTTATGTCCAATTTATTTGCCTAAAATAAAGTCTGAAGTTATTTTAGCAAGCCTGTCTGTGGGATCTGTGAGTGTCTGCAGTTTCTTTATGGTATGATTCCTCAACCTTGAGCTGTAGGTCTGGGACATGTGCCCCCAGACCCCACTGATTAACCGTGTGGCTATACACCAAACGTTCTTTATTGTTTTCTTTAAACAGAGACTGAACCCTCAGCTTTTTCACATTAAATCAATAACAAATCCAATTGTTTCCCCCTCTAAAGTCTGTAAAGGCCAACGTACAATAGTCTAAGGGAATTTTATGGAGGCAGCAATTCAGTGCGATTCTCTAAATCAATAAACAAATTAACATCTAAATAATTAAATTAATGACCCTGCTATATTTTTACATCTGTTTTTTTTTTTTTTTTTTGCAATATAAGCATTTTAGATGCTGATTTTGTGTGTGTTTGCTACATTTCAAATGGTACATTAACCAAATACATATATCAAAGGAATGTTCTGTTTGTCTTATATAAAACTGGAGAAATTGATGAAATCTAATTATGAGCCAAAATATAGATTTTTATACAGTGTGCTAATTCTTTTTCTTACCTTAGGGTGTGTTTGGTGTCATATACTTTGCTTATAACCCTTGGTAAATGAATTCTTACATGTCGCAAACTCATGGGAGGAAAGGAAGGTTGGGTTCAAATAGCTGCAAATAGCAAAGGCCATATAATACACAAAAGCCATGAATATCTTGTAAATGATATCCTTATAAACGGTGCCTAGTGATGTCATCAGTTATAAATGGTGAGTAATGATGTCATTTGTGTCAGATGGCTCACTAAAACTTGTGTATATTAATTATTATAATAAATAAAGTACCCCATGTTGGTAAATATGAGGAGATTAGAAGATCTCTATAAAAGCACTTGGCCTTTGGCCTAGTGCTTTGATATGGTCATGGAACCCCTTGTGACTTACAATATCCTTATATTTTACAATAAGGGGAATATAGGGGGTTCTTTATTCAGTATACAATGACAGTGTGGTGCCACATGTATGATAAACCCAAAAAATTTATAGAGAGTGCTCCACTGGGATATAAGCTGTTTTATACTGCTTGTATCAGTTTATTTCTCAGCTTCTTTCTTTTAAAGTAAGGGTGTTAATCAGTGGTGTTTCTATGGAGGAAGCAGACCCCATGGTTATGAAGAGGCCTGGGACTACATCTACTGTACAGGGGGCCTGGGTTTGTGGGTGACCCATGATTTGTGTACTTTGTGAGTGACCTGCAATTTCGTGGAGGGGTGGTGGGCCCATGTATAGTCCCTGTTAATTTATATATATTATAGAAATGCCAAACAAAAGTCCATTTTGATTTTCATTCATGGTTATGAGTTATGCTAGTCTCCCTAAAATGTCAATGGCCTCAATATAAATAAATAGGTTTGGCAGCAATGCGGTGGCATTTAATACTATTTAGATACTAAATTGCCAATAATGCAACTGACCTACTGCTTTTTACATTAGATTTTCTCATTGTAAATGGAAAAGCAGATATAGATATTGAAGAGGCATTGCAATGACTGGGAGCAGATTTCTAGTAAATGAGCAGTATATGGTGATATTTCATTAGTGGCTAATTCCGTGGGGCTGATGATATCCCAGCAGTGATGCACAACTGCAGAGATTGCAATTGAATTTTCTTTCCAGTAATGTACTACTGGCAAATTCACTTGGTTTCCTCTGGATTTGATATTTAGATACTGTTACAGTTACGCTGTTAGTCAGTCCACTGGTCTTGAAAAAGGAAACCAGTTACCTAACCAGTTAGGTGTGGGTCAGAAATGAAAATAAACTCAATCCAAATGGGATTCGCTATACAGAAATCCGTTATCCACAAAGCTTATCATTTTAAACAAATTATCTCCTTTATTTTGTTCTAGTTAAAAATAAAACATCGCCCCATTTGTGAATCCTGGTCCCATACCTGTTTTGTAAAAGGGGTAGTTCAGTTATATTTTAGTATGTTATAGAATCACATATTCTTTGCAATTTTTCAGCTGGTCTTTATTAATTTTTTTATAGATTTTTTTTATATCTTTTTTTTTTGGCTGGGGGTCCCAGGTAGGGTTGCCACCTGGCCGGTATTTTACCGGCCTAGCCGGTAAAACACCCGCCAAGGCCGGGGCCGGTATTACAAATTACCGGCAATGTAGCTGCAGGTAAATTTGTAACACCCTTAAAAAGACCCATCGGCCAGCCCCCAATCCCCTGTACACTTACCTTTTGTCCCCTTCTTGAAGGCTCTGCTTCACGGCCACGCACATAGTGGGGACATCATAGTCCCACCCCTTTTGACGTCACGCATCGACCCTTTTTGGCCCCGCCCCCCACTGGCTGGTAAAAAAATTAAGAAAAGGTGGCAACCCTAGGCTCATAGTCATACTGAGGTCCTATCTTCACTTACAACCAGGACACTGTCTGTAATGTTAATGAATGAGCCCTTATGTGTGAATGGAACTGGGAATTAGACTGTAAGCCCCACTGAGGCAGGCACTGATGTGAATCATGAATAATCTCAGCAGAATATTTTGGCGCAGTTTACCCTTATAGTATAGTTTTTTTCTGCTGGGTACTAGTGTGGGGTATATATTGTTGCATGAAAACAAATAAAAGAGACTAGGAAAGGGCCTTCAATGCTGCATAACAGATCCTGCATTGCTAAGTACTAGCATATAGGAACAAAGATCAATTTCCTGGGTGTAAATCTAAACATACATGCTTTATTAGCAAAATACCATAAACCATTCATAAACACACTACAGCATCTAAAAGGGGATCCCCTGTATACAATCTTAAAGTTCCTTGTGAACCTTTTTGTGACCCAGAGTCAATAAAATTTAATTCCTTGGTAATTATATTGCATAGACTGAATTATGACAGTCCATTTGCTCCAATTCACAGGTCTGGCGAATGTATAGCATTGCTTATAGATATTGGCAAAATAGATATTGGTTCTTATGGATAGTAGAATATTGAATTAGCAGTGAATTATGACCACTTAATATAAATGAAAGTAGGACTTGATGTCCAAGCCTAATTATAAGTTACTGAAAAATGATGGCAGACAACTAGGTTCTTTCCCGTTCATGAAAGTGTTGTACGGCTTATATCAGGGATCCCAGCCTTTTGAACCTGTGAGCAACATTCAGAAATAAAAGGAGTTGGAGAGCAACAATAACATGAAAACATTTCTTGGGGTGCCAGAAAAAAGCTGTGATTGGCTATTAAGTAGCCCGTATGTGGATTATAAACCTATATTGAGGCTCTGTTTGGCAATATACCTGTTTTTTTATACAACCAAAACTTGCCTTCAGGCCTGGAATTCAGAAATAAGCTCCTGATTTGAGGCCATTGGGAGCAACATCCAAGGGGTTGGAGAGCAACCTGTTGCTCATGAGCTACTGGTTGGGGATCACTGGCTTATATCAACCACTGTCTTTAAAGGAGAAGCTAAGCTTCAAAATAAAGTTTAGATAGATTCTAGGAAACCTTTTTTAGCTGATCTTCTACTTTTTCCCCCAGCCAGTCACTGAGAATGCTATATGGATGATGGAGCAACTTATACTCTCCATTATTCATCTTCCATCCTGCTGCCATAATAATTAGGCCATAGCAACCGGATATCAGTATAACTTCCAAGCCTGCAATGTAGTAACAACAATGTAAATAATTAAACCACCCAAAACAATATGAAGACTATTTTATAAATTGTCTAAGAATACAACTATCAATATCAGGGGTGTCCAAACTTTTTGCAACAAGTTCCGGATTTGGTGAGGTGAAAATGTGTGGGGGCCGACCATTCAGGGCTGAACTCCACGGATGATTTGCGTGTGATCCAACATGCTGAGCAAAAACACGTGTCCGTGGATGTTGAGCCCTTAGCCTGACATTCTTTGAACCATTATTATTTAATTGGCATGCTGCTGTTAATCAGCTGTGTGGGGCTATGGAGGGTACAATATATTTGCCCTTATCACCTTGTGTGTTGCCCTCAATCGTAATTACTGAGGAAAAACAATTCTGAAGGCAAATTAATATCTGAAGCCCTGGAATCCAGGATGAGGCAAATATAGTTTCATACCTCCCAACATTTTGGAAGTAAAAAGAGGGACAACATTTTTTTTACGCAAGTAGGGCAGCTAATTTTTGACCATGCCAATTTTTGTGGCCACACCCACTAATTACCATGTTCGTTTTCCAAAATTTGGCAGATTATGAAAGTTTGAAAATATTTCTCCTGTTACAATTACTTATTTTCTTATCTCAAAAGTGTTACAAAGTATCTTATTTGCACCTGTTAGCTGTTAAAGCCAATCTAGTTAGAAACTTTGTTTCTTTTTCTGGCTGTTCAGTGCAGAGAAAATTGGGACTGTCCCTCCAAAAAAGGGACAGTTGGGAGGTATGCAGTTTTAATTTGGCAAAATGTTATGCAAAATGTCCCCTTTAAACAGACTTATTATTATATTATTATTACTAACTGGGCAATGGGCAGAGACCCCCCTCCTCCTATATCCTTTGTGGCATGACGTTTGTTTGGGAACCGAGCATTTTAAGCTGGCCCGCATTCATATCCATCCTGGGCCGCAGTTTGGACACCACTGGTCTATATCATTCAATAGTTTAATTTTAAGGCAAAACTACCCCTTTAAGTGAAACGTTCCATCACCACTTTCCAATCTGTGTGTATCTGTACCATTGATTTGCTGTTCAGGTCCTTATTGCTGACAGTTTGCTGCAGGGTCCAACTGGAGTGTGGGAGGGCTTTAACCCCAGGGGCCCCCCTCACACCCGCTTTAAGGTTTTCTTTAGCAAACCCCTTAATAATATTGTTTGCCGTGACCAGGGATTTGTCACCAGAAATGCATGGAGGAAATGGAATTCAGTTTGCAACAAACGCATAAATCTGAACTGTACATTTTAAACAAAGAGAAAACAATTAGCATGCACAGTTACAAATGAAAACAATACCAAATATGTGCAAGGAAGGTAGCAAATCACCTAAATTGTTCTTATACAAAAAGCGACAAACAGGGGTGTAAGTACTGAGGAAGCAGACCCTGCAGCTGCAGGGAGGCCCAGGAGGTATAGGGGGGTATAGGGGCCCCATGATGACCTAATTCATAAACAATATCAATAGATAGTAAGACAAATGAACCTCTAGACATTTTGGGGGCTTGAGAAATAATTTGCTGTGGAAGCCAGTATATCTAGTTACATCACTGGCTACACATTTAGAAAAAAAATATTTAATGGTTGAAACTCTGCCCTCCTGGTGCATCCTGCACCACTTAACCCTCTTTTATAAGACACCCTTGAGTTAAAAAAAAAAAAGAAACTTTCTTCCAATCAATCTATTTGTTCTGAATGCACTAGTATTTATTTCCTTGCTAACCATTGCTCCTCTTTGCATATTTTTGAAACAAGAACATTCAGATTTTACCTGAATGGATTGAAACGACTTAGGGGCAGATTTACCAATGGTTAAATTTCGAAGTGAAAAGGTTTGAAATTCGACCATCGAAGTTTTTTAAAAAGGCTTTTTCGATTAAATAGATTAAAATCAATTGCATCGTTCATATGAAACGATTCAAACGATTTTGCTCAAAATCCTTCGAATTCCTAGGACTTAGAAAAATTTCCGGCAGCTTTAAGTTGGCAAAATCGAAGGATTTTAAAGGGCCAGTACTTCAAAAATTGTTGAAGTAGCCCAAAATTACTTTGAAATTACTTTGAAATTCGATCTTTTTAAATTTGCATTTTATTTGAATAATTACTTTAACCCTTAGTAAATGTGCCCCTAAGGACCTGACCCTTGAGTGCAGAATCTCACCAATAAAGCTCAGGAGAATGAAGCATCATAGCCTGAAATCTTTGCAAATGAAAATAAAAATGTCAACAATTAATTATAAGTTTGCACTGAAATTACATATTACATATTTTACTAGGAATTAGGATTTTTTTCCCTTCTTTCTTACGTAGTATATAAGTAGAATATATTCCTTTGAAGGGTGTGTGTAACAGGACTATTACGTGGGCTGGTAGGGCTATTTAGGCCTCTCAGTACTAGGAATGCCAGGGCCTATTTTGCATCCCAGTCCAGTCCTGCTATTAGCTTTTGACTTCCTATGTCCCTAATGATCTGTATACCATTCTTTTTCTTGGTTATATGGGCTAGCTAAAAATGCTTATTTATAATATTTGCCATAAAAATACAAAGTAAAGTTAAAATAAAAATATGCATTATGTATTTTTAGGGCATTTATGCACCCTCATGTGCAATGTGTCATAGTACCATTGTTCTTCTCAGATCTATTATCATTTTCTTTACCTCTGCTCTGTCCTACCCTAGTGACCCTAGTAATTGTATGCTGCACTGTGGGTTTCAGTTACTGCTGTGGTACTATTGTGTACTGTGGAGTTTTAAAGGAACATCAAAAAAATGAAAGTGTTTTAAAGTAATATAAATATAATGCAGTGTTGCCCTGCACTGGTAAAACACTACTGATAAACACTACTATAGTTTATATAAATAAGCTGCTGTGTAGCAATGGGGGCAGCCATTCAAAGGAGAAAAGGCTCAGGTTACACAGTAGATAAGCTCTGTAGAACGTATGTTTTATGGTGTTATCTGTTATCCACTATTTAACCTGTGCAACATAGCTTTTTTTTTTCAATTTCCGCCATTGCTACTCAGCAGCTTGTTTATATGAACTATAGTAGTGTTTCTGAAGCAAACAGATCAGTTTTACCAGTGCAGGGCAACACTACATGATATATTCATTAAATTACAACACTTTTGTTTTTTGGTGTTATGATTCCTTTAAGGCGTGCAAAATGTGACAACCCATACTGAGGCTTTCTATAGGGTAGTGATCTATAAGGCCAGCACCAGTTTTGTGAAGTGTAAGATGAAGTTTAGGGGTGCTACAACCACATAGAGGTTTTGCCTGCATTCAGACAGACAGTTATGTTAAAGGGGTTGTTCACCTTTGAGTTAACTTTTAGTATGATGTAGAGAGTGATATTCTGAGACAATTTGCAATTGGTTTTCATTTTTTATTGTTTGTGGTTTTATAGTTATTTAGCTTTTTATTCAGCAGCTCTCTAGTTTGCAGTGTCAGCAATTTGGTTTCTAGGGTACAAATTACCCTAGCAACCCTGCATTGATTTGAATAAGAGACTGGAATATGAATAGGAGAGGGACTGAATAGAATGATAAGTAATAAAAAGCTGCAATAACAATACATTTGTAGCCTTACAGAGCATTTGTTTTTAGATGGTGTCAGTGACCCACATTTGAAAGCTGCAAAGAAACAGAAGAAAATTGCAAATCATTAAAAAAAATTGAAAAATAAATAATGAAGACCAATTGAAAAGTTTCTTAGAATTGGCCCTTAGACAATATACTAAAAATTAACTTGAAGGTGAACCACCCCTTTAATAACAGTTTTAAGCAGTTGAATTCAGTTCATGTTAAACTAGAATAACTAATTAAATTTAAAAAAAAGTGTTGAACAACATCATTAATTTACATAAATACAAGTCCATGAGCAAATCTTTGATTCCAAGTAGCAAGGAATAGTCATTTGTACATCTTAAACCTTTGGTATTTTATTTCTGCGTGGTTATCACTGTTATGGATGAGTAAAAAAAATACTGATATTTCATAAGTTATATTGCCACAGATACTCACGCCATCATTATTATTATATGCTTACCATATGTACATATTTACGGGGAGAAATAATGTTTAAGTTGCTTGGTTTTCAAACAATTATTTATTTCTTGTGAGTGACAGACTCATTTTCTGGATCTAACAA
The DNA here is from genome assembly GCA_024363595.1 of Xenopus borealis. Classification (NCBI taxonomy): domain Eukaryota; kingdom Metazoa; phylum Chordata; class Amphibia; order Anura; family Pipidae; genus Xenopus; species Xenopus borealis. The sequence goes on from CM044443.1 coordinate 94,863,706, forward strand.
GATGATTCAAGGCATGATCCTATTATGTAATAATAACCCAGCATGGTATAGACAGCAGCCTGTGCACTTTTGTTTTCTTTGACTTGCTAATTCCTGTATACTAAATCTGTGTTTTATATAGCAGGTTCTATTTTTATCTGCACTGCCCCCTCTTTTTCATTAATATATTTCAGGGCTGTATACAAGAATAGCACTTGGGGGTTTAACCACTGATTAGCTTACAGACAGGCTGCATTTATTCAGGATAGGGTATGAAGACATGCTCAAGGTCACCGCTGAATTCTTTGCCTAATGGTAAAACAGGAATCATTTCGGGACTCTGTTGTGAGATTTATGGATAGTATGGAGGACTGCAAAACATACCTATTTAAAAGCAAAATGGCATTGTAATCATTAACTCAACATTTATATGTACAATGTAATCATAGTTTAATGCCAGCAGTTAAAGGGCTGGCCCCACCTAAGACAGCTAGGCCAGTATTTCCAGGGTCCACTTCCATGACACTGCTCTATTTGCAATAATTCTGTATACAGCTCTATGGCAGCGGGTGGGGGTAGTTACAGCCTCCAATAGATCCTTTGTCTCGAGGGAGAAAACAAATTAAAAGGAAGTAGCCACTTCATAGTATTTAAACAGCAGATCAATAATTGTCATAGAGCAGCGTATGTTTTAGTGCTTGTATGGGATTGTCAGTAGCAATGCTGAACGCTGCAACTAAAAGAAACTTCAAGGGAAAATCAGTATAATGGCCCTCCCAAGGTCACCTAGATAGTCTCCAATGTATTTATAAGAGCAAGCAGATTTCTAGGTAGCCAGTATCTGTGAAGGTTACGGGAAGAACCCAGTTAATTGTGACGTCACTCTTTTGTGCGATTCAGTGTTAGAAGCGGATAGCACTGGTTTCTTCTGTAATATACGTTAACTGTAGTTACATCACATAAATAGAGAAGTGTGTGTGTGTTACTGGCCTGTAAAGGCTTAGGTTCTTTTAGATCAAATCATAAAATCAGGTGATACCTGATGAATAGTGAATTGTTCTTCCAGGCAGCTTTAGTATGGGCAAAAATATGGGCAAAAATGTCTTTATATACATTGAAAAATGGAGCCTAACTGCTGTTTGTGCAACACTACCCAATAAATTTCTAAACAGCTCAGCAATTCAATACAGAAACACAAAAGACAGAGATCTTTATTTATTAACCTCAAGGCACAGCTAGACTTTCCTGCTAAGAACTGACTTGGCAGTGGCTTGTAGCAATATTCTCAGCAATGATATCCTATATATATGGGGAATCTTGTTACTTTGCTGTGAGCAGAGGGATTACTCCCATAGCCCTGTAGCGTGCCATTGTGGGCATACTGAGCATATGGTGGGGAATATTATCCTCCGATTCATATTTCAGCTATGTCATAAATGTAGATGGAGTGACTAGAGGAAAGTCCCCAAAATTTTATGAGATAAGTAGAAAACTTACCTGCTGTAATAGGGATGAAGTGTGATGCTTTAAACCCTTTCAGTGATTAAGTCTTTAGTGTGAAAGGAACAATAACACTAAATAAAAGTGCTTTCAGAAATAATCTGTTACCCAGAAACCTGTTATCCAGAAAGCCCCGAATTATGGAAAGGCTATCTCCCCTAGACTCAATTTTACCCAAATAATGCAATTTTTTAAAATTATTTTTATTTGTAATAATAAGGCAGTAGTGTGTGTTTGAACCAAACTAAGATATAATTAATCCTTACCATCCTATTGTGTTTATTTAATGTGTGCATGATTTTCTAGTTGACTGGGAGGCACATTAAAGGTCGAATTTCGAATTCATGTGAATTTTTTTTACTCTATTAAATTCGAATTTACTCGAAATTGGATTGGGGGTTTATTTATTTAAAAAACTATACACAGTTTATTTAAATAAGCTGCTGTGTAGCCGTGGGGGACAGTCATTCAGTCTGAAGTAAGGCACAGATTACATAGTGGATAACAGAAAAGTTCTGTAGAATGTCATTGTATTGTACAGAGTTTATCTATTTGCTATGTAAATATGTTCCTTTTCTCCTTTTTCAGCTTTGAATGGCTGCCCCCATGGCTACAGATGCTTATTTATGGTGGTACATGGGAAGATTTAATCGCCTGCAATATATCTTCACTACTGTGGGTTTCCCTGAAACGCCTTCCCACCAGCAAGAATGTGAATTGCTGGCAGAATGGCATATACGTCAATTCAGTTTTCCAAAGTTGCCCAAAGTTTCTTTGTGAGGCAACTTCAGGCAACTGCAGAAATCCGAAGCAACACGTATGCCAATCCTATCGGGTTTAATTAATATTTAATTCATTTTTTTATGTAATTCCAAATACCGGAAACATGTTATCCGGGAAAACCTAAAGTCCCTGAGCATTCTGTATAACAGGTCCCATACCTGTATTATATTTTTATAGTATCATAGCTGGTTGTGTTAAATGTCCTGTCCTAGATAGTGTGTAATGGAAACTGGTAGACCAGCAATTACGTAATTACTGCGTGTGAGAGTAGAGTAAACCTTATGGCACACTTTGCTGATTGCTCCCCCGTGTTTACTGTGAACTGACATGCACAGCTTATGCACACATTGCATTTCAATGCAACAACACAAAAGTATGCATTTTCATGATAATAACAGCTCTGTGTGTGTCAAATAGGAATTGCTGGACAAATTAGGAGATAATGGCAGTTTAACTGCAAAAGTGCATATTTATTATCACACTACATGTTTCGGGCACCATATGCCGTTTATCAAGTGATAAAGGGCATATGGTGCCCGAAACATGTAGTGTGATAATAAATATGCACTTTTGCAGTTAAACTGCCATTATCTCCTAATTTGTCCAGCAATTCCTATTTGGTGTACAGTTTATGGGTGTTTGGACGGAGCACCTGCAGGACAATTGGAGCAAAGCTTGATCCACTCCCTGTGAATCGATATTGTATATAGCTCTGTGTGTGTGTGTGCTCCAACTAGCAGGTGTTGTGTGTGTCAGTTCATACAGAACACAATGAAGAAGACAAACCCATTGACCTTTTCTCCCTCTGCATTTTTACATGTTGAGTGTGCCACTAGCCTAAAGCTGCTATGAAAGAAACGTTTAAGTCAACATCTGAAGGCCTGGAGGCTTTGGGAATGTCTAATTGGATGAAAAGGGGAATTCCATGACATGGGACATGTGAATCATGGGAAAAGTTCTGGATGCAGGAGTATGAAGAGGTAACAAAGAAGAGCAAGAATCATGTTTGCAATTGTACCCAAACGCTTGTTGGGCTGATTAACTTACATCTAATTCTGTAAACACTTGTCTCTTGCTTTTCTCTATGATACTGTTCATATTACTGTTCTGAAGCTTCTCTAAAGATGGTCAGAGGCTCTGACTGTATTACTCCTCTTTCTCTCCTTTGTCCTGTTCAAGCGGGACTTACATCAACACTTCCAACTGCTTCCCTTCATATTTATGGTTTATCGAGTACAGGTTCCAGCACACACTACTTTGCCAGCAGCTGCAGTTTTGCATTGCATTGCAAGTAAAAAATAATGGAGAACTTTGTATCACACTCACCGCATTTGCTTTGCAAAAGATCCCTGCAGCCTTTATGGATAGTATTGAATGATGGATATACAGTATGCATGGGGGAGTTAAGAGTTTAATATAGTTTTGAATACATAAACACTGGAATCTGTATTTGGAAACTATAAGAAATGTAACAAAATGAGCAAAAGAGAAATCGGTTCAATTAGGAGGAAAAATGAACTGCTGATTGCTAATCGTCTGACCCCAAATGAGTATATTAATAATTAGAGGCTTAAACAATGTTGGGTTGCTAAAATGCTCTACAAGTAAGGAATGAACAAATAGGCAATTTAGGGCATGAAGCTGAAGGCGGACTAATGAAAAAGCATACAGTCTTTCCTCCATTAGTTTGGCTGAATGAAAAAAAAAAAAGCAATGTGCTTGTCCCATGTGGAATGTCACAGCGCAATTAGAGAACTAAATAAGGAATTCATTAAATCATTATCTTTAATATTTAAGGACTCCTATTATTAAGGACCATCATATTTGCTCCAATGTCATGGGTTTGGTAGATGGCCAATAAGATAGCATTTGTAACAATACAGAAAAATTGCCTAGCTTCAATGACAGTATATATCTAGTTCATGAGAGGCACTCTTAAGGTGGCCACACATGGGCAGATTAAAGCTGCCGATATCGATCCTTTAGACCGATTTGGCAGCTTATCTGCCCTTGTGTGGGGGCTTCTAATGTGTCTCCCTGATTAATACCAGGCCTTATATCGATTTGGCACAGGGTCAGACTGGGCCAGCAGGACACCGGGAAACAACCTGGTGGCCTCCACAGGCCCAGACCCGCTCCCCATTCGGCCGGCCCGATAAAAATTTAAAATGTGGGTCAGAGCGGTGACGTCTGCACATCCACAACAGCGTCTGTGTATTTGGAACCGGGTGGGCCCCCAATCGTCCAGTCCAACCCTGATTGGGCAGGTTTGATTTTTCCTGCATTGGCTAGTTGATGTGGTCCTATGACCCACTGGCGCCCATTCTCTTACATTCTTCTGTCGCATTAACCCAGTATTGCCCTGCCATTGGTGGGCATATCGAGGCAAGCTCCGCTCGTTCAGTGACCTCACCAAAAGAGTGGATCTTATAGTGTATGGCCACCTTTACTCACCACTTAGACTGGAAGCTTGGTCCCATAGATGTAAGATAAAGTAGCACCTTAGGCATGGTTGTATTATGGTAGGCCCCATCAATACCAATTCAGTGACCTCTACAGAGGGGTGTGTGCAGTCCAAAGTAGGTTGTATGAAGGAAGGGACATCAAGGAGGTGGCATTCATTCTTCCCAACTTTTGGCCCTTCAGTTGTTGGGAACTGACAACTTTCAGCACCCTGCACAGCACAACTTTTGCCCACAGCCCTGAAATACGGCCCTGCTCTCACGCTGCTGTGAGTGGGTTCCACAGAGCCGATTCATTAAGTGAAAATCAAGAAAATGAAAATGTAATATAAGCTTCCTCATAATGAAGTAAGAAATTTTCTAAATACAATAAATTAAAAAAAATCTGCATTGTTTCTGAAATAATCAAGTTTATATTCACTATTTCTCTCTCAGCATCTGTTTGTCTTCATTCTCTCTTCATACAACAGTTGGGTGTCAGATGAATGATCCAATATATCTTATAGGGGGGCTTCCTTTCCTAGCAGATGAATTAGAGCTAACTCAGATAACTAATTTCAGTACAAACAAAATAACTGCCTTTTGAACAAATTCCACATGTAGAGAGACAGGATTTCTGGTGATTTTAAGGGCTGAACTCCAGGTGTGATTTAAGGGCAATATGACGCGCTGTGACAAAACACCAGTGTCAAGTCGGAGCGACGGAAATAAGGTAAGAGAGGAATGACGGATGGAGTCACAGCATTCATCTTACAACTGTCGGATGCAGACACAGCTTGCAGCGTTTGCATCTGACAGTCATGTCCCGTCGGACGATTGCTGCAACTTCCTCCAACATTTCTCTCTTACCTTATTTCCGTCGCTCTGACTTGACACTGGCATTTTGTTGCAGCTCGTCGAATCGCGCTGATATTGCCCGTGGAGTTCAGCCTTTAAAATCACCTGAAATCCTGTCTCTCTATATGCAGAAAAAGTGCACAATGTATTAAAATTTTTATATTCTGCTTTCCTTGTATCATTATACAGCAAATTTGGGGTGCAAGGTTAAATGCCTCTTCTGCAATTCCCTGAAATCCCCAGTGCTCAGTTTGCTGCTTCAGATCTGCTACACAATACACAGGCCTGATGGAGTTCCTTGTCCCTTCTTTGTTTAAAAAAACATCAAGTGATGTTATCAATTAGCCATTAATGACTGAATATTACATTTATCCTATAACAGGTGGTCAGTCTTTCTTTAGAAACATTAGACTTGTGCTCATATAAATTACAATGCAATGTAATGCACCGAAAGCACTCAGATAATAATGCAATTAGCTTCACCCTGAAAGAAATAACATGGGCATGAGACCAAATATTTAGGCTTTAGGCTTTATGCCAGGCTGATATACTGTATTTATTCCCTGCATCACTGTTTTCCCCAGCACTTTGTCCTATGCTTATTGCAGTGTAATGCAGAGGTCTTTGAATTATGGTAAACTTGAAAGAAGAGATATTAGACCTGTTATCCGGAAACCTATCCCAGAAAGCTCAGGATTACAGAAAGCCCATCTCCCATAGAATCCATTTTTAATAAATAATTATGATTTAAAAAAAAATGATTCTCTTTTTCTGTGTAATAAAACAGTAGCTTGTACTTGATAAAACTTCACTTCAGCTATAGTGATCCAAATTACAGAAAGATCCATTTTCTAGAAAAACCCCTGGTTCCAAGCATCAAAAGCAGTTCTGGAACAGAACGCGTCGCGTCAACTTTGACGCATGTCGCGCCATTTTCGTCGCGTCGTTTCCGACGTGCGTCGCGTTGAAAAAACGATGCGCAACTCGTTTTTTAGGCGAAATTTCACCTGACGAAATTTCGCTGGTGATTTGCGAATTTATTCGCCAGCAGCGAATCGCGGGAATTCGCCGCGAATTCGGCCCTGGCGAATAAATTCACCCATCACTAGTCATGGACCTCTTATACAGAATGTTGGGGACCTGGTGCTTTCCAGATAAGGGACATTTCCATAATTTGGATCTTCATACCTTATGCCTGCTAATAAATATTTGAAACATTAATTAAACCCAATAGGATTGTTTTGCCTCCAGTAAGGATTAATTATAGCTTAGTTGGGAACAAGTACAAGACACTGTTTTATTTTTATAGGGAAAAGTTTAAAAAATTTGAATTATTTAATTAAATTGATTAAATTATTTGATTAAAATGGAGTCTATGGGAGATGACCTTACCATAATTCAGAGCCTTCTGGATAACGGGTTTCCCAGTAACGAATCCCAAACCTGTGCCTGCATATCGTTCATGTGAAGTCCTTTGCACTTCATCTGAGAGGAATCCTCACCTCCTAGTCTCCTCCTTTGTCTGGTACATACACATCCTGGGGAGGGAGGAATTGTGTTTTTTTTAGGATTTATCACAAAAGCATAATATGTTTTATTGTCCAGAGAACATAAGCGCGTACGTCAGAGTTCCATTGACTACTTCAGATTTACAGGCGGTGCATTGATTGTGAGACGACAGTTTACAGAATTAATTGAGGTGAGAGAAAGCGTTGGGTCGTGTAGTTAGAGATTTGAAAATCATTATGACGACGTCATCTGAAAATTGGGGCATTCTTATATATCCTTTCAGTTTCAGTATACATTATATATTGGGATTTATTTTACTTAGAATTTGTCTTACTATAAATAGATCATTATAGATCACGGGTACTTTATAAAAAGGCCCTTTTGCTGTGTAGGATTTTTCCAGTGTTTTCCATAAAAAGGGGATCTATGAGATCTATGACACAGGGGATGCTTTCATTCTCACTACTAATGGTTAGTAACTAGAAATCTATGGGGTATGTGTGTCAGCTTCTGTTCTGTGCTTTGAACTTATGTAAGCAGAGCTAGAGACATGCATTGAACAGAGTTGTGTATTGATATACAGTACCAATGCTCTGCTCTGCTAAATTGGCCAGTAAGCCCCCTGCAGTTACACTTTCTGCACCCCATTTATGTCACTGCCCTTGCTCTGTTACAAACCCACAGGCACATTCTTGTACATTTTTTTACCACAACTGATCTAGAGAGGGTGGTCGGGGGCAGCAAGGGCAGGGAGCAGGTCTGGCCGGTGGGGCCCATGAGAGCCAGGGCCCACTGGGTTTTTTTCCCAGGGACCTGCAGGCCCAGTCCAAACCAGTAAGAAGTCCCCTGCCAAACTGAACAACTGTTAACTTCATCTTCTTATCTGTTACTCCTATGGATGTATATGTGATCCTGCATTCTGAAGCAAAGGCATTGCCATACATTTCATTAGAAAGTATCCAATTTCATGTATTTGTATGGTTGTACAACTATATTGTAAGCCTTTTTTTTCAACTAAGGAAGCCATTGGTGTTTAATCACTTCTTGTTTCATGCATTATTTTGTTCCTTACACACATGATATCCCAGGTTATGCTGAGCCATTGACTTTAATGGCAAGACACATAAGATGGCAGAAAATGCACACAAGCGTTTTTTGGCTAAAATCTACCCATGTATCGTATGCAATCACAGTTGCTTGGCATTGAATTCAACAACTACCTAACAATATTGTTCCACTGGCTGCAGCAGTTTTGGCATTTTTTCTGGCAGGGTTTAGCCTAATGTAGTCCTTAAAATCTAGTATCAGCTGGCACTTACTGTATGTAGAATCAATGGTAACAGAGAGCAGTGGGACAGGGGTAGGAAGGACTGCTGGGTTTAAAATTAGGGCTGACTTCACTGACTCCCAATAAATTAAAAACCTAAATTCCATTGACCACCAATGAACTGACTGACTTAGTAGCAATGTAGTAGTAATGGTACTATTTATATGAACTACTTATTATAGAGTAACATCAATTGACAATATTGGGGTCTGTTTACTGCTTATTGATCTTATTGAAATTCCAATGACCTAACTGTCTAAGGGCTCTTACACATGATTGCCTGAAGCTGCGCTCCCCTGCGTTCCGGTTTTATGCGTTCAGCCGCAGGGGGCTGCACACAGGTGCATACAGGTGCATGTAGGCGCCAAACGCAGGAAATGCGCAGCATGTTGCTTCTCAACTAGTAGCAATGTAGCAGTAAGCGTAATGGAACTATTTACATGAACTTCTTATTATAGAGTAACATCAGCTGAATATATTGGGGTCTATTTACTGCTTATTGATCTTCTACAGGAACTTTTCAGCAGTGGATTGACTAGTTATTGGGTCCTAAAACCTAAACATTGATTTTTTCCATAAACATATATTGCAGCTGCTTAGCAGTCAACAGAGGACTTATAACTCCTATAGTTCCTGAGACCCCCCACTAGTTTCATGGTCTGTTTCCTGTATAGTTACACCCCTGCTTTTCACTCAGATATGGGATCCATTATCTGGAAACCAATTATTCCAGAAACCTCAGAATTACAGGAAGCCCATCTCCCATAGATAATAAAAAAATTTAAAATTTTAAATCATTTTCTTTTCTCTTTAATAATAAATCAGTACCTTGTGTTTGATCTCAACTAAGATATGATTAATCCTTAATGTAGGAATAACAATCCTATTGGTTTAGATTATTTTTGGTGTAGCAAAACTTACATAACTTCTAGCTAATTTTTTGTGTAGCTCAGACAATAATTTGGTACTACATGCTTGTGTTGACGTGGTGGGGTGCCAGACAAGCAACTACTGCAGGGCTTTAATATATGATTGTGAGAATACAGAACTAAGACCGGCAGGGTCAGTAAAAGATCATAGTATAAGAATTATAGCTGTATAAAAAGCAAAGGCTAAGTCTGGCACCATTCAGAGAAGGTAAAAATCCAGGACAAAGCACAAACAGAAAGCACTACCAAATGCTCTTACTAGAAAGAACTAGAACTGTCAGTAAGTCACTGTCTTGACAAGGTTTATTGTGGGAAACCTGACTGGGTCAGTGCTTTATATAAATGAAATATAACCACTGCCATGTCTAAGAGCCAAGAAAATGCAGTTATCCTCCTTAGCATTGATTTAAGAAAGGGGATGAGTAAGCAAAAATTCAGGGGCTGAAATCACACCCAAGATAGATGCTTGCACCCACGTTCTTTGTTATCTCAGGCTGAATGCTGCCCTCTCCCAGCATAATGCAGCCAAGTGTAGTACAGTAATTTTATAAATAATCATTTTATAGTAAAAACTTACTCAGTGTAGCCATTGGCTACTATGCCATAGTGGGTAGTCTTACAGCAGGTAGGACCTCTTGATATTGCAAGTGTAACTTCTGCAGAATGAAACAGGGAAAGTGGATCTTGATGTGTTGCTGTAATAGTGGGCAGTGCTGTTCTATGTGAGCTGTAATACACTGACATTCCTGCCGGCAGATTTTTATACAAGCGCGCCATTTAGAGCTTTTCATTTCTAACAATTACATAGTTCACAGGAGAAGTGGCAGCAAATATAAACTTAATTAAACGTGGCTTTATTTGATACAGTTTACTTCATTGGCCAAATCTAAATTAATCCTCATGTCTCGGCCTCATCCTCTGTGCTGATATGAAAGTCTTCGCCTTGATTAATGTCCCCATTGGCAATGGCAGTTACAGTTGGGAGGAGGAGGACTGTAAATTGTTTCTTGATCTGGAACAATTACTGGTGAGTCAGGATTTAAAGCAAAAAAAAAGGGCATGCAAAGCATTAAAGCACTGGTCCCTTGCATGTACTGTATATATAGGTGTAACTGGGGAAAAAAAAGTTGCAATACATCCTTACAACGTAAATTTTTTAGATGGGAGCCAGTGGCGTAACTAGTCGCTGGTGGGCCCTGGTGCAGGATTGGCACCGGGGCCCCCCTATCGGGCTCTCCCCCTATTAAGTGCACATTGGAGTTCTCCTAGCCTCTCCAGTGGGCCCCAAGAGGGAGCGGGCCCTGGTGCAACTGCACCCCCAGTAGTTACGCAACTGATGGGAGCAGCAACCCCGATTTAGAAGCTGGAAAGAGTCAGAAAAAGAAGGCAAATAAGAAAAAAATGAAGGCCAATTAGAAAGTTTATTTAAAATTAACCATTATATAATATACTAAAAGAAAGTTGTTGTAAAGGTGAACCACCCCTTTAATGTTAGTAACTGAATTTTGTTACTCAGTAACTATAGCGGAAGCAGAAAAGGGGGGGATGGACCACGGGGCTTGGCTTCCTCTATAGCTTGAAGGTTCCCCCTTTCCAGTCACTTCTCAATTAAATATTCTTGTGCGGCCACACAACTGCTACTTCTTTGAATTTTTACGTGTCCGACTGGGGATATGGCAGGATTTGCTGCAGTCGAGTGATGCTTGTGTGCGCTAAGAACAGCGCTCGATAGTAAAAACTTATGTCCCACTGTGACTCCTGCCAGAAATCAGTTCCATCCTAAAGTGCTGGCACAAGTCACATGACATGGGGCAGCTGGGAAATTGACAATATGTCTAGTCCCATTTCAGATTTCAAAATTGAATTTAAAAAAAAATCTGTTTGCTCTTTTGAGAAATGGATTTCAGTGCAGAATTCTGCTGGAGCAGCACTACTAACTGAAAAAAACATGTTTTCCCATGACAGAATCCCTTTCATACCACATATAAATTATTCCACAGATTTATCATCTTGAGATTCTTATAAGGTCTTAGGGTTGAATGCAAAAAAATTCATAAAGGGAACAAAAATTCAGCAAAGTAGCATTTTTTGAAGTATAATAAACATCCCATTGTACGTCTGAATGATACTGCATTAAATGTTTTCCATAGTCGCATATAAATGTTGTGATGAACAACATACCATCTATATCACATGAATTATTCAGAGGACTGTGTTAATTTAATTGTTTACTTCTGCAGTAGGAATATTAAGTATCTCCACATGGGCTGTAGAGCTGAAAAACACTTTGGGTGTATTTTTTCAGGTGGGTGCAGCTATTAGAGCTATAAAAGGCCCTGTTGTTGGGAAGCTCTGCATGCAGATATATTACAGAGCCCCCAGATATTACCCTGTGACTAGGCCCCATAGGAAAAGCTGGGTTTCTCTACCATAACAGATATCAGTAACCATTTAGGGATATACTTGCATTATTCCACCTCCAGTAGGCTGATCCTAGTCTCTGTGTCTGCAGTCTCTCAGCAGAGTCAATGCATCAGTGTGCTGTTCCAAAGCTCAGTTCAATAGCTCCTGCTGGCTTTGCAGGTGTGCCACATTAAATCATTTACTTAATTGTCTGCTTGAAATGCGCTCAGCTCTACGGCTCTTTGTTTATTGAAAACATTTGTGTATTTCTGATACACATTTATGCAAAGACCTGAACTTCATCTGTATTCAGGTATGTGCCTGAACTACTGAACTACTGCAAAGAGCAATAGCACCGTCTTTCTTATACAGTGTTAGGCCACCTACAGGCCTCAGGGTGTTGTTGAACTATAACTTCCACCTTGCCCCCCCAATCGATTGTTGTTGAATGAGATGTCTACAGTTAGGCCATCTCTGCTCTGTTGCCTTTTCTATGCAAGCACTGTTTCTGCTGCATTGTGTCAAACACCCTGCAGCAATCAGTACAGAACTGTATCATTTCATTAATGCCCCGCTGAGCAAATACACAGGAACATTTCTGACTGCAGGAAATAATATAGACTATGATGCTTTGGCACAGGCAAGGGAAAAAGGCAATGTGTCACACAGATCCAATATATTAAACATAAATAATACAATTCCAGAACAAGACAAGCTCCACTTAAGAGTCATGATAGTCATCCTAAGGCTCTTCATTGGAAAGAGAAAAGAAGCCTGGCCTGGAGTGACTAACACCATATATAATCTATAAATGTACCACTATTTTGGCTCAATGGGGTACCCCACTCTCTGTTAACTCCTGGTGGGTTACTTTAGGCTTGGCTGGCCCAGTAACAACTGCCTGCAAACCATGAGCTTTTGTTACATGGGACTCCTCTCTAAAGTGGGCCCCTTTCTGTACTCATGAAGGAAGGGCTAACCAAGCTGACTTCATACACACAGAACTCACAATAACTTGGGCAACAGTGTTTCTTGCAACAAAAGTTTACTTTATTTTCTGTCTCTGGTTCAATCTCTTTGGTGGTACTGCTCAGATGGTACAGTGATAATCTCATTACACTCGATGTTACACAGACATTGTTTTTGTAGACACCCACAGGTACTACTTGCCTCTAGGTAATGAGATAGGTGATGCTCACAGTAGTCTTCTACTCTTGATGGTGACACTGCACTTTGGTTGCTTTTTAACTACCCTGATCCTATCTTTGGATCCTTGGATGATTTTTTAAACAGACATAATATCAAAGGCTATTTTGATACTAACCTCTACAGTTAGTATAGCTATGGGCATATACGGTTTGTGTGAAAGAGTGTAGAGGTGTGTGTGTGTGTGTATGCTGGGTTTTAATTTGGAATGGTTGAACTTGATGGACTTTGTCAACCCAATTTAACTATGGAACTATGTAACTATATAACTATGTGAACTGGAAGCCTACATGAGGCTCTGTTTGTCAGTACACCTGTTTTTAATGCAACTAAAGCTTACCTCCAAGCCAGGAATTCAAAAATATTCCAACGTGACATTAAATATTTTGATAATATACAGTAAAACTAGTACATGCAGATGATTACATTATGTTATTCCCCAATATTACCATACAATTGTTGATGTTTTGTTTTTTTGATGTGGAGCATTTTAAATAAGAAGGATTTTTTTTATAAAGGTGAATGTAGGAGGTTTCTGATGCTGAGTATCATGCACCTTGTCGTCATTAGGATGTCAATCTGCTCTCTGACGTATACAGTGCCGGATGAAAAGAGAACTCTGCTAGTTTATCGACATTTATTTTTCAGTAGAAACTCTACTAACTAGCGCAGCAGCTAAAGTGCTTTGTCTGCTGTGCACAAATCAACCATAGCCGCATTGCTAGCTAGCAAGGGGGGGTTGTGAGTCCATATGTTTATCTTAAATGGATATTCCCCTATTGTCTCTTTAGGAAGAATGACAATAAGGCTGCTGTTGTGTACATATCTGCATTTTGGGCATATGCTGTATATATAGTTCTCTTATTGCATTCCCCAGTTTCAGTTCTGGGAGATGTAGTTCAGTAATAACTTATATATCCTGCACAATGAGGGTATTTTAATTAAGGGAATTTATGAACCTGGAAATGTATACATATAACTACATTTTTCAATGGCCAAAATGCAGTTCTGAGTGAGTTAATTCATCACCAAAGACAGAGCAATCCTCCACTTCCCTGATCACAACCATATTTATTCCCCATTACTCTGAGTAATTGTGGCCTGCATAAAAAATACAGCTAATAATTCTCCATGGCCAGTGAATGCTCAGGACTTGGGGTCTATAATTTGGATCTTCATTCCTTAAATCTACTAGAAAATAATGTAAACATTAAATAACCCCAATAGGCTGGTTTTGCTTCCAGTAAGGATTCATTATCTTAGTTAGGATCAAGCACAAGCTACTGTTTTATTATTACAGAGAAAAAGGAAATAATTTTAAAAATGAGTCAATGGGAGACGGCCTTTCCGTAATTCAGAACTTTCTGGATAACGGGTTTCCAGATCCCATACCGTATAGGCTCCTCCATTAAATAGTTATTTTTTCAAGAGAAGACCCTAACCATACTGCTCTAATAATTACACAATAGATTTCATATGCTATTATTGTTGGAGGTGGTTTGCTCTCACTTGGAAATTAAGCCCCCAGGCAAAGCCCCTTTACTCATTGCTGTATCTCCCCTGTGTTCATTAGATTAATTGTACTGCAAGTGAATATGTATTTTGGGGATGAAAATTTACATGAGAACAGATTATTGTGCCACCAAAAGTTCTGCTGTCTCCAGCTGCACAAACAAGATCTGCTGAGCTCCATTTGTATTGTATTCACAGCAACACATTTACATTTACTCTGGAATGTCATCTGTATGTATGTATGTATATTTTTATTTGTATAGCGCTCCTTGAGGGCAAAGCACTGTACAGCACCTATAAATTAGTTGTAACACACGAGGGTTCACTGCATTAATAAGTAACAATAAGTGCATTATTAGAAGTACAATTCACATAAATATAAAATATAATTCCGCAGTGTCAAGGAGACAAATGGATGGAGGACCCTACCCCGTGGGGCTTGCAGTCTAAATGGAAGGGTAACGTACAGACACAATTCAGACGGGTATTAAAGTGCTGTGATTTACAGTGGGTGAAACTGTCGTATAAGTGCCAGTTCCCAGTTCAGGTGTTATCCAGGTGCTCCCAGAGGTAGTCTCTGAGTTTTGTTTTAAAAACATTGAAGGTGCATTCTCTCCTGAGAGATGCAGTAATGGCATTCCAAATAGAAGGAGCTGCAAGAGGGAAGGGTTTGACACGGGAAACAGCAGTAGAAGTGGGGGGTACAACCAAGCAGTTGCTCTGGGAGCAGCGAAGGTTTCGGCCAGGAACTTATAGACAAACAAGAGATGAGATGTAGTTAGGTGCAAGGGAATGAAGGGCTTTAAAGGCTATGAGGAGAAGTTTATACATTATTATTTGTTTTATAGGAAGCCATGATAATGACTTCAACAGGGGAGGGGTTTGTACCCTTTTGGATGAGAGGAGGATAATTCTGGCAGCAGAGTTTAATACAGACTGGAGAGATGAGAGATGGGAGTTAGGGAGGCCAGTTAGAAGAAGGTTACAGTAATCTAGTTGGGATAGGATGAGAGCACGCATGAGTGTCTTGGCTGTAGCCAACACATATAGCTTTCTGTACTATAGTAACATGAGTAATAAGTGCTGTTGTGCTGTACTGCATGTATAAACACTTGTCATGAATGTGCTGTTTTGTTTTTTGCATTGGTTTTTGTTATTTTAATTTGTGCTGCCACATTATTGTTCTGGCTGCAATTCAGACTGCATGCACTGTATAGTGTTTGTCTTGTCTCTATATAATCATGAACAGTATATATAATGCTGGCTTAACTTTTTTTATATTTCTATAATCCTTCTTACACCCTATAGTAGGTTGGTAGTTGGCTTGGAAATCAAGGCCTTTATTCCAAGTCTCATGAACATTTCACTGGACCCTAGTCTTTAAATACTTCCATTTGGTATTCTTGCTGACTGCATTGTACCTTATAGAGGCGCTGTCTGGACAGGCAGGTCATTCCAATTTTCAATTCATAGCTCTATGTGTGACTCTGCTCATATTATCTGATCTCTTTCATGGTAGACTGTTTGCATCACTATTGCCCTTTTGTGTATGACCCTCCTTGGCTTAAATATCTATAACCTCAAAGCCAGATAGTTATAGAGGGAATAAAACATAGCATTAAAAGGTCAACACATAAACTATTATAGGCTACAATGGCCAGCCTATCAGTGAGACAATGGCTGCCAGAAAAAATAATGAAACATGTACCTTTTTACATATCCATTAGACAAATGGGAATATAAAAGGTAAGGGCATAGTTACAGCTGTTCCTCTGAATAGAAACATGTTTCCAAAACTACGTGCAGTTCAGTTGGAAGAAATGTGTGCATCTGAGATCTGAGAACCGAGATTATCACAGTTATGGGATCTTTAGTCATAGTTATACATTTAAGGCATTAAAGTAGCTCCTTGTTGCTCAGATAACCTTTATTAAGTGGTTTCTGGACTACAAATACCAGCAGATCTGTGTCTCCAAAGATGCCCCAGTAGCTCCCCATCTTCTTTTCTACTGATTCACTGATTCACATGATCTGTGCTGCTGTCACTTACTGAGCTTAGGGACCCACTCACAATATACAGTAAACATAGAATATAAATATCACAGTGTAAGGCTGATTAGTAATTATTATGGATGATGACTACATTGCAGCTCAGAAACCAGTGCAACTAGCATCAGAATATAATAATCATCCCTGCAGCATCAGCTTATATTACAGACCAACCTCATTTTCTGCCGGATAATTTGCAACAACCCCTAAGCTTAGCTTCTCAACAGCTGCTCAGAGCCCACTGAGCATGTGAGTGTCACAGACACTTTCCAAGATGGTGACCCCCTGTGACAAGTTGAAATCATGGATCATTGCTGCTACTGACAAGCTGAAACTTTAGGCTGGTGCAATAAGTTCAGTATATAAAACATGGCAGTTTTAGCTCTATTCATTTTTAGGGTTTAGTTCTCCTTTAAAGCTTTCTGGGAGCTGTAGTCTAGCAACAATATGGTGTATTGTTAAAGCAATAGTACTCCATAAAACTATCCTTCGTGGTCTGATGCTCTATTAAAATGCATAAGAATCTTCCCCTGAGAATCCCACATGATCTGTTTAGAGCAGCCTCCATGTTCTTTTTCCAGCAATTGTGATCATTAAGCAAAAGTTTCCTGTAACAGAACAACTAAACAGCAATATGCCCTCCATTTGATTAAAATATAATATAATGAAAGTAAAATAACAGAATAATCTTTATATTTATTATAAGAGAATGATGGCTAACATTATGCTAGTAAGGCACATCCTTATTGGTGAATTCTTTCCATCTTTTGGTCATCTACTTCAGAAAACAAGGAAGCACAGTGGGGCAGTTTATGGCAATCAGCTGGAAGGCTGCAATTTTGGCTTATCTAATGTATGTTCATAATTAACCCTACCCATGTCTGTATTTTGCTCCCCCTTTTTTTAGGTATCATGTTCATTATGTTATCCCATACGACGGAGACCAGTCGGTGGTGGACTCCTCAGAGAATTACTTTGTCACTGACAATGTAACAAAGCAAGAGATTGACCTGATGCTGGGACTCTTATTAGGATTTTGTATAAGTTGGTTCCTGGTCTGGATGGATGGGGTTCTGCATTACGCTGTTAGGACATGGCGGACCAGCAGACGTTATGGTAAGTCCAAGGAGTGTTGCTTGCTTGGTTTGAGTAGCTGAGGCAAGAACAATGGCTGTAGTTTTTCTAAGAAGGTAATAGAGATAATTTGAAAGCGGTAGCTGCTTTAGATTAGAGACCTAAACATTAAGACCTTGTTTTAAACTTGAACTGTCAAGCAGTTATTATTACATTAATATGGGTAATATAATAAAAATGGCAAAGTATATACAGTATCAGGTCTAGTAACCAATGTCAACCGGATATTGCCTTTCAAGCAAATAACCAGTAAATTATAATGATATGTTACTAGACCTAGGGCTTTTACTATGTGGGTCATTTATACTCATCACTTAATTTTTCATCCTGTTAGAGTTTGTTACAGCTTCAAGAAGGAATTCAAAAGTGAAAAGTAAAATTGCTTCTCCAAACATCTAATAGAACCCCCAAGTGTACTGAGATATGAAATGTGTTACTGATTTATCTTGTTGGAGATACAGAAGCTCTTGGACAAACTTTGCCTTCATTTTCATAAAAATTATAGTAAATTTCCTATGAATTTTCCACAGTAGCTTCTATAAAGATGTTCCTTACTCAGTCTGACGTTAGGTTCCAACAAATAACGAGTGTGTCTACGTCACATCACCATCTGAAACAGGAAAATAACTAATGAAAATTCTATATTACTTTTTTTTGCCTTTGGGTTGTCTGGCAAGCTTCTCTCCCAGCCTGCACTCTTGCTTATTGGTGATGCCTAGCGTATGTTATGTGTGTGAGTGTCTGCTTCATTGTGTGTGTTCAGCACTGCAAGGAACACTCAGATAGACTCTACCATAGTGCCTTTTTAAACTGTCATTTTGTTCTTGCTGATGTCAGGGTAAAATCTTATTAGATATGTTATATTCTTTCTGAATTATGGATATCACACAAAAAAAAGATAAAACATGTATGTCAGACTGTGTACTCATACAGGACGAGGCATGAAATGTTTTGCTCCATGTACTGTATTGCAGGTGCAGGAAGGTGTGTGACTCCTGCACTTTCAATCAAGAACCAGACCTCAGGGCTGTTGGGCACAGTGCTGAACTGAGACAGCCTAACCAATACCATCCATTGCTAGTGCCGAGAACACCATAGTAGAATAAGTAACATTCCAATTTAAAAATCAGAATTTCGGCTCTTAGTTACCAAGAGCATCTTTTTGCCACATGGTAGCAGTAGCAGTGCAAACTTCATATGCTGTTATAGTGCATCTAAAACAAGAAGGAGGACAGGACACTGGGTGCACTACACAATTTTGCAGCCTGCCTTCCATACTTTGTGAATTGTAGCAGCCTCTGTGCTCCAAAATGGATTAATGAGGGGCAGATGGGAAGAGGCACTCAGGATTCCCCTCTCCTGCAACCTACTATTCCTACAACATCAAAAACTGCCCCTAAGTCACCCCATCCTTGCTCTACTTAACCCATTTCTGAAACTGGGACAGGGTTAAAAAAAAAAGGAACACCAAGAGCCCCAATAGTGTAATATGTATTGGTAAGGCATAATGAAATAAGAGTAAATAGCATATACTCACAAACCAATACCAATAAGCAACCACTGTAAAGGCAGGTGGGGAGATTGTCCTGACCCCACTCAGGATTAAGAAGTCGCTCTCTGTAAATAGAAAAAGGGTATCAACCCTCAACCCAGGGTGTACTTAGTATTGTATAAAAAGAACAGAGGCGCCAAAAGTATAAAAGGATATAAACGAGTTTAAAAACCAAAACTTTGTAATCAGAGGAGGCAGTGGTGGACTTACCTCCTCCAAGCAGACACAAAATGACTGTAATTAAGCAGTCAAAATGTATTAACGAACTCCAATCAGTACAACGCGTTTCACGGGCTTCTTCAGGCAATAAACATAGGAGTTACAGCATCTGGCAGTAGTATACACACTCACAGAGGCGCTGAGTCTTTCCATAGAAGCCATTTTTTCAGCCAATGGTGACTGCAGCCTAAAGGGCAGAGTTTACAAATAAACACACTGCTGACGCGTTTCGTAACCTACTTACGAAATGCGTCAGCAGTGTGTTTATTTGTAAACTCTGCACCATTTTACCTATTATGTAATGGCTCCTACAGGATAAAATTAAGATAAGTTATTTTTATGAACACAGCGGTTGATCCTTTTGGCTACAAAATTGAAGAGTGTGCTGAACTGCTGATGCCGAGTGGGAGTGGCCAGGAACCCGTATGTGGAACGGGATTACCAATCTGGTTAGTGGAAACTCCTTCCTACAAACGAGAGAGGTGTCTCATTCTAGAAACCCTGGTACTTTGAGGCAGCTCCTTTTCACCATGGACAAGTTATAGTTAGTGACAATGACAAGTCACAGGGGCTTGCTTGCTGTAAAGCACTTTGCATGCCATGGATGTGTAAAACGCTTCCCTGTTCATATTATGCATATGTTTATATTAATGACTTTTATTACATTTTTCTCATTTTGGTATTTTTTAAAAGGGGATCTGAAGCCAAAGCATGAATTAATGTAAATGTGATCAGAGAGGTCTTCTGAGCACTTTTCCAGTTAATTGATTTTTGGTGGTTTATGAGGCATTAGCAGAGACAATTTTAGACTGCTAATAGCAGTTTTTTTATTAGCTCAATAGCTCTCTTTGGAGTATCAGTGACCATAACTGTTTAGGTGCTTTCTATGCTCTTGACCCTAGGGTTGCTGACTCTCTGACTTCCAGAACTGTTGAGTTGCAAGCCTGCTATTAGCAGTCTAAAATTTTCTTAAACACTGTATGTGATAGGAACAATTTATGGTTTACTGCAAAGTAATTTTTATTTAATGTTCTGGGGACCAGGCTGCTTCTCTGTTAGAGGAAGGAGTGCCCCCCCACTCAGAATTCCCTCCCTGTACAATTAGACAGGATTTATATACATTAAAGGATAAACTTGATGGACAGGTGTCTTTTCGTAGCCAGTCTCTAATGTCACAGAAACATTCATCTGGTGGTACTGAGCATTTGGGGACGTGACAAAACCTGAAGTATTGGGCTGCCACATTTTTGAGATGCTGTGTAGGACTTGGCATTGCAGCAGCAGCAGCTGGGCATATTAATGTTAGTTTTGTTGTGATGTGAGGCCTTTGCCGTGCTTTGAATACATAACAGCATTGGTTGTTTATCACATAGTCAGCTCTTTTGTAGTATGTTTATTTTCTGCTATCTTTAGGCACTTCTCTGTGATGCCTGCGGGAGTTTGTCAAACTAAGCGCAGCAATTGGTGGGATTTCTCTGTTCGTTCTTGTGTCATTGACAGCTACTGACTGAAATGTTTCAGCTTGCTAGGAGGCCTCTACTGAGAAAAGATTAGTGCACTGCAATGTAAAGGCTTGTGAATCCTAGCCATGCCATAGAATGCTTTGCACAATATTGCAAAAGCCTGTGGGGCTATGGTTCCTAATTTAGTGATTTCTGATTCACCCATTTATATAACAGAAGACATGGGGCAGGGGATTCACACTGAATGTTACACAATGTATAGGTGATGTTTCCTTGTCTGCTTATATATCCAACCCACACTATGGGACCATGTACTGTTCTTTGACACTATAGGTTGCCTGCTGTGAGCAAGCCAATAAATATGTCTTGTTTTCACTGACTCTCCAACATGTTTCATTCCTGCATTTAGAGGAGAGACAGGTTAATGTGCAGTGACGTGCACCTCTCAACAGAGCTTCTAGTTGCAGCTACTTATGGCTACAAAATGCCAAAAAATACCCAGCCATAGATAATACAAATAATCGCCTCTGTTAAAACACACATAAGGGGAATGTAATTAAAAATTGCAAGTGTTTTTTAAAATGCAAATGTTTAGCGTTGCTCACAATGTAAAATAATTTGTTGGCGAATATTACATCACCAAGCAAAGGTTATCAATAAAAACCTGCTCTAGGGTTTCTTTACATACTTAGTCTCAAAATACACTTTGCAATTGCAAATTTTTATTACATACACTGCAAAAGCTACTATCACTATTGTCTATATTGTAGCCAAGACATGTAGCTGCTACTAGTAGCTCTGTTTGTCCTCACCCTTAAAATCTTAGCTCTGTTTGTCCTTAAAATCTAATGAATTTTCTTATTAGCATTGATCCTTTTATCTCAAACAGCATGCCATAAAGGTGCAGCACTGTGTGTTACAAGTCAAAAAGCAATGTGCTTTATCATTACATACTTATCCAGTAGAATGCATTACTTCGGCTTGTATACAAACTAAAAGACTAATTAAGACTGTCATGCAGATTTAACAGGGTTGCAGAGTAAGATGGAGAAATGCAAATGACAACAAAAATATTAGTTGCATATACTGTAAGAGAATGAAGTTTGTAGTTTTGTAGCAACATAAGCAAATGTCCAGCCAACCACAGTAGATTAACAGATTTTAACTTTCATAATTCTAACAACCAAGGCCAATAAGTGGCAATTTACAATCCCATAAATAATTTCAGATAAACCGCAATACTTTGGCTGTTATGGGAATGGAGGCTGTGGTTTTATAGCAGCTCATGTAGAAAAAATAGCAGCTGAATACAAAAATATAAGAAATGTGGTCTGTTAATGAGAGGAATGGTATGCAATTTAATTAACTATGGGTCTCCCTCAGAACTTCTGTGTCTTATAGTTGGCCGTCCCACTGTAAGCACCACTGTGACCCAGATATCTTTTGCTTTTCCAGGAGTTGGAGGGCCTGAAGGGCCTCTAGGGGTTGGGATTCATCTAATTCTGTATTAAAATAAAAAGAATAAAAAGCATATCGTGCAGGTCTAAAATTTGCAATTCCCCTACAGTAGTGTCAGTTGACGTCCCCACCCTATGGCATGGTCATGTATGGGCAAATGCAACAAGGCAACTAAAATACACAGATGAATCTTAGCATTTATCAGATATCTGTTATTATTTAAAAGACAGTTGATGTCCTTGAAGAGATTCCATCCATGTTGTGTCTCTGCTGGCTTTTCTCTCTTTTAAGAAATACTGGAGAGATGACTGACAACTCATAGAAGGTAGTGTTTGCCAGGAACCTTATGACAGGGGCCAGCAGGCATGGTCTGATTCATACACTGATCTAGATCCTGTTCTGCAAGTGAGTCTTCCTCCTTGTCAGTCATGATGAACTGATTTATCTGACATCTTAAGGGAATACACTTCTAAAGCGCTGTGAAGGTCACCTCATTTTCTGTACAGATTTTAATGCCACACCATGTTATGTTGTAATAGTATTTACTTAATAACTAAAATGGACATTGCACCCAGTTTTAGCAAACTTTTATAGTACAGTAAATGCATTCAGCACAGAAGGCACAATATACATTAGGGGAAAAGGTTGTGTCTGTGTGAGCAAAGTGCATAAGTCAAGCCAATACAAGTTGTGGATTTTAAGCCATGGCTGAAAGTGGCTGTATAATGGCAGATAAAAGCTTCCTTCTAGAATGAGTTGCCAGTTTATTAGGCTGTGTATAGAGCCCAACAAATGGCCTGCATGTTCAATATCAGGCCAAAATAGTTCAGGTTTGATATCCTCGTCCAATGAAAACTGCATCACCGTGTTGATGTGATCCACATCCAACGGGCTTGTAGGCCCCTCTGTATGGTTTAGTCATTGGCCAATCAGCAAAAAGAGGACTCAGACTGATTTGGCACAGTATGTGGGTGACCCAGTCAGGCCCAAATCTGCTTGTTTGGAGAAATCTGTTAACAGGGCTCTTGTGTGCACCCACTGGCCCAGTCCTACTCCCCTCAGCCAGCTTTTTTCTTCTGCTCCTTCTTACAACTCCCCAGCCTGATTGTGTGAAGAAATGATGCTCATTAAGGAGGTACACGGTGGGAAGGGGAAGGGGGCCGTGATATGGGCAACTTTACTCTGAGTGGAGCATTCCACATTAAATCTTCTACAGCCACAAATATCTCTGATATAAAGGCTTGTAAAGTGTCCACACAATTGCCTTATCACTCCACCATGCCAATTGGGTAATATTTCCCTTTTTGAATCAGCCGAAAAACAGCTGAATGAACCTTTTGTAATGAAGCAATGACTTAGGAATCGTTTGGTACATTTTCTTGCTAGTTGCACAAATCATCTTTTAATGCACAATTAAATTGCCCCATCCAAGATACAGTAACTGTGTTTGAGTTTTACAATCCCTCCTCCACATCATTATACGTGTGCAACACCTTTAACAAGTGCTCACTTGTAGCTCACTAAATTCAAAAATGCTTTTAACCAATACTTTGTTTTTGTGATTCCAATGACAGCTGTTCCTCTCACCTCCACACCATTCATTAACTGAGATAAATTATTCTTAGACTGGCCCAGCATGTGTGGCACATCATTTAGACATACTGGGAAATCAAATGAAATTAAACCAGTGCATATAGTTTGTCTAATTCTCTAACTTGTTAACAAATCCCACAAGGCAATTTTTCTCTGTGCTATTTTTATTTCAAATCATGGAAAAGTATTGGAGTGTCCAGGGCTTTACCTGCCCTTTAACTCAGCAGCTTCTCTATGAATATGTAATTCTTTTGCTCTCATTTGTAAAATGAATGAACAAAATGTGTTAATTTTCCTGCCCATGGCCTTCATTTTTCAAAACACAAGGTGATTTACTAGAGAATTGGCACCTCTTGTTCCACATGTGTCAGATCGTCTATTCTGCATTGGACACTTGATGTAAGTGCCAGGGGCATTTCATGGTTGGATAACTTGCCCTAAAGTAAAAAACACCCGGCCACTATCTCCTCCACCATCCAAACAGAAAATAAAAACCTAAGGAGTTCTTTGTGCTTGATCCAAAAAGTCAAAATCAATGATCATATTTTTTTTTTTAAAAAAAAAGCATTCACAACATATGAAAAAAGGATCAATTGACAGGTTTAAGAAGGTTGGAAACGGCAGTTATAATTGGAACCTTGACATGCATACTGACATTACTGAAATTATAGGACACTTGTTACTTTTTAAATTCCATTAAAATTCGATTAACCTCTAATTAAATGTCCCCAGGGGCTGCTTCAGGGAATACTAAATAAGAGCTAATAAGAGACAGAACCATGTTAACAAACTACTCTACTGTAATGGATTGAGATTCTGCACAAAAACATCTTTATAGATTGTATAGAATCAGGAATGGGTGGATCACGCAGTGAACAAAATTTGTCTAAATGAAATTATGAAAATGAATTCAGAAATCCCAAATCATATTAATTACTAAGGATGCCCTGGATCTATTATTTTGGGATTTGGCCAAACCCCCAAATCATTTGTGAAAGATTCTACTGAATCCTAATTTCCATATGCAAATGAAGTCCAAGATGAGAGAGAACCGCAAATGCATCCTGTTGGTTAACATTTTTTACTTCCATATATTGTAAAAAAAAGTCATGTGATTTTAAAAATTCCACTTCAGTTCGGTTAGACACGAGGATTTGGCCAAATCTGAATCCTGCTAAATACCAAATGCCGAATTCTGGCTAAATACCAAAATGAATCCTGGATTCAATGTATTCCTATTAATTACACAGCAAATCTGTTTGAAAAATGTTACCATTTTCTCACTTATGTACTGTAAGTATTAACTGTATTCCTGGAATTTGCCATTGATGCTACCTGAAGCCAACAATAAATGTTTAGTGAGGTCCACTCCTTTCTGACCCACCTTAGGCTGGGGGAGACATAATTAATATAATCTATAATCTTTCCAGGAGGTGTAGACTTAACTTAGGAACTGTATGTCCATCAGTAATACGAGAAAGTTCAGCAGGGAAATATTGTGAAATTGGTCTGCCTGCTGCCAAATTTTTGCCATAATGCCGAACCTTAATCTTGTAGAAGAATCTTAAGTTAGATCCTAATTATTAATTCACCTGCAGACCTGTTTTTAATTGAACAATCCATGGTATTTCTAATGTGAATACCTCATCCAAGCATGGTATTCATACTGATGGCAAAATTACCATGAAATGCATACCTCCCAACTGTCCCATTTTCTGCAGGACAGCCCCAATTTTGGCAGCTCAGTTTGCAGTATCGGGTTTCTTACCGAAATGTCCTAACTGATCTCCTGCACTGACGCCAGAAAACAAGACAAACTTTCTGAAACTTAATTAAAATAAGATGCTTTTTGGCAGAGAGCCCAGAACAGTCAGCAGCTGCTCTTAGATACTTTTTTTTAACAATTAAAGACAATCAAAGAAACAATTGTAACTATTTAAGATAAGCAGGTCTCTTGGGAGAACTGAGACTAGCAGCTTAAAGGGCAATTCACTTTCATTAGCAAAACTCTTATAACACATAAAACATTGCACTAAAACTCCCAGAAATGTTTACAAGTTTTCATAATCTGCCAAATTTTGTAAAATGGATATGGTAATTAGGGGGGGGGGTGACCAAAATAGGTGTGGCCAACAAATTTTTCCTTGCATTCCTCTTTTCGTTGGGAGGTATGGAAATATGGTTTAAATGCAAAAGGGGTATGTTTATTTTATTCAAGACAAAGGGTCACAAAGAACATTTGTTGAATTATATTTATACAGGTATGGGACCTGTTATCCAGAATGCTCAGAACCTCGGGTTTTCCAGAAAACGAGTCTTTCTGTAATTTAGTCCTCCATACTTTATTTAATAGAAATTATTGAGACATTAATAAAACCTAATAGGATTGTTTTGTGTACAAAAAAGATTTAGTTGGGATCAAGTAAGATGTACTTTTTATTATTATAGAGAAAAAAGTCATAAAAAAAATTACAATTATTAGAATTAGAATTATTATTTTATAGGTGGCCTTCCTGTAATTCAGAGCTTTTTGGATAACTGGTTACCAGATAATGGATCCCATACCTGTAACATATTTCCTTATAGAAATCTCTGAGAACCATGAATTCACAACATAAGCAATAGTATATAACAAGCTCCATGTCTTACCTGAATGATTGAGCATTAAAGCTAAACACTAGCAGGGAAATATGGGGGAGAATTCTTGGCAACATTTGCATATTAGATGTAATTTTTCCATCCCAGCAGACAGGCAGTGATACCACATTGCTGAGTAGGGTTTTTTTGCAGAATGTGAAAAAAAGCTGATTTCCAATTCCTACATTTAACACTTGACTTGCAATGTAGATCTTAGCTAATACAGAAAGCCATTTAGTTCACATCTTTAATCCATCACATGCCATGCATTATCCCTGTACGTTAAAGCCTGGTGTAGAAAATTGTGTGCTATCCACCCTTAGCCACAGGGACACACATATATATTGCCAAATACTGATAAGACACTAGTAAGGCGGTGATCCCCAGGTAGTGGCTCGCAATCAACATGTTCCTTACCAACCCCTTGGATATTACCCTCAGTGGCCTCTAAGCAGGTGATTATTTTTGAATTCTTGGTCTTTGTGTGTAAGATTCCCGGGCACAGGCCAGATACAAAGGTGATCTACAGTAGAATTGCATATTTGGACTCCCTCGCTGTATCATTTTTTGCTGTGGTTCTGTTGCACAGGTACGGAGATGCACAAAATCCAGAATCTAGGTTGGTATCTGAATCCCGGCACTTGTGGCAGCATTTGGATCTGAATTCATTATATTTTCAGAGGAAGCAGACCTTACAATTGCAGGGGGCCCCAGGAGTGTAGAGGGCCCAGTGAGGCCCAAATTAACAAGCTTCATCTATCTTGGTGGAATAGGTCAACTTACTGTACTACTATTTTTGGGCCCTAAATTAAATTTGCTATGGGGCCCAGTAACATCTATCGACACCGCTGTATATTGCAATTGAATTAGTGGACCCAATCCTTTACTGATATACCTAGAACTCAGTTGCAGGTCTAATCTTTAACCCTAGCTGTTGCCTCTGCTTCATTTAACACTAGTTGCCAGGTCCCATAATTGGTATTATGGTAGTAAAGATGAGCAGCAATGAAACACAAACTGGAGACTGTGAAAAGGATAGGAAGCAACTGGAAAAAAAAAATAAAGGAACGTGGTGTATCTGTTTCTTTTCCCATTTTACAGTTTACCGTTTGTGCACATGATGCGTAGAGCACTAATCCATGCATTCAAATTTTCTGATGATTGGGTTGTTAGTTCCCATACTTAGACCATGTTGACAAGTCTTTTGAGTACATTGTAAAGGCAACACATGCATGTCTCTGAGCTATTTGTAATGCATGATCTAATATAAACATCATCTTTGAGGAATAAAATACCCCAAACAAAAAATGATCAAATCTTTGCCAGCCAACATGATACAGTTAGGGTGTTTGATATAATGACTCAAATAAATGCATGTCTCTTCCACATGCCTGAAGCACTCAGCCTGACTGGAGACCTGACTGGATTTCTTCATGTTGAGTGATTTCATAACCTTGAGAATATATTAGAATAATAACACACAATACCCTTTTCACAGAACTCTAGCCAATGACACCTCTGACAACTAGACACATTGTGGCCCTATTTGGAATTCCTGTTAAGGGGTTCAACCCCAACCTTTTTTACCCATGAGCCACATTCAAATGTAAAAAGAATGGAGGAGCAACATATGAATGAAAAAAGTCCCTGAGGGCGCCAAATAAGGGCTGTGGTTGGCTACTTGGTAGTCTCTATGTGGACTGGAAGCCTACAAGAGGTTCTGTTTGGCAGTAAATATGACTCGTATGCAACCAAAACTTGCCTGGAATTCAAAAATAAGCACCTGGACACTGAGAGCAACATACAAGGGGTTGTTGAACAATTTGTTGCTCATGAGCCACTGGTTGAGGTTCACTGTCCTAAAACAATGCACCAATAATTATTTACAATCAATAATTACCCAGCACCTGTGCAGATCATAAGAATAGAACTTTCCTGTATACATATCTAAGGTTTTTCAAACCAGTGTTCAAACTTACTAATTATCAAGAGACCTACTGACCAAGCTGTAACTCACATCCTCATACTGCTAAACCATGGTTTGCCTGCTAAATATTATTGCAAAAAAGTGGAATTTTTAACTAATTACTGTGCTTTTCTGGCTGTCAAGCCATAGGATAACATTTTTGAAAATGACAGTCCTCCCACAGCAAATTTAATTAGCTATATTTAAAGGATTATGATTTCTGAGCTGGATTATGCCTCGCTGAATGTGCAACATTTTTGAATTAAGAGGAAAGCATAAGAGTTACATTTGGCAGCACTGCTCTGATACAACAGTGTAAAATAAGCACTGTGTTGAATATGAATGTAGTACATAAAAACCCCTATTAGCTCCAATTTTTAAGCAGTTGTTCTGGGGGCATGACGCATACATACAGCATGAGATCTGTGGAGGGGGGGATTTTTTTAGCTACATGCCTGTGTGTTAGACCACCGTTCTGTGAAACGTCTTTCTTTTTCATGAATACTTTTACAGCCCAGTGTACCAACCAGTGGCATAACTCTAGAGCAGAGGTCCCCAACCTTTTTTACCTGTGAGCCACATTCAAAATTAAAAAAGAGTTGGGGAGCAACACAAACATGAAATAGTTCCTTGGGGTGCCAAATAAGGGCTGTGATTGGCCATTTGGTAGCCCCTATGTGGACTGGCAGTCTACAGGAGTCTCTACTTGGCACTATACTTAGTTTTTATGCCTCCAAGCCTAGAATTTAAAAAAAGGAGCTGCTTTGAGGCCACTGGGAGCAACATCCAAGGGGTTGGAGAGCAACATGTTGCTCATGAGCTACTGGTTGGGGATCACTGCTCTAGAGGAAGCAGACCTCACAGTTGAGGGGGACCTAGGAAACAGAGGTCAGGACCTTGGGGTCCACTTCTATAGCATTAAAATCCCAACTCCGACCACCCTTCCTAGGATTTCCTTCTTGTAGATCAATATGTTGAGCTCCTATCCCAGTCAGTATATACCACTATTTTTATTATGGTCAATTTGAAAAGCCTAAACCCAATGAGCAATGGGTTTACTCTGATTATCTGTCTTTAACTTTGTTCTGGTTGGTGAGACGATTGATTCACTGATATGTAGAGTGAGGTTTATCTGGTTGATGTGTTGGTTAGATAGGGGAGAAAGGTCCATCCAATTGTATAATGATGGATTGCATGGCTGGATAATTTCATCTAGTCAGATACATGTTTAGGTGTAGGTGGAATACCTTAGAGTTTATAGGTATTTTGTAAATTGATGGAATGTTTTAAATCAATTTCTTGATTGTATAATTAATTCTGAGTTGCAGGGTCTTTCTTAAACTTTGTATTGGTATTACCCCTTTGTCCTGGGGGTTGCTTCCCATTATACCCCCTAAAATATTGTTGGACTATTGTGTTAAAAAAAAAAATCATGCAGTGTAGAGCGGGAACAAGAAAGGAATTGCTTTGTCAGTATAATAATATATTGCCCTGTTTATTTTTGAAATAGAATGTTTTGTCATAGTTTTTTATTACTTCCAATATAATAGTATTGCAATATAGTAGCTAAGGTTAAAAGCCTCTTACAATACCATGAATCTGCTTGGGATATTTTTTTTTTATATATCCATGGAAGAGGGGAAAAAAATAGTCCATAATTACAAACATTTTATTCTTCCATGAAACCAGGTATCTACTCGAAATTTCTTTAAGCAAAAAGGAGTGGCAGTTTAAAATATCGTGAAAAGATTTATTATGCAGATAAGAGCATCTGACTGAAAAATTAATATTGGAGAGAATGAAGGCTTAGTATGATAAAGGAGACAATTTATGTAGCAATATTCTGTAGGTGCCTTTATCAGTGAGCAGTTTAATAGGGAGTATTCATCACAAAAGAAACAAGGTTGTCAAAGGACAGATTCCACTTTGATAATATTTGGCTTATTACATTTTCAGCTACTTTAAATCTTCTTTCAAGGATTAACTGATGACTTCAAGATTTTTTTTTTATATTTATAGTTTTATTCATACAGAAAAGGAAAATAATTACAACACTCCTGTCTTGTGTTACGGCAGGGGTCCAAAACAGGATCAGTGCAGTAGACATCCAAGACAGAGAGCATGAATTTCTAAGTTAGTTATGAGAGTGGAACAGATAAGAGCCTTGGTCGAGGCAGTACTGGAAAGGTAGGAATTATTTGTTATTTCCCCTTTGAAAAGAAACGAAAGCCTCATTGCCAGTTTTTCAAATATAGTACCACCATTACAATGACCTTTATTCCCCCCCCCCATTGCACTATACTATAGACAACTGTCACAATATGTGCCAGTGTAGTTACAAGAGAAGAGAAGGGCAGAAATGTTATTCCTTGCTTAAAATGCATGCACACTGGAAACCTACAAACTCACCCTCGGAGATATTTCTCCTTCACTTGCTCCACTCCAGAACTGGGTGCTCAGCCCCTCAGCTGTTAATAGGGATAAGAAAAGATAGGCAGCTCTCTGAATAAAACAAACAGAGAGAGTTTATTTCAACAATGGAAGGAACCCCATGGCCTTGGTGATTCAGAAATCTCTCCCCACACTGGAAACCTACCCTTGGTTATGGACCAGTATGCACAGGGCTGCCATTAGAAATCACGGGGCCCCGCACAACAACATTTTCAGGGCCCCCAGACCCCGCCTACCCTGGCGCCTAAGCCCCACCTCTGATCCCGTCCACTCCACATCAAAGTTAAAAACAAACACAGACATCAGCGCTAAAAAAGTAACCCCCCCACACATATTGATGGACAGTGCTCCCTTATAAGTTAAAAAAAAAACATTGGCTCCAGGTCCCTCCATAAAAGTTTTTTTCTTTTAAAAAAAACCTTTGCGCCAGGCCCCCCCTTACAAGTTAAAAAATATATATTTTTAAAAAACATTGGGTCCCCTTACAAGTTAAAAAAAAATTGGGGCACCAAAAATATTTTTTTAAAAACCATTGGTGACAGGGCCCTCCTTATAAGGGGCCTCCTGCAAGTAAAAAACAAAATTGATGGCATGGGGGCCCCCCCACAAGTTATAAAGACCATTGGTGATCAGGGCCTCCCTAGAAGGAAAAAAAATTGGCCAGACCCCCCAAATTTAAAAAAAATTTGCTTGCGAGGGCATTGTGTGTAACTGGCAATATGTCTAGCCCCATGCCAGATTTCAAAATTAAATATAAAAAAACCTGTTTTCTCTTTTGAAAAATGGGTTTCAGTGCAGAAGTCAGTGCATTTATGAAAAACATGTTTTCCCGAGATGGCAACCACCAGCAATGCTAGAGATCCCTGCACTTCTCTTGGCACTACAGAGGTTCTCTTGGCACTCCCCATGGTTCCAGGCCAGTAAGCATGATACCAACCACTTATCAAGGAGATACAAGCAGCAGAGAACTTACAGTAAGTGATGACATCCAAGATGGCAGTCACCAATAACGCTGAAGAACCGTGCACTTCTCTTCCCACTACAGAGGCAAAGAGAAATTGTACCAACTGTTAATGACACAGCTAGGGACATTAAATTAACATTCAGGGGCAGATTTATTATGTGGTTTAAAAAACTGCAGGTTAATCACTAGGCTTCGATGTGTAAGTTTTTACTGTATTTTTTCTTAGAGTGACTTCTACTGGAACTTACTTACAAAGGTATGAAGCAATGTTAAATAATTGCGGCAAATCTTGAGTTCCCATGGTGTAAAGAATTTGTCACTGTGATTTCTGTGACTCAAATAATTCATAATCTCAACATCTACAGGTAAAACAGGACAACCTCTGGATATGGTGGAGGCCCTAAAATGAATTTGCAGTGAGGCCCAGTAACATCTAGATACGTCACTGGTTATTTATCTTTGTACTCTGTAGCTCTTCAATGAGCAATGTCAACAATTTGGTTGCTACCATGCATTTATTCCAATAAGAGAAAAGGGAAAAAGGAAGAGGAGATGCCTTAAAGGGGTGGTTCACCTTTACGATAACTTTTATTATGTTATAGAATGGCCAATTCTAAGCAACTTTTCAATTGTTTTTTATTATGTATTTGTTATAGTTTTATAGTTATTTGTCTTTTCATCTGATTCTTTGCAACTTTCAAATGGGCGTCGCCGTCCCCTTCTAAAAAAACAAATGCTCTGTAAGGCTACAAATGTATTGTTATTGATACTTTTTATTGCTGATACTTCTATTCAGACTCTCTCCTATTCACATTCCAGTCTCTTATTCAAATCAATGCATGGTTGCTAGGGTAATTTGGGCCCTAGTTACAAGACTGCTTAAAATGCAAATTGAAGAGCTGCTGAATAAAAAGCAAAATAACTCAAAAACCTTAACTAATAAAAAATGAAAACAAATTGCAAATTATCTCAGAATGTCACTCTCTACATTATACTAAAAGTTATCTCAAAGGTGAACAACCCCTTTAATAGAAATACGAGAAATAAAAAGTAGCAATAAATATTTTTAGTGGTACAGAGCATTTGTTTTTTAGATGGAGTCAGCAATCCCCATTTTAAAGCTGGAAAGAGTCAGAAGAACAAGGCAAATATTTAAAAGCTATAAAAAAGAAAATAAGGCCAACATTACCAGTGATGTTTGTCTCCATTCTTAATAAATACAACCCTAGAGTAATGGTTCAGTTTTTAAAAAGGGGGAGTTGGTTTGGGGTGCTTACATTCTTATTTCTTATTACCTCTGAAATACTCTTTCAGGCAGTTAGAAGATGAATGAGACAAAAGCCACCATGGAAATATTGATTATCATCATAAAAATCAAAATAACCAGAACTAGAGATCATCAAATTCATCTAGCAGTGTATGATTAGTAGGTTGGGACCCTGGTGCATTAGCATGAGTTTATTAAATCAGTTCTGGGGTGCTCTGAGCAGGCAGGGGAAGTGAGCGAGTGCAACATCATTACTGTGGTCACACAAGGCTTACAGTGATTAGCGACATTTCATTCAAGTGTTTGCTTCCTGCTTTGGCCGTCAGACATTCACATTTTCCAAGCAACTAGCAAGTGTCACTTGGGAAATACAATCTACAGCAAGTGTCTGTGCTGACACGATTCCATCTGCAGTGCAGCAAATGAAGTGATAATCACCTGTACTAGTGCTTTCATGCAATTCATATACAAACCAGTGGGCAAAACAGCCATCTGATACATCAGCTACTACCCTTAAAATCTTGTTTTGCGATTGCCTTGTTAGCTTTCTTATCTCAATTACTATACTAACTGATCCTGTTGAGGGCTTCAAATTGTGGTTCAATTATGGTTTTTAGGAAGGATCTCAGGCTACTTTGGTACAAATACTATTTTACAAAAATAACCAAGCATTACGGGACTGCTGCTTTCTGAGGAGAAAGAAGTACAGGTATGGGATCCATTATTCTGGAAACCCATTATCCAGAAAGCTCAGAATTATGGAAAGGCTGTCTCCCATAGGCCCTATTTTATTCAAATAATTCAGATTTTTAAAAATGATTTCCTTTTTCTTTGTAACAATAAAACAGTAGCTTCTACTTGGAACAAACCAAGATATAATTAATCCTTATTGGAAGCAAAACCAGTCCTTTGGGTTTATTTAATTTTTATATGATTTTCTAGTAGACGTAAGGTATGAAGATCCAAATTACGGAAAGAACCCTTATCCAGAAAACCCCAGGTCCCGAGGATTCTAGATAACAGGTACAGATATACATATGCTCTACTGTTTGAACTGAACAAATACAAAACATGCAAGGCCTGTAAGTAGAACATAAACATTGTAGGAGATTGTAGCACTTATAATGATGGGGAGCACTGCAAGATAAATACTATAATAAATAACTACATGCATTATGTCTCCTAAAGATCAAGGGGCACATTTACTAAGGGTCTAATTTAGGTCGAATTAAAACCCTTCACATTTCGAATTTGAGGGGTTTTAAAGCAATTCGATTTTTCAAACAATCGAATATGAAAAAATTAAATCGATCTAGTATAAAATCATTCAAATCGATCGAATTTTTTTATTCAAAAACTTAGAAAAATCCTATGGGAGCTTCCCATAGGATTGTATAGCAATTTGGTAGGTTTAAAGGGATAAACCTACCTAATTTTTTTTTTTTTTCAGAATGCATCAGTTAATAGCGCTGTTCCAGAAAAATTCTGCATTGAAAACCATTTCTCAAAAGAGCAAACTGATTTTTTTATATTTCATTTTGAAATCTGACATGGGGCTAGACATATTGTCAATTTCCCAGCTGCCCCAAGTCATGTCACTTGTGATCTGATAAACTTCAATCACTCTCTACTGTTGTACTGAAAGTTGGAGTGATATCACCCCCCTCCCTTTCCCCCACCCAGCAGCTTAACAACAGAACAATGGGGAGGGAAGTTCCGCCACTAGGGTGAAAATTCCTCCACTCTCCATTCATTTCTATGGGATTTTTAAAGGCGTATATATCAAAGGGTGAAATTTCACTTTCACCCATTGATAAATACGCCTTTCAAAATCCCATAGAAATCAATGGCACCCTAGTGGCAGAACTTCACTCTTTGATAAATTTACCCCTGGGAAGGTAAACAGACTACAGCTCCCTAACACAAGATAACAGCTGCCTGGTACAGCACTCATTGGAAAAAAACCCATGTCCCACTGCATTCCATTCAGTTACATTGAAAAGGAAAAATAACAGACTGCCAGAAAGCAGTTCCCTCCTAAAGTGCTGGCACAAGTCACATGACCGGGGCAGCTGGGAAATTGACAAATTGGCTAGCCCCATGTCAGATTTCAAAACTGAATATAAAAAAATCTGTTTGCTCTTTCTAGAAAATGGATTTCAGTGCAGAAGTCTAATGGAGTAGCACTATTAACTGATGTTTTCCCATGACAATATCCCTTTAACCTGCCGAATTTTTAGATCAAATTTTTCTTAAAGGGCCAGTACTTTGAAAATCAAATTCGAATTCTAGAATTTGAACAATTTAAATCGAATTTTGGGCAATTCGATAGTCGAATAAGCCCAAAATTAAATTAGAAGTTCAAATTTTTTTAATTCGAATTTGATTCTAATTTTCACTTCGAATCAATTCGACCCTTAGTAAATGTGCCCCCAAGTGTATTAAACCCCAAAAACGGCAGCATATTTTCAGTAGTACCTGTATTCCAAAATAGAAAACATATTTGGGACATGTTTTCTTAGTACTTTGAATAATTTGAATAATACTTTGCAATAGCTGTATATTTCTATGGTATATTATACAAAATTGGTATGCGGAACTTGTCTAATTTAGAATCCTATGATAGATAAGCCTATTGCCCATAGGTGCCAAGAAAATTGTGCAGATAGAATGAATGACCTCATTGATGGGAGCAGTGGACTGTGAAGGATTACAGACTTTTCCAGTGCTTGCAAAAAATCAGTGACCCTCCCGTGTCTGAGAGATATTAAGTTCAGTAGTTATTGCTTTGTAAACCCAGGTAGGGAAGGTGAAAGCATCATTCCAGTTTCCATAATAATCATGCCACTGAGGCACTGTTTCTTTGTGGTCTGTGGTTTTTTTTTAATATCAAATCCCACTCATATTCATAAATGCAAATAAAAAGACTCACCCTGCACAATGACCTGTAGACATTCGTTTTTGCAGAGCTTTAGTATATTTCTCCTATAAACTGAATGTGGATATGCCGAATTCTACAAAAAAAGCATTTAGTAACATAGTAACTAGGTTGAAAAAAGACACATGTCCATCAAGTTAAACCTCTTTAAGTATATATATATATATATATATATATATATATATATATATATATATATATATAACCAGGCTGACTGCTAGTTGATCCAGAGGAAGGCAAAAAAAAACCCTCCTGAAGCCTCACCAATTTGCCTTTGGGGAGAAAATTTTGTACCTTGAACTATCTTCCATATCCCTGTATTCCCTCACTTGCTAAAAATCCAGGGAGAGTACCCTCTTATGAACTATGTATTCACATGCAGTGCATGAAGTCAGCTTGTCTGTACTGACTATCCATTTGTATCCATTTAGTTTTGGATAGTAACAAATAAAGTCAAAATTTAGATTTTACATTCCCGTATTTTGTGTGGCAGGTAATGCATTTCCTGAATCCTACATCGCTTTCATGAATGCAATACATTATTATACTTTGAAAACAAAAAAACTCACTCCTATACTTTGAATACTTGCTTTAAAACATTTCCCTGACTTTACATTTTTACGGGTGCCCTGAAAAACATAAATTGGTGATTCCACTAGGCATTCCAAAGGCCCATAACTCCAGATATCCAAAAAAAGCTTCTTTCTGCACAGGAAGCCATACTTTCTCAATCCATAATTAAATATATTGTAATTTTTTTGTCCAGCATTTGGGTCCAGAATCCTAGCGTTATGATATACTTTTCATTTATTTTCATCTCTATCTGTCTATAAGTATGTTGCTGCTGCAAACTTACATTAATAAGATGATGGCAGGATCCTTGGGTACAATAAAATGTATTCTGTATATATAACCTCATTTGCACAGCATGGGATATATTTGTCACAATCCCAGGAGCAGCTAAGTTTGGAAGTTACCAGGGATGCACATTGTTATCCCTAGTTCAGAAACAGTACACTGGGCAGAAGGCAAGCATATCATTTTCCTGAGGCTACCAAAAAGCAAAATTATACTACATACAGTATCTCTTATGTATCCCTTTTAGAGAAAATGTTGTGTCATTTTAAATCATTTTGGAAATGTGTGTTTTCCTCTCCTGAGAGTTGGCTAGACTCCCACAAGCTTAGAAAAAGCTTAAATATCCCTATCTGTCTATAAGTATGTTTGTGATTATATGTTCTTGTTGCACTGAATGTCCCAGTAAGAAGCTTTTCACTATGAAAATCAGATTGCATGCTATTTTGTCTAGCAGCCGATTAAGTGGCTACTTGCCAAGGTTTCTACTAGAAAACATGTACATCCCATTTAAGAGACCTTGAAATACTTATTGCAAGGCTAATACTAAAGGAGGAATAAAAGATAATGTCACAGCAAAAAAAAAAGGTCAATATTACCAATATTGCATTTAGAGTACAAAGAATGACCTAGCTGGGCAAAATAGGGTTACATTTCTAACTCAAGGGTGTTGTTTGTGCTGCTATAGCCTTACTAAGGCGCAGTCCCTTCAAGTCTGCCCTTAAAGGATCAGTGACTTGTATGGCCTCCAGTGAAACCTGTACTCATTTGGAAAATTGCATTTTAGGATTAAATGCTCAGCTTGCATTGTAACAAAATTGTATGTGGGCTCTTGTCTGGTCAGCTGTGAGGCATTAAGCTCTCTTGGGTTTTATTTTCATATCTGATGAAAACCCAGGAGATTATAGAACAGGGATAGAATATATGATCATTCAACAGTCTCTGTGGCTAAATGTGAAGCAAAGTGGGGAGCTAGGCATCAGCCATGAAAGGAAGGTAAAGAGTCAAGCAATACATATATGTTCTGTCTTACTATATAACTGTATCAATTATGGCTACAGGCAGAGGATACATTTAATCAGCCGTGTTTCATGTGTGTGACCAGTGATGTTTTGGTTGATACGCTTTTGTCTCTGATGGGGTGGATGGCATTAGAAGTCAGGAGGAGACTGTATAGAACAGTGGTCCTCAAACTTGGCCCTCCAGCTGTTAAGGAACTACAAGTCCCACAATGCATTTGCCTGACTGTGGCTGTCAGACTCCATCATTGCATTGTGGGACTTGTAGTTCCTTAACAGCTGGAGGGCCAAGTTTGAGGACCACTGGTATAGAAATAACTTTTAAAGAAACAATTTGGTCACTGAGCGATTACAACATAAATTGGTGTAAAGTAAGCATAACATTGTTTTCTCTCTTCTGCATTTTTTGAGACAATTTGTATGTGATGGTAGAATTGGGAGAAAAAAATACAGATAATTTTATTCATGTGTTGAGCCATATCTTTCACTCATATCACCCAGTGTTTATATTGAAGGCTCATTACCTATAAAAAAAAAAATTGGTACTAAATAGTTAGTTAAGCAGTTACTAAATCAGATACATTGATCTGCTGGGAGCTGGGGTCCATGTTATGGTCATGAGTAAAAACAAAAATCTGATCTAGTTGCTATGGTGCAATGACATATAATTGGGTATAAATGAAGCATAAGCAGAGAAAAAGTTGGCTTAATAATAGTAATGTACTGTATCTTCATCATTTGTCTCAACTAGACCCAAATGGAACCCTCCCTGAGCAGCATCCTAATGAGAGATGGCTAAACACAGCACTTCAGCATTACTAGTTGAGTTCGAAGCAAAAGTATCTACATCACAAAAGAATATCCTTTATGCCAAGGTCATTCACCTGTTGGTTTTCATAAGAGGAATTCGCCATTATTCTTTTAGCCTTAAGGACTGAGATAAGGCTAATTGCTTTGAACCTGATAGGGTGACATCCATACTGATTACTATTGAAGTAAATGATTGGTTACAAGTCCTCAGATCCTCTAACAGATGTCTTTGCTGTGCCAGGTCAGAAAAAAGAATCAAGTAGAAAGGCAAAGAAATATTATGCTAAAGATGAGACAATCCCAGGCTGTAACCGGCCATTACATTCTACATTATATCAGTGACATGGAGACATTCTGTTCATGCAATGTTCATGTATCTCTGTGAGATACAGGTGACATCTATTAACCAGGACTATGATATTGTCTTCAAAGAATAAGACAAAGGAATAATAACAAACTGTTTTATGTGCTTGTCCAGTATAACTATTAGAAAACAAGGGAGTAGTCTTCCCAGGTTCCAAGGTGATAGACTATTTGGTCAAGTACTGGAGGAACAATGCTCTAGGGATCATTTCTGTAACTGTGCGGACAATACTTGACCTTTGATGATAATTCTGTGGGTTTGGTGACTTGTGCAAATTACATTTGCTCAGGAACAGTATCTTGGTTT
Organism: Xenopus borealis; assembly: GCA_024363595.1. Lineage (NCBI taxonomy): Eukaryota > Metazoa > Chordata > Amphibia > Anura > Pipidae > Xenopus > Xenopus borealis. Next base: position 94,903,198 of record CM044443.1, read on the forward strand.
ATTGGGGGAAGGAGCACAGACAAAACAGAGGTATAATAAATAATACACAAGTATCTAGAAAGAACATCTGTGTACTGATGCAAAGCTTAATCTTCAGGGACCCCCTTCGTTCTTGGCTGGGAGTTGTTATCCAATAACAGCTGGAGGCCTGAAGGTTGTACACTGCAATAAGCATACAAATAATGAGACATGACTTTCCTGGAATATACCAAGAGCTGTTTTCAGGACAGCTGGCAACCTCTGTGTTTTATACAAATATTTATTTGGAATGCATGAAGCTACAGGAAAATCATTGACCGTGGTAGATTTAGTATAATAATTCACGCCATCAAATGCGTCTGAGTGAAATGTGAATACATTTTTATACACAAATGTGTTAATATCCAGTACTGTAATTTGTAAGGATATTAGAAGACACTATTTTTTTTGAAAATAGAATATAAATAATAGAAATTTGCTGTCTGCATAGATATGTATTCAATTCCAAAATTACATATTTTGTAGGCACCATTTGCAGAGTAAAAACAACTTTAAGGGCCTTTTTTTACCATTTTAATTTAAAAAATTGATTAATGCTTTTTTTTGTGCCATTCTACCATACAGGCCAGTGTTATGCAGAGTTCTTGATATGGGTGACCCATACATACAACTGTGGGATTAGCATTGTGCTTTAGGGTTTTTTTTCATTGGCAGAGACTGCTTAGCATCTTAAATGAGTGAGAAGGAATGGTGCAAAACACTGGGAAATACAGCAAAAGAAGCAGTGTCAGTCTCTGAACAAACTGTAGTTTGGCCAAAAGGTCACAAAGTCACATAAATGGGCAATGACTATGAAGATTTTCATTTATCCAAGTCATGGGATATCTACTATAAGTAGTTCTAAAATCAGTTGAACTGAAGAAGCTGCTCGGATGAGTAGTGAAACGTCTTCAATGATTACTCAGCAAGTCCAGTTGTTTTAGAATTACTTATATTAGATATACAGTAAATGGTTAATCATGGCAATTATATAAATCTAGGATATAGAATCTGTTATCTGGAAACCCATTATCCAGAAAGCTCTGAATTACCACAGACTCTATGTTAATCAAACAATTACATTTTGAAAATATTATTTCCTTTTTTCCTGTAATTAAGACAGTACATTGTACTTGATCCTGGCTAAAATATAATTAATCCTTATTGGAGACAAAACAAACCAGTTGGGTCAAATTAATGTTTAAATGATTAGTTAGTAGACTTAAGGTATGGAGATAGAAATTACAGAAAGACCCCTTATCTGGAAAACTCCAGGTCCTGATCATTCTGTCCCCTATCTGTAGTGTAGTAATCGGTCCCCTACCTGTAGTGTAGAACTATTAATTGCAAATTTCTATTTGTGACACAGATTTACTGCAGATTTTTTATAAATAATAGGGGTGGCTTCACTTTAAAGAAACACATTTTGAAAGGACACTTCTTCTTCCAGGATAGTGTAACAGAAACCCAATCTGTGGAAAGTCCATAGATTATACAGTATATATATATATATCTCTACTGCGTCACAGGGACACACTTGATAAAGGGTGCAGTGGACTTCCGAAACATAAAGGGGCCAATTTACTAAGATGCGCAGATTCGCTAGCGTTCTCCGCAATTCGCCAGGCAAATTTTCGCCAGCACAACGCAAATTCACCTAAGTGCAAATTTACGTTCAGGTCGGCGAACGTTAGTGTAGTTGCGCTAGTGTTACTTCGCTAGGCAGAGCGCTGTTACGCTAGCGAAGCCTAATTTGCATACGGCGAGAACTTTAAGTTATAATAGAAGTATATGTTACAGCCACTACATTCCACTACACAAGCCCAGGAAACCTTTAATAAATTAAATAAAGTTGTCCTATTGCCCAACATGTGCCCTCTGTATAGTTGTGTTGCCATATGTTAGGAAATGTAGGGGGGAAGGAGGGTAACCCCCCCAAAAAAATTATTTTTTCAGACTATCACCCTCCTATGCTAAAATATGCCAGCGTTTTTTTTGGGACTTTAACATTTTTTTTCAACCTCCTATCTATTGTATTGAACATCGCCTGGTCTGACCAGGCGAAGTAACATCTAGTGTAAGTGCTAACGTAGAGGAAAATGCTCATCTTAGTGAATTTGCGAATTTACGATCCTTCGTCATTGCGCAACTTCGCCTGTCATAAGGGTGCGAAGTTGTGCAAGTATATCTTATAGCAAAATGACGTCACGCTGGCGAATTAGCGCTAATGTTAGATGCTTCGCGCTTTAGTGAATTTGCCCCATAATGTCTGTTTTTAGAAGAGACAATAAATGCTATGTTTTAATTGACACATTGGAGAGCCACTCGGCTGGATTGTTTTTGCTATATATGGAGTAACTGACTATTTGGAAGATGTACCCTGCATGATATGCTCAGTAAGAAGAGAGTTCATTATGGAAGCTGGACACAAACCTTCTAGTATGAATGACGCATGCTTTCTAAACAAACAATGATTAAATAGTATAAAAAAAATCAGCTATTTTCTCTGTGACTATCTATCAAATTATTCTTGGTCAGCCTACAGCCAGTTTGTGACTTCAGGAGATTTGTTCTGTCACACATAGTACCAACCCACATGCCAATGCATAGGTCACTTCACTGACAAGCATCAACAACATGTTCCCCTGAAGGCATTTTACTCTCCTTTCAGGGCATTTCTTTTCAATTCATGAACACTTCCAGTTTATATTTTTCAGAGTCGGACATTCAGGCAGCAGATTCAACTCTGAACTCAGATAAGAGTGACTTATTTCTACTTTACAGTAAGCAATCATAGTTAGGCATGAGAATAACTACTGCTGTCATATAATCTATACGTGCAATAAACAGGCTATTTCTTGGGGCTTTTTGGACTAAAGTCTCAAGGGTCCATGAACTTGGGTAGCTACAATTAAAGGCCCTTTAACAAACTGATGAACTGTTAGCAATCCAAAATGATTACTTTGGTATTACAAACTGAGAAGTACAGTAATATTTAACTATTCAGATATATATGTTTATTATTAATATTAATAGCAGGCAATAATCCTTACTCCATGCCATGTTTGTCCCTCCACCAAATATACAATTTAAGTGATGCTATTAGTCAATATAAGCACTTCTACCCAAATGCTCATGATCTGGCTACAGTATCTATCATTGGTCCTCCATATATCATCTTTTATACATCAATCAGTTTTCTAAATCACTTGTTTGTTTTTTTTCTTCATTTTTTATGCTTGGTATCGCCCCTTCCTAATATACCCAGTGGCACTGTACTCATTGTGACAGACCCATGAAGCATGAATGATGCTAATAGCTGCTGATTATCATAAGTAAGAAAGGGACCATGGCCCAAATGCTTCTAAAGAGATATATGAGCCATACTTGAAACTGGTATTCTGTGTTCTGCCAAAAGTAAAGAAAAGTAAAGGCAACACGCAATTCAGTAAACTGGAAAAACCTGTTAAGGGCAGAGGCACATACTGCGATGTGGGGAGTTTAGTCACCCTGAGACAAATCTCCTCTTCTTCGGGGCAACTAATCTCCCCGAACTGCCTCCCCTGCCTTCCCGCTGGCAATTTTCGTTCCCCAAAGTCGCCTGAAGTTGCCTCACGAGGAAACGAAGTGCTGCGAGTGCCATCCAACGCACAAGAGGAGATTTGTAGCCGGGCAACTAATCTCCCCAAATCGCAGTGTGTGTCTCTGCCCTAAGGCTAAGGCCAGACGGGGAGATTCGGGGGCATTTTGTCGCCTGGCGACTTCTCGCCGCGACTTGTAGCCCCCGAACCTCCCCGAATAGCCAAGTCCTGGGGCGCACCGGCGTTGCTTGAAAACGCCGGCGCCTATTCACACGGAGCGGCGCGCTTTTTTAAATCGCTCCAAATTGACTTGCGAGGCAATTTGGAGCAATTTCAAAAAGCGTGCCGCTCCGTGTGAATAGGCGCCGGCGTTTTCAAGTAACGCCGGTGCGCCCCAGGACTTGGCTATTCGGGGAGGTTCGGGGGCTACAAGTCGCGGCGAGAAGTCGCCAGGCGACAAAATGCCCCCGAATCTCCCCGTCTGCCCTAGCCCTAAGAGGTATAAAGCACACACACCCAATGTTTCAGATGGCCAAAACATGTTGTGGGTCCATTATACTCATTAAAGCATTTTGTAATCCATTTATCACAGTCTATTGCCTTTTCTTAGCATTGCTTCTATTATACATTATTACCTTATGTTTCATACACAACAATATATATGTTTTTCTCTTTCAACCTCCTTTTGTGGTTGGTCATAACAAACTGCATAAAGGCCACATTCTGTTTTTCAGAAAAGACCCAGACAACCATGTAATTGTGTGAGTTACAAAGCTATTCATATAATTGGTGGGTGGTTAACAGAAAGAAAGTTTTTTTTTCTAATGAACCTTTTTGGATAAATAAACCTACAAAATAGAAGAGAAAATTGTTCCAACCAACTCCAAAATTAGATGTAGCTATCAGGTCTTGTAATCTAGACTTTTGCTTCGGAAACTGATTAAAGTGGATTTGCGTGTTCAGTCCAGTCATTTTACTTAATTAAATTCACTATTTAGCCATGGAAAACACAACCTTAATTGCTGGTTATGTCAATGGGAAAAACGTATTCAGTTCAGATCTTTTTCTGTTCTCCATTTTAAATAAAACAAGAGGACCGCAAATCCCTAAATGCTTTTACAAAGAATTAAAAGAGAGATTTTAAATGGCCTAATCTATCCGCTTTTGTTTTATCCACCCACAATGTTTTCTGAGAGCTTTACTGGTAGGCAGCACAGGTAATAACATGGATTGTCAGCTTGATGAACTTCTCCAGAAAGGGAAATGAGGCAGTGGGCAATGAATGACACAGATGGGATGGGAAGGAAGAATGTGTCAAGGTCAAAGTATAACTATCACAAGATAAAGATTTCTACCATTAAAGATTTGCTCTTGAATTTCCCTCTTTATGACAGTTTATGCAAAAGCATATCTATGTCATCACTAGCACCTGAATTTTTTTGTTTTTAATGTTACACACATGACTTATTTAAGTCATGTATAAAGTCAGGGAGCTTCCTGTTGGTATAGGAGAATGTGGTAAGCAGCCTATCATTTAACGCAGTGGTTCTCAACCTTCCTAATGCCGCAACCCTTTAATACAGTTCCTCATGTTGTAGTGACCCCCAACCATAAAATATTAAAATATTGTTAGGAAAGTACCATGTTAATTTTACAAATTTTAAATGGGCAGGGAGAGCTGTATGGCAGTTCCTACTAAGGGTTAAGGGTTACTGAACTACAACTACAACTGTGAAAGGGTTGTTCGACCCCCAAAGGGGTCCCGACCCCCAGGTTGAGAACCACTGATTTAACGCATCCAAGTGAATCAGGCCTGGAAGTTCAGGAGGCTGAGCCCTTAAGAAAATTTTTGTTTGAGTGAAAAATCCCTGGAAATTCCGCTATTGGGATTGTTTAATCTACATTGTCAGCATCCCTATGATTATCCCACATTAATTAAGTATAAAGTAAAAGTTGGTTTCAGGAGAGATAAGCCTTCATAAACCAAGACTATAGGTACAGGCTACTTTTTGGAACATGGATCTGAAGAGTAGACATTGATGTGAATATTATGGGATCATGGGGAAGACACATGTCCTGGGTGGAAAGAGCAATGATGAATGACATCAGGGGAACCAAAAACAGTGGCTTCTTTTTGGAATATGGATCTGAAGAGTAGACATTGATGTGAATATTGTGGGATCAAGGGGAAGACACATGTCCTGGGTGGAATCAGCAATGATTTCACTTTTGGCTTTGGACTTTTTGTATTGGACTTTAACTTTAAGTAATACACTGTGTTTCACAGTTTTCACTGAGGTGGGAGGAGTTAAGGTCTATTTATGGGATGTTACGTAGTTGGATGTTATCAGCTGACGAAGGGACCAGCCGCCGAAACGTTGAGTTTTTTCATGACATAATAAACAAGTAGGGGATCACCCCTTTGAACTTGTTATCAAGTGCCAGTACTTTGATTTGAAGTATTGCTATATCGAGGGGATAGCCGTACCCCCCAAGGACTGGGCACCTAGCGTTAACCTACAAGGAGGGCCAGGGAGTGCAAGCGAATTCGTGTTCCATGGAATCAGCAATGATCAATAACATCAGGGGAACCAAAAACAGTGGCTTCAAGTGTCATTTATTTCAGGGTTGATCTAATAAACTTAAGTGGTTTTATACAAAATAAATATATAAAGACAATTGTGTGAGAAAGTTATACTTTTTGGGGAGTACTTGTCTTTTAATATAATGCATGTTTCTTCCTGATTATTTTTTATAACCTTTACTTTTTTAACAATTTCTGGTGCAATCCCTCAAGGGCATTCCTTGAGAAATGGTTCTGTCTGATCACAACATTGTGCACAATATAAATACTAAACAAATGTCAATTTATATTGAAATATGATGTATTTAAACGAGTGAAACATTTCTTAAGGAAAATGCTCATGACAACCCCGCATTCTTAAAGGTGAACTGTACCCTCAGAATAATGTCATATTAAAGAATCTTACCATACTGGAATATATAGAATTTACATCTCTAACCTTGAGCCACCATTTAATAATGGCAAGTGTACTGCCTCAGAGATCACCTGACCAGAAATACTGCAGCTCTAAATGCAACAAGAAGCAGTGTATTAAAAGACAGAACTTCGTCCATTAATAGGCTCATGTGACCTAGCATATGTGTGCCCTTAGTTTTTTTGTGTTCACAATGAATTGTATGATCCCAGGGGGTGGTCCTTAAAATGGTAATTTTCTGTTTAGGACTACCTAACGGCAGATAGGGCTTCTAGATAAAGCAGGGTTGTGCATGCTTTTTATGCATTTTATTTTTATAAAGACATACATTGTTTGGGGGGTATATTTTTCCTTTAAGGGCTTTGTGACTCATTAAAGAAAACCTGGAAAAATATTTTTGTAACAACTTTTTTTTTCTTCTTTGCAGACAACTCCTGGTCTTGGATTCCTAAGTTTTGCAATTTGAGGGATTTTAGAAAACGTCACCCGCGACAATATGATGACACCAGTGGGAATATGGTTCACATCAAGCAGAAGCTTTACCATAATGGCCACCCAAGTCCTAGACATCTTTGAGAGGCCTGACACAGACAGTATCCTCTAGGATCAGGGGGATATAGGACACTTCTTTCCCTTTGAGGAAAAAGAAAAAAAATCATGAATTCCCAATATGGGAAGAGAGTAGGAAAACAATTATATTCCTCTATGTCTTGAGCTCCTTCCCTTATCTTATAGGGGAGGACTCTACATAGGAAGTTCAAGGAAATCCAACTGGACCTTGGAACATGTCACCGGGCATCTGATTTTAGTGTTGAACATCTGTACATATGTAAAAATAAATTCTAAAAGACTTGTTAATACTTTCAAAGTGCAAGTGGTAGAAACTTCAAAACTGATTCTAGTTTATGTGTGTGTATGTAATGGTGATGAACAGGCAGCTGACTGTAAATCTAGTCATTTTGCTGTAAGGTTTGGTATGGCAGCACGCTACTATGGAAAGCAACTTGTCTCTCTTCAGTTACTGTCAGGTCTGTGTGTAGTCAATGAATGTGTCTATTTTTGTGGTGATCAAAGGAGCCTTCAGTAAAGGTCAGTACAGGGCGATGGAACTATGGTCCTTATTGGAACGCTCCTTTCTATATCCCTTGTCCAACAATGTGCTTGTGACCAGCACCAAAAAACAGATTTTAAAAGTGCAGTTCCACTTACTGGATCCAAGAAAAAGTAGTATTTTTACAGATCATTTTTATTTTCTCCCAGAGAGCAGAGTTTCATGTGAAATGTGCAACTAGTTTTCTATGTCGAGGAAATATCAGTGTTAAACAGTTTTTTTGTTGAGTCTGTAAACAAAATATATTAAAAATGCAGTTTCTGCTTAAAAAGTGATATTTGTCATTGTGCTTTATGCAAGGTGGCACAAACTCACAAAATATGAATATCCATTTCTGAATCGGTCCAAAATTGTTCTTTGGCTGCAGGCTATGAACTTTCATCCTTGGGTATATGAATGATGAGTGGGGCTGCACCTTTAAATCCTTTATGCTAGAAATATAACCAGAGGGTTAGTAGGCTGAAGCATTAGTTCCATGCTTGTGTTTTTTATAGCCCGGTGGGCCTCTCTGGTAGCAAGTTAATGAACGCAATATGCATTATCATAGAATATTTATTCGAGCTCTGTTAGGAATATTTATTTTCACAGACGTTTTTAGTTATGTGTTGGTTCTTTATCTAAATATAATTCTTGTATTCATTTCCTACGTGGACATGAATTGGCTCAAGGATGATGATGATGATGGACAAACTGCATGGGAATGTGGCAGAATTTCATAGGACATTGCATGAGGATTATCTGCCATTTTGTACTTTTCTTTTAGGAGTCTCTTCTTTGATTTTAGTATCTCTCATGATTTACCTTTTAAATTGTGTTGTGGGTATACTGTTGCTGGGTCTATCATTGTACTGAGGTGTCTGAGGGCTGATCTCTTTTTCTTTTAACCAATGGGAGTGCTGTGTACATACATATTTTCCTTTGTCGCCAGAGGCCTAGGCATACTGTTAGTCGGCATCAGCACCATTTTAATGGTTATGGTTTATAACAATTGTTTATACACAACATTCGGCCAGATTCAGTTCAGTGACAAAAAGGTTTATCATGTGAAAACTCATGGAGGAGTTTCAATTTGAGACGCAATTGAGTTTAGAAAAACGAATCTCACAGTTTATCACATGAAAACTCTATTGAAGTCTATGAGAAAAAACTGGAAATGAATTACGAGAAAAGCTTTTGTCCTCGAATTGAATCTCGTCCAAGAGTTTTCACGTGATAAACCATGAAATAACTTTTTCTCACTGAATTGAATCTGGCCCATTATGTGGAATGAAAGCTAAAGCCATATATAAAATATGTTAAATGTTATTTTCAATGTTACAGTATCATTTTGACATTATTATTATTATTATTGTTATTCATATTATGGCCTTTTTAGTCAAAGCCAAGGTACAGTTCATTGTAAGCACTTTATTTATATATAATACTCAATTTTTACATTCCATTCATAGTCTGCTCTGCTTAAAGCCCCTTGTGCATGGATCTGTAACTGTTGACTCCCCAAAAGTTGGAGGATGATGGGGTTATAGTTTTGAAACACCTAGAGAGCTGCAGATGATATGGACGCCTTCAAAGCCACAGAACAATAGCCAAAGTTAATATGAAAGTGAAGTAACTTTTTCTTTTCATTCCATGTGTCACAGATGACTTTGGTGAAGAAAATAAAAACCTAACACCAGGGAAGAAATATCTGATTCATATTTTGTTGTTGTCTTAATTATGGCTCTGCACTGCAAGAATGTACCTGTTTGATATGTATATCAAAACCTTGCGCTTCATCAGATTTCTGTTCCTATTTGGTTTGAGTGACATCGGTTTATATATATACCTAAATAGACTGGGGAACCAAGCTGATGTGAACACTGCAGATTCAAATGTAACTGTTGTTTAAAGGGTCTTTTTTATTTGTTTGGCCCTGGATATCTGGAAAGGCTACATAGATATGGGCACATGGAGCAGCCAACTGACCCTACTCGTTAAAAGAACTAATAGCATTAATTATTTGCATTAGTAGTTTACTATACCTTGATTTAAATCAATTAATATGTGACTCAAGGTTAGAGGCCTTGGGTCAAAACAATGGCACTGTGGAGGGGGAACGAAAACAGATTGGCCAGAGGTGGAATTTCTGTTAAATCTTATCTGCAGTTTTCGATAAGTAAAACAATGGACCATAGGTATATGAGAGAGAGTCACTTGCAAGTGTTTTACCTGTTGCAGAACCAAAGGAGTCTTTGGATGGTGGCTTACACAAAAATATGATGATAAACAATTAAGATATATTACAGGGAGGGCACTCCATCTATTAAATATCATTTGTTTTATAACAACTGCCAATGCATTTCAACACTTATTACAGGGATACATGCATGATATATAGCAGAAATGTTTCCTTTATGAAGACCCTTTATTTCAGGGGCAAAAAACATTGGATGTTTTCAAGAGACACCTAATTTTTGCTTTATTTAATATTTAGGGGCAAATTTACAATTCGATAAGTATTCGACCATCGAATGCTTATCGAATTGTTTTAGGCTATCATTTTGCTCGATATCCAATTTCTCGATGAATTTCGTACGATCGCATACCGATCGTTCAATTTCACGAAAAAATCGTGAAATTACCTTTGAGAGTCTGAAAAATTTGTATGATTTGAATGATCACCGATCGTACGAATGGTATTCGAGCAGGACGTAGCCTCAGAAGCCTATGGTGAGCTTCCCATAGGCTTCTATTACAATTCGGTAGGTTCAATCTGGCGAAGTAGGCAGTCGAATAACTTTAAAAATTTTATTTCTTCGATCATCAAATGATTCGATATTCGATGATCAAATAGGCCAAATTTCACGAAAAATTTGTACGATCGTTATTTGATCGAATTCGATCGAACTTCGATCATTTCACATGAAATTCGTAAATTGGCCCCTTAAGCTAGCCATAGACGTAAAGATTTTTGAAAGATCCAATGGTTATCATGAGACCACGATAGTCTCAAAACGATCGTTTAAATGCCTGATGTGTCCATCAACTAAAAAGACCATTTCAGGTGATATTGCCAGCAAAACTGAAGGATCGAGCCTGCTTGCCCTGCAAACATAGGTAGATTGCATGGGGAGCGATAAAGATTTTCTAACCTGGCCGATCAATCTTCAGACCAATGTCGGACGATGTAAGATGAACGATAGTTTGTATCCCACTAACCGCACGATAATTTGGTCGGACTTCCCTAAGATCGGTAGTTCAGCAGGGAAATATTGTTGCGTCTATGGGGAGCTTTAGAGTGCCCTTTTATAAATCTTACTGTAATTGTTATTTCATGGGGACATACAGGTGGACCTCAACCATGAACACACTATTGTTGTATCTTTCGACTGTATTAGTGTTCTACAGCCACAATTTATGCAGATAAACAAGGTTCAGCAGGTAGAGTGCAGGTATAGGAATTATTATGTGAATGCTCAGGACCTGATGAAAAACTTTATTATATATTATTAAATAAACAAAAGGATTGTTTTGCCTCCAATGTGGATTCATGCAGCTTAATTGCCATCAAGTACAAGGTACTGTTTTATTATTACAGAGAAAAATATTAAGAATTATTTTTAAAAATTTGAATTCTTTACTTCAAATGAAGTCTATGGGAGAAGCCCTTCCTGTAATTTGGAACTTTTTGGCTAAAAATGGATCCCATACCTATGCTAAACAATACTAAAACCTACAGTAATATGTATTACTGACCTTTTATAGAAAACAGTGAAATATATGTTTTATAAACAACAATTTTACGCTTAACACATCAGCATATTTTTTGTAGTTTCATTAATGCGTACTAATTTTGCCAAAGACTAAAATCAAAAATGGAATTGCAATGTTAGGGGTGCATAATGCTTAAATTGGGCTGTCTTGGGTCAGGTTGGACTTATCTGTAAATAAGGTCTGAAATGGATCCTTAACAAACTGCATTGTCTGGGTTTTAGAGGGCTGCCACCTGTCCTTACATTTATTAATGCCAGATAGGAAGACCAATATTTTTCCAAAAATGATGGCATGGTTGGGAAACAATGTTGCTCGGCATTTCTCCTTCTCAATTGAGGAGACAGTACACAGTAGACTTGAGACCTTTGCCTTCCTGCTATTGAATACAGATTCTGGACACCCTCAAGCCACCATTGGATGATCTTCTAGTGGGATGCTGGGATTTGTTGATGTTCACTAGGTAGAAAACTGAGGCTTGTCTGTTGGTGGGTTAATGAATTGAGAGACACAGCAGGAACAGAAACAGTGCAATGAAGATCAGCTGCAATAGTGAATGCAAATGAAAAAAGCTCAATATTGGCATATAGAAATGCATATTTTAAATAGCTGCTTTCATATTTATGTTTGTGTAAAACATTCAATTAATTGTAAGTCTGGGGGACAGACAAAAATCTCATACCCCATGTTAAAATCTTTTTTTAAGTGCATTGCAGCAATTCCCCAGTATGTGTCACCAGTGGAGCTTGCCAGATAATAGTGCAGTGATCTTTAAATGAATTACACAGTAGAGCAATTATACAGGCATTTCACTGCATCTCAATACTTTGTGCAGCTAATATGCATGTCATGGGGGCAAAACCCTACTGCCTGTCCCCATATGAACTTGTTACAGTCACTCTTGAACCAGAGGTAGCTACATTAGATATAATTATCAATGTGTTGCCAGTCTCAGTAAGAGATAGATATATAGATAGATAAATAGATATAGAGACTTTATACAGTGAATTAAGTGCCCCTATTGTAAGTTACAGAGGAGTTTCATGACCATATAAAAGCACGAGGTTGAAGGCTGAATGTTTTTATACAGGTCATGAAATGTCTAAGCTGGTGACTTCTAATATCGTCATAGTTTGCAACAGAAGGTACTTTATTTATTATAATACATAAGTTTAAATGAGTCACGTGACACAAATGAGCACACAAAAGGATAATTACAGCTCCACAAATGAATACACTAGAAATCATGTTCTTCATGCACAAGTTTGTGAGCTGGAGCTTGAAGGTATAGGAGCACTCTAATCCTGAATTTCCATACCAAGTATCCCCCCCCCCTTGGCTCCAACTCTTCTGGTTTTGTCTCACCAGTGTTAACTTACATCACTCAATGCGTCAATAACAACCTATAGCAGCCACAAACTTGCTGTGAATATGCAGTGCTACCTGCACCATACCAACAGAATCAGGATATATTGCTATATACTGGCACCTTCCCTTTGGCATGCCTGCTGTTCCTGTAAGTTAGTCAAATAGGCCATATGCATGAGATAAAACTTTGCAGCCCGCTAATTTGGCTGGTCTTTACTTGCCCTTTAGAATTATTGACATTTTCTGAGCTGCACTATGGTGTTTAGGAAAATAAAATACAAGCAGAACCCTTCATTTTACGTCGCTGGATTTTATGTTTTTCCAGAATTGATGCTGTTTTTACGTGGTCCCATTCAGCCAAGCTGCTTTTTTCTTTCCTGTATTTTAAACTTTCCCAGAATTTACACCATGGTCACCCTGGGAAACATAAAAATCAGAGATCTACTATTAAACTGGAAATGATATCAAATTTAATATCCTGTAAGGACAGAATTTGCTCTCGCTGGTAGCTCTTTCACTATAGTAATACCTGCTAGACCAAGTGCAATACCCAGTACAGGTATGGGAACTGTTATCCATAACTTGGATCGTCATACCTTAAGTCTACTAGAAAATCATGTAAATATTAAACAACCCCAATAGGCTGGTTTTGCTTCCAATAAGGATTAATTATATCTTAGTTTGGATCAAGTACAAGTTACTGTTTTATTATTGCAGAGAAAAAGGAAATAATTTTTAAAACATTGAATTATTTGGCTAAAATGGAGTCTATGGGGCAAATTCACTAAGCGACAAAAATGTGCTAGCTTTGGCTTCGCCAATGTTTGCCGCAGTTCACTAGCGAATTTTTGAGAGGGAACCTGTTAGTAAATTGGCGAAGTTGCGAAATGACGTCACTCTGGCAAATAATCGCTAGCGTTAGACGCTTCGCACTTTAGTGAATTTGCCCCTATGGGAGATAGTCTTTCCGTAATTCTGAGCTTTCTGGATAATGGGATTCCGGATAACGGACCTCATACCTGTACCTTAAAAATCAGATCCAAAAGATAATAAAAATGAGAAAAAGTCACATTAAAAAAAAAAAAATGCTTTTCCTTTAAACCAATCTCTGTAAATCTGACCACCACGGAAACTCTAAAGCAATTACTGCAGAATATTCTTACACAAACAGCTTTGTATTAATATCCAAGTCTGAAATGAAAATTAAGAACTGAAAGTGAATGTTGTCACGTTAATGAGGATACCAGTCCGGCGTATCCATGGCAACAGCATTAGCCAATCACCGTGTACCCTCAGTGCTCAATACTAGGCCCAGTGAATGCTGCTGCTTCTTTTCATTTAAGTCACATACGCAATGAAATGAAAAAGCACTTTGCTGCAATGCTGTCTAACAATATCTGGCAAAGCCTGTTGCTGATGGACGTCATTATTATTGCCTGATTTTAACACTGCACTTTTTTTCTTACTGAGACCTGTATTACGTACTCCATAATTAGCTTTTGCTGAAGCTGTTGTCCCTGTTAAAGATTTAACTGCTTTATTTCCATTTTCAGTCATATCATGTTACAGATGATTTCTTCTGGAGGAGCTGTCAGGCGGCGTTAACCCTTTAACCACCTGAAATGCATTAGCTAAGCTCTATGCTGCATGGGTTAGGCTGATCTATTCAGCTAGAGCACTTAAATATTAGGACTTTAGCAGTATAGTTAGCTGCAGCATTGGTTAATTATAATCATGTTTTGCATGAAGCAGAAAAAAAAAAAAATCCACTGAATATTCCATTATCAGTTTGTCTGGACATTTTGATCTACACTGAAAGAGTAGACTGAGTTTTTCCTTCTGCTTATCTATTGCCAGAGGGCAGCAAACTGGCATGGAGCATTGCTGAAAGCGATTAGTTATAGGTATGGAGATTGTGGCAGGCAGCTGAGCATTAGATATAGATTGCATATGGGGGAAATTAGAGATAAGAAACCCTTGAGCTATTGTTGTACTATAATCCCCTGCTCCACCCCAAAAACCAATATATGTGGGAGTTGTAAGGTAACAGCTAGAAATCCCTGATAAGAATATAAAACAAGTATTCATTAAAGGACAAGGAAAGGCAAATAAATAAAATCCCATTTTTACTTTCTTTAGGGTAGGGGCAGACAGGGAGATTTGGGGAGATTTTGTCGCCTGGCGTTTTTTGCAGGCGACAATCTCCCCGAATTACCTTCTCCCTGTCTGCCGATCGTAAAAGCACAAAGCGCCAGCGCCTGTGCAGACGCGGCGCGGCGATTTCTGGAATCGCCCAAAGATACCTCGTGAGGAAACTTCGGGCGATTCCGGAAATCGCCGCGCCGCGTCTGCACAGGCGCTGGCGCTTTGTGCTTTTACGATCGGCAGACAGGGAGAAGGTAATTCGGGGAGATTGTCGCCTGCAAAAAACGCCAGGCGACAAAATCTCCCCGAATCTCCCTGTCTGCCCCTACCCTTAATGAAAAAGAAATTTATCTCCAACATACTTTAATTAAAAAATGTCTACCATTTTTATAAGAAACCTGATTGTATGCAGTGAAATTCTCCCTTCATTAAGTGCTGTGGATAGGAATTGTTAGACGGTCCCTAACTTCTGGCAGGGAAACAATCATACTTATGAACAGCAGGGGGAGCCCCTGCCTTACTTACCAGCCATGCAGAACTCAAGCAGCTTTGTTTTTTGATCCTTTATGACAATCCCTAAGAAGCCCAGACCACACTGAGCATGTGCGAGTCTTGATATTGCAGAGATGCCTTACAAAGTTACAAGATGACAGCCCCCTGTGGCCAACTTTGAAAGCATAAATAATTTGTTTGATTAGGCTTGTGGTGCAGTAAGTTCATGTTTATGTTTATTATACAAAACACAGCATTTCTAGCCTTATTCTATTTTACACTTTCCTTGCCCTTTAATTTAGTAATATGCAATATCTTCTTTTATTAAGGGTCCTAGAGTGGGGTCTTCTCAACAAAAGCAATTGTTCTACAATAAAACGAGCTTTAGCAGGGGTTGTAAATGCATGTTTAAGTATCAGTTTTCGGGGAAACAGATGAACAACCTAAATGTGCCTTGGAATGAGCAGTTTGCATGAGTGCTGCAGTATTCTGTAGCAGAGTTGTCTTTATCAGGGCAAAGTAGGGGCAACTGTTCCAAGTCAATGCTTTATGGATCCCAAAATCAATCTCACACCATATACTTGTCTACCATCTTTACACATCTTTACAGGCAGTGCATGAGTAGGCTAGCCTGTAGGAGAATATTGTAGCAATCATATGGCATAAACAGGTGTGAGATGGAAGAACTACCAAGGTCTCACTCTGACCCTGCCTGAGACTAGGGAAAATGCCCTGATGTTGTGTAAAATAGGCAAGGTTCATGCTGCAGTAAAATCACATGTAGGCAAACACATGGATGTGCCTGTGACACTGGCAAAAGCGTCTTTGATGGAAGATGGACGTGAGCATATAGCTTGGTGGCATCAAGATATCTCCCAAAGGATAATCTAGAGTCCATTCTGAAAACATCTGAAATGGTGATCACTTGACACTGGGAGATTTTCCCATGACCCTGACACCACTAAAGATTACATAGTGTAGAATGTTTTTAGGATAAGGCAGAAACAGAACAGCTAATGTGATATCAGGATATTAATTCATGAAAAAAATCCTAAAATATGTGTTGTTTAGATTGCCTGACTTTAGAGTTCTCTATAGTTTTCAGCAACTCATTGGAGTGGATACAATGAAACATTATTTTTAGAACGAGAAACATCCAAATTGTCCTAATAAATTTGTAGCATGCTGTTATTCTGTTATACATTCTGTTTTTATTCAGTGTTTTTGAGGGCAGGATGTTCTTTATATTTCCAAAATTGCTTTATTTAATTAGTGGGTCAAATAAATCTGCTTCTGGGATTCTGCTCAGGTTATGGATCCTTCTCCTAATGTGTTTTCAGCTATAATAGAAGGATGCCTGAGGAAAATCAGGATACATGGGGTTTTAAAGGAAAATACCCTAACAGTAGAGCATCATACACTTTTACTGTGGCTGTTGCTGCCCTGCTTCAGAATCTGTAACTTCACAGGTATAGTCCTAAACCCAACATTTCAGTTTCTCTGTATTTCATCGTATTTTTCATGATTTTTCAATAACATAATCTAAAAATGCTGTGTAGCTGTTTGCTTTGCACTTAGTCATGTAATTCACAGTACGAGGGGCTGGCACGGGACACAAGTAGGTATCCCCTCTCCACCCCCTACCCTTCCCCCTAACTTCTGCTGGGATCATAGTAAATGACTCCTTTTGCTATCAGGCTCAAACACTTGTTTATCAAAGACTTATCACTTATGTCTATCACATCTGTAGATTCTAGGAGTCATTTACTGTGACCCTGGACCCAAGGCAGACCTAAAAGTGCAAAATCAGAAAGCACTTGGCTACGCTCTGCTCCTAATGCCAGGCCGGAAATCTGGCATTAAATGGTGAGTTCAGCACTGACAGCCACAAGGTAGCCCTGCCCTGCCCTTACCAGCTGCCAAAGGGAAGGCCATCATTGTGGCCTGCATTTGCCAGCACTCCCTAACATACTTGTGTGAATTGGCTTGTCTGAAAGTCAGAGGACAGTTAAGAAGAGGGAGACACCCCCACCTGTGTATCATGAATACAGTGCTACCGAATGCAGACAGCACTGTATTCACATGCAGGTCTCTTAACACAATTATGGAGCACAAAAACCTGAGGCAAGTCATAATAATGCAGGGCAGGGCACAACTGTGCAAAAAACTGTATATAACCTTCTGTTTTCTAGCAGTATCTGGCTAGTGATGGGTGAATATAGCATTGCTTTTTATTCTCCGACTCCGTTCTCACTTACATTTTGCTGGAGAGCTACAATGCTTCTGTAGAAGGGAAGCCTGCACTTTTGGTACAGAACTAGTTAGAAGACTGAAACTGGATGACATTTAGAAGACGTTATGTAGGATATGGATCTAATGACATGGTGTTTGGGATCTCAGCCAATCATGCAATAAAGGCTTTTTATGATTTCACAAGATTTGGATGGTGCTGTGACTTCATTACTGACATTTCTAATGACATGGTGAGTGTAAAACTTAATATATATATTAATAGTTCTTTATCACATATAAAATTTATCAATCCGTGCCCGACTAGAGGTCCCTATCACATTATTTTATCAGAAACCAGTAAATAGTTTTGTTTGTTTTTGGCTTGTGGGAGGAAACTGGAGTATCCAGAGGTAACCTACACAACACAGAAAGAACAAAATCCTTGCAGAAAGCGTCATGGCTGGAACCTAGGAATCCTGTGCTGCAAGCAAGGAGGAATTGCAAACCACTGTGCCAGTGACCCTGCTGCCTAATGTCCATAATAGTAGGCTATAGATAGTAAGATATAATGCATAGGTTCACCAGGTACAGCAGCAGAGTTGACAAGGCAAATATTAGCAAGTGTATCATTCCAACCTACAAATATTAAAAATATATTTAATGAATGTGTAAAATGATATTGTTTTTCCATCATAACTGTTCTGCTGGAGCTATACACATTACCTATTGGGTTTCAGAAATCATTGTGACTGCACAACTGTCTCAGTAATATCTACTACACTCGCCATTCACAGTAACTAGTAGCATACTGTCGATTTGACCGAGGGGACTGCTTGCTATAGATTCAAACTAGTAACATAATCAGACCAGGAAGAGCTTGAGACAGGCAGAGCATGTTCATGTACAATGATGCCATTCTGTGCTTTTTGAGCACTGGCATTGGCAATTTGTAGACGTACAGACACTCCATGGACCTGGCCACAAATCAAAGGTTTTCTTATGGTTTTTTGCTAGATGTATGCATCTCTTTCAGTGACACAACTATTTGATTTACAGCTGTTAAAGCATTCTTGGGCTCCCCTGTAAACTGTTTTCAGATGATGTTAGTCCAGCCAAACTCTGTCATCCCATCAAAACTAAGATAGGAGATAATCTTAATATTATTGATGGTGATTTCTCTTTAGTCACTTGTACCCCATAACTTGAGCATCTCAGATCTTATGTCAAGAGAATATGAACAGGAGCAAAACACGTTATTGGTCTGGAAGCCTTAAGAAGTCAATGTCAAGAACACTACCTGATTTAATATGATAAATGAATTTTAGCATTGTGTTATCCTCTAAGACCAAAACAAAGGCAAAGCGGATTACCCTAATAAAGATAGAAGTTCAATCTTATTTTATAAAATTGCTACAGAGCTAGTTATCAAGAACTGACACATTCAGTCCAATTTAAATTACTTGATATAGAGTAACAAAGACTTAATAGAATAAGGGGTATTGCCAAAAACCAAACTATCATTTAAATCAGTTTAGATCGTTAGGGGTGTTTTACTCTCTTTGGGGCATCTACAAAAAGATCCATAGAGAATTATGGACCCTTAACCACTAATTTCTTTTTCTGCTGCTTGGAATATGACTCTCATAGAACATCATAGTGTGTATTAGATGAATGCAGAGAAAGGATATTTTTAGAGAGTGATATTCTGAGACAATTTTCCATGGGTTTTGAGTTATTTAGATTTTTATCCAGCAGCTCTCCAGTTTGCAATTCTAGCAATCTGGTTGCTATGGTCCAAATTGCACTGATTTGAATAAAAGACTGGAATATGAGTAGGAGAGGGCTTGAATAGAAAGATGAGTAATTCAAGAACGATGAGTAATCCAAGAAAGATGAGTAATCCAAGAAAGATGAGTAATCCAAGAAAGATGAGTAATCCATTAACAATATATTTGCAGCTTTACAGAGCAACAGCTTCAAACAATATATTGGACCTATTGCAGATGGTATGGCAGCATTTCCAGCATTATACTGAAAATTCTCATCTACTTTAGTATCAGTTAAACATATTCTCAGCGAAACAGAATTACATTGTTACCATACACATTAATTTAACATACACACATGGTTCCACACAGCCCTAAAGGGTTAACTAGCAGTCATACAGACCATTCAGCATGCAGACGGCTAAGGTAGGCTCACGGTTACACAGTTACTTATTACAGAAACTTATTACATTTCATATTTAATATTATAAAAGGTAACAATGCAATAACAAAAAGATTTAACAAAAAGACATACAAAAAATACAGTATTATAAAATAAAAGGAGAAAACATGGAAAACCTAAACCTAGATTCAAATATAGAGTTTCCTGGTCCTGGAGTGGAAACACCAAGATAACCCCCCCCCCCCCCCCCCCCCCCCATGAAAAGGGCTCCTCCTAAGTAAATCCAAAGTTTAGTTAGAAGAACTGACTATTTTTCACAGTTTTTATCACTCCCCCTCCCACTACAAAGGGGCATGGCCTAGCAGGACACAGCAAGAGTTTTTATGACCTACTGTGAGTAGGAACTGGACCAATACTCCAATAACCCTAACTTCTTAACGGAACACAGTAGAGAAATGATATATTATATAATACACAAAAGCTGTGAATATCCTGTAAATTATATCCTTATAAATGGTGAGTTCTGATGTCATCAGTTATAAACGGTGAGTTCTGACATCATTTCTGTCATGTGATTCACTGAAACTTGTGTATTATAATAACTAGAGTACACGAAGTTGCAAAATATGAGGATATTAGAACTTATAATATCCTTATAATTTACAACATATAATTTACAACAGGGGGTACTTTATTCACTATATAATGGCCATATTTCTTTCTACTGGGTCCATAGATGCCAAATATAAATACGGTGTGACCTGCACCTGTCTGGATATTCCCATCTGACAAACCTGGGGCCAAACTTAGTCAGGTTTGGACTCTTTTGAAAGCTAATGTGACATTGAATCCATAGCCAGTTTTTAATAGCATTGAACAGGTATGGATTCTGGGTTGATAAATGTATTTGATTTACTTTATAATGTGACCTCCACATCACCTACGAGGGGCCCTAATGTGAACTCTAAGTTCCCCCAGCCATGGGTTTCCACTCACCCACATGGTATGACTCTCATAAGTCAATTATCCAGAAAGTGTTGAATTACAGAAAGGCCATCTCCCATAGACTCCATTTTATCCAAATTAAAAAAAAAATGATTTACTTTTATTCTGTAATAATAAAACAGTACCTTGTACTTAATCGTAACTAAGGTATCATTCATCCTTACTGGAAGCAAAACCAGCCTATTGGGTTTATTTAATGTTTGAATAATTTTCTAGTAGACCTAGGATATGAAGATCCAAATTACAGAAAGATCCATTATCCGGAAAACCCCTGGACCAGAGAATTCCAACTGATCCCATACCTGTCTGTACTTTTCCTTGGTGACGCAGATAATATTCTTTCAAAATGTTTTATTCTGTTGCTGTTATTTCGTTATATTATGATGACACGTTTTTAGAAACTGTAAGTTCTGATCATTAAAACATATTCTACTACAAAGTAGACCTAGATGGCGGTACTTTTAATAAACAATGGTTGAGAAAAAGTAGTAGTTTCATGGTTATTTCAGTCTAAAGTGTCACTTGCACATTGAGGGGGTGCTCAATCTAGATAGGTAGTTTATAATAATGTAGAACCATGATGGTTCCATTTAAAGGAGCTAGTAAACAGAAAATTATTAATTTTAAAACACCACTATTTACGACTATTTAAAATGAACTCTTAATTCTATTAGGAATGCCATAGAGGTGCACTAAGGGGCAGGCCCGGGCCTGGGCCTAGGCCCAGGGTGGCAAAATATTTGGGGCGGCGGCCATATCAGGTCATTTTGGCTGGTCATGTGCTTTTCAGAAAGAGGCAGCACTTCATGATGGCATTGCTTTTTGGTCACCATCCCATTGTTCTGTTGATAGGCTGCTGGAGGGGAAGGTAGGGGTGATGACACCACTCCAACTTGAAATACAGCAGTAAAGAGGGACTGAAGTTTATCAGAGAACAAGTCACATTAATGGGGGCACTTGGAAAACTGACAGCATACCTAGCCCCATGTCAGATTTCAAAATGAAATATATATAAAAAAAAAAAAATCTATTTGCCCTTTTCAAAATGGATTTCAGTGCGGAAGTCTGATAGCAGCATTTTGAAAAAAAAAAAAAAAAACAGGTTTTCCCGCGACTGAATCTCTTTAAACTATTTATCCAAGGTTTTCAAGTTTTGTTTGAGCTTGTGAAAACTCATTAAATATTAAAACATGGAAGTAAAGGTATTCAAGTTTTTTCCATGCTTTTATTCATTCACATTTTTTATATTCAGATTTTTTAATGAACATTTTAGATTCATGCGCCATTCTAAATCATAAAATATGACCAAATCATTTGTGAGAGGGAAGAAGAAGATGTAATTATGTGACTGTTTGGAAATGTTTTATAAGTGACAGAAACGTATTGAAATATGTATTAAACAGACTGACTGATGACAATGCTTTACAGTGCAACATATCACACTGATTATCACTGATGTCAATGAACAACATGTTACAGAGTTTTTAGCTACAAGATTATTATGACCATAAATTGATGAAGCCTCCATAAATTCCATATTGTGCACCTAACTATCGCTGGTAATTTTTCATTAAGCTGGCACCTCCCTGCATTTCTTGGGACCAAAGGATGGATCTCACAGACTATAACCACAACCACTGTCTCCAAGTCCAACACCCATATTTAAAGGCAGAAGACTCCATTAAAGGCATGGTTGCAACAAAGGGATTTACATAACCTTGCAACGAAACCCCCCTGTGTGAAAATGAATGCACTTCCACAGACTTAATTATTAAAGGGGTTGTTCACCTTTGAGCTAACTTTAAGTATAATGTAGAGAGCGATATTCTGAGACAATTTGCAATTGGTTTTCATTTTTTATTGTTTACGGCTTTATAGTTATTTAGCTTTTTATTCAGAAGCTCTCTAGTTTGCAGTGTCAGTAATTTGGTTTCTAGGGTACAAATTACCCTAGCAACCCTGCATTGATTTGAATAAGACTGGATTATGAATAGGAGATGGACTGAATAGAATGATAAGTAATAAAAAGTGGCAATAACAATACATTTGTAGCCTTACAGAGCATTTGTTTTTATATGGTGTCAGTGACCCCCATTTGAAAGCTGCAAAGAAACAGTAGAAAATTGCAAATCATTAACAAACTATGAAAAATAAATAATGAAGACCAATTGAAAAGTTTCTTAGAATTGGCCCTTCTACAATATACTAAAAGATAACTTGAAGGTGAACCACCCCTTTAATTCACTGTATAAAGTCTCTATCTATATCTATTTATCGATCTATATATCTATCTCTTACTGAGCCTGGCAACACAGTGATAATTATATCTGTGTGAAGAAAAAATGTAAATGCTAAAATGAAGTTGCCATTTAGACAGCACATTAAAGTTTCATTAAGGATAGAGCCATATTGATCACTAGTAAAGAGAGTCTTCCAAAAATATGTTTTTTTTCTTTAATCAACTTAAATGGTGTTTAATTACATTGGGTATAGAAGTTGCATTATTATTAGAATTATAGTTTACTTTCCAGATAAAGAAGACGCTAAAAACAACATGGCTTTATCATTTTGTTACTATGTAAAAGAAAGACTAAAGAGTAGGCTTATTTGCCTTGTCACCGTAACCAGCAAGATCTGCCGTCCAGTAGCCACTGGGGCATGAAATGGCATGTCAGAAAGGCTTGTACAGGGTTAGATGAGCAACGTGTATTGAATGTTAATAAAGAGATTTGTCTTCATTTGGCAGAGCTGTCTGAATGTGGATGAGTAAGTCAAGGAGGGGTTCTATTGGCTCCTACAAAAGTCTAAGAAATAAGGGGCTTAATCTTGCAACAAGGCAACTGAAATCTCTGCAGGAATAAATATGTGGATAAATGATATTGGATATTCTTAACTGAGTTTTTGCAACAAGCAAAGTTTATAGTGAACCAAGACCTCTTTATGAGTAGGGTTAGTTCTGCGGGGGTAGGGTATGAGTACATATGAGGAGAGGATGCCATTGATTATCTATGCCAAAATATACCTGAAAGGAATAGAGGGAGCAATCTGTATTAAATGTAACAGCCTTGTTGTATAACCTATCTAGTCTCATTTCCAAACTGTTGACTAAACAAAGAGTAGCAGTCAAATTGACTATACCACCAATTGCATCTGGGTAAAAGTCTGGCTTGAAAGAAGACACAACATGCACATGTGTTTGAACGGTTTTACTCTAAACAGGGGATGAAGATAATATTTTCTATATATAGGAATATATAGCAGCTGATGTCTAAAATATATTGTATTGTAATACTAATAGTTAGTGGTAACTGCCACTGCTATGATTTGGGTGGATTTACAGTATTATGGTCTTTCTACGGTGCTTCCTAAAACTCATGTTTATACAAAATTTGCTGACCAGAAACAGATGAACATCACTCTACTAGACACTTTCAGAAAGAATGGGATACGGTCAGGCCCAGACTGGCAATCTGTGGGTTAGGGCAAATGCCAGATGGGCTGCTATATGGTGCCATAGAAAGTCAGTATTTAGTGGGCTGGTGGGGACTGTTTGGGCCTCTTTGTGGGCTGATTGGGCCTCTGTGTACCTGAAATGCCAGGGCCTATTTTGATTCTCAGTCCAGTCCTGGATACGGTAGGTTCTTACAGCAAGCACTCATGTAAGTTACACGTGGTGTCTTAGTTCCTAACTCTAAGCAAATAGTCCTACTTGTAAACTAAAGAAATCTTGCATTGTAAATTATTAAGTATGACATTCAGTCCACATCATCAACCTTATCTGATGTAGTGACCAAGACCTGTAGCTTGGTTGGCTTATCTGGCCCCTTCTTGGATATACAGATGCAGCCACTGGGATTGGTAAATTAAATGCGTCGTGACTCAGGGCTAATTGAAGAAACTGTGTTATCTAAAGTTATCTTAACTCATTTAACCTTTTCATTAGCATACCAAAGCACCATTGTTTTCAACTGTGAACTCTTTAATTTGATAAATGGGATAGATGAGTTAAGTTTTTCTGTGTCAAATGTACAATCCAAAGTGGCACGAATGGTAAGTTCCAATCTGAGAACTAGTCTCAAAATATGAGTCCAGTTTGGGCAAAATGCAGCAAAGATCAACACCTTGTCCAAATGAGCAGCTCTTTATGCGTGTAGCCAGCTTAATTTGAATGCTTGTAGTATTTATACGTGAGGATCAGCCAGACAGCAAATGTGATAGCAAACAATACTATAACAGTCTTTGCAAATGAGAAAAACACTGGTAAAACAAGAATAGATGACAATTTTTTTTAACTTAAGCAATATGCAGGGTTAATAATTAGACAAGTACTCACAAATCTAGGTCAATACAATGAACTCTCTACAGACCATGTGTGGCTTAGCAAGGTTGAACAGAGGACATGGCTTGAGTGAAAAGGCAATTCAGCAACCTATGAGCTGTCTATATATAGAAGAAAAGTGTGGATATACCAGTTTTAATTACTCTATCAGAGTACAAAAGACACAGAGTATTACACCTGGCATGTTTCTCAAGTAGAACTTTGTTTCATTAAAACATCCTATTTATTGGCTTTTGTGACAGTTATTGGGAGATAAGCAAATCTTTAAAGGGGTCATCACCAAATGTTAGGCACCCCCCAGTGATTGTATTGACTTACCCAATACCCCAAGCTCCTATTAGCAGAAAACTGTGCCAGCCCAGGTTTTTCCAGGAAGCACCACAGTGCCAAACATTAATAAAAACATTAATAAAAACACAGGCCTTTTTTACACTACTGATCATACATCTGCTCTGGAAAAAAAAATCTACCAGGCTGCAGGAAATCAAATATTCAGAGTGACCCCCTTCAGACACTGAGTAGAACAACCCCCTTAATTATAGGATCTGCTGCAGCAAAGGAAATACATCTTTTATAATACAATTAGAGGTATGGCTTTGTCAGCTCTCACTCTTGTTAGGAAAAGCTAAAGGTGACATCACAAGTAAGCAGAGGACTGAAATAAATCACATTTTTACTCTGCAGCCCATTCCCAATTTACTGGCAGCATGCTGAAGTCCTAAAATCAATTCTGAACAGGGGGCGATCTGCAAGACTTTTTGGAAGTTCTCCCAGTGTTTGTGTGGGTTTCCATTGGGTGCTACATTACTTTATTAACAAATTCACTTACACTCTCCATAAACATTCACACAGTTTATTTGGTCCCTAATGAAACTGACCACTATGAGAATACACTGCAGACCTTACTTTCCTGGGCCAGGGATGATCAACCTCTGTGAAGTGCTACATAAACAAGTTAGTGCTGTGTAAAACAAAGGAGACTACAATTCAGAAAAGTTGGTCCAAGTACAGTAGTAACCCACGGAACAAGAACAATATTTGCTGTCATTATTGTAACAGTACTAGTTTAGCCAAAGCAAACACCTGATTGGTTGCTGCTTCCAGGACTGGTGAAACATTTTGTCTGTGTTAGCCACTAAAAGGAATACACAAAAGTCAAGAACCCATGGCAACCATCCAGAAATTCCCTCTAACAATCAGTTATATGCAATCAGATTAATGATTGCTAAAGATCTGATAGCTTATTGATTGAGTTTAAAGAACAAGGACATTCTGCATAAATTAAAGGATTTTATTTTCTTATAATACGGGGTATATTTATTAGCAGTAGAGGCAAACATCACAGGTGATGCTGCCCATAGTAACCAATTAGAGCTTTGCTTTTTTTTTTTATAGCTTGTAATGTAATTGTTGATTGGTACTGTACCTATGGGCAATACCAACAGTGATGCTTGCCTACAAAGTTAATAAACATGCCCCCAATTGTGGGCAGCTGTGTGCATAACTAATTCTGGCCATTCTGTATTTGAAATAAGAGTTATAAGTATATAAGCCATAAGCGTTAAACTGGTGTTTATCCTGACCTAGAACCTAGTGTTGGCAATCTGAGCATGATGGGAGAAGTAGTCCTGTTGATGAGAAGTAAACGGTGAAGTGATGAGTTGATTGAACAGTATCCAGAGCCTCAAAAGTGCATTCTTGAGAAAAGCGCATACTTTTAAAACAAAAAAATTGTTAAAGGTTTCAAGGTGAAATTGAAAAAAGATCTGTAATGATAAAGGAGGGCGAGGGTCTTTTAGCTTATGATATGATTTAAAACGTTACGTTTTTCATTGAGACAATTCAGGATCATTTGGGTGGTGATTATGAGTTAAAAAAGAGTAAACACTGTTTATTGATGATAAATGGCTTCAGCCAACCACTAACCATGAGTGAAAAGTTTGTGTTATCATTCATATTCTCTGAAAAATAGTTAAGAAATCAGAAATTCTGCCAGGGTATGTAAACTTGTGAGCACAACTGTATATGTAATAATAGCAGTAACTTTTCTTTTCTTTCCAGCTGTAACTGTGAAAACTATTTAATCACAACTGTACAAGCAATAGTATTGGGTTGTTTAATTATGGATTATGATGTGAATGGTATGTCGTCCAGGCACTGAATGTAATGTGGGCAAGCTGAGCATGAATTAAGTGATGAGGATATTTAACGCTATCCAGAACTCCCAGAGGGCATGGAAGATTAGGCATGGTGACATCGTATGCAACATATATATTAAAAAAAGTGTTGTATGCCACCATATGCAGGAAATCCACATTCTAAAAGCTGGGATTGTGCAACTGATTATTCTTTCCTGATACTTTTAAGAGAAATGCTGTCACATAATCGGTTTGTATTCCATACTAAAGCCTGGTTAGTACAGTAAACTGTTTGCCTTGAAAATATGTGAATATTTAAATAAAGCTGGGAATTGACTTTTATTATAAAGGTGTGGTGTTCTGATATAAAGGCGCAATAACGTGGTAAATGGTACATAAGTGTTAAACTGAACCAGCCAATAGCAAGAAAACTTGAAGAGGACAGCTGAACATTCCTTCTTAAATCCTTCATAAATTCAGATGAAACCCCAGGGGCTCATTTGGCAATTGAATGGGGAATATTTCTATTTTGGAAGACAGAACTTAAGGTTTAATGAAGGAATATTATTGTTCTCCTTTAGATTCGATCAAATAATGCTCATAAGACATTACCAAACGCATGAGATATTGGTTTCTTTATAGGTGAAATTAGAAAGACTATCAATACACAAGTAAAAGACTATCGGGCAGATTCACTAATGGGCAAATTGTCGCCAGCGTCCACTTCGCTAGGAGCAAATGTGCTACGGAAACGCTAATTCACTAAAATGCTAAGTTTCATCCCGGGTGTCGAATGCTGGGGACTTTTCGCTAGCATTACTTTGGTTGTGCAAGCACTTCTTAACCTTCACCCATTAATAAATAGAATTCTAAAAATCTGATCGGAATGGATAGAGTTTCTATTTATTAAGCTCTAAATTCACAACTTAGTCCCTTTGAAAGCAGCTGCAGGTAAAACTTAGTCCCTTTGTAAAATGTTTAATGAAGTAATGGAATTCTTAATGAATCAGATGAAAATTGAGTGTAGGACTGGCCAGATATGGGATGACTGACGTATTTGGCAAGGTTAAATATATTGCAATATATGGACAAACAATCCCTGTTGTTTAAAGGGTAAGGCATTTTTTAGTAGCTGTATGCACAGAATGTCTCAATGTCTTAAATATATTGATAATGGGTTGAGTGCAGGGGACCTCTTGTATTTGTCTATGTATTTTGTGGTCACAGCCTCATTCCACCCCCGCCTAATGGTTTTAAAAATTAGTGGTGAGCACAACTTTTCCTTGTTTGTTCTAAATTCACATCTGCCCCGGCTTGTCAATAGCATAAGATATGTACGGAGCCACAAGTATATGCCAGTGTTTCCCGATTAGCATTTATAGGAGAAATAATGAAATTATACAAAGTATCAATTTTAAAGGACCCCCTCCCTGCATAGTGTTGTATTAGGAAAATTGACCTGGGCAGCACTATTTATATGTAGAGTAGCGCAGTGGAGCTCATGGGCGCCATGTTTCGGTAGCTTTTGGATCCTCTTATTTCTCTTTGAAAGTTTACAGAAGTTTTTGGTGCTGCAATTGCACCAAAAGCTTCACATCACGAAGAATCCGAAGCTACCGAACATGGCGCCCATCCACAAATACATTGCTGCCCGGGTCACTTTTCCTAACAGAACACAATGCGAGGGGGGGCCAGTGGAGGGTGGCGAATGGGGGGCTTTTAGCAGTAGGGTGGTTTACTTCTGCTTTAATATGTACTGAAATTGATGTAATATGTTATAAATGGAAAGTAACCCTCCCCAGTCAATGTGTTTTATAAAGATCACACCGGCCAAATTGTTTCTTGCATCAGGGACTGTTTAATGCAGTGTCTTCAATTGATTTTAAAACAATTATTCCTTTTCATAATATATTAACAATCATGGTTACTCTAAAAGAATATAAAATAAAAAAAGGGGGGTTTGAAAGGGAATGAGAGAGGCAAGAATGAAGGGACATCTCCCGAGTGTATGAGACTGCATCCCTGCTGCCTATAACCTCTGTCCCAGAGAGTTCTGTGCGGGTGACACAGCTCTCTGTAGAGTCAATGAGGTAAATCCTGCATCACCAGCAGCTTGTAGACCCACTGCCTGAAGACAGTAGGGTGAGGCAGACAAATGGCTGCTGTGGCCTTCTGCAAGGTTGATTTGCACTTTATCAAACTGGGGTGCCTTCCAGAAGAGGCTGCAGTGGGTTTTTTCCAATATCTTTAGCACTTTCCTTGCCCTCCACCTTTAGCCACTCCATCTTTTGTTGGTGCTGCCGTATTGCATCAGCAACGCGAGCATCAATCATTGCTTCCGTCAGAATTCCATCTTCAGATGCATAAGCTGCCGCCTAGGGTTGACAGGAAAAAAAAAAAAAAGTCAACAGGTAAAATCAATATGGAGCATATTTAACAGAAACTTAATTTTCTTATGAAGGTGCATCATGGCACCCAAGCAGCTAGCAGTTATGGCAAGATAAGGTGGTGTTTAACTCAATATCCCTCTGGGTCTTTGCAACCACCATTGTAGCCGATTGCCTTTCAGTGACATGGCATTGATAAACACATGCAAATGCAGAGGATCGTCTTTGTACCTGGGCATGTGTAGGACCATTTTTCTTTGCCCTCACAACTATTGTTCATTTCAGAACAGTCAAAGCAATATAGTAGAATGCAGGACAAATCCAAGGTAGTGAACTTTGACTGCAAAGTGCTTTATTGGGGAAGTAGGCGATCCACTTTGGGTGTCATTGTATCCAATAAGTGCGTCATTTGGGGGTTGACACAGGATTTTCCTGCAGGATAATCTACAGAAGAACTGGTACTGGTGAGCTGCAGTTTACCTAATTCTATCATTTCAGAACCGAATATGATATTTACAGTCCAAATAAGGTGTAACAGAGTAATTACGATCTTTCTCGGAAAAGATTTTTCGTTCAATAAACACGTGTAGAGCTGAATTGTCCGATAAGATATACAGGCAGATACAATAGAATTCTACAGGTTTCGGACGATTCAGCACAAACAGTAGATGATGATTGGGTGCCTTCAAAGACACCCAATCAAAATATTCTGCCTGGGCCAGTTGATGACCGATATACAAGTCTTCTGTTGATATCGGTCGACTTGTCTTGCGCCATACACGCACCGAATATCATATGAAAATTAGTTCTGTACGATAATATCTGTGCATCTATGGCCACCTTCAATGCAACAATGAGCCCAAATGGATCGTATTAGGATCAAAGCAAGAGGAGTATTTGAGAGTGCTGCATGCTACCCCATCCCCCTTGTTTGTCACAGTGGCTAATGCTATCTGTGTGCATTCAGCTTGGGGGTTACATCTCTGGCAGGAATGAGCTAGAGATGAAGTGACAGGCCCTTCCAACCTGAAAATAGGCATTTGTTGCCACTGCAGTGTATCAATGTGACGTAGCATAACCTTTCCCCCCCACCTCAGCACTGCAGAAAGAGAAAACCTATTTGCTTGCAAGGAGCAGCCCAAGTACAGTGTTGGGTGTATCATGCAGTGCATTATTTATCAGATGGGTGCAGTGCCAGCAGCAGATGAACAGTTCATAGCTAGGACTGCAATTAAAGGTGACAGTAATCAAACAAAAAACATGAGCATACAGCCCAATATACAGACATGAATTACTGTGCAGGATGCCTGAGAAAACAGAGCATTTGCAAATCCATAACATAGTAACTACATATATGCCAATATTAGCATGGAAAACAATTAATACACAAAGAAAGCTCGTTTTTCTTTAACCCCGGAAAATCCAGAAAATCCTAATTGCAGGCTTCCATCCTTTTAGCAATTATGACTGTGGTTCCCATAAATGCCCCTAACATTAAATCCTGGATACTGTATTTCACATCAGCTGGAGGAATGCCAGTACCACGACACTTCATTGTGACGCCTGCTGTTGCCGGGTAAAAACAATTCTTCCCCAATTCTACGGAGTAGCATTGCGCACTAAAAGTCAGGGGAATTCCACTCACTTTCATCCTTGGCTCAAGGTCGGAAGAAGGCAAAGTCATATTCAGGGAATGGCAAGTTGCACAGGGAGGCTTTGAACATACTTCAGCACATAAATAACAACCCTGAAGTGCAGAAGCAGCCGTTTCCGGCTCAGGGTCTACTTGAAGTGTGCCACTGGATGTTATTGCAATTATTCACACATCACAGCAGGCTCACAACAAATGGGAGATATGGGTTCTAGTGACCTTGTAAAACACCTCCATGGAATATAGAACATCAGCCATAAATTGTGCTTAAAGGAGAAGGAAAGCTACTGAAGCAGTTTATTGTCAAAATGTATTCTGCAGAATGTGTTACCATTCTAAACAGAGTAAACAGCTCTCAAAGCCATTTGTTTAGGATACCAGCTACCATATTAGCTTGCCTAAGTCTCTCCCTGCTCACTCAAGGCTCAGATTACAACAGGGAGGGGGAGAGGAGCAAACTGAGCAAGCTCAAGCCCTATCCCTGTTTATAGTGAAAACAAGAAGTCTCATAGAAACCCACCTGTACATAATTTTGACAGAGCAGCATTACTTTGAGGGTTTACAGGTGTATTTATATAGACCTTTCTGATAAAAAGTTTTACTTAATTTTTCTTCTCCTTTACACCTAAACCCACTATGACGAGAGCTTGTACTCTTGTAAGGGGTCATTAGAAATACACAGTGAACCTTGTGAAAGGTACATCTGTGTTGCCATTATTTCACTGCTAACGGAGTTCCTAATTAGTAACATTAGCATATTTGAGTATTTTGTAGGTTGCCGGAGGGACCAAACAAATAATAATCCAGGCCTGAGGGGATAGGTAGCAGATACTTTATGGGCAGCAGAGTTGTAACAAGCCGTAAGAATGGCTCCCACACCTAATAAGTACAAAGCAGCGTCCATTCTTTGCAAGCCATTACCCGGCCCCTCCATCTAACTGCTGAATACTGCCGTGGCTTTGCGCTTGACTGCTTTTCTGAATGATTTTCTAAAAATAGCCGAGCTGCGGGGTCCCTGCTGTCAAGGGATGCGAATGGGAAGGAGGGATGGGAAAGGATGACGGAGGAAGAGAGCGGTTGTCCCTGCTGAGAGCTGCTGGTGTACTAAAACCAGCAGCCTGCCTCATTCATATTCATACTTACTTTATCTCCCCCTGCGGACGCGTTAACCCATTTCCGCAGACTTGGCTGACAAAGCAACTCTTCAGCTAAGCTGGAAGGCGAGATACCCTTTAACAAGTTTACCCTCTCAGCAGCTAATGGGGAGGGTGGCTGGAGATTTTAGTGACATAGTTAGTATATTCATCTGGCCATGCTTTGCTTCTCAGCTGGATGCGGTAGTAACCATTTGCTCCTTAATGCCATGAGCACGACTCCATAATGTAGAGTGCAGGAAGTTAAAGAAGGCTTAACCCGACTTTCACATACAAGTTCATTTGTCTCGAATACAGAAAGCACTGCGATTGGAACCCGGAGCCATCAGTTATATTTCTTACATATTCTGCTGCATTTTAAGAAATACTGCATGTGTGTGCTTATAATATGTGCAAATTATTTGAGGTGCACGGAACAGGCATCTCCCTTTTGCATAAGACACACCGTATAATTTCAGCTAAATAAATGGTTCCAAAAACCTGCCAGTCACAATGGAAAGAGCATGGACTGAAAACTGTGCTATGTAGCCACTTCCAGGCTTGGGATATTATTATGCATTATTTCGGTTTCTTAATAAAATAATTATTAATGCATTTCTTAGCAGTGTGTGGTTCTATTAAAAAGAAAATGCACCTATTTAGAGAAGCCTACCATCAATCTGCTTAACTACCAAATGCAATACCACATCGTTCACCCACTTAATTCTGACCTTGCTCATTCTCGTACATTGTGTCTAATTGCCTTCCTTTAGATTGTAAGTCCTTTTGCACAGGGCCTTCCTCACTTTTTCTACCTGTATTGGTTGTGATATATGTAATATGTTCTATGCATGTAATTCATGTGATTTAGCCGTATAAGCACATTTACTTTACAGTGCTGCAAAATATGTTGGTGCTCTATAAATACATAATAAATTGCTGCTTAAGCTTTATTTAAATCACATGACTGCTTTAATCCTATTGGGAGTGCTCAGTCCTAGGTTTCAGATAGGATATGTGACCACTAGGACAGAACGCTGCCCCCAAACCCTCTCTTTGAGAATGCCATGCATGATAAGAACATCAATCCAACCCCCAAATAAAAACAGCCTTATTGTATGAAAACAAACTCCTGGCACATTCTAAAGAGGCATACCCAAATCACAGTCTTTTCGTCCTAGAGTGGCATTAATGTGGTTATTAAGTATCTATTAGCCACAGAATATGCAAGAGATGCCAGGATCAGGGCACACATTTCATGGGAGTACTTTCCCCTTGAAAGAAGGGTTAGTAAACAGAGCAGCCAACATGCAAATGCTTCCATTAAATCCAGTTTCTATTCCAATCTGCAGTTGCACCCCTGATACACATTAAGCATCTGCTGCAGAGCTTTGAATAAATTGCCTGACAAAAAGCGAATGGCAGCGCATGGGTAAAATGGCCATGGAAATATTTTTGTTCAGTGCAGCAGCAGCTTGGAGGCCTCCTGCACTACAGCCCATACTAATGTATGGTTATCCACCCAGTGGAGATAATCATCTAAACTGCCATGCCGCAAAGTCATTTGGTGCAATTTGTCACAGAGCCTCAGCTGCCTAAGCTCAGTCAAGCGGCACAGCATCGTTTTTGTGCCGTGGCTTTTGATTTTGTTATGCAGTTTGCATTAGGAAATAGTAAACCTATGGACACACAAAACAAAATATAAAAGAAATACCGTAGACATCTTACAGATGCCTAATTTTCTTCTCCTATAAACATTACCAACAAGCTTAAATAGCGAGATCAATACTAAAAATAACCAATATATTAAGTATTATGTTACATAGCACTAGGATTATTGTGCACAAAGTTTTATACTGCCACATGCCACAAAGGGTGTATACGTTGGGAAAAAAGTGGACAAATACCGGTAATCCAGGTTTCTGTTTTTTTGCACTTATCCTGAACAGAGGTAGCCATTGCTCGAAATAAGAAACAGTCAAAAAAGGAAAGCTCCCAGCGAATTAAAAAATGGATAGGTTTTTTCCCTGGGCCAGTGCTCGGTTAGAAAAATAAACTGTATCAAGCCCTGGGAAGTTTAAATTGTAGCACCATCTTACCTTGCTTTCCAAGCTATTCCTTTTTAAGATTTAGACCAGATTTGCAGCAGTGCAGCATTTCATGACTGTTTCTGCACACGCACCAATCAAGCTGACAGCACAGTGATTGAAAGTTCCTGGGCTAGTGCAGCAACACTAGCCAGGGAAACAAACCTAGCAATTCTATTCTATTCATTGGGGGGAGGGGGGTGCCTAACATTTTCCAACCACCCATCTATAATTATCTATGTGTCATAAAATACACACAGAGAAACATATTGATCCACTTTTAAAGAGTACTGGCTGGCACACAAGAATAGTCAATCACGATAAATCTTTGCAACCACTGGCAATTAAATATCCTGTACAAATAATGTAAATCACTGCTTTATTTTTCCTAAGCCGCTCAAAGTTTCTACGTAAGCGACAATCTTTTTGTGTGCCAGTAACCTAAAGAGAAAAGTACCCCATTAAGCTGTGCCATTATACCCTTTCCACACCTTGTTTCCTATTGAAGTGATGTATTCTAGAAAGTCTCTACTTTACATGATGGTGGTGCACAGATTCTCTGGTAAGCAGGTTGACTTCCAGTCCCAGAATCCATAGCCTCCATCACAATGGAACAAAGGGTGAGCCGGGCAGGTGGGGGTTGACACAGTCCTCTCTGCATGAGTCCCTGGGCCAACAATCGGATCAGCCTGATTTGGCTCACCATTCGTAATTGGCTACATTTTTTGCCAAGCCCATAAATTCCTATTTATTTGGGTGTGAAAAATGCCCATGGACTTTTTTTGCAGTTTCACAAATTTTCGGTGAAACGGGACAGATTCCCTATCACTATGCCACCATCTTTAGTTTATAAAAGGAAGAGAATGTTTTTTTTTTTTTTTTTAAATAAACAAATTTACATACAGCTGCAGAGCGGACATTTAAATGTGCACATGGAATGGGTGCAGAGCTGTACACCCTATATATTTTGCAAGGAGACCCAATGACAATGTAAATTTGTGCAAAAAAACATCCTGGTTGAACTCACCTGCCATGCAACTCCTAGCTTGGAAATCTCTCGGCCAGACATGCCTTCAGTGAGTTCGGCAAGCTCAGAACACTTTTTGCCATAGTCAAACTGTGCAACTTTTAAACGCCTAGGGAAAGGACAGATTAAAATTATGAGTTTTAAAATACACAACTATTCTTTGCAGATGATGGTGGAGGTTTTGAGGCAGATTCAGATCCTCTGTGAATCAAATGGTCAAACTGCAACGAGATCTTGGTTTTTAAGCAATCTAATATCACACATTTAGAACTGTTACATGGGTAATGTAATGTAGCCAAAATATTCAGTCTGTATTTAAGGAATCTAGGTTTATGCAGCTTGTTTCTTGTAACAAACATTCCAGCTACATTTACAAAACATTGGTGAAATATAGTTAAATGCTGGTGCTGTGGTTTGTGTGTAAGAAAATGAGCACAACAAGAACAAAGCAATTTAACCTGTTAGACATTGACCCAAGAATGTTACCACAAGTTATAGATTTAAGGTAAAATGTTTCTTGGCTTGATATAAAATTCCTTTGGTAGCAAATGAGAAGGGAATTAAATATTACATAAAGCTGCTGCAGTTAGCCTTCATTACTACCTAAGGCACACAATGGCAACCTGCACACCTATAGATGTTGTTGAACTGCCACAGAATCATAAAAGTTGCCCTTTGCTGACCTTTGGAGCAGTACTAGACAGTTATTGCAGCAACTGCTGTCAGTAGGGTCTAGTAGCATTTGTGTTCTATATTGAGCATTAACATTCCTAGATTGACACTACCTTGCCCCAATCTGTTGATCCACATTTATAGGTCAATTCAATTAACAGTTACGGGATTCTGCTATTTTCCCACGAAGCCTTTACTTGCAAATTTGGGGCCTCATTGACTATGAGGATGCCTAGCATTAGTGCTTTGATGCTCATAGCAAATGAGCCCCATAAAAGCAAAAAGTAGCGTGTTCTCTTCCTGCACCTCTGAAACAGTAAGCATACCGAAGGTATGAATACAAGGCACCTTATTCTAGCATGCCTTGCACCTTTTATGGATGCACAATTATGCCATTAAAAAACAAATACAGTCTTTCTACTAAAACTACCTGGTAAGAAAGTTGCTTCAAAATCTTTCTGGAGTTTCCATCCTTTTTGACTGATTAAAGACCTCATCAACTTCATCACAAAGTTGCAAACAAATGGCTTTTGTGAGGATTCACAGTGCCTACAATTCAATTTCACAAGCGCAAAGTCTTTTTAGTGACTTAAAGGAATTGTTCAGTATAAAAGTAAAAACTGGGTAAATCGATAGGCTGTGCAAAATAAATAATGTTTTCAATATAGTTAGGCAAAAATGTAATGTATAAAGGCTGGAGTGACTAAGTCTACCTAACAGAACACTACTACATGCTTTTCAGCTCTCTTGTTTACACTGACTGGTTACCCTGGTTACCAGGCAGCAACCAATCAGTGAATTGAGGGAGGGCCACATTGGTCATAACTGTAGCTTTTGAATCTGAGCTGAATGCGGAGGATAAAATGCAAACTCACTGAACAGTTATGTCCCATGTGGCCCCCCCTTCAAGTCACTGACTAACTCACATTAAGAGAGCTGAAAAGCAGGAAGTAGTGTTCTGTTACACATCCACTCACTCCAGCCTTTATACATTACATTTTTGGCTAACTATATTAGAAATATTTTTTATTTGCACAGCCTATTTACCCAGTTTTTATTTTTACCCTGAACCGTTACTTTAATATTTAACGAAACTCCAGAGCAGGTGTTGACACTAAACCTCTACTTAGTGAAAATGCACAATGTAATGTTCCTCGGCAACGGAGTTTACATTGCGAGCAGCGTCAAACATTCGGAAAGATGTCATTTTAATTAACGCTTGTGACTTTAAATTGCATTCCCCTCAGTTTCTTTAAACTCAACAAAAATGAAAGTATTAGTGAACAACAGCTTCCATCAGTAGCATGCAGTAATAAATATGATCTTCCAAAAACTGGCAATGAGGGATAGGTTCACAGGATAACAGGAAACAAATCAAATATGATGGAGAAAGAGAACTGCAACTTAAGAGGTGTGAATGAATAGCAAATTTATTTCTAGACTGTCCATATATTTAACCCAACTCACAGGGTTGAAGTACTAACCTCGATGCATAGCAGCAATTTTAAACAAATACAAGCATTTGAAAGGATAAAATTCCCCCAGAACCTGACTGATGAAGAGTCCTAGAAGAGTGACTTGACTCAAAAAGTTACTTCAAGTCTGGATATAAATCTGCTACTGGTTTTAGTGCATGACAGCATGACCCAAGGAATCACAGATCAACCAACATAGAACAGGAATCCCAGAAGTATAGCCAATACTATGCACTAAAATTCTGGATTTTTGGCTGTGGAATGCTGTACATCCAGGCTCATACTGCAGCCTAGTGACTGGAATGATATACATAGCCAATGTTGGTTCCCTATTGATTATAATGTGACCAATGGTGTATGATCTCCTGAATACTTACTGCTTGCCTTCTGATGCTGGTTGTAACACATATTTATCAAAATAAAGTC
>CM044443.1:94941582-94969586 GCA_024363595.1 Xenopus borealis
AAAAAAAAAAAAAAAAAACAGCATTCAAATGAGGAGGTCATTTTGAGGCAACGGAAGGCAAGAAAAGACAATTTATGGAGTATATTATTTACGGCTAGGTAAAGCAGGTTGTAGACTTAACCCTCATACACTTGGGGATCATTTGTGGCCAGATTAGGGTTATCTTTAGCAGCAAACTTCAACTCAAAACCAATAATTAACCAGAACTAAAAGGTTACATTTATTTGCATGTTTATATTTAACCATGATTATTATTATTATGTATAGTATAGACTATTTACGAAGTATAAAGTAATTATCTGGAACTGTTTGGGACCTTGGATTTTACAGAGAGAGAGTCATTCAGAAAAAGTAGACAACAAAACCTTGAGACTACCTAAAACCTTTACACATTAGTAAAGACAAACCGTAAAAACAAAGTCAGTTAAACAGAGAAAGGTTTGTCTACAGATTAAAGGAAGAAAATATGGTTGAGATAAGCAGCAACACCTACTTGTTACTCTGTTCTCCTGTTCTATACAGAAAAGCATTTAATGTTGCTCTGAGGTCTTCACTGATTTTCTCCTATATAAAAAAAAAAAGCAGTCAGACACATCGTTTATGAAAGATCTGCCCTACTATAGGTAGGACAGGCTGAAAACCTCATATTTATATACTTGGAACATTAACATTATTATAACATAATTAGATAATTATAATAAAATTTTCTTTTGATGCTGGGTACCCAAGGCAAATGCCAGATAGTTACTGAAAGGGGTAGTTCACCTTTAAATAAACGATTATGTGGACTGATAGTCTGAGACAATTTACAACTCTTTCCAGCTTTCAAATGGGACTCAAACGAATTATCTGTAAGGTTACTAATTTATTGTTATTGCTACTTTTTTATTATTTTTTAATTTTTGAGCAGGGTCATTTGGGTAGTTTGTGTAGTGATTATGATTAAAAGAGAGTAAACACAGTTGTTTGACAATAAATGGCATCAGCCAACCACTAACCATGAGTGAAAAAAGTTTGTGTGTTATTCATATTCTCTGAAAAATGGTTAAGAAATCATAAATTCTACTAGGGTATGCAAACTTATGAGCACAACTGTAGCTAGATGGCTAAACAGTGTTGGTTGAAAGCCTTCCAGGGCTGCTCACAGAAAGCATTAGCAAATTACAGTAACTTGTATTTCGGCTATAGTTACTTCATAAGCGATTTCTGATGCAGGGACTTTCTGACCAAGCTCTACTATCATGCAGTGCCTTTTTACCTTTTTTGTCTAATTTTTCTACACGTATTTCATGATTAGACCTTTCTGCACAACGTGACAGCTTTCCAGTGAAGCACCTAAACACGGAGTCTAGGGATCTCTCTGTACTACTTACAAAGGTTTGAAGGCGGAACTTACTGTGGATCTTTTCCTTAGAAAGGCATCAGCTTCATCCACAAATAGTAGAAGGCTGTGAGGAAAAAGGAGATAGGCATGAGACATCAAAGAGCCAGGAGCATCTGACCGGTATAAGCATCCTACCCGATTTATCTTTTAACAGTTCAGAGGAAGAATGAAAAGTGAAGCAGTAGTATGGACTGAAAGGCTAAATGATCACCTCAGTGGTGTGTGCACATGAAAGAGAGCAAAAATAGGAGATGTAAAGCACAAAACATGAGTCACTGACTCCCGAGTTCTCTTTCCTTAGAGAGTAACAAGGTGCCTCTGTGCTGCCAGTGTCACACTGTTACTGCACAGCAAAGGAGCATTTAGACAAAGATGTGCCTGAGATATGGCATATGTATTGAACCAATTTAGCTCATGAATGGATACAATGCTACACTCAATGACTTGTGCTGCGTACACTTGTTATACACATCCCAAGGGCAAATGCAATGCTGCACTGCTTTATTAGTCTTTCCACTAAAACACTGAAGCTGGCATGAATTTGAATGCACTGCTAACTCTCACACAGTGCTGAATTCAGTTACTGCAGCAACTTATCTGTCTGCAGGACCAATTCAATTAAAAAAAACTAATTAGGCACTGCATTTTTTGATAAGATGAATGTAATACAAAGATACATTTAGGAAGCATAGGTAAATTCATCAAAGTAGCTCTTTTACATATGGGCTGTAAATAGATGTTCTTATAAATCTAATTAACCTAATTACCTCTTAAAATACTTATTTGGTAATATGCAATTTAGTGACTATGCAATGGAACAAAAACAAATGATAAAAAGAGAACTGCTGTTAGCATTTGGAATAGCAAAATCTCAATCCAGAAAGAACATGCTAATGCACCTGAGCTGCAGGCGCTATGGGTAAAGGTCCCTTTTTTTTTTCTTCCCATACATTTGCCAATGGGATGCTATCCCAGTGCTGTCCAAGTGGTAGTACCCCTATGTAATGGAATAAATACTATTGATGTTTTCATAAAGTCTTTTGGTCTATGCAAGAGCCTGCCTCTTTTCTTTTTCACGGTTATCCGCTCCCCAAGCTGAGGCTTAAGGGCAGTGTACCTGGACCACCTTTGTATACTGCCGAGTTACCAGTGTCTCTTCTACATACGACTGCTAGCAAATAAGTGTCTTTATGTTTATACTGTCCAAGTGGAGGGCCAGAGGGCTGGACCCCCCACATCAAAGTCTGGCAGCCATGGTATAAGCTTTAACAGGTATCACAACAGAGATAAACTGGTCCCTACATTGTTTAACCTCAAATTTGGACAGCAACCCCCCCCCCCCTGCATTGTTCACACCTCTACTGAGCACACCCATAAAGCCCTGTATGGTTCACACCTCAGACTGAAAGTGCCCACATTGTTCACACCTTAGACAAAATACTGGAGGGGCACCAGCATTGTGCCACTATGTAGCACAGTAGGAACTGTTCATCTTAGAGTGCTCCTGCACTATCCTGCCTCCGTGTGTGTGCACCTCATACTCTGCCTGCCCTATGCTCCCTGTGGGTGCCATACTCTGCCTGCCTTTTGCTCCCTGTGGGTGCCATACTCTGCCTGTGGGATGTGAGCCTGGTAGGGATTGGGTAGCATTTGGAAACTGCTGTTAAGGGTCCCTAAGGTGTTTAACCATGTGCTGGGGGATGGGGCATCCAAATTTAATGGTATGTCTTAATATGACAAATATGAGCGATACCCCTGCAGTGAGAACCAAGGATTTCGTTTTTATG
This sequence comes from Xenopus borealis, assembly GCA_024363595.1. Lineage (NCBI taxonomy): Eukaryota > Metazoa > Chordata > Amphibia > Anura > Pipidae > Xenopus > Xenopus borealis. The sequence goes on from CM044443.1 coordinate 94,944,754, forward strand.
TGTTCTACCACCATTATTGGGGGTATCATCCTAAAGGAGAACAAAATCCTAAAAATGAATATGGCTAAAAACAACATATTTTATAGGGAAGCACCGAATCCAGGATTCGGTTCGGGATTCGGCCTTTTTAAGCAGGATTCGGACGAATCTTTCTGCCTGGCCAAACCGAATCCTAATTTGCATATGCAAATTAGGGCCAGGGAGGGAAATCACGTGACTTTTTGGGCACAAAACAAGGAAGTAAAAAATGTGTTCCCCTTCTCACCCATAATTTGCATATGCAAATTAGGGTTCCGTATTCGGACAAATCTTTTAGGAAGGATTCTGGGGTTCGGCCAAATCCAAAATAGTGGGTTCTGTGCATCCCTAATATTTTATGTACTGAACTCTCTGCACTAGCCTAAAGTTTCAACTTGTCAATAGCAGCAATGATCCAGGACTTCAAACTTGTCACAGGGTCACTATCTTGGAAAGTGTCTGTGACACTCGCATGGTCAGTGGGCTCTGAGCAGCTGTTGAGAAGCTAAGCTTAGGGGTCATTGCTAATTATCCATCAGAAAAGGAGTTTGGCCTGTAATATAAGCTGATGCTACAGGGTTGCCTATTGCCTGATGCTAGTTGCACTGGGTTCTGTGCGGTCATATAGTAATCATCTGTATGAATTAATCAGCCTTATACTGTGACATTTCTAGTCTATGTGTACTGTATATTGTGAGTGGGTCCCTAAACTCAGTAAGTGACAGCAGCACAGAGCATGTGAATCAGTAGAAAAGAAGATGGGGAGCTACTGGGACATCTTTGGAGACACAGATCTTTACTGCTAAAGGGCTGTGGTTGCCTTGGGCTGGTACAGAAACCCAAAACAATGTACATTTCTAGCTACTTCTTTAGTTAAGCTTTAGTTCTCTAGCATTTCTTGTGATAACATGGGTGTGGTTTAAAGGAGCTGGTTAGTGTAAAAATAGTAACTGTGCAAAATAACAGAGTTAGTCGGGACTTTAAGGGGAGCCACATGGGACAGAATTGTTTGGTGAGTTTGCAATTGATCCTTAGCATGCAGCTCAGATTCAAGAGCAAACAGTTATAACTAGTGATGGGCAAATCTGACCCATTTTGGCAAACATTAGCCAAAATGCATTGAAGTCTTAGGGGCAAATTTACTAAATTCACATGAAGGATTCGAAATTCGGTCAAATTTTTATGAAGATTTTAATTCCAGAATAGATTTTGAAGGTACTTTGACCATTGAACTTAAAAAATTAGATCAAATTCGATCGATTCGAATAAAAATCTATTCAATCATTCAATGGTCAAAGAACTTACCCTTTAAAGGAAAACTATACCCCCGAACAATGTAGGTCTCTATAAATAGATATTGCATAAAACAACTCATATGTAAAACCCTGCTTCATGTAAATAAACCATTTTCATAACAATATACTTTTTTAGCCATGTGCCATTGGGTAATCATAAACAGAAAATTGCCATTTTAAAAAACAAAGACAGCCTCCTGGGATCCTAGGATTCAACGGTGCACGCAAACATACCAAACAAACTATAAAGTTAGGTCACATGAGCCAATTAACAGAGAGTTGTGTTCGATATTTGAATTTGAAGGGTTAAATTCGATCGAATCTCAACAAAAATTTGATGGTTGAATTCGAGGGTTAATTAACCCTTGAATTCCACCCTCGTAAATCTGCCCCTAAAGGTGTCAAAATTTTTTTGTTGCGCAATGTGTCAAATGTTTGTCGAACAACAATTTTTTTTTCACCCAGTCTATAGGTGCAATTTTTTTTTTAACAGTTCATGCATACATAATCTAAGTATGAGTTTTATACTGTGTATTTTGATGGAATTATACAGTTTAACATTACATTGGCAATAAAACCATATCAAATGACCTGTGTGGTATAGTTCTGAGGGTACCTTTGACTTGGAAAAATGCCACTCTATTTCTTTTTATTTAAATAGGGGGGGGGGGCAAAAATAAACGAGAAGGGAAAAAAAAAAAGGAGGAGAGGAGGAAATAAGGGTTGGGGTATCATACTGGCATTATGTTAATTGGGTAAGAAATTTCAATTATAGGTGTTATTTTTAAGATGAGCAAAATTTTTCTCCCAAGTCTCATCACTAGTTATGACCCATGTGGGCCCCCCTCACATCAGATATTTGTTACTGCCTGATAACCAAGCACTGGAAACCAAGAAAGCTGCAAAGTAAAAAGCAGTGCCCTTGCTATTATGTTAGAGTAGACATACATTACATTTTTTTGGCTAAATATATTGAAAATATTTTTTAATTTTGCACAACCTATTAACCCAGTTATTTTTATACTGAACAATTCCTTTAAAAAAGGAGAGTGGTCAACACTGGCTTCCATGATCAGCCCTCCACCTTGTAGGCAAGAAAAACTCCAACCCTCTGTACCACTGAAGTTGGACTGCACTGCTCTAACCTAGAAAACATTGTGTGATCATGATTACAAATTATATTGCAAGGGGATTTTTTTTAACCTAGTATCCACATTTTGGGCACATCACTATTACTGTGTGGAACCGATTGACATCTCTGTAGCAAATTATGTAAAATAAAGAATACCAATATACCAAAAAATTAGTTGAAGAGCACCCCTTATGTAGTCTGTGGGTTACTTGCAAACATACAATAGTAATGGGCTAGAAAAAGATACATGCATTGCACAAGCTGAGCACCCATAATTAGAAAAAAGATGTACATATTACGAGGTTGGCAAATGCAACTTTTTTTCTTTTTTTCTCGCAGGAGAAGGTATAAATAGATATTATTATTAGTGAGAAAGACTATCAAACTGCATTCTGTTTGCCATAAACATATGCCCTATTAACATAGGTTATAGTCAATCACAGTTCTAGAAACACAATCTGTAGCACAGTTGGTTCTGTTTTATGAGAATAACTGTGGGACATTTCCTTGTAATTACAAAGGGGCGCTGCGAGCAGCACTCATTCTATGATTATAACCAAAAATAAGACAAACCGTTTCCAATGCAAAGCACTGGGAATCCTGCCCATTCATCCTGGTTATTTTGCCTTGGAAAAGTAGCAGAAGCATTAGCAGTAATTAATCTGTGTGCCACAACCGGAATCTATTTCAGGAAAGCTCCCTAATGATGATGCCCTGGTTTGAAATTCAGTATGTAGGTCAGACTAGTACATAAAAACCCTTACAGTACAGTCTATTACTCCAAAAAGAAAATGCACATTATACTTTGAGATCTCTTAATCAGTCAGTATAAACACTAGGTTTGCAAGACAGAGGATGCTTCCTGTATTATATGCATCAGCGGTTTGTCTAAAGCTGGCCATAGACGTAAAGATTTTTGAAAGATCCAATTGTTATCGTGAGACCATGATTGTCTCAAAACGATCGTTTAAATGCCTGATGTGTCCATCAACTAAAAAGACCATTTCAGGCGATATTGCCAGCAAAACTGAAGGATCGCAGCCTGCTTGGCCCTGCAAACATAGGTAGATTGCATGGGGACCGATAAAGATTTTCTAACCTGGCCGATCAATCATCAGACCGATGTCGGACGAAAAATCGTAAGATGAACGATCGTTTGTATCCCACTAACTGCACGATAATTTGACAGATTGGTCGGACTTCCCTAAAATCGGTCGTTTGGCAGGGAAAGATCGTTGCGTCTATGGGGAGCTTAACTTGCTAGTTACCCTCCTGTGTCTTCTGTTAAGTTTAAAATTGCTGACTAGAAGGCAGGGTGCAGCAGTCTCCTGAAGTGCCTGCCTACCATGCAGGGTGCCTGGCTTAGGCCAAGAGGCTGCAAGGTGCCAAGCTTAGCTAAATCACAAACATTTGTGTAATACATTTAAAAGGTCAACTCCTTGGCTATACTGTAGGAAAGCCTAAGAAGCAGTATATAGAGAAGTGTGTGCCCAGCTGTATATACATTATTCTTTTATAACTGCAGGGAAAAAATGCTCCTGCTTCCTGCAAAGGGACCAAATGGAGATTCTCAAATGTGAACTAAGGTTTATGGTCATAGCAACAGAGGTATATCTGTGCTATTCTGTAGGACTGCTGCATAACCATTTATAAAAGAATGCCTGGCATCTCTCGACAAGCCAAGGCCTGGCATACATCTTAATTTCAGTACTTTTACACTTTTTTGCATGTGTTTTAACTTACCCTCTTTTGCTAGTGCCTGCCCAGTCAAATACTTTATGCATTGCAGTAACACCTTCCCGCCCCATGGGGGCGACATCACCACCAGTCATGATCGCATAATCCATGCTAGAATGCATGGCTAATTTCTGCATGTAAAAGGGAGAAAAAGAAAACAACGTTCAAGTTATGTTATAACATTTCAGCGTACCATTCCTGCAGTTTGTCAACAGTTGTGAATTCTCTAGCAATGTACAGGTATAATGCACAGACCATCTTACTATGGAGGAAGGGAGAGCAGTCTAGTGAGTGCATGACCGAACATGCATGTCTTCTGAAATAATTACCAGCCTGCTGAAATCTGCTTCGCCTTAGAAGATTGCAGCAATCAAAATGGGCAACCAGTGGCTATGCTGTGTGGCTCAAACTATTATGGCATCACAACACAGAGTTTATTTTAGAAAAGGGAGTAAACAGATTTCTCCACAAAATCATTTTATTCTGAAATTGTAATCTGCTTTGCCTCTGGCAGATTCTGTCAATCAGGGAGAATTCCTGTGTAATCTGTCCTCATGGTGCCAATGTATGACAGATATACATTAGTATAACCAGAGCGTTTTTCTTTCAGGAGAGGGAGGCACTGGCAGCAGAGGTTTAATACCAGTGTTCTCCATAATGTCTGCAATGCCTGGAAAAGAGAACCACAAGGAGTGCCGCAGAGCACTTTTAATTCACAGGTTTTATTTTTTAAATAACCTGTTATTAATGGCAAAACTTCCATTTGGCTAGAAATGGAAACTTTAGTTTTACAACCCCTCATTTTGCTCCATTTTCTGTGGTCCCATCAAAATATAATGCACGATGAATTTCCCTGATTTAGCATTTTCTTGGACTTTTTCTGGTCCCCTGCAAAATGTAGAATATGGGTTCTACTGCAATGCAGTTTTGCATAAATGTGACAAAGGCTGAATGACTCAAAAGTGCATAATTTAATCTGAGAATGGTTGCCAAAAAACTTGTACACGGTGTGTGGGACTTTAAAGTGTGAATGTGCAATAATTATGAATCTGTTTTCCAACCAAATAAATGGCAAGCTGCTTCTAAGCCATCTTATTAAATCTGGTGTATTATATGGCCCATGTGCCCAAAATGAAAGGTCATATAATTAAGCATGGAGAAGGCTTTTCCGGCAGAGGAACACTAGAAAAGTCTATAAATGACATGCATCCAGCTAATTGCAATGCTACATTACCTGGCAGAAAAGTGAGTGTACATTGCATCATTTAAATCTGACAGTGATGCAACGTTTCTTGTATCATGAAAACATCCATTACTTTTCCCATCAACAATCTTGTTGAACAATCTAGAAGGCCCACAAGGGAGCAATTGTGAATATTGTGCTTTTGGGGAATTGTTCCATCAATTCCAGAAAGCAACGGGCTGTGCATGTCACATAAATATGGTCCATTTCTCAATTAACAAGGAAACAAGGTTGAGCTTTAACATTGCTCAGCAAATCTGGAACCACAAATCAATACCAACAGCCTCCATTCTCCAACAACAATCAACTCTCAGACATCAAAGAAGATGCAGGGTGTCAAAGGAGGATCCCTATCCATTAAGGATTTAAATATTGTAAATGGCAAGGCCAAAAACATGAGTTGCATTGTTAACAAAAAAAAAAAAATATATATATATATATTTTTTAGCATTTTGGAACTTGGAAAACAGACAGATGCTAAAATAGAACTTTGCTTTCTGAATGTTGGGAGGGCTGCAATTCCAAGTTGAAGAGCCCTTTAAAATGTAGCATGTTAGATACGGATTTTCTTTTTTAACCATTTACCTGTTTTGCCTGCCTTTCCCCAGTGTAGCTTAAAAACACTATTTGGTTGCCAGAGTCACTAACCCCAGCAGACACAATCCTTAGCCCAGACCTGATACTAACAATAAATATATAGACTGAGTCAAAAAAGGCCCTGGGATTCCAACTATACAGAGGCCCCAAAAGACTCATCAGCCACCAAATAAAAAAACTGTCTATGGGACCTTAAAGCAGCCCCTCTGGCATTTACCAGAACCCACAGATTGCCAGTCCGGGTCTGGCTAGTATTTTATTGAATGACTTTCATGCCTTCTTTTGTTCAAAGTCTGGCATTCAATGCAAGGCCCTCAGTTACACTGGAGAGTTGAAGAATAAAACATTCTTAATTAAAAAATGACAAACTGCAAAAGTACAAGAAAAATATAACAAGAGATTTAGACGAAAATATATTAATTTGAATATGTGGGCGAGTGCACATTACCTTTGCAAAGAGTGTTTTTCCAGTCCCAGGAGGACCATACATCAGTATGTTTCGGTAAAGGCCTTTGTTTGCCTTAGTGTTTCTTGTGGCAATTGCAATATCTCTCACACGCTCCTCCAGTCTTGGCTGAAAAAAAAAAAAAAAAAAAAAAAAAAAAAAAAAAAATAGGACGACATGTCAGTCCCTGCAGCAGCTCAGGAATGGAATATCAGTGCTGCATAAAGAAATATAACTGGGTATTCACAAATAATGCTGGGCATGGGGTGTTCTGGTGTGTACTGCTAGCAAAGAACATCAATTTCCTATAATATGGATACTAGGTAAGCCATTCAGGCCCAAAGTTCATGTGCCTCCCCATGGCCTGGACAGCCTGAAATTTAAATTTTAGAAATACAAAAATAAAATGGAGCAGCTGCCTGTACATACATTTGATCATATTTAGCAAATGGATGCAAACAAACAAGCCGATTCCACGCGAGAGTCCTGCGTGGATCAGATTGGGCAACCCGGATTGCTGACCCTCAACCTAACCAGCACCCATTACCGCATTTTGCCTCTTATTCAGACCTGCAGCCGACCCTATCCTCAATAAGTTATCTTACCGTCTGACCCTGGGATCATAAGGGATGTCACAACAGTGGTGGATCAACCAGGTAAGGGAAGATGCAGCCCCGTCATTTGGGGTGGTGTGCGATTACAACTGCGCTGGACAGGTACCCAGAGAAGCTACCCATGGGCCATCTGCACCTTCTGCCCCAAACCCAACTGCTTTGTGGATACCTGACCTGATGCAGGTCTCTATTCCACATAATATCCATATATTACACTATACTATGTCAGCAGTCACAGATATTTAGTATATGTATACTTACACTCAGGATGACGCCTTCAAGTGCATCCTGTATCTTGCTGAAGATTCGCTTGCTGATCTAAAGAAAATGCAATTCTCAGGTTTAAACTGTGCTTTTCTTGTTTGCAAGCTCTATTACAACATAAATGCTTTTCATGAGCAGCTATAAATTAGCATTAGTAAGCACAGAAATATTTACAAAATTAAACCAGCAGAGCATTAAAGTGGATGTAAACCCAAAAATACATTACATGTCTAATGAAAGATTGTAATTCTATGCAAATTTCAAATATATATTTACAAATATATTGGTTTTAAAGCAATTTAAAGGTATTAAAAAATATATGAAATTGCAGGCAGTACTGATCTGTCACTTTCTGTTCTTTGTCCTAGTGGCCCTTACTTTTGAAACAATGGACCAGAAGTCAGCTGACCAAAAAAGTAAGTACAGTAAGCAGACTTCTGTTACATCGAGTCAAGAGACAGAACCAGCATTGTTAAATGAAAACACTGCATTTAGTTGCAATTAGGAATAACTAGTTATTAATAAATATGTTTTGGAAAGATGCCAACAATTAACATTTGAAGTCTCATAAGAATTTAAGACTGTAAACATATTGCTAGAACAGATAATGTATTCAACCAAAAGAAAGAAGTTGGACATAAACTGCTTAAAGGAGTAGTTATTTTTTCAGTATTTCAGTTAGTGGTTTTTTTTTTTTTTTTTTTTTACTAATAATTTGGACAGCTGGGGCGACTTGATGCAGAAAGAGGCACTGGAAGCTACATCTTTTCAACAGCAGAAATGAAATTAGGTTCTGTATTGCCCCCTTAATTATACATTTTTTTGGGAAGCCTTTAAATTACAAATTAGTTGCATAGCTTGAGCCTTTGAAAATGTAACTTACTTTACACAATCTGGTGGCCATGTCTGAATTAAACATTGCAATTGGCACTTCTGACCAACGGGCATGGAGAGCAATGGTCTTACTAAATGTTTCATTGGGTAAGTACTACCTTTTCACAGAGCGTTCCACCTACTAATGTCAAATTTAAAAGGACATGCTCAGTATTAGACTTGGGTAATGTTTCAGGTCAGGAGGCATAGCCTGTAGGTGCCAAAGCTGCTGCTGAGAAACCAGAGATAAATCAATGTCTTGGGGGTTATTTATTAAAGATAAGAGACAAATTTTTAGAGATATTCTACCCCAAACCTGTAAAAAGCTTGAATCCAAAAACACTCCAGCTGAAACCTATTAAGGTCATGTAGAATTCAATGGCAGTGGTCCCTTTAACCATTTGAAGAGGTTTGTAGCCTTCATGATTGTTAATGTTTTTTTTGGTAGGTTTTGAGTTAAAACAGAAAAATTAAATTTTTGGGTTTTTCACCATGAATTCACAGATTCCACTTTTTTCTTGAATCATAGAACATTCAAGTTGTGAGTTAATTCGAGGTATACACCCCTGCCTAATGGTTTAAAAGTTAGTGGTGAGCACAACTTCCCCTTGTTTAAGTTTATACAGGAGCAGTGACCAGCTCCATGTTGTAGCTCCCACCCTTATCCAGGTACAGTGAAGTAATCCAGGGGTGGCCACTAAAAAGGGGCAAACATAGTGAAGATTTAACCTTGGAAAGCAAGTTGCAGGTGAAATTTAGACCCTGTAAAATGTATATCGAATGAAGAACAGGCTAAAAAGTGTTAAAGGACACCCATCGCTTAAAAAAAGTTACCCCCAACCAAAGGTGCGGGCTAATAGAGCCCGCTTTCCGGTTGGGGGTACCATTATTTTTTTTTTTAAATGCCCCCCCGCCAGCGCAGGTAAGCTTGCACTGGGAGGGAGCTCCCGGTGCGAGTCGCCATGACAGCCGACGCGCATTTATGCGCGTGTGACGTCGCATTAAGAAAAGTGGGGGTAACTTTTTAAGAAATAGGTGCCCTTTAAGGATGGACAGACCAGGGATGACAGACAGTTGGCCAGCTTAAAAATATTGTTATATATGGACAAACAATCCATGTTTTGTTAAAAAGGGGAGGGGACACGATTTCCCTCCCCACCAATGCCCAATTTACATATGCAAATTAAGATTTGCCAGAATCCTGCTGAAAAAGGCCGCATCCAGGCTGTTGTGTTTTGATAGCAAAGGATGAGCAGAGGGCTTTATTAGAAGGTTCATGCAGCCACTACACAACAGTAACATCAACTCTATCCTTTTTTAACAGTAAAGACAGTACTGTGTATACACAGCATAACTCATGTGCACACTGATCTCTGCAGGCCATTTGCATAACCACCACACTGGCCAAATCCCGAAACAAATCCTGGATTCGGTGCATCCCTTATTATGAGATCTAGCCAAACAGAAGGGGTCTTACAGGCAAGTTAAGATCAGTAAGAAAAGTTAGTAAAATCTTTATACAAGCTTTTTAAATCCTTGTATTTCCATAACAGAGGAGAAACATTTTGAAAAAGTGCCAAGGGTACATTACAGCTCTCTTTTGGGGACACAAGACATCAAAAGTACGCAAAAGAGAAGTCATTACAGAGGATGGAACTGCATAAAGACCATTCATTTTCAATAGTTCCTTACCTTAATGGGATGTTTTATTGCTTCCACCACAGTAATACGAGAAGTATCTCTAACCAAAGATGGTTTCCCAAGACGGGCTTCAATGTACCGACCAGCCACACCAGTGCCATTTTTGGCAGTGTAGACACCCACAGCAAGTAGGGTCAGCCCAGCGACCTGTAATTATCAGGAAAAATTACAACTTACAAATTGGTCACAGAATTAAATTTAAAATTTTAATTCTTAAGGTGTAAGTATACACCTGTGCTTAATATTAGCTCAATACATAGGCTTTATCTTAAAGATGTCTTGATTTTTATGATGTATATTTTATTTCTAAATTACACTGTTAACACTGCAAATAATTCACTGTACAATATAAATTTTAATTCCTGAACCAGCAAGTGTATTTTAGTTGTATTATTGGTATTTAGGCAGCCATCTCCGGTCATTTTGCCTGGTCATGTGCTTTCAGAAAGAGCCAGCACTTTAGAATGGAACTGCTTTGTGGCAGATTGTTTACCCTACTCTCTGTGTCTCAGTGTGACCTGGATTTTACTATTGAGTGTTGTTCTTAGATCTACCAGGCAGCTGTTATCTTGTGTTAGGGAGCTGCTATCTGGTTACCTTCACATTGTTCTGTTAGGCTGCTGGGGGGGGGGGGGGGGGGGGGGGGGGGGAAGCGAAGGGAGATGGGTGAGATCACTTCAACTTGCAGTACAGCAGTAAAGAGTGACTGAAGTGACCAAGGGCAGCTGGGAAACTGACCATATGCCTATCCCCTTGTCAGATTTCAAAATTAAATATAAAAAAAATCGGTTTGCTTTTTTTGAGAAATGGATTTCTGTGCAGAAGTCTGCTGCAGCAGCACTATTAACTGATGCGTTTTGGAAAAGAAAAAAAAAAAAAACATTGTTTCCCATCAGAGTATCCCTTTACAGTGTAACAGCATGTGTTCCTTCTCAAAGCAACCCTTACTCATTTTTTAGCAATATCCCTACACTTATTAGATATAGGCAGACAAATATGTTTTATGTGGGGACAGTTAAAACAATCACAGTGCAAAACACAAGCAGTTAAACCATGTTAAGGAATCCATGTCAAGTTCATGTACAGAGGGAATTTAAGCAAGTTAGTTAGCTCCTAAGTAAACCAGCTACTGATGATGCCAGCATACATCTTTTGTTGGGTCCTATTACAGGTATGGGATATATTTGACATGCATGGGACCAGGTGCTTTCTGGATAGTTTCTATCATATGAATCACAAAACTTTAAATATATTTAAAAAAAAAAAAAAAAAAAAAGCTTAATCAATCAAGTACAAGGTACTGCCTCAGAGAAAAACGCAATGTACAAAACTGAATTATGAGCAACACTATGCTGTTATATACAAAACGCAAATGGTCCCTATTTTAAGCTATTGCTTTATATTTATTTTTCCACAGATTTTTCCAGAATTTGGAGCACCATGCCTTAGATTATGACTACAGGTATGGGATCAGTTATCCGGAAACCAGTTACACAGAAAGTTTCAAATTACAGAAAGGCCGTTTCCCATAGACTCCCATTATAATCAAATAATCCAAATTATTAAAAATGATTTCCTTTTTCTCTGTAATAATAAAACTGTAGCTTGTACTTTATTCAAACTAAGATATAATTAAACCTTATTGGAAGCAAAACCAGAATATTGGGTTTATTTAATGTTTAAATGATTTTCTAGTAGATGTAAGGTATGAAGATCCAAATTATGGAAAGATACTTTATCTGTAAAACTCCCAGGTCCCGAGCATTCTGGATAAAGGGTCCCATACCTGTACTAAGCACTGTTTTTACCAACAATATGGATTTATTAGTATCAAGTACAGGTAAGGTATCCATTATCTGGAAAACCATTAAGCCGAAAGCTTCAAATTACAGGATGGCCATCTCCCATAGACTTCATGATTCAATTTTTTTTCTTTTTACAAGGATTTCTTTATTCTCTGTAAAATTAAAACAGTACTGGGGTTATGTAATAAAAGGCACTAAGTTTGCCCAAGGGCAGTAACCTATAGCAACAAATCAGCAGGTAGTATTCACTAGTCACCTGTTTAAATGCAAGCATCTTATTGGTTGCCATGTGTTACTGCCCCTGGGCAAACTTAGTGCCTTTTATTACATAACCCCAGTACTGTTTTAATTTTACAGAGAAATAAAATACATATAGGGGTACTTGTCTTTACTGGAGGCAAACCAATCCTATTGGGTTAAAGTTTATATGATTTTTTTTATCAGACTAAATATAGAGATCCAAATTACAGTAAGATTACTTATCCAGAAAATACCTGGTCCAGAGTACTCTGGATAACGATTCTACACCTGTATATACTGTAGAGTCTTATAAGATGCAGTTGGACGGTTTTATTTCAGTGCTGTGTTGCTCCAAGCAAAGGATCTTATGAAGTGGTTTGGAACACACAGCCCATTATCTTTATTGGCACCAGCCAGATGAACTAGAATCAGTACATTTTATTTGCTGAACAATGTGTTGTTGAGATTGCAGCATTTAACCAAAGGAATTAACCTCTGACCTATTGCTTGGTAGTCAGCACCTCTGGTCAATAAATTAAGAGACATCAGTTCTGAGCTACTGCAAACACCTCAGAAAGGAAGGACAATGGTGAATTCCTCTTGCACAGGAGATTTCAACATTTTGGATTTGTGCTTTCCATTAGCGAGCCAATGCTTCTCAGTAGAGAATATTTAATATTTGCAAATTAAAATGATTTAAAAAAAGTTAAATTAGTGGTAAAAAGATTAATCTTAAGATACTTATACAATATTGTAGGACAACAGAAGCCTATTAAAGGTTTTCAGGGGTCCAGCAAAAAATGGAATAAAATCCAGAAAATGTAAAATAAGGGAAATGTGTTATACAGAAGAAAAAAAAAAAAAAAAAAAAAAAAAAAAAAAAGAGGGAAACTTAAAAGCAGGGAAACAAATGAAAAGTTCACTGCATATAAACAGTGGTGCAACTTCAACAATGGGACCAGCTATCCGGAATGTCCAGGACCTTTCTGTTAACCTTTGAGTTAACCTTAGTATTATAAAGGGAGGTATAGTCAAATACAATTTGCAATTGATTTTCATTTACCATGTGTGGTTTTTGACTTTTTTAGCATTTTATTCAGCAGCGCTTAAGTTGCTAATAGGGATGCACCAAATCCACTATTTGGGATTCAGGTGAATCCTTCATGAAAAACTTGTAGCTGAATACCGAACCGAATGTGCATATGCAAATTAGTGACAGGAATAGAAAAAGTGGAAAAAATGTTTTCTTACTTCCTTGTTTTGTTACAGAAATTTAAGGGATTTCCCTTCCCATCCCTAATTTGCATATGCAAAGTAGAAGTTAGTTTGGCAGGCACAATGATTCAGCCAGATTCTGCTGGAAAAAAAACCGAATCCTTAATCCGGTGCATCCCTAGTAGCTAGTTTCCAAATGACCATAGCAGCCATGCCTTTATTTGAATAAGAGAATGGAATATGAATAGGAGAGGGTCTGAATAGAAGAGAAGCAATAAAAAAAGTGTCAATAACAAACGTGTAGCCTTACAAAGCATTTGTCTTTAGATAGGGCTCAGTGACCCCCACTTGAAAGCTGGTAAGATTTAGAAAAAAAAAAGTTGAATAATTAAAAAACTAAAATATAATGAAGACCAATTGAAAAGCTGCTCATAACATTCTAGAATATACTAAAAGTTAACTTAAAGGTGAACCACCACTTTCAGGGGTTTTTCCATCATTTGGATCTTCTGAAGTCTTCTAAAAAAAATTACTAAGGTTTCTTTAAAAAATACTTCTTGTGCAATCACCACGAATCTTCGTTCTCCCCACCAAATGCATATGCATAGTATAGTAAGAAGCTGAACTTTAAGCAAAGTCAGTCTTTTCACTCTACTGCACATGTACTGGCCCTAGTGCAAGAAGCACAAGAGGAATGTTTTAACCACCAACATTTGGCATCCCTCGCCAGTGATTAACCATATTTAACATTATCTTTCAAGAAATATTCTTTATAAACAAATTCCATACGGTTTCTAAATTGCTGAAGTTACCCTTCACTAGTCCTCTCTCAGCAATTCTCCATTCAGGCTGTGTGTTAAGAGTTGGAAACTTTGCCCTAATACACTGTTTTTTGCAATCTTTGTCTCCGATGAGCCCTCATCTTTTATGTATATAACCCCAACATATTTTGAGAATAATTTCTAATTGTAATTAGAGAGAGTTTCATAATTCAATTATATGAACTCATTAAACTCAAACTTTTCTTCTCAGGATAGGTTCCTTTTAACATGCCACACAAAGTAGTCTAGGAGTAGGCAGGGAAATAAACATGTTTTGGGGGAGCCACAAGAAGCCCACAGATCATCAGATATACAAAAATGAAGGTGACGCACCAAGTGGCATTAGATCACTACACTCTTAGAATGACCAAGGCATCCCTGGCCTGAGCACTTCTAAAACTAGGTTATGAGCAGTAACTAGACTAAGGGCAAGGCCAGACGGGGAGATTCGGGGGAGATCTGTCGCCTGGCGACTTCTCGCCGCGACGAATCTCCCCCGAATAGCTAGTCAGCTATATCCTGGCGAGGGAATTTTGAGCGACTTTAAAATCGCGAATCAAAGTAGATTGTAATTAGGGTTACCTTTTCTACAATACGAGCCTTCTTAGATCTTTAACTTCCTTATTAATAACATTAGCATTAAACATAATTTTAACCAGCATTCGCTCATTGAGTAGTCATTTATTAAAATAATGGACAGCTTTTTTCCCCCCAGTAAAGAGTAATGGTGAAACAAAGAACTTTTTCCAGCTTTCTGGATTATTATCATATTTGCTAAAGGAAGAGAAGCCAGTTCCATTATTTCTTTATATATATATTATATATATATATTTTATAAAGCCAGAATGTAAAGAGAAACAACCTGTAGGTGACCATACACTAATACTACATGTGGATTCAAGAATACCTGCCTCTGAAAGGGAGGACACAATCGCCCACAGCTGTCCATATGCAATGAAGCAGGAAGGGAAAATGTCACAATAGTGGGTTGATCTAGAACTTGCAGAACATATAGCTTAAATATCCCCCGGGAAACCGTAAATCAAAGCCATAGATTGGATAAAAAAAAAAAAAAAAAAACCTAAACCACTAGGACAGTGGTTCTCAACCTGGGGGTCGAACGACCCTTTTACCGGGGTCGCCTAAGGGGTGTCCAAATTACAAAACCATCGTCAGGACAGGGTGGGTTAAAGAATAGTGTTGCGGCTGCCATTTGTTATTAAGGGAATGCGCAGTAGCCGACAATTCTGGGAGCGCCTAGTGCTATCGGCTGCTTCCGGGTAGTAAGAGAGAGTACTCCAAGCCGAGTAGAGGGAGCTGAAGACTGAATGCAACGTCTCCGGATGGGCTTCCTCTGATTGGTGGATTTTTGCTTTTTTCCCCTTCTGCCAGACTCCTCGATATTTACATTACGATTCATAAGAGTAGCAAAGTTACAGTTATGAAATGAAAATTATTTTATGGTTGGGGGGTCACCACAACATGAGGAACTGTAGTAACGGGTTGTGGCCAATTTCCAGAGCAACTATAAATAAAGCACAATATGCAAAAACCTCCATCATTCAGCAGCAGCAGCTTCCAAGATAAAAAGAAAGAAAGAGTGAAAGGGGAAAAGATCATTCAAACAGGCAATTAGCGTAACAACTCAGACTCTTATAAGCCACCTACTACAGAAATTACATATAAGCAAAAAGAAAGGGACTCTATTCACTACACAATACAACTTTTCACGTTACATGAATACATTAAAAAAGTAAGGTGTCCTTTATATTTCTTGGCACAAATGTGAATGATGTTTAACCTCTGCAAAGCACTACAGAATAGGTCTGTGCTATATAAAAAGGAAAATACGCAATCCCACTGTCAATTTCAGGATTTACACAAATCGGTAAAGGAGCGACAGTCCAAATTGCCCATCCACCGCTGCTAGGAAAAATCTGAAAAACATGGAAAAGGTTTAGGATACCCATTCCTCCGGCTGAGAAAGGCCACCATAGTTGCCTTTTACATATATCCAACAGTTGGCTACTAAGTGCCCGGCTTTTTCTAGTTCCATAACCTTGATCTTGAGCACACCAATGATCTCTCCATCCATGCCTACTCAACTAAAGCACCATCAAAAACTAGATTATTTCGGATATCCACATTTGGCCATCACTACTAGCGAACAGTTTGCCCCTACCCATGCCTTACACAACACTGAGGAAAGGACATTTTTCCCCTCAATGCCAGGCAATCTCAGAAATAGCAGGTGAATAACAGAAATGACAATCAAGTCCCTGCAAATGTCTTGCTTATAAGAACGACTAGACAACATTGTGTTGGAAACCTGTGCCCCAGCAGTACTCTTCATGACTAATTTCATTCCTTTGTTGATGAAAACAAGAATGTCTATGCTCGCCTCTCTAAAAGGAACATTTTGCATTGTCAAGTAAATTTCCTTTTTAGAATCCTATGGAGAAGGCGTGACGTGTGTGTGTGTGTGTGTGTGTGTGGGGGGGGGGGTTATTTTGCATCCGACATCTGTGCATGTATTAGCAAATTAGCAATTATGTGCTCGTCAAATGAAAGTTTATCAGCCATGCTGCAGACAGGTCTCCATTAACAGAATGAGCTACTGGGAAACTTGAGGGTATGAGGGGCACTGTTCAAAGTCACAGCAAAAGTCACATTCTCGTGTTTGTGTGTTCAGATGTGGCCCATTATAAAGGTGCATCTTGAATGATAAAAATGATATAATTTCCAAGTAGTTTTGAAATAAACTCATTACATTTCTATGCCTCTTTACCTCTTGTAATGGTTATCAGTTCATTTGTGTATGTAATCTCTATATACGAGGTCCCATTGCAGGTGGCCATTTTGGAGCATACACATGCACATATTGGGCGAGTGCCCGATATATGTATGCGACAAAGGATCAGGGGGAACCAACACATTGCATTGCCTTGGTCTTATCAGATTAAAGAGGAGGACTAAAACTTAACTAAAGAAGTAGCGAGAAATACTGTACATTATGTTTTGTGCTTCTGTACAGCCAAAGGCAACCACAGCCCTTTAGCAGGGAAACCAGTCTCCAAAGATCCCAGTAGCTTCTTTTCTACCAATTCACTACACATGCTCTGTGCTGCAGTCACTTACTAAACTTAGGGACTGACAAAATTTACAGTATACATAAAATACAAATGTCACAATATAAGCCCGATTAGCAATTCATACAGATAATTACTACATGGCAGCACAGAAACCAGTGCAACTAGCATCAGAATTTAGTAATCAGCCCAGTAAACATCAGCTTGTATTAAAAGTCAACTTAATTTTGCAAGATTTGCGACAAGCCCTAAGCTTAGCTGCTCAGAGCCCACTGAGCATGTGAGAGTGTCACAGACACTTTCCAAGTTTGAAGTCCTGGATCATTGCTGCTATTGACAAGCTGAAACTTTAGGCTGGTGCAATACGCTCAGTAAATAGAATATGGCATTTTTTAGCCACTCGTTTTTAGGTTTTAGTTCTCCTTTAAGCCATGATGATCAAGTGCAGTGGCGTAACTACCAGGGGTGCATGGGGTGCAATTACACCAGGGCCCCCACCCCCTTGGGGCCCATCGGAGCCACAAAAATGGTTATTGCAGGGCGTTATCTAGGGGGAGATTTTACAGCACACATGCCATTAACACTCCAGCATGGGATTTATAGAGGGAAGGGCCTGACAGGGGGGCCCAGGTGCCTATCCTGTACCAGGGCCCACCAGGGAGTAGTTAAGCCACTGATCAAGTGATCCTTTTCACCAGCACTTGCTTCCCATTTATTTGCAAGGGGAATGCACTATGGACAGTAGACACTTGAGCCAGCAAGCTGGAATCAGTCATAGAGGTGGTTCACCTATAGCTTAGCTTTTAGTTTGTTATAGAATGGTTCATTCTAACCAACCTTTGAATTGGTGTTTAGTAATTCTTTTATATAGTTTTTGAATTATATGCTTTCTTATGCTGAATTTTCAGCTTTTAAATGGGGGTCACTGACCTAAAAAAATATGCTCTGCAAGGCTACAAATGTATGGGTACTGCTAATTTTCATGACTTATTCTATTCAGGTCTCTCCTATTCAATCAATCTATGGTTGCTAGGGTATTTTGGACCCTAGCAGCCAAATAGCTGAAATTGAAACTGGAGAGCTGCTGAATAAAAAGATAACTCAAAAACCACAAATAAGAAATGAAAACCAATTGCAAATGGTCTCCGAATATTACTCTATAAATCATACTAAAAGTTAATTCAAAGGTGATGTGGGAGTTCCACCAATAAGGCAATTCAACTAATCCACCAGGTATAGGTCATCTTTAAGTTAACTTTTAATGTCTTATAGAATGGCCTATTCTTGGCAACATTTCAAACAACTATTTTTTTTTTTAATAGTATTATCTTTTCTCCAATTTTCAAGTCGGAAGGGGGGGGGGGGGTCAATGACCATGAAAGCTAAAAAATGTAAGGCTACATTTTTATTATTTTTTATTTATGGAAGGCCTCTCCTGTTGCCGTTTTAGTTTCTTGGGTAAACCACTACCTTGTTGCTATGGCAAACTGGATTCTAGCAATCAAATGTTAAAAAGTTTCATCATTCAAAAACTACAAAAAAAACCCAATGTGCCTGACCAAAGTCTTAATAAATGGTGAGACTCTAGGCAACGGCACAACATTCTGGAACATTAAAGGGATACCGTCATGGGAACATTTTTTTTTCTCCCCCAAAACGCATCAGTTAATAGTGCTGCTCCAGTAGACTTCTGCACTGAAATCCATTTCTCAAAAGAGCAAAAATTTTTTTTTTTTTATATTCAGTTTTGAAATCTGACATGGGGCTAGACATTTTCCCATTGTTCTGTTAGGCTGCTGGTGGGGAAAAGGGGAGTGGGGGTGATATCACGCCCAACTTTCAGTACAGCAGTAAAGAGTGATTGAAGTCTATCAGAGCACAAGTCACATGACTTGGGGCAGCTGGGAAATTGACAATATGTCTAGCCACATGTCAGATTTCAAAATGAAATAAAAAAATCTGTTTGCTCTTTTGAGAAATAGATTCCAATGCAGAATTCTGCTGGAGCAGCACTATTAACTAATGAATTTTGAAAAAAAAAAAAAAAAAAAAATTTCCCATGACAATATCCCTTTAAAATCAAGGGTCAAAAACACATGATGCATAGCCGAATAGTATTTATTGAATACAAGCTATATTCTGCAATGCTATACCACAGGAGGGTATACACAGATTACCTCCCTTTTTTTGTCTGTTTTTTTTGTTTGTAAACGGCCCTGCAGATTAGCATTTACATTTTTCTTCATCTACAAATAATAGCATGTGGATTTCACGCGTGTTTTGCATTAACAAAATGATGCTGCTGCCATAAACATTGGAATTTATATTATATGCAGCACCATGCATTTTGCTGAATCTAAGTATTTTTTTACTTCTATGCGTTATTAGATAATATGGGGGTCATTCACGATGTGTGCAAACCAATCATATTTGTGCTTTTTTATTTTGTAACGAGTAGTAGACCCAAATGTAGTTGGATATTTGTTATGGGACCTGCTCCTGTGAATGAGCATTTATTTATTTGTTCAACAGCAGCTTTCCTTTCTTTCAACTACTACAGAACATTTTTTATTTCCAGCATGAGAGCCATCCGTTTCCCTAGCTGGCATTTTTCTTCAACTTTGTTTGCTCTCCAAGGTCTCCACAGTACAGAATAACCATTAAGGAGAGTTGACATCTTACTTGGATTGGGTTTGAGGCAAGAGTGAAATCTTGCTAATAGCCCAAGATAGATTTTGCAGGCATTCTCTCGAAGCCTCAGTATTCTTTGTCTTGGGTTCACCAACATGCTTGGGTGGTGGGAAGTCCAGTGACCCACTGAGATTATGACTATAATGGAAGATGGTGTCTAGAAATCTCCCATTCCTCTAACAATTTCTCCTCAAAAATCATTTCCACCTGCATCTGCCTTCTTTGTTCTTCTCCATTCAATTTTCAGCTATTCATCCAAAAGTGAAAAAGTAGAAAAAGTGGAATCAGATATTTTTTTTTAAAGAAGAAGGAAAGCTACCAAAGCAGTTTATTGCCTACAGATTTGCCACAGAGTGCAATCAATAACATATTTATACTGCAGACTGCTTTACCATACCGGATAAAACAGCTCTAGAAGCTCTGTTTGTTTAGGAGAGCAGCTGCCATATAAGCTCAGTGCACATCACTTTCTCTCATCAAGTCTCTCCCTGCTCCCTCATAGCTATGAGCTCAGATAACAGCAGGGAGGGGGTAAAAGGAAAGGAGAGAGGGGACTAAACTGAGCATGCTCATACCCCGACCTGTAGGTTTATGCTGAAAACAGGAAGTCTGATACAGAAGCCCATGTGTACACAATAGAAGGAAAGAAGTGCAGTGTTTCTTTTGACAGAGCAGCATTACTTTGAAGTTTTACTGATGTATTTATATAGACTTTTCTGATAAAGCTTACTTTATTTTAGCTTTTACTTCACCTTTAAGTCATTTGATTTACAAGAGTGTCTGGACTTTTTGTTAGCTCATGTATGCCCATAGACAACTTGTTATAATCTGTTAGTCATATTTTGTCAGAGAGCTAGACAATTTCTGCATTGCACTACTGATGAGAATCACCCTAGCAACAAAGATCCACAGTCTTTAGAATATTCCAAAGCCGCAGATGTCCGCAGACACACTAATTCAATAATCAGCACCACCTTGTGGATGATAAGACCTACAGCAGGCTTAATTCACATACAGTGTCAGATTTTTTTATTCAAATTGTTATCAGCACAGAAAAAAAAACTGCACACTGCAAAAATACTGCAATACTGTAATTTTTATGGGAAACCATAAAAAAAAACAACTTTCAGTTTCATGTAGAACTTCAATGTTGAGGGTTTTCCTGTGCATTACCCTGTCAAACCATAGTAGTACAGGCATGGAACCGTTACCCACAATGCTCAGAACCTGAGGTATTTCAGAAAGTGCCTTTCGTAATTTCAATCATCGTACTTTAAGCATACTAAAAAATAAATAATCTAAACATTAAATAAACCACATAGACTTGGTTTGCCTCCAATAAAGATTAAAATGATGTTCAGAATATAGTTTTACACAATATATACATAATATCACATCTGTAATTCATTAGCAATGGAAAAAATTTGTTTAAGTTAGATACCTGGTTAAGTAGAGAATCACAGCCCTAAAGCTCAGATTGCTTGCTAAAGTTTGAAACATTGCAGCACAATGAAAAAACATGCACTTCCTACTGATGGTCATTCGCTTATCAGTTGTCTGATTGGCTAATGTTACGAGCCAATCAAATCAAGTACATGCAGACATAATTACATATAGTTACATAGGTAAATTGGGTAGAAAAAAAAAAAACAAAAAACGAAAGTCCATCAACCCCTCCAAATGAAACCAAGCATCCATACACTCGCACAAACCCCTCCATACATTCACATAAACTAGATACAGTTATATCTATACTAATTGAAGATTTAAAATCACAAAAGCCTTGAATATTATGTTTGTCCAAGAAGACATCCAAGCCCCTTTTAAAGTTAAAAGAATCAGCCCTCTGGCAGTGTATTCCACAACCTCACTGTGAAGAACCACTTATGCTGCTTCAAACGAAAGCTCTTTTCTTCTACTCCAAGGGATGGCCTCTCGTGCGGTGATCCTCTTTATGGGTAAAAAGGTCCCCTGCTATTTATCTATAATGTCCTCTAATGTACTTGTAAAGTATAATCATGTCCCCTCGCAAGAGTCTTTTGTCCAGAGAAAACAACCCAGAACAGTCAACCCTCATAATTTCTGAAAGAGGAAGGGTCATGCACAACACCACAAGACTAAGTTGCAGCTTATACAAAATTTTACGTAATCCACAGGAGACAGGACCGCCAACTCAACTGGGGTGACGGCAATCCCATGCAGAGGGGGAAGTGTGGACATGTGCTGGTTTGCAAAAATGCAATGTAACTACGGTTCTAACTTGAAAATGATGTGTATTTTGTGACAAATTGCTAATTCGAGTTATTTGAAAAACAGGTCTCTTAACAGTGTCTTTAATTAAATGGGAGCAGTCACCCAAATACATTAATTCCAAATCCTATTTTATCATGTTAGTCAAGCAAAATAAACTTTAATTTCACTGTAAAGATTATTTAAATCTAGTTTCCTCCATCTGGGAATTCTTAATTATAGCAATCAGACAGGAGCCATTTTAATAACACTGTTATTAAAAAAGTCCATGGGAGATGGCCTTCCTGTAATTCAGATTTATGGTTAACAGGTTTCCAGATTAGGGATCCCATACCTGCAGAAGTTTATTTCCAACTGGAATTTCAAGGATACATAGTGTATTTTGCTTGCATGGCTGACTATTCCCTGCTCTCCCCATTCAAATCAATGGAAACAATCAGCATTAGGTAGTGGCATTTTGATCACTGCTATATGAATTAAACAATCATGGCATGTGCCAAATAAACAATTTAAGCACTCATGGTTAAGTACTTACAGTTGCGGTTACTTTGTCCCAGTCTGAAATAAAGGTCCGAAATCCTTCTCCAAACACAGTTCCTGCAGTCCTACAAATAAGACACTGGGATTTTAGTGTACACATAAAACGTATGAATAGAGCCATGTATACACATCCGTTTAATGACACAAGTGAACATTTTTCATGTAAATGTATTGGGGGTACATAGTTGCACTTCACATTTGGCATTTTGGGATCTATAAAGTCTGTTTGACCCTAGGCCTAGCCAACACTAAGACAGCTATGGACAAAACATGGGCATGCTATGTCTAAACAATTAAATCTGCTTACTGAACAACAGTTTTGGAGGTCACCAGAAATGTCATTCCATTCACTTGGGCAGCAACCACCAGTATTGATTTCTTAACTAAGAGAGAATTCTTATTGCCAATAGCTTAGTTGCAATAGTGCAAGCTATAATGCTATATTTATTCTGTAGAATATTTTACCATACCCGAGTAAAAAGCTCTAGAAGCTCTCTGTTTGTTTAGCAGCTGCAGTATTAGCTTGGTGTGACATCACATCCTGTCTGAGTCTCTCCCTGCTCACTTATAGCTCTGGGCTCACATTACAGCAGAGAAGGGGGGGGGGAAGAGGAGTAAACGGAGCATACTCACGCCTGGGGCAAGGAGGTTTAAACTGAAAACAGGAAGTCTGATACAGAAGCCCATGTGTACACAATAGAATGAAAGATGCAATGTATCTTGAAAGAGGACTCCGCACTACTGAGGGTTTACTGGTATATTTAGGTGGACTTTTCTGAAAGGTTTACTTAGTTTTAACATTTCGTTCTCCTATAAATCCCCTATAAAATATCTGGTGAGATAAAAATTTATTTACTTTTCTTTTTCTAAAATATTTGACAGGTAGTGGCAAAATGTCCCATTTTACTGTAATGGTTTGTCAGAATAAAAGAAAGAGGGAGTCAGTGGCCTCAAACAGCCCTATACACTGAACAGATATTACAATGAGTGAAGCAGTACATTAACAAATAGCAAATATATAAATTTACAGACAAATGTCTAATTTGTGTAAATATGTAGAAACAAATTCTTATATTTCCCTCAGAGGGAGGGAAACAAAAGGAAAGATTACCCCTCAGGTACTTGTTAGGATAGGCTAGATCACTTATAGCTATAACCAATATTCACCATCAATAAGTTAATTAAGAGCTGTGTGATTCAATAAATTAATAGTATGAGATCAGAGATTAATAATACATAGATTTTAACGTGTATATATCCAATTAATTAGTGCAGATAAGAATCATTAGATTGTGATTTTAAAGAATTAATTACCGTTATTCAAACTACTCAAAATTGTTAATTAGGAATTCATTATTATCAATAAATACAATTAATTAGTGAGGATAAAATGTAGATCCCAAAAGTTTCAATAAGTTAGTGTAATCAATTAAATTATAGTGGTAAAAAAATTCATCCAGTGATCATTATTAAATAGAGATAAAAAAAGAAGGAAAATGAAAAGAAAGAGCGGTGAAGTTGTCCCAAGTTTTAACTACCTATTGTTTGCTAGCTCAGGGACATCACAAACCAAAGGCAGGCAGGGTGAGCAGGACTGTGGTCTCGTTTGTTAACTAACACTTATTGCAGAGAGCTATTCTAAAGAACCACAAATCCTGGTCCCTTGTGATTAGGTAGTTTGCAGAGAGAGAAGAAAGGTTGAACCGCCAGCAATCACAGGCTATCCTTAGAAAAAATCATCTTCTTTGAAAGCGCTTATATAAAAGAAATTTGTATAGGCAAGAATTATATCTAAAATCAAAGAGCAGACAGAAAAACGCCAACGCGCGTTTAGCTAATAGCTTTATCAAATAATTAATCAATTTTTATCTCTATTTAATAATGATCACTGGATAAATTTTTTTAATTTAATTGATTACACTAACTTATTGAAACTTTTGGGATCTACATTTTATCCTCACTAATTAATTGTATTTATTGATAATAATGAATTCCTAATTAACAATTTTGAGGAGTTTGAATAACGGTAATTAATTCTTTAAAATCACAATCTAATGATTCTTATCTGCACTAATTAATTGGATATATACACGTTAAAATCTATGTATTATTAATCTCTGATCTCATACTATTAATTTATTGAATCACACAGCTCTTAATTAACTTATTGATGGTGAATATTGGTTATAGCTATAAGTGATCTAGCCTATCCTAACAAGTACCTGAGGGGTAATCTTTCCTTTTGTTTCCCTCCCTCTGAGGG
>CM044443.1:94976956-95033391 GCA_024363595.1 Xenopus borealis
CATTGCACCCCCGCCTAATGGTTTTAAAAATCAGTGGTGAGCACAACTTTTCTTTCATATTATATATATATATATATATATATTTTTTTTTATTAGCCCAAAACACAAAAAGAGGGACATTAATATTAACACTTACTTGCTGCCTCAGCTGGTCCTCATAGCGCTGCCTGGCAAGTTTGTCCTGGTACTGAGCCCTCTGGGGTCACAAAGGAAAAATAAAGAGTTGTGAATGGTACTATTAAACTGCAACCTTCTTCTAAAATAAAAAATTTGATGTACTACATCATGAAACAAATATGCACTGCTATTCTTGGCATAAAAAGGGCATCCACATGTCCTTTTTGACAGATTACAGACCTCAAAGACTCGCAAAGTTTGTGACCAACTGACTTATAGAACATTCACAGCGTATTTAATAAAATTCCGCTATTGCAAAGTGTATTTTGCAACAACATATTTTATGAAACTCCGGAGCAGGTGTTAACCTTTGCTTATCGATGTAATATTCGCCAGCGAACGATTTTACATTGAGAGTAGCATTAAACATTCGCAAAAAACTTAACATTGCTTGCAAGTTAAATTTTTTTGAATTCCCCCTAAGGAGTGCTTTCTTTGGGGTCTATAGACATATAGTTATGCAAAACAAGCAGCCTCTCAGTGATAAACACTGAATAGCCTATACCTAATAAAATAAACACGAAACCCATGCTTTGGCAGCAATAACACACATTATGAGTAACAATTATAAACATAATCAAAGTGAATGGCCAAGGCAGAGTTATCCTTAAGCCAACTTGAGCATTAATGCTCCAATAACCACTTTATAAAGGAGCTTGTTTCAATAGAAAAGAAAATATGGTTAGACAGGTAGTTCTTTAAAAAGAGCACAACAGAAATTTTTTTTTTTTTTTTTAACATTTCTGTGCCCCATTACGCAACAAAAAAAATTATTCTTGCTTGCAACACATAGCAAATCTATTGCTATGTGTTACCAAGACGCATAGATATCTATTTTTATGGCTGACAAAGACAACATTTAGAGATGACAGTAGCTTTTTGCTTGGTTTACCGCTTGATGCTGCTTTGTTTCCTCATTCAATGTTTTCCTCTTTTCTTCTGACTGCACTCTGATCTGCTCATTTTTAAGCTGTTCCACCGCTGCTTCATATTCCTAGAAAGTGGGAAAACAGATGTAGGCGTGTTAAAGAAGGTGGCTTTCTACAAAACATTCAACAAGAAAGCATGCTTTAGAGGTCATCCTACCCTTAGAACCAATTAATGAGGCAACAGGAATACAAAGAAATGAGTTCTAGAATCCTTATTTCATAGGCCTTTCATTGTACCAATTCAACCATTCCACCACACCTTCTGTTGCCTGACCATTTCACTTTTTTTCACATGCACGACACAAATTCTTACACTACCTGCATGGTTAGGTTACCAATGGTGTAGGAAACAGTAACTGTATAGTACTGCATGTACACTGAATGAGTTTGTAGCAAAAGCTTTGATTTCAAGGCTTGCTAGGAAATATTCTGGACCCCAGTTTCTAAAGCAACCAATGTATTAGTTTGAGTTACAAACACCTTTTATGCCCACTTCCTCCATGTAAATGTGAAGCAGTTTTCCAAGTAATGTAGACTGGGATATGTAGCCAGTCAGCTTTGCAAGCTGTATTGTTTTGCTAAATAAGAAAGGGGCATTTAAAAGGACACTCAGTCAAAGTATATCCAAGTTTTCATAGCAGATTTATAAAAAAAAATAATAATAATAAATAATAATTTGCGTTTGAGGATATTTTTGATTAAAATAAATTGGGTACAAAAAAAAAATATCTTGAGATTTATTATACTCCATCCCAGGAAATTAGCTATAATCCAAAAACATACCATCTAAAATCATGTAGAAGTCAATGGCAGAGGTTCCTTGAACCATTTGAAAAGGTTAATAGCTTTCATGATGTTTGAGTTTTTCATGTCAGTGGGTTTTGCTCAACTCGATCAATTCAAGTTTTTTCAGCCAGAAACTCGATCAATTTGAGTTTTTGGGTTGTCAACTCTGAATTAACCAATTCAAGTCTTTTACATTTCAGCTTTTTCTTAAATTAGGTGGGAGTTTAAATTAAGATGGGAGTTTATTTGAGGTATAAAAAAAAAATCTCACACAGCTCTAAAATTCGACCTTTGATAAATAACCCCCTTAAATTTCCAAAATACCATTAAAAGGGAAGGAGGGATGGATGGAATAGCAGTAAACCACTGTGCCCATAATGGTGCCACATGTCCAATGAGGGTAAATGCTAGAGAGCAGAACAGATGATCAGTATAGACATAACTTTGAATGAAACCTTGTGTTTCTGTTTTTGCTTTGGTGTAACATGCTACCACACATATAAATATATAAAATTCAGTGCCAAATGCACTGCAATAGACATCATTTTGAAAAGTTAATCCGAGTCCAGCGTTATCAGGCAAACAAAGCAGGTGTGTTAATAACGAACCTTGATCTTGGCTTGCTGTTCCATTTGCAGGGTTTCTTCTTGCACCTTTGCAAGATTAAGAGCTTCCTTGGCATGGCCTTAAAGAAGACAAAAATAAAAAGACATACTTTCAAGCAGTATTCAGTATTTCCAAGCCTCAAGTGCTAAAGTCACAGCTCACCAACGGCAACAATATAACCATCACTTCCTACAACAGGTATTAATTAACTGGCTTTCTTTCCTCTTGTGTTTATCTTACAGAACATCCACTCATTCTGAAACTAGGGCTTCATCCAGTCCTGGTCACATATACCAAAGAGTTCCTGTTTGTCAAATAAAGTACTTCACTTTAATGATGTGTGAAACAAAAGCATGTAAGGGGTGTTTACTTTTATGTTACCTTTTTGTATATTAAAGAATGACCAATTCTAAACTTCAGGTTTTCATTTTTTTGTATAGTTGTTTAATTACATGCCTTTACTTGATTGATCCCATGTAAAAACAAATGCTCTGTAAGGCTACTCTTTCTATTCAGGCATTTCTCATTCATAGTCCAGTCTCTTAAACGGCACCTATGGCTTAAAATAGTTACCCCCAACCAAAGGTGCGGGTTGATAGAGCCCACATTCCGTGTGACGTCACGCGCATTAAGAAAAGCGGCCCCAACAGTGACCACTTCTCTTAATGCGCAAGCAAGCTTGCCTGCGCTGGCAGGGGGCATTAAAAAAAAAAAAAAAGTACTGGTACCCCCAACCGGAATCAGCCCGCACCTTTGGTTGGGGGTAACTTTTTTAAGCCATAGGTGCCTTTTAAGGCTCCCATGCACAGGCCGATAAAAGCTGCCAACAGATCGATTCGGCAGTTTATTGGCCCGTGTGTGGGGCCATCCAATGGGCTTCCCCAATTGATATCTGGTGGAAAGTCGGTGGGTGCATCTCTGCGTGTATGCGGTCCCGCGATCCGACCATCAGTATTGAGTCCATTATGATCCGATATCGCCCAACTAAATGTGGGCATATAGGGGAGAGATCTGCTCGTTTGGCGATATCACCAAATGAGAGGATCTCCCTGTCTATGGCCACCTTTATTCCTATGAATGCATGGTTGCAAGGGTAATTTGGAACCTAGCAGCCAGATTGCTGAAATTACAAACTGGAGAGCTGCTGAATAAAAATTAAATAACTTAGCCAAAAAAGATGCATATTACATATTACTTAATAGTTAATCCAAAGGTGAACAACCTCTTTAACCACTATTGTTAATAACATTCATACTGTAAACCTGTTATCTTCCTAATAAATAACAAGGGAAAATTGCCAGAACACCCCCAACATCATCTGTAATCTAAATGTATGATCTTGGGAGATTTCTGCATGTGTTTCTGGTTGAAATAAAGCCTTTCAAACAAAATTGGGTATTTCAAAAGCTGCAAAACATTTGAAAGTTGCTCAGAATTCCCCTTTAACAAAAGTCAGTTGGTGGGAAAGCATCGATTTCAACTGCAGGAAAAATAGATTTCAGTACACAACAGGGTAAAAGTTGTGTGTGCTTGTATGTACTTGTGAGTATGGCAAGTGAACTCTCTGCCAGGATTGTTGGGTGATGCAGGACATATGTTGTCTGGATTAATAGATCCTGGGCTGAACTTAACTTTTTTTTTTGAATGATGCAACAGTGTTGAAAGGCCATGTAACTGAAAGGACTTACACTAATTGAAGCATACAGCAAAATACATATTGATTGCTTTCCTAAGAACACATATAATTGACAAGTTCCCAGTCAAGTTTAAGATTTTAAGAGGTACAGGTATATGGGACCCCTTATCTGGAAACCTGCTATTCAGAAAGTTCTGAATTAAAGGAAGGTCCTCGCCCACAGTATCTATTATAAGTAAATAAATCCCAAGTTTTAAAAACAATTTCCTCTGTAATAAGATGGCACCATGTACTTAATCCTAACTAAGCCACTTAAATCCATATTGGTAGCCAAACAATCCTATTGGTTTATTTAAGGTTTAAATGTGTTTGCTTATTATTTAAAGATTAAAAAGAATATATATTTTTATACAAGGTCTAGTCATCCAAATTAGAAAAAAATCCATATACATAAAACCCCAGTTCCTAAGCATTCTCAATAAAAGATCCAAATAAAAAAGCAATAAGTATACTCCAAGGGCATTTAAGCAAGGCAGAGGATATTGAACTTTTGTGTGGCCTAATAGAGCTTTCTGGCGAAACCTTGGCAGGTTATTCACTCTGAAAATATGGTATTAAAGTAATATCTTACAGGATAAATTAAGAAATGTTTAATGGCAAGAATGATGCCAGGGCTGTGGGTGGGACCTAGGAAATCCAGAAAGCTTTAAATGAAAAAGCTATTAGGTTAGCAAATAAAGGTCATCACTACTTTAATCCATTTACTTATGGTTACTGTGTTCACCACTGATGCATATCATGTGTTTTAGACACACAGAGACAAGCAGTGTGGGAAAAGCAGGAAAGAAGAACTTTATGTTGCTATTCTGCCTGTGCAAGTGAAGGCAAGGGAACACTTTCAGTCTATCCATGTCTGTAATCTCACTGGAATGTCTAGTACTTATGTCATTTCTACAGTGAATATATTAGCAGATTATCCATTTTGTGTAGCAGTTATACTGATAAAACTTGGGTTAATATCCTTATTATCCAGATGTGTAGGAATTCTACAGGAACATCTAAGGATTAATATGCCAACTATTAATTTCCTGTATAGATTTTACTGGCACATCCTAAGTTAACATGCAGATTTCCCATGGTAATAATGCTGGCAGATCTAGGGTTAAATACTCATTTTATTCGGTGATTATACTGGCTTGTCTGGAGTTAATGTGCTCATTATGCATTTTCACTAGTAATTACACTGGCACACACACACACTTTTGGGAGTATCTAATATAAGACATATTTTGCATTACTCACGAGACTGGTCGAGCTCTCTGGCAGCCTTTGCAGCTCTCTCCAGGCCGGTAGGGTCAAAGTTGCTCCATTTGTCCTTGGGTTTGTTTTTGTCCCCTCCATCCCCACTGCCACCAGGAGGGCTGGGGGGCTCGGGGAAGCCTGGGACGCCGGAAGGTTCCGGTTGCCCCCTGTTAAGACCAAACAACCAGGACATTGTTAAATGAGAGGAACGGTGTGTCCCCCACTGTCAGATAATCCGCTATTAACCTCTCACTGACACACGTGGGTTCACCACTGAGAAACACGCATGCGCACCTACCCTCAACACAAGGTCATATGCTAAACACCCTGCCCATTCTATGACGTGTATCACACTGTTGCGATATCATTGGTTGAAAGGCAACCGGCATCGGACGATGTACTACACGCCTCTAAATCCGACGGATTCCGGGTAGAGTCAAAAAGCTTGAGAAAGCAGGCCATAAGCGTCGCTGGTAAGGGAGTGTCTAACCAAGCGACAAATACTTCCGCCTAGCAACACCTTGTTTGGCTCCTCCCATGGTTACCTAGCAGAGAAGCCACAGAGAAGGCAACATGGCTCAGAGGGAGGATGGAGCGTTTGTTCTTCACGGAAGGAAAGCGGCGCTCAGGTATGGACTCCTGCATTCTGGTAACCTGTGCTCCCTCGGGCGCCACGGATCTCTCAGCCCATCACAGTAGGCGGTTTGTGTCTTGTAGTTCGCCCCAGGGTGACTGTAGGGAAACATCAGAGTCTAATAGTATTGTTTTTCTATGTGGTCGGTGCATAATGAAAAGGTGAGGTTGCCCCGGTGTCATTGAGTAGAACAAGTTTTGCCCCTCCCCCAGGATCACCGGTGCCTTATGTGTGGGTACTACATGGAAGCCCTGTGTCATTTCAGCACATCTTTTTGGTGATTCATTTCCTTGAGAGAAATGTATGGGGTTTTTTTTTTTTTTTTTGGTCTGCAGTTTATTGTTTTTATTTAGCATATTTCCATTCATACCAGGCTGTACCAATTACGTTTTATTTAATTTGACCAAATGAAATCCTTCTCAAAGGTATCTGCCAAATCCAAACCCTACTTTGCCTACTCTGTATTATTGCCCAGGCTCTGGCTCAGGCCGGACTGGCAATCTGTGGGTTCTGGCAAATGCCATAGAAAGTAGGGATGCACCGAATCCACTATTTTGGATTCGGCCGAACCCCAAATCCTTTCTGAAATATTTGGCCAAATACAGAACCAAATCTGAACCCTAATTTGCATATGCAAATTATGTATGGGAAGGGGAAAACATTTTTACTTCCTTGTTTTGAGCAAAAACTCACATAATTTCCCTCCCTTTCCCTAATTTGCTTATGCAAATTAGGATTCAATTCAGCCAGGCAGAAGGATTCAGCCGAATCTGAAATTTGCTGAAAAAGGCTGAATCCCGAACCAAATTCTGGATTTGGTGCATCCCTAATATAAAGTCAGTATTTAGTAGGCTGCTGGGAGCTGTTTGGGCCTCTTTGTGGGCTGTTTGGGCCTCTTTGTGGGCTGTTTGGGCCTCTTTGTGGGCTGTTTGGGCCTCTTTGTGGGCTGTTTGGGCCTCTTTGTGGGCTGTTTGGGCCTCAGTGTACCTCAAATGCAAGGGCCTATTTTAATTCTCAGTCCGGACCTGCTCTGGCTAATCCCATACCTGAAAAACTGGGGGGGACCATGCCTGAAAGCATCATATGGACTTATTTGGATACAATTCCCTTTTCTGTCCTGTATAATTCTAGTGGACCATCTAAAGGATCAGTTAGAGCAAGGTTGGGTGAATACTTCTTTGATGGCCTAGATTTTTTTCAGAACTAATGCTACGTTCTCATACAGCAAAGTTTTCATTAGTCTATAACCTGCTTATGGGGCAATAGAATAAATTACCACAATAGCACGAATAAACACTAATTAATAAAATAACTCCATATGCTTTTAGTAGCATTTTACTTTTTTATCTTTATCGTTTCATCCCAGGATGGAACCAGTTGGATTCCTCATGATCTCGATTATCATTTCCTAAAGAGACTGATCAATCCAGCCATGTAACATTTATTTATCAAACTTGCAAATGTTGCTTTTTCACCCCAGTAAATGTGTCTGTTTCTACCTTTTCTGGTTTCACAGATCTTTTGCTGCAATGCCAGTGATAGATACTGCTTGCATACGAAAGGGTTGATTGCTCTGTAGGATAACTGGCTGTCATGGAAACCTCTTAAGAGGGCCCACATTGTATATTATAGAACAAGACCTGGAACATTCTGCAGTACTGTAACCCTCGAAGCGCCAAACCATTCAGATAAATTTAAACAGGGATGACCGAAATGATGATGTTTAGGAATGATTCAAATGTATTAGGAGTCCAACAAAGGGTTCGTACACTGTGGGCAGAACATGATGATTTTCAGCAGTAAAATTGTAGGAGCAGGGCCTTTCTCTAGGATCAGATTTGTTATTTTAGCATAGAATGCCTGCACTTTTTCACTACTTTTGCAACACCTTAAAAGGGTTGTTCACCTTTTAATGAAATTTTAGTATGATGTAGAGATATCCCGATTGAGAAAATTTGCAATTGGTTTTCATTTTTTTTTTTTTATTATTTGTGGTTTTTGAGATATGTAGATTTTTGTTCAGCAGCTCTCCAGGAGAGGGCATGAATAGAAAGATGAGTAATAAAAAGTAGCAATAACCATAAATGTGTAGCCTTACAGAGCATTTGTTTTTAGATGGGGTCAGTGAAAATGAAGACCAGTTAAAATGTTGCTTAGCATTAGCCATTCTCTAACATACTTAGTGTTAACTTAAAGGTGAACCACTCCTTTAATATGCCTGAAATTTTTCACTCCTTTAGAAGCACCATCATTCGAGAATACACATAGGCATATTTAGCTGAGCTGTTCTGTACTTCGGCAAATACAACATGTATGGAGTATGAGGTTGTGTGTATGGATGCTGAGTTTCATTTGGAGGGTTTAAACTTGATGGATTTTGTCTTTTTTCAGCCCCATGTAACTATAGAGTACATTGCATCGTAAGAATTGGATCCTCTATCCACAATTTATGTGGACTGGGATTTTATCATAAGACAAGCACCAGATCTGGGTTAGATAACTTCTGGTACAATGCCTTTATTGGCTCCTGATGAAACTGACTTTTATTTATTTATTTTTAATTTATTTATTTTCAGTGTTTATGGCAAAACGATATAAAGCAAGGTACACCACAAAGTACAGGTATAGACATAGCCTACAATGTTTCAGATTCATTTGATTAATTCAGCATATTGTGCAAAGATATATATGATTAAACAAAATGTGCATATAAATTCAAACCATTCAGCATGAAGGGATTGTTTCATGTATGTTTTATTCGGAGAAGTATGGGGAAATTTTATGTGCTACCAGGGTACAATATTATCCCATCTGTTGGTGTACATTAGTTTCTATAGGGGGCGTTAAGTGTTCCCACATCATTAGAGTAGGTGAGACGGTGCTATTCTAGTTGAAGCTAATGGAGCAATGGCCAGAATACAGGGGCTACTCCAGCTGTGATTCCCAGTAGGGTTAGTCTTGGGCAGTTGAATACCAAGAATGGTGTTGCCCAATATGGTTTAATAATGCAACAGGACCAGAACTTGTGTTCTAGATCCCCATTTTCAACTTTGCACCCAGGGCATAGCGGTCAGCAGTCCGTTTTTAGCCATCATGCTGTTATGTAGGCTCTATGGAGCATATTTAGTTGAATGAACCTCATGCATTTTGGATAGATATAAGGGTATCATGGAGGGCAAAATCTATTACTATAAAGTATTTTTGATTATGAACCCTTAGCAGTGCTCTTTTGAGTTTGAACAGCATGAACCACTCCTAGTCTGGCAGGTTAAATTGGAGCTTGACCTATGGATACTCCACCACTGCAATGTTAAACAGTCCTAGGCAAATGAAGGCAGTCTTCCACCAGATAGTTGAAGCAAAGTAAAAAGATTTATTGTGTCCTCCACCTTACACATTTCGTGCCATAAACACTTAGTCATAGTCATGTAAGGCAGAGAACACCAAATCTTTGCTTCAACTATCTAGTGGAAGACTGCATTCACAGTGCCTGCTCCATATTTATCTTTTGGTTGTCTGTTCTCTATACTGAGGACTCAGGGCAGTGGCACCTGGGCCACTTCCCTAATTTGGCGAGTAATAATTTTACTTTGTGGAGACCCTCTCTGTGTCTTATACTGTTATTCCTTGTAGGACCAAGTATTTGGCATTCAGGCATAAATACATGTTCTGAATGCTGGAGCCTACTGCACTATAGAAATGACTATAGTAACAGCTATGCTACACACACACATACACACATATATATAGTGACCTTTCAGTAGATGAATATATATGATAATGTAATTGGAAGAAACCTATATTCTTGTACATGTCTGAAGAAATATGTGCTGGGGTTTTGTAGGAGGCAGTTATTTCTTTATAATACAATTATATCCTTATAAACGGTGCTTAGTGATGTCATCAGTTGTAATCGGAGCTTAGTGATGTCTGTTCTGTTACATGACTCACTGAGACTTGTGTATTAAAATAAATAAAGTACCCCTGTTACAAAATATGTGGATATTAGAAGTCACAGCGGAGTTCCATGACCTGTATAAAAACAAACTGCCCTTGTTCATGAAACTCCTCGGCCACTTATAAAATCCTTATATTTTTCAATAGGGGGTCCTTTATTCACTATATAAAGTACATGAATGTATAATGGGCATATTCAGTTACAGTTTTGTATAGATGAGTTGGGTTAGTGTTTAATAGTGATGTTTTTGATTTACATACTAAAACTTTTTTTTTTTTTTATCATGCATAGTGAAAAGCCATATGAATTCCTGAGCAATACACAGAAAACCACCAGCAGCCACAACCTCAGCTTTCAAGGAGCAGCCCATAACCGCAGACTACATGCCAGTCATGACAGGCCAAAAGAAATCCTCAGTAAGTAACAAGTGGCCACTTCTCTAAGCAACCAAATTGTTGTTAACTGGTTGCCTAAGGCCCAAGGGGCTTTGAATGTTCAGATTTTCCCCACGTTACAAGATGGCACACTGTTGTATGTTGCTTTGTTCTGAACAAACCGCTGAGTTTTCCTATCTCTTTTAGACCCTCCAGTTTCACAGTACACCAAAGAAAATCCAAGCATCGATGACTTAGAGGATAACTTACGGAAACTTAAAGTACAAGTAGACAGCTTGGCTTCTAGTCTTAATTTGGACTATGAGAAAAATACGAAGCCCTATAGCTCTAAAGTTGTAGACAGACCTCAATGGCCAACACATACAAATGGTACCTCTTCTGAAATATATAGTAGTAGCTTATTAAAGACGATACCAGATTCTGACTGGTTTCTTAAGCCAAATCACTTTATGAAGTCACAGGAAAACTACTCTGCAGTTCCAAGCACTGGTTTGCCAACATTTTCAACATCATCTCATTATTCAACTGGAAGAGAGATTTCAGGGATGGATACGGTGTCTTCAGCAGTATCCCCTTTTGATATTGCCTATAGTGAAAAAATTCCTGTGAAGCTTGGAGCACCTCATGTGGTTGGAGTCAAATCCCTGATGCCTCCCAAAATCCCTGTCCGCTCTCGATCTCTAGAAAAATCAAAAGCCTCAGTTGTGCGAGGAAGGTCACAATCAATAGACCGATCCCACTCCTTTTCCCCTGTTTCCAAAAAAGCAAGATGGCCGAGATCACGCTCACAATCGCCAAAGCCTGTTTGGAGGCCAAACTCTGCCAAAGCCAATGCCTGTGGCCAACCAGCACCACGATCAAAGTGCAGTGGGAAAACATCTTCCTCCAATAGACAATCTCGGTCACGGTTCTATAGGCCTGGCTCTGTGGTTACAAGATCCGTTACACCATTCAGAAAAACAAAGAGTAATATCGGTTATTCCTGGAGCCCTTATAGTATACCGTCAACTTCAATATCTGCACCCAGTGCAGAGGAAATTAGTGAAAAGTAAGTAAGATAAGGTTTTGATGAGGTTAAGATAATGCATTGGCCTATATTTCATGTTCTCTTCAGATTTCACTTTGCTTACTGAATGTCTTTGCAGTAATTCTTTCTAACAGAGAAGCCATCAGACAAGTATGCAAAGCAAAACTGTTATAAGTTCCATTCACCTTGAAGGGATTCTGTCATGGAAAAAATTTTTTTTTCAAAATGCATCAGTTAATAGTGCTGTTCCAGAAGAATTCTGCAGTGAAATCCATTTCTCAAAAGAGCAAACAGATTTTTTTATATTTCATTTTGAAATCTGACACAGGGCTAGACATTTTGTCAATTTCCCAGCTGCCCCAAGACATGTGACTTGTGCTCTGATAAACTTCAATCACTCTTTACTGCTGTACTGCAAATTGGAGTGATATCACCCCCTCCCTTTCCCCCACCCAGCAGCCTAACAACAGAACAATGGGAAGGTAACCAGATAACAGCTCCTGCACAAGCACTTTAATATTTAATGATTGGTTTTAAGTAACCACTGCTTGAATTTGAATTTTTTATAGGCAATATCCTATTTAATTCGAAAATATTGCCTTGCACTAGCACTTTATAATTATTAATAGGTCCCAAGTACCAAATTTTGAATCTTGCACATTTATTTTTGAAATTTTCACAGATAATAAGGGGGGTTTTCTTTTTTCTTCTTCAAATCAGCATAATACTGACGTTTGTCAGATTCTCTCCTTTTATCAAGATATATACAGGGAACTAGATAAATTTTTCTCCTTTTTTCAGATAACAGCTCCCTAACACAAGATAACAGCTGCCTGGTAGATCTAAGAACAGCACTCAATGGTAAAAACCCATGTCCCCCTGTGTTCCATTCAGTTACATTTAGAAGGGAAAAACAGCCTGCCAGAAAGCAGTTCCCTCGTAAAGTGCTGTCACAAGTCACATGACCAGGGGCAGCTGGAAAATTGACAAAATGGCAAGCCCCATGTCCGATGTTAAAACTGAATATAAAAAAATCTTTGCTCTTTTGAGAAATGGATTTCAGAGCAGAAGTCTACTGGAGCAGCACTATTAACTGATGTTCAAAAAAAACATGTTTTCCCATGGCAGTTTCCCTTTGAGCAAAATTCATGGCTGCCAAAAAACAGTTTTACAAGACGGTGAGGGATTCTGGGATGGCCCTAAATTATAGTATTAACATACAATTCGGTATGCCTGTAAAACATTTAACTTTTTTGACATTACAATTCTTTGGAGGAAAGTGTTTGTATTAAAAGGCTGATTTACTAAATATCAGACTGGGAAATCTAGAGTGATTCCCAGCAGTTTAACATATTTTACACATTTTACACACTCTGCAAATTGTTTCCGGAATTGACAAGTTTATTAAAGCTGATGAATGTGATGCACTTAAGCGACCTCAGCGAATTGCCAAATAAATGAATTGCGGTGTTAAAATGAATGCAATATAAGTAAATGCAAGCCCATAATTTGCCCCTTTATGCACCAGTATTTGGTTAGAGTGCCCTTTCACCTCATAGGGATCTGTGCCTCTGTACGGCATTCCAGCCCCACAGTTTGGGATCTAATGCTCCAAATCCTGAAAAGCAATAGAAGGGATTAATTTTATGGAATGATTTATAATTTTGTATTTAATGGCTTGATTGGGAACAAAAATGTTTTTGGTTGCATGTTTTTTCATAACTGGTTATAAGTTTGTTGACAGTAGTACAATATAATGCACTGCTAGGGTAATATATGCCTGGCGTTAACAAAGGTATTACTTTTAGACGTCCGTAACTGCTTTCCTCAGCATGAAAAGTCAAACTCAATAATTTAGAGATCTCTTAATTGGTAGGTTTCATGTCCTTCTATACATATATATGGAGATAGACTTTTTTCTCATCATTTTTAAAGTGTTTACCATTCTATATATATATATTTACTTGACTTCAGCTCCAAGGTCAGTGACTACTACAGTACTACACCTACTTTTCTTATATAATTGAAGTATACTTTTTTCAAATTTTTTTGCGCGCACCCACACATGCTGTACATTATTCTTATAAATAAATATATATATATATATATATAATGTATATAATAAGAGGTGAAGATATTTTACATGGGAGTGCTGTGGTTGCTTATATTTTGTGGATATACATAATATATTTTAACCATGCACCCCAGTTGGAGTGTGGATACTCATTGGACATCTGGTCTTCTCCTGCACCAAAAATATAGAGACAGGTAAACTGGCTCCCATGTGTGTGTTGTAAAAATATGATTGAGAATTAAATAGCAATATCCACATATCCATAACACATAACAGCAACAATGTCTAGCTGATTTATCAGTTCCGTAAATATAAATGCAATTAGAAAGTGATATCCTACAGTTTTATTTCATTTTTGTTCATATTCTTGTTAGATTCTTACAGACACTAACTGAGGGTGGCGTGGGACGATCACTATTGGAAGCATCTCCATATCAACAAGAGCTAGCAAAGCTAAGACTAGAGCGGCTTCGGGTGGAAGAAGACCTTCTACTGGAGATTAAGAGGCAGCAAGAGTTGGAACGAACCAGAGGGCCAAGGCCAAAGTGGTGAGCATGGGGAGATCAAACCCCTTCCTACGTTTACTTTATTCTTACTTTTATTTTACTGAATCATTTTGTCATTTCCTAACTAGGAAAAAAAAACACACAGTCATGCAAATTTCCTTTATTATATTGTCCTTTTTTTGCAGGTATGAGATGAAAAGCTCCCAGTTCCACTATGAAGCACGTAAAAATAATGAATTACTAAAAAGCAGTAAGGAGTATCAGTCCATCTATGACTATCGCCAGGAACTTACTGCAGCTTCCCGTAACTTCCAGGAACACCTGAAAATTACACACTTGGACCCTGTATAGGTTGTGGGGCACCTTCTGCACAGTGGATTGTTCTGTTGGTAGCCTGTGTGTGTGTGTATGTGTGCTCTTGTCTGTGGAATGGCAGCTGAGGGAAAAAATATAAAAAAAAAAACAAAAAAAAAACCTGTATATGTAAAAATATTTATCTTGGTTCAGAATGAAGACATTTATATTGATCAAGCATAATTGGTGTGAGGTCTGTGTCCTCTAAGCGACTGAGGGACTTGATTAATGGATAATACTTGTGTTGGTAAATGCTGCAGAGGGTTTCTCAGGGGTATGACTATGGTGACCTGAAATCATTAGTACTGTAAATTCCATGCATTTTTGTATCATTTTAATAATATCAGTTGTCACATGTCCCCATATGCATGGCAATGAACTCAATTTAAGGAATAGATTGAAAAAAGGGAGAGCATTTTAATTCTTTAACACTTTATTTCTGTTAATTGCATCTGCTGGTTGGAGCATCCGTGCTCTACCCAGACAGAGGTAAATACAGGTATGGGACCTGTTATCCAGAATGCTTGTGACCTGGGGTTTTCCGGATAATCATGTAAACATTAAATTAACCCATTAGGCTGGTTTTGCTTCCAATAAGGATTAATTATATCTCAGTTGGGATCAAGTACAAGGTACTATGTTGTTATTATTAGAGCAAAACTGAAATCCTTTTTAAAAATCTGGATTATTTGGATAAAATTAAGCCTATGGGAGATGGCCATCCCTTAATTTGGAGCCTTCTGGATAGCAATTTTATGAATAACTGACCCCATACTTGTATAATCCAATATTTATTTCCTTAACTGTTACTCCTATAGTTTGGCTGGCTTTTCAGACATCGTCACTATGTAGCAGCGCACTCCAAAGCCACCGCAC
The DNA here is from genome assembly GCA_024363595.1 of Xenopus borealis. Taxonomy (NCBI): domain Eukaryota; kingdom Metazoa; phylum Chordata; class Amphibia; order Anura; family Pipidae; genus Xenopus; species Xenopus borealis. The sequence goes on from CM044443.1 coordinate 94,992,217, forward strand.
AAAACCGCCAACTGATGGATCACCAGAGGAAATCCAAAATATTGACTCTTTCACCAATAGGCCCAGCTTGAGGTGGCAATATTGGGCCCTTGAGTCGACAGTTGGACCATAATTGCTACAGTGACAGCGGTCGAATTGAGGATCGTGTCAACGTTCAGATTCAGACCTCGGTCCAACAGGAAAAACAAACCTGCCAGTTCAACATCTGGTCAGTTTTTTGGACCAGGTATCAATCAGGTGGGCGAGGAGGAGGGGCATATTCACAGGTAAATGAGCAGCCAAATTGGTCTGATTTGGCAGCTTAAATCTGCCAGTGTATGCCCACCTTTAGACTCAAATGTACACCTATTAAACCAGGTTTTATTACAGTCAACTGAGTTATTTTATCAATGGTGTACAAGTTTGTAAAAGGAAACCACCATATAATGCCACTCCTTTTTGCCTTCTTTTTATATGTGACTATATCCGTAACCATCACTTTGATTTGTGAGTGTCCTAATTTATTAAACCGCTAGAAATAAAATGATGAGGCATACACGTGTTTCTCTCTTTGTCCAGTTTTTTTTTTCTTTTTAATAATTCCATTTTATATTGATCTGCAAATATTTCAAAGCGCGGTAGCACAGACAAGGTATGGTGGGAGCCTCTCGTGAAAAAGCTGTTCCTGGTGAAGTGATGTTACTCTGTTATGCCCAATACATCAAGGACAGAGATGCCTTCTATTGTAGAACAAATGCTTAAAGGAGAAGGAAAGCTACCGAAGCAGTTTATTGCCAATAGATTAGTCCATGCTGTAAGACTTTTATTTGTAAATTATAACATTCTTAAAGGGCTAGATCACCGTTATATTATCTTTAACTGTGATGATGGCTTTTGAATTATTTAGCTTTTTGTTCCGAAGTTTGGCATTTCAGAAACTTGTTTGTTTGAATGGTCCAATTTATCCGGGTAACCTGGCATTGGATTAAAAATGAGAGAGAGAGGATCTGAACGGAAAGAGAAGTAATAAAAAATAACAATGAAGCAGTAGCTGCTGGAGTCAGTGACCCCTGTTTGAAAGCAACAGCAAAGGGAGGTAAATAATATACATAATAATTACATTCTGTAATACAGGTATTGGATCCCTTATACAGAAATCCATTATCCAGAAAGCTCAGAATTAAGGAATGGCCGACTCCCATAGACTCCATTGTAATGAAATAATCCAAATGTTTAAAAATAATCTTTTTATTATTAACATGTATTTCTATAGCGCCAACTTGTTTCGTAGCGCTGATTTTTCTCTGTAATAATAAAACAGTAGCTTGTAATAGATCACAACTAAGATATAATGAATCCTTACTGGAAGCAAAACCATCCTATTGGGTTTATTTGATGTTTACATGATATTCTAGCAGATTTAAGGTATGAAGATCCAAATAAGATCAGTTATCCGGCAAACCCCAGGTCCCGAGCATTCTGGATAATAGGTCCCATACCTGTATACTAAACTGTCACATCTGATAAAAGGTGCTAAGTTTATCCAGGTGCAGTAATCCATAGCAAACAATAAGATGTTTGCTTTTTCAAAGGTGACCAGCAAATGCCTCCGTTTGATTGGTTACTGTTGGTACTAGTAGCAAACTTTGTACTCTTTATTGCATCAGACTATTGTGAACCACTGAATCTGGCTCTGCTTCAGTTACATTGCATATGTGACAAACTCCCTTGATGTATCCTTTGGTCTTTTCCTGGTTTCATATTTCTTAGGTGACAAACTTAGAGATGCAGTGTTGCTGAAAATATTTGCGGGAGAATAAGAAAACCACAAGAATAGTAAGAAATCTTAAACTATTTGTAACGTGTGAAAACAACCATTTAAAGGGGTGATTCACCTTTAGGTTAAATTTTAAAATGTTCTAGAATTACTAATTTTAAGCAGCTTTTCAACTGACCATCAATTTTTTGTTATAGCTTTTGAATTATTTGCCTTCTTCTGAGTCTTTACAGCTTTCAAATGGGGGTCACTGACCCCATCTAAACCAAAAATGCCCTCCCCTATTTATATTGCAGTCTCTGGATCATATCTGTGCATGGTTGCTAGCGTAACTTGTACCTTAGTAACCAGACTGCTAAAATTTCACCCTGTGCATCATACTACAAGTTGATTTTAAAGGTGAACAACCCCTTTTGCTGTCTGGAAACGCAAATGCTCATTTGCAAGATGCATTGCTCCTTTCTAATCATGTTTTAGGTTGCTTAGTCGTGAAGGAGATGTTCAGTGCCAGTAATAGTAAAGTATAAAGCAGCAGGAATGTTTCAATACAGCCGGAATGTCAAGGTAATACTTTGTGCTCAACAGTATCTGAAGCCTTGGTAGCAGATTGATTTTTTGCTTTCCATAGTCTCATGAGATTTGCAAATGGCTCAATGTAAATGAGATTTCTCTCAGTCTATATCATTATATCTCGGTCTACCTCATTTAGTACTGCATATTTTCAGAAATTCCATTTAAAAATCTGTATTTCTTGCATCCCTCCAGTACTCATCCTCCATAGAAACATCTTGGTTTGGTAGTCCTAGCAGCACTGAGCTCCAAAGCATATAAATCAAAGCATCAATTACTATCAAAGGCAAAGAAAAATATAAAATTTGTGTGTGTGCCATTGGGTAATCACAAATTGAAAATTGCCATTTTAAAAAATACGTGATTGTGGGATACGCAGTGCACACAAGCCTATCATACATCTTGGGTTACATGAGCCAATTAACAGACATTGTTCTGTCTTTTGCTTCCATATTGCTTCCTGTTAGAGTTGTAGTATTTCTGGTCAGGTGATCTCTGAGGCAGCACACAAACCATCATGAAATGTTGGTTCAAGGCAAGAGATGTAAAAGTGAAACATTTTATTTCAAAGTGATACTGACACAAAAAAATTTATTTTAACATAGGAATGTACATTAAGGGGCAGATTTACTATTGGTCGAATTCGAGGCTTAATTTTGGTAGAATTTTAACCCTTCAAATTCGAATATCGAATTTGAAGGCTTTTAGCGAAATTCAAACGATCGAATTTAAAAAATTCGATTGAACGAGTAAATCATTCGATTCAAACAATTTAATGGTTCGATCGAATTTTGCTAAAACCCTTCAAATTCGATGAATATTACAAGGATAATAAAGGTAATTAAATTGAACGATTTTAACCATTTCTAATGCTAACTGACTCCTGCTGCACAAATATGACAGCCCCCTCATACAGGAACATGGGGGATCAGACAGGTAATGTAAAAGCATCATGCAAATACTTTATGGCAAAGTTACAAGTAGCTTTCAAAGTCAATATTATAATAGATGTAAAAAAAAAGATTTTCATTTCAGGTGTCAGTATCTCTTTAATATATATTCCAGTTTGATAAGATTCTTTAATATGCCACTTAATATGATATAATCTGTTGCTTAAATATTCAATTGTGGGGTAAAGTTTTTCTTTATGAAAAAAAACTCCATTGGAATACATTCAAGATAATGTTTTTTGGCTGCGTTTTTTTCAAATTGCGGCTAAAGCAAGATCACTGTTTTCAGTAAATTGCCCCTATTTTTGTAAACTACCATATTGAGTTTATATTGGGAGAGTGATCTGCAACCTGTGGCTCTCAGGCACACCCATTCCCACCATCAAACAGTGGACCTGCCTACAGCACACTCCCTGCAATAGTCCAAATGTTGCCATTCTGGATATTATGTAAGAGAGGCAGCTGTAAATTGCCATAGACCTGTTTTTGTAATGGGCCTTTGTGAGGTTGTTTAAAAGATAAGTAAAGATTTGAAATAAGTGAATGTAAAATTGATAAGGGTGCTATTCTAAGCTCTTTTGCTTACCTAGTTACATTGGACTACAGCCCAAAAATTATCTTTATAATTACTTATTTATAACTATTTACAATAGTTAAAGGACAAGGAAAGTCTAAAATAGAATAGGGCTAGAAATGCTGTATTTTGTATTAGGGAAGCACCGAATCCAGGATTTGGTTCGGGATTCGGCCTTTTTAAGCAGGATTCGGACGAATCTTTCTGCCTGGCCGAACCGAATCCTAATTTGCATATGCAAATTAGGGCCAGGGAGCTAAATCACGTGACTTTTTGGCACAAAACAAGGAAGTAAAAAATGTTTTCCCCTTCCCACCCATAATTTGCATATGCAAATTAGGGTTCGGATTCGGTTCGGCCAAATCTTTCGGGAAGGATTCGGGGGTTCGGCCGAATCCAAAATAGTGGATTCGGTGCATCCCTATTTTGTATACTAAACATAAACATGAACTTACTGCACCACAAGCCTAATCAATGATTTATGCTTTCAAAGTTGGCCACAGGGGGCTGTCATCTTGTAACTTTGTTATACATCTTTGCAAGACTAGACTACATACACATGCTCAGTGTGGTCTGGGCTTCTTAGGGATCTTCATAAATGATCAAAAACCAAAGCTGCTTGAGTTCTGCATCGCTGGAAAGTAAGTCAGCGGCTTTACAATTATATGATTGTTTCCCTGCCAGAAGTTAGGGACCGTCTGCAAATTCCTATCCACAACACTTAATGAAGGGAGGATTTCACTACATAAAAACGGTACACATTTTTTAATTAAAGTATATTGGAGATAGATTTCTTTTTCATTAAAGAAAGTATAAATGGGATTTTATTTCTTTGCCTTTCCTTGCCCTTTAATGCAGATGTACAATGTACAGTCCAGTTCTGCCCTCCATATTATTCATGTGCACAGTTGACGCTGGCCTGAACGTAAGCATTACCTAAAAAAGACAAAGGAACAATTCAGTTCAATATAAAAATAAAAACTGGGTAAATAGATAGGCAGTGCAAAATAAAGAATGTTTCTAATAAAGTTATTAAGCCAAATATGTAATGTATAAAGACTGGAGTGACTGGATGTGTAACATAATAGCAAGAACACTACTTCCTGTTTTCAGGACTTTAAGGAGGGGGCCACATGGGACATAACTGTTCAGTGAGTTTGCAAATGATCCTTAGCATTCAGCTCAGATTCAGAAGCAACAGTTATGACCCATGCGCCCCCTCATGTCACTGATTGGTTACTGCCTGGTAACCAATCAGGGGATACCAAGAGAGATGCAAAGCAGGAAGCAGTGTTCTGGCTATTATGTTAGACACCCAGTCACTCCAGCCTTTATAGATTACATTTTTGGATAACTAACTATATTGAATACATTTTTTATTTTTGAATAGCCTATCTATTTACCCAGTTTTTATTTTTATACTGAACAATTCCTTTAAGGGTTTCTTTCAGATCTGCTATATAGGAGCAAGAAGTGCAACGCAATATATTGTAGGTTGCATCTTCACTGCAGATAAGGACACAGCAAACTTTTCCAATTTCTCTTTTTATAAAGTGCAGATTAGAAATGAGATGAGGAGTACATATAGATAATCCGTTCATTTCCCCATTGCCAAGTGAAGATAGAACGTAGTCAAGATAATCAAGCTTTATTTAATTTTTTTTTTCTATTTTTCACCCACAATGTTATTTCTGCTGTGCAACAATAAAATGTCAGGGTTAGAAGCAATATAAAAATGTGATAATAGAAAACAACGAATGGAATACTGTGGGGGGGAAAACTGTACATACAAAAGCAAGGAGATGTGCTTCAATAATACCAAGCAAAATGATCAAAAAATCCTGTACGTCATTAACAATGAAAACTTAAGTGGACTGTGCTGACATAGGCTCTCTTTTTTTCTATACAGTATTAGATGAAAGGCACAGTATGCTAGGCTAGAGTTGCAAGTACATACAGGACCTCAATCTCAGAATGTAAGTTACCTCACCAGTTATGTCCATTTAATCCAGCCCCTGAAAACTTTAAAGCTTTGCAGCAACTACAACCAAGTGGAAAATACAGTACTATGGACAAAGAACAGCGTTAACGGCAGTGCCATTTTTGTGTCAATATTAGTGATGCACCTCCTTGATCAACAACAAACTTGTGTTTTTCACTCCTATGTAAAAATCTGGCCAGTGAGTGCTTTACCATCAGTGAAGCTTAATTTCCTTCATAAATAATTAATAGCAGAGTTTGAAAATCTTGAGAACAGTAGAACTATGTTCCTGTGGCTTGTTCATAACACTGAGCCAAGTGCGAGGCAGCGAGGTCGATAGAATCTCCTTTTATTGCCAATAGGTTAGAGACTTGAAGCATTTAGCTTGTAATGTCTCCTGCATGTTAGAGCTAAGAAATATCTCCAGCTGGTCAAAGCTGAGCTCCATCCACAGAGCTGAGTGAAAAGGACCCTCCCGCCTTTCCAAGATGGCAGTCTGTCAACATATATAACCTCACACTAGAATGGACAATGCCTTCAAGACACATTCATGTTGTCTTCTGCACCTACTGTCTTCCACATCCTACATAAAGGAGTATATTTCAAGTTTAGTTTCATACACAGTGCCTTGTAGATTTGACTAGACAGTATGTTTACCTCTCCAGGCCTATGCAAGAATTCAGTGAGCTGACTTGGTCAGTTCACATCTCTAGCTCCACGAACAAGTGAATGAGTGAAGCTATGTAAGGGGTGAATGGCCTCTAATAACATCTACTTAAATGCAGTGATGATAACCACTGTCTAATTTTGCCTAATGTGCCTCTTAAGCTCAGGTCATGGAACAGATGTATATCACTGATGAGTACCAGGTATCTGAGCCTGAACTTTAATCCATTCTGCTTGTATGGGGGGTCTATTAAAAAAAAATTGGTGGCTATACTGGCAGTCAAGCACACTCTGTCCTTGAGCCAGTGCATTACATATATCTCAAAGTACACTGTGACTATGACAAATGCTCTTAAGCTTAACACAACCCAACCGTGTCACTCCTATTTGTAACTTTATTAAGGGAGTTGAAGCAGGCACAGAGAACTTTGTCCATGGGAACAATGAAATATTAAAATATTTCTTTGCAGTTGGTCATGTACATGTACAGTGTTCTCCTAGGACAAATGAATATGAGGGATACTAGATAGCTAATCGCTTCAATATAGTTGGTCCCAACCTGGTCGGGGGAAAACAGTCCATAGCTTGTAGGTAATCACTGATGTGTTCCCTCATATTCCTGCAAATAAAAAGTTATATTTCCTTCCATGCCAATCCCAGTTCCTGCACCAAATGGAAACATAAAAAATTGTTTGTTAGAACCTTTAATGGTTACTTTAAAGTCAATGTCAAGGTTCCTTATGAACGTATTTTGGTGAAGATGCCCCCCTAGAGATCATTTGCTTGCAGATGTGATCTTACTCGCAGTGTCAAGACTTAATTCGACCCAACTGGCATCTAGAGATAGGAAAAAGGCCTGCGGCACAGTGCCATGCTTTTCTTTTCTGAATGATAAAGATACAGCAGCAACCTCTTCACTTACTCATTTTGTTACAACCTGCAACTTATTCAGATCTCTAGCTTCTAGGGACATTGATGCAATAGTCTCGTATCACTCAGTCCTAGGGTAGTCCTTTGCACGTGTTACTGGAAGTAAAGAAACACAAATATAAGCTCCTATGAATATTATATTTGGCAGACCATATATTAGTTTTTCTTTTTATTTCAGTACATTTTTAAAGGAAAAAGTCATTTATATTTAGTAGTATTTATTCCTAACAAAATAAGCAAGGTAGCTCACTGATATATTGCTGAAATTAAGAATCACTCGTTAAAGGGTTGATCGGGCTTGCATGTTATGAATTGCTAATATACTACTTTCAGAGGCGTACTGTAATCGGCCATGCAGAATTCAACTAAATGAAGCTGGCTGTACATGTTTAGATTAACTAATTTGTAGAAGTCGCCACATAAGCGAATCTCTGTTTGGATTTATCACCCTCCTGCTGAGCATAGGCTTGTTGATTATTGGTCTCATATCTTTAGCATGGTATGGACCTATGGTCCTGCATCGGGTTGAGTACCTGTGGAATACCCACAAAGTGGATGGGTTTTGGGCAGATTCCTAATTTCCTGACATGCAGACAGTCTGCTGTAGTGATGTGCCGGCTGGTCCGATACCCGCGGGTATCGGGGGGACCTTGCACTCTTCTTCATGGGTGGGGGTGGTGCAGGTTGAGCTCTTTTCCTGCTCTCCCCGACTTCCAACTTTGTCTTTTATAGAGGCTGCGCCTGCTCACCCCTTGTGACATCATTGGTGGGGTGGATCAGAGGGCTCTATAAAAGCAACCCGGAAGTCGGCTGAGGGCAGGTGCGGCGTAAGGTAGGGTGGGTTAGTGTTGGGTGCTGGTCAGGGTAATCCCAACCTGCACATCACTAGTCTGCTGGTAACCTGCCTGGGTCCCTAGCTATGGTGCAGGGCTGGTCCCAATCCTGTAGTTTGGGAAAGTTGTTCTTCCTCGTGAATCGGTGGTCAAGTGATGTCACGTTCAGTTGACTGTGATGTCACTCTCCGGTTGGAAGGTAAGTTTAACTCGGTCTGGGCCAGGTACTGATTTTGGGTAGGGGATGTATTTGGTGGTGGTTGATGAGGTGATGGGTTGGTGGGTTGTACACTGGTGTGTTGTCCGACTGGAGTAACTTGCATGCAGCAGAGTCTTGAGCTTTTATAAACCTGTGTACAGCCACCTTTAATTTTAGGAAGATGTCTTTTATAGGTGTCCAGTTTTAAACTGATGCCCAAGTAACACTATCCCTTTAGTTATCATCCTTGTAGCCTTTGTGTTGCCTATTAATTATTAATTATAAGGCAAACTATGTTCACGTCACATGCAGAAACAAATAATGTTTTGGCCCTACTTATCAGAGTTATAGTTGAGTTTAAGCCCAGGGGCATAACTACAGAGGAAGCAAGCAGACCCTGCCCAGGATTGGGGCTCAGTAAGGTCCTAACTCGCAAGCAATTTAAATATATCTTGACAGAACAAGTCAATTTGCCAATGTTTCGGGGTTCCTAAATGGAATTTGCAATGGGGCCCGGTAACATATAGTTATGTAACTGTTTCAGTCTATACTTGGCACGAGTTTGGTTATCTCAGACACAGCATACTAATTCCTAATTCTGATATTTCATGGCTTTCATTTTCTTTTGTGTTATAAAAACGCCTTAGAGGGGAACTAAGATAGTTTGATACAATCACTGTTAGGAGCTCTGCTGTTTCATTAAGCTAAACACTCCAATCAAAATTCATACCCTGAGCTTTCAGCGACTCTTGATGTGACTACTTGACTGATAATGACTTACAGCACTGGGTGCAACTGCATTCGACTCTGGGATTTATTTTCTGAAGAGAAATTATTTTTACATTCAAGGAGCTATGTGAATAAAATCATCTTAGATGAACCGTGATGAATGGCGTGAAATGGAGACTGCAATATGGCTGCAGAGTGATGACCAAATATAAGTGTGTATGATGCTAGTAACATTGAGCTAGAGTTTTTCTATTTGGGAGTTTCTTTAAAATGAAGCAGAGCCAATACAATGATGTTGCTCCCAGTGACCTCAATGCAGGTGCTTTTTTTAATGCCTGGTTTTGAAGGCAAGTTTTTGTTTCATAAAAAACAGCCAAACAGAGCCTCCTGTAGGCTGACAATCCACATAGTAGCAATGCATGGAATCCACAATCTGGGAATCGTCTGAATCCCCAAATCCTATGTGAAACATTCGGCCGAATGCGGAACCAAATCAAAACCCTAATTTGCATATGCAAATTAGGGGCAGAAAAGGAAAAAGTGTCAACATTTTTTTCATGTCCTTCTTTTGTGATGAAAAGTCACATGATTTCCCTCCTGCCCCTAATTTACGTTTTCAGATTAGGATTTGGATTCTGTTTGGCCAGACACAAGGGTTTGGCTGAACCCGAACCCTGGTGAAAAAGGCCAAATCCTGAACCAAATTCTGTATTTGGCCATCCATACCACATAGTGGCTACCAAATAGCCAATCACAGTCCATATTTGCCATCACCAGGGACTTTTTTCATGCTTGTCTTGCTCACCGACTCTTTTTATATTTGACTGTGGCTCACGGGTTGAGGATCCTTGTATTATAACAAAGAATTTATTTGACTCTGAATCTAAGCTGATGCATAATTCAAGCACAGTACACACATCTAATAAATTCTGCTTCTATTTCATTGACTTGACTATTGGTGCCTAAAAAGAGTCTCTGGGGGCCATGCTAGTATTTGGGCAGGGACCAAGGAGGAGTCAGGCAAAGGTTTAGGTCTGGCAGCATTCAGACAGCCAAGGATACCAGGATCACATCAGGGTTGGAAGCAATGGCAACAGGAGCACCTACCACGGGTAAACATCAAGGCTGACCTTAAAAATTGGTGGTCACATTGGTGTCAGTAGCTTTTAAATGTCTGTATTTTGTGCTAATGTCACTACATTTAGTTGTAGAATGATTTTAGGCTTTTCCAAACATACCTGGTTGTTTCTTAACAGTCTTGCACAGGTTCTTCCCTGCTCCATTCGCATACACTGGCATAACACAGATCTCACTTGTAGTCCCTGCTTCCATTTCATTCAGAATGACACTATCAGCTTGGGGCCCCACACTGACTTGTGAAGAAGAGCCTACTTGCCGCTGGCACTTTATAAGGTAACCCTGGACTTCTCCTTGAGCAGTGCTCCATGTTGCCTTTACTCTATCAGAACCAAGGTCTTCCAGATGTAGATATCGAATGTTGTCATCTTATGGAAATGAAAACTAGCATTATTACTCAGTAAAGATTATAAACATTAACATTAAAAATAGATATGTAATTTCAAAATACATTCTTACTTCATGAATCTTATATTGGAACAGTTGGCCAGAGTATTTTGGAATTCTGCACTTGGAATTCAGTCCAGGGCTTCTACCTGTATGGTAGCCAGGGGCGGATTAATCAATATGAGAAGATCAGGCAACCAGACAAGCAGGCCCAGATTTGTGGCAAGGCCACAATGGCCCAGGCCTAGGACAGCAGGATTTTAGAGGTGGCATGCTGCCCAGACGCATTCCGATTTTGCTGGAAGCACTGGGGATGAGCTGCGGCACACCTAGGCCCAAATTCACTAAAGCGCAAAGCGTCTAACGCTAGTGCTAATTAGCCAGCGTGATGTCATTTCGCAACTTCGCAAATTCACTAACACCGACTTTGGCGAATTTTCGCTAGCGAAGTAGATAGACTTGCGCATCTTCGCACCCTTACGCCAGGCGAAGTTGCGCACTGACGAAGGATCGTAATTACGCAAATTCACTAAGATCAACTTTTTCCTGAACGTTGCCACTTACGTTAGACTTTACTTCGCCTGGTCAGACCAGGCAAAGTTCAATACAATAGATAGGAGTTTGAAAAAAAATTTGAAAATATTCTAAGTCCTCAAAGAAAGCTGGTGTGTTTTACCATTGTAGGGTGATAGTCTGAAAAAGATCTTTTTTTTTTGGGGGGGGGGTTACCCTCCTTCCCCCATACATTTCCTAACATATGGCAACACAACTATACAGGGGGCACATGTAGGGCAATAGGACAACTTTATTTAATTTATTAAAGGTTTCCTGGGCTTGTGTAGTGGAATGTAGTGGCTGTAACATATACTTCTATTATACGCTTAAGTTCCCGCTGTATGCAAATTAGGCATCACTAGCGTAACTGCGATTTGCCTGGCAAAGTAACACTAGCGCAACTACGCTACCGTTCGCCGATCTGAGCGTAACTTTGCACTTTAGTGAATTTGCGTAGCGCTGGTGAGAATTCGCCTGGCGAAGTGCGGCGAACGCTAGCGAAGCTAACGCTAGCGAATTTTCGGATCTTAGTGAATTTGCCCCCTAATCCCTAGTACTCCTGAGGTAACCTGCACATTGGCTCGATTGCAAGGGGGGTGGCATGCTTGCAAGGGGAGGGGGCACTCTTGTGAGGGGAGGGGGGAGACCCTCTGACCTAGGGGTGCCCCAAACAGAAATCTGGCTCTGCAGACAAGGCATGTGTGTGAGTGGCAACTGAGGCGTCTGAGAGCTTGGACTCACACCACTTGCCTTGCCCTCAGTGGCGTAACTACTCGCTGGTGGGCCCTTGTGCAGGATTGGCACCCGGGCCCCCCTATCGGGCTCACCTCCCTATGAATTGCCCATTGGAGTTTTCCTAGACTCTCCAGCGGGCCCCGAGAGGGAGCGGGCCCTGGTGCAATTGCACCCCCTGCTCCCCTGGTAGTTACACCACTGCTTGCCCTGTCTGGCTGCTTAATCTTCTCCCAGCAGGTTCACTAGAAAATAAAATATTAATTGAAAAAAAGCTAGATCATGCACACTTTGTGTTTCCAGGTGCACTTGTGATTGTTTATTTCTAAACTTTTGGGAGTGGGAGTAACACCAGTGGAACGTGTGGCAGAGGGGCTTCACATCTCATTAATGTCTGTAGCTGCCCTTCATTTCCCATTTGTCATCCTGCTGTGGGTCTAAGAATATCTAGGATGCAAGTTAAGATTGTCCCTGTCGGTCCAGCCCCTAGGTGGGAACCTGTAGGTTAGGGGATGTATAAGTGGGGTCTGAGTTCCTGTATTATTGGCAAAATACATTATACAACAGAAATTTCTATAAACTTCAAACCTACTAGTAGGTAAGGTGAAATTTAATATCAGCATCTAGATCATCTATAATATATATCATATGAATATCTTCTGTCGGCTCCAGTTCCATTCCCAGCCAGTCAATGCAGGTGAACGCCAGAAGGCAAGTTATAAATAACTGATAAAAGCTGAAAACACATTTATTTTTATAGTTCAGCGGTACATACAGACTCGGAGAGCTAAATCACATGAAACAGCTTTGTTTAGAAGCCCTAAAAGTGGTACAGTAGTATTTTACCGTTAAGTGCCTGGTTGATAAATCATTTACATTCCCTTACCTAACTAATGTTAGATATCAAAATATCAAAGTTCTTTTTCTGTCTAATACAGTACTTAGTAAGGCTACTTTTAAAGGGGACCTGTCACCTTAAAGGAAAACTATACCCCCAAAATGAATACTTGAAAATTTTTTAAATTTGCATATTCGAAGATTCTAATCTAATTAAAATTTGATCAGACTTCGAATACTTCATGTGAATTTTGTAAATCTGCCCCTTAGGGTTGCCACCTTTTCTTGAAACAAAATACCGGCCTTCCTATATATTTATCTTTTTTTCCTATTAATAACATTGGGATCAGCCATCAAAATACCAGCCAGGTGGAAACCCTACTTACACTACATAAATTATTTAAATATTGTAAAATATTGTTTTTTTTAGTCTTGGAATCCACAATCCCAGCAAGCAGACAGGCACCATTTTCTGGACACCGTTATTAAAGGAAAACTATACCCCCAGACAATGTAGGTCTCTGTAAAAAGATATTGCATAAAACAACTCCTATGTAAAACCCTGCTTCATGTAAATAAACCATTTTCATAATAATATACTTTTTTAGTAGCATGTGCCATTGGGTAATCAGAAATAGAAAATAGCCATCTTAGAAAATAAGGACAGCCTCCTGGGATCCTAGGATCCAACGGTGCACACAAACATACCAAACAAACTATAAAGTTAGGTCACATGAGCCAATTAACAGACAGAGTTCTGTCTTTTGCTTTAACACTTCTTCCTGTTACAGTTAGAGTTGAAATATTTCTGGTCAGGTGATCTCTGAGGCAGCACACAGACCATCATGAAATGGTGGTTCAAGGCAAGAGATGTAAAAGGGCAATATTTACCTAAATATATATTCCAGTTTGGTAATATTCTTTAATGTCACTTAATTTGATATAAACAATTTTTTGCTTTAGTATTCTTTTTAGGGGTATAGTTTTCCTTTAAGGCAAGCTTTTGTATCATATCAAGATCTTGTTTACAGGTCAGAATGGAGAACTGGATGCCCATGCACTGGCTACAAAATCAGATGGTGAAGAGAGCAGGCAATGTGAGGAGTGCGGTGACATCTGGGAAGTGCAGAAAGTAATTGCCTGCCCTGCGTCGATGATTGACAGCTGAGAATTTTGAAGATGTTTAGAATAGGTATGACTGTTTTAATGTAAAAAAAAAGAATTTGTGTTTCGTGTTTAAAGGAAAACTATACCCCAAAAATGAATTTTTGAGCAAAAGATTATATCAAATCAAGTGACATATTAAAGAATCTTACCTACCTGGTATATATATTTAAGTATATATTGCCCTTTTACATCTCTTGCCTTGAACCACCATTTCATGATGGTCTGTGTGCTGCCTCAGAGATCACCTGACCAGAAATATTTCAACTCTAACTGTAACAGGAAGAAGTGTGGAAGCAAAAGACACAATTCTGTCTGTTAATTGGCTCATGTGACCTAACTTTATAGTTTGTTTGGTATGTTTGTGTGCACTGTTGGATCCTAGGAGGCTGTCCTTATTTTTTTAAATGGCAATTTTATATTTCTGATTACCCAATGGCACATGCTACTAGAAAAGTGTATTATTATGAAAATGGTTTATTTACATGAAGCAGGGTTTTACATATGAGTTGTTTTATGCAATATCTGTTTATAGAGACCTACATTGTTCGGGGGGTATAGTTTTCCTTTAATTTAAAAAGGACTTTTATTATACAGCTTATTATACAGCTTTTTATGACTGGGTGGCATGTTCCCTTTTAACCACAGGACTGTAATACATTTAAAAAATTGCCATAGCAATTAACACCAGATACCCACTGGCATGTGACCATCATTGATACTTAGGGGCAGATTTACAAAATTCACATGAAGAATTCGATCGAATTTTAATTAAATTCGAATCATCGAATATACAAATTGGGCATATCAAATAGTCGAATTAGAATAATATGAATATTCGAATAAAATTTTATTCGAATATTCGACTATTCGATGGTCGAATTACTTCCCCTTTAAATTTTTATCCGACCACCTACTTCGCCAGAACCAAGCTACCGAATTGGGAATCATTATTTTAGATCAAATAAAAAAAATTAGATCGATTAAATCATTCGAATTTTTCCTGTAAGGTCGTTCGAAATTGCGGTAAAATCCTTTGAATTCGATATTCGAATTCGAAGGATTTTACTTCACCCACTATTCCCATGGTCAAATTTCGAATTAAAAAAAACAAAAATTTAGTTCGAAATTGGACCAATAGTAACTCTGCCCCTTACTGTGCCACAGATTTAGTAACATTCTTGATTTGTGCAAATAATGGCAAAAAATAGCACATTACATTTTTACCTAAATTAAATTCTCTGCGGTGATTTTTCAAGATTCATTCAAAGAATCACAGAAATAAGAAACATGACAATTACACAACTTAAAACCCACCTCAATGCCTGTTTGCTGATACCCAGTGATACCTCTGTATACACCCTTGATACTAAAACAATTCATTCCCTTTGGTAACATAATCACACCCATGCACAAAAATCATTGGTATCTCTGGATGACGGATGAATCAATAATACTGCACTTACTGCATGATTCTTGAAATATTTTTTTCCAGTTTTTTTATACAGTTCTATACTGTACCCTGCATCCAGGGAATACACCTGCAGGATGAAAAATTATTTATTGTCCAGCAGCAGAAAATGTACTTACTGACTCACCAGTTTAGCCACACGACCAGCAAGTCATTTATAGGAAGTTATTTTTATATTTAAAGGGATATTGCCATGGGGAAAAAATGTTTTTTTTTTTTCAAAATGCATCAGTTAATAGTGCTGCTCCAGCAGAATTCTGCATTGAAATCCATTTCTCAAAAGAGCAACCAGTTTTTTTTTAGACATATTGTCAATTTCCCAGCTGCCACAAGTCATGTGACATATGCTCTGATAAACTTCAATCACTCTTTACTGCTGTACTGCAAGGTGAAGTGATATCACCCCCACCCTTCCCTTGACAAAATGTCTAGCCCCATGTCAGATTTCAAAACTGAATATTAAAAAATTTGTTTGCTCTCTTGAGAAATGGATTTCAGTGCAGAAGTCTGCTGGAGTAGCACTATTAACTGATGCATTTTGAAAAAATGTTTTCCCATGACAGTATCCCTTTAAGCATGCATGCATGATGTATTGGTGATCTAATTCAATAATGTCCTGTTTAAAGCACTAGCATATTCTAGCCTTACAGTACTGGTGCTCTGTAAAGCAGAAAGGCAGGCCACAAAGGCCTAGGGTGGCCAGAAGGGCCTAGGGTGGCAATATGCTGGGGGCGACATGCCTCATCTGAACCAGTTCTCACCTGGCACTCTGAACCTGCCTACCACCTCATCAATGTGAAGCCGCCTGCAACCGTATCTGAACCTGCCCTCGAGTGCCTGCAATTGGGAGAATTGTGAAGGAGGTGAACGGGTCGGACATGGGGGTGAGCTGGCTGGCAGTGGGGGGGTGAGTGTAGTCGGGGTGGTGAGTTGTGCATCCTAGGGGCGCACCTTTGAGAAATCTGTCCCTGAAAGCAGAATGACCGTCTCCTCCCACTAATTTATACCCCTTATATTGCCTTTGCAGCTGCTGACTGGCATTGCTTGCTACAGCTACAAGTACCCCTTGGTCTCCATCAAGCATTTGCCTAATGCAGTCCCCTTAAGGGTTTCAGTGGCTATATTTTTACATCCCAAGTGCATTACCTTACCGTTATCAACACTGAAACTTATTGCCACTTTGCTGGCAGGGGTGGTTCACTTTTAAGTTAATTTTTATTATGTTATAGAATAGATAATTCTAAGCAACTTTTGAGTTGGCCTTCATTATTTATTTTTATAGTTTTTGAATTATTTGTATTTTTCTTCTGACTTTTCATCCTTGAAATGGAGGTAACCTACCGCATCTAAAAACACAAATTCTCTGTTAGGCTACAAATGTATTGTTATTACTACATTTTATTACTGCTCTTTCTATCCAGGCCCTCTCCTATTCATATTCCAGTCTCTTATTGATATCAATGCATGGTTGCTACGGTAATTTGGACTCTAGCAACCAGATTGCTGAAATTGCAAACTGGAAAGCTGCTGAATAAAAAGCTAAATTACTCAAAAACCACAAATAATAAAAAATTAAAAACAACTGCAAATGTTCTCAGAATATAACTCTCTATATTATGCTAAAAGTTAATTTAAAGGTGAACAACCCCATTTAACCTGCCTATTCTAGAGGTTCTTCCAGTAATGCATAAAAACTTACTTTCTTCTGTGCAAGCGATGGCTGATAATGCCTTTTCCCCTCCAGATTTGTACAAAGCAGTCACTGTAACCAAGTAAGTGGTGTTGGATTTGAGGTTTTCCAGGACAGTACTATGTTGGCTGCTGTCTACATCCACCATCTGAACATCATTGCTCGGCAGGGGGCCATACTGGATTTCATACCCAGACACACTGTCAAGGGGTGGCCCCCAACTTACACGGAAACTGTGAGTGCTTGCTTCAGATATTAATATCTGAGTTGGGCTAATCATCTCTGCAAAGAAAACAAATAGGGCAATAGATTAGCTTAGTAATAATAATTCTTTAACACTATTTTGGGCAATATAAGACCAATAGGGTTAATGTACAGCTATTTTCATAGAGCATGGGTTACATTTGATTAACACAACAGGTTGGGCCTTCGATAAATGGAAGAGATGAAGGTGTGGTGTAGTGCAACTCCAACTCCCACTGTACATAAAAAGGTAAAAGAAAGGACACCAGGAGCTTCTTGCAACAGAACAGAATAGTTTATTTATTAGAGACAAATGATCCACGGGATTACATACAGTAACCAAAAGCATAGGCAGAATATATTCACAAGGCTAGGACAGTACAGCTGAATGTGGATCCCTGTGGATATAGTCAAGGCAGTACAGTATACCTCCAGGCAGAAATACCTCACAAGTAGTCTGAACCCCACCCAGTGGAGTGGTCAGGGAGAAGAACCTAAACTTGAGACCCTATCCATTGTTGTCCCTTCACTGTAGACATTCTTACAGCCTGGGAAGCTACTCCCTACTACAAGCCTTGATGGAGCACAAGGCTGCTCTTTCTTTCTTCCCTCACTCTCTTACTCTCCTAGAGAGTCTATTACAATTATATTCCTGCAATTCACTAGCCTCATTTATGTGGTCCCTGCTCCCCAACTCAAACACAAGAGGTTCAGGTCCCTCTAGGGCAAAATGGCTTTACTGGGCATTGGTGTACCCTGGGAACATCTAGATGGGTCAGACGCCAAAAAGGAAGATCCACTGTGCTTCTTGGCCAATAACTGGTAACATGTAAATTAACAACAAAATACATGAGATACTAGGGAAATAAGGAAGTGCAGGGATTTAAATCCATAGGGACATTAGTAAACCTATTGGTCGCTACAGTTCCAAAGTCTTATTAATAGCCACTTGCCAGCCTCACAAATAAGTGACTAGTAAGAGAGCTTTTTTATATGAATATTACGATTTTAAATGCATAGACATTTTGATGGATGCCAAACTCACAGCCACCCTTCTGCTGTGAACTACATCCCCAGCATACTCAGCCGCCAACAGGGAATTCATTATTTTGGGGATATATATATATATATATACTGGTATGGTATCTGCGGCCAAAGCACTATGGAAGCCCGGGGCATAGTGCCCCGGGGGGGTGCCTGCCTCACTGATGGGGTTAGCACATGCACTTTTGCACCACACGCTTTTCATTTTGCTTGCACTTTTCTCTAGCGGCCTTTTGGCTAGGTAGGAAAAAAAAATTCTCCCTCCCCCAGCCTCCGGGCTGGAGCCTAATGGCACCTAAAGCACTAAGTACTTCGGTGCACTCATTTTCAAGCCGTCAGTGCCTTGGCCTCGGGCTCTTAAGTAACACGGAGCCCATGCCCTTTGGGGTAGGACTCAGGGGACCCCGGCACTCTGCACCTGCAATGTGCACTATGGGTGTTAGAAAGCACGATTCCGGGCTTTCAATAAAAAAAAAATCTGTTATTTGGAAACCTGTTATCCAGAGAGCATCAAATAATGGAAAGGCCATCCCCATATACTCAATTCAAATACTTCAAATATCAAAGAATTTCTTTTGTTATAATAAAACAGTACCTTGTATATAACTGATCCTTTTTTGGAGGCAAAAAATCCTATATGATTTATGTTATGTTGAAATCATTTTTTAGGAGATCTGAATTATGGAAAGATCCATTATCTGAAAAACCCTAGGTCCCGAGCATGTCCCAGACCTGTACAATACACAAGAGCCATGAATAGCCTGATAATTATATCCTTATAAACAATGCTTGGTGATGTCATTTCTGTCACATGACTCTTGTGTATTACAGTAAATAATGAGGTCTTCGGCCTCATTCTTTCATATGGTCATGGAGCTCCTGATTAACTTACAAAATGCTTATATTTTACAACAGGGGTATATTATTCACTAACGATGAATGCCAAATGCACCGGACTTATATGTTGGCGCTATATAAATACATGTTATTATTATTAATAATAATAATAATACAGTAATGTATAAAAGCCAATCTCATCTTTCCAAATGTATACATGACTGGGAGATTCCATTTTGTGCGACTAAGGGTCCAAATATGGTGCCATTCCAATGCAGTTTAAAGGGAAATTAATTATTAAAAAAGGCCACCATGCCTGGAGAGTTGGGAAGAAAAGTAGAGAATAGTTTTAAAGATATGGCACACATTTTTGCAAATGACGAGAACATAACTTAACTTGAGGCTAAAAGGCATAATTCTATACAGTCTATACAGTATATGCTACCCTGCCTTTTGTCACTACAAAAAATAAAACTGGGCCAATAGCCTGTGCAATATAAAAAACAGTTTCTAATTCTAATAGTTAGTTAGCCAAAAATGTGATGTATAAAGGCTGGAGTGACTGGATGACTAACAATAGCCAGAACTACTTTTGAATCTGCACTGCATCCTAAGAATTAATTGCAAATTCACTGAACAATTATGTCCCATGTGGTCCCCCTTTAAGACTAACTCTGCGAATTCAGAGAGCTGAAAAGCAGGAAGTAGTGTTCTGGCTATTATGTTAGAAATCCAGTTACCCCAGCCTTGGATTTTTGGCTGACTAACTATATTACAAACCTTTTGTATTTAGCACAGCGTATCTATTGTCCAAGTTTTTATTTGTACGCTGAACTGTTCCTTTAAATTCTTTTCCCCATGGAAAGCCCATCATATTACAAGCTCCAGCTCATGTTACCAATATTATGCAAATGCCCCGACTATTTGTACTTATATTAGGCTATAGATTTTTAATTTAACGATTAAGAAATATAAATAACATAAAAATATACAAAGAAACATTGAAACAAAGAACAGTGCTAAGTAATTCATTTATAATAAATGTTAGTCTTACCTGGCAAAGTGGAGACATGGATGGTTTGAGGTTGGATATATTGAACGTTAGATTCAGGGAGCAGTGTCACCTGATAGGCAGTATCTGGGGTTAAGTTGTGAAGTGTCGTGCCAGTCTGATCTCCAGACAAGGTTCGACTTAACTTTTTCTCTGGGTTAGACACAGGTGCATATTCCAACTGGTAATAGCCGGTCTCTCTGGACAGGAGCCTTGGCCACGTTAGCCGAAAACTTGTGGTTGTTATATCCTGAGCATGCAGTCGCCTTGCTCGTATCAATTCTGTGAAGGGAGAAAGATACCAAATAAAATACATAACACGGAAAGTATTTTAACTAGAGGGATGTACATTGCTGCATATTTGTAAAACTTCCAAAGGGTAAGCTAGTCAATTTTAGGCTTGTTATTAGGAATAACACACAAACCTCAATAAAATCAAATAAAAAAATAGTCCAATATGGCTGCTACTTATACCTTTATTTTTAATTTGAGAAGAACAATAATTAAAATATATTATGCCTTAAAGGGGTTGTTCACCTTTGCGTTAACTTTTAGTATAATGCAGAGAGTGATATTCTGAGACAATTTGCAATTGGTTTTCATTTTTTATTGTTTGTGGTTTTATAGTTATTTAGCTTTTTATTCAGCAGTTCTCTAATTTGCCATGTCAGCAATTTGGTTTCTAGGGTCCAAATTACCCTAGCAACCCTGCATTGATTTGAATAAGAGACTGGAATATGAATAGGAGTGGTACTGAATATAAACATAAGTAATAAAAAGTGGCAGTAACAATACATTTGTAGCCTTACAGAGCATTTGTTTTTAGATGGTGTCAGTGACCCCCATTTGAAAGCTGCAAAGAAACAGAAGAAAATTGCAAATCATTAAAAAACGATGAAAAAGAAATAATGAAGACCAACTGAAAAGTTTCTTAGAATTGGCCCTTCTACAAAATACTAAAAGTTAACTTGAAGATGAACCACCCCTTTAAACATTTATGCACACCTAGAAAGACTGTTAGACACCAGGGATGTCCAAAAGGTCGATCGGGATCTACCAGTAGAACTTTAGTTGGTGATCAGTAGATCTCAAGACACTGTCGACAAACAGCTTGTCTATATCAACCTCCTGTTTTATTCTTTTTATTCAAATATTTATTAAGTTATGGTCACGTAAGAATTAGTTGTTTTTCAAATATAATTTTATATATATATATATATATATATATATATATATAGTAATATACATTCTCATATAAATAAATATAATATTTAAGTACTATTTTCCATGGAACAGAATGCTAACAGGGATTTTATAGATCATAATGGGACAACATCACTAAAAGCAGACCCCCGCATTAGAAAAGTATGGGCACTCCTGCTCTATACTGTAACTGCGCAAAAGAATATTTGTATTACCTGCCAGTGAACACTAGATGGCAGAATAGCATTTTTATTTGAAATTCTGTTGGAACTTACTGAGTAGCATTTTTTTTTACAGCTGAGCGGGCCCATGTATTGAACAAAAAGCATTTAAATAAAATATTGCTTTGTTTCATTTGTATTCTTTAATTGTAGTTGTTTTTTGCTCTCCGCATATTAGTTGTTGATGTGAACTTCTGTTGTCTTAGCCCCTTCCCTTTCTCTTTTGATATCTGTCTTGTCTTCAACTTCTGATTTTTACATTTTCATTGATTTTTACATTGTTTCTCCCTTTCATCGCCCTTCTGTTCAGCTGATTTTCAATTGCTGCTCCCTGCTTGCCATGCCTTTATAATGTAACCAAGCTTATGCATTAAGCTCTATTCATTTACCTTTAAAAAAGCAGTTCACCTTAGAATTTAGGATGCTGAATATAATGATAATAGATGATTTCCTTTTGTTCTTTGATTTTTATTTTTGTACTATTTTCCAATTTATTCTGTCTCTCCTTAAACTGAACTTTTTAAAGCGTTTTCAATTTGCCAGGGTGCATTGGTCCTGGCAACTAGAAATCAGATTCATTCTGAGGCTGAATTTTTATTGCTTTGATTATTTTGTATTACCTTTCTATTTATGCTGTTTTTTTTTTATTTTTCCTATGTATCTTCTAATCTGTTACAAAATTCTTTAAGTGTCAGGTAACATCACATTTATGGCACCAAGACCAGTGTAACATTTCCGGATTTTCATTTATGCTGTGCCTTGTGTTTACTGGGGACAAACAACATGGCAAGATCAAAGCAACACGGAATGCAGTTAAATCACTGTCTAATCACAGGAGTCACCAGATAATTCTAAAACTGGCAGCTTAGGAACAAACAATTACAAAATGCAATATATATAAGAAATTGCATTATACACTGCCTAGATAGAAAGCATGGCAGCTCTATTCAAATAGAAATATACAAGTAAAGAAAACACAATGTGCAAAATAGGCCATATTTCCCCTTTAATAACAAACAAACCCAGGACCTCTGATTATACATTTTTTTCTTTCAGGTCTCCTGTAATTCATAATGTGAGGAACAAGGCATTCCAGTGTTGCCTATCAAGAAGTCTTGGGAAATCTCTGTCCTTTATTCCAGAAACCACGAGAAAAGATTTGAAGGCATGATAAGGATATCTTTCCATTGGAGATGGCAGACAACCTGACAGATTACATTACTTGGCACTAGAAATTCTCTGAATAAACAACCAGTCCCTTCATTTGTAATAGAATTCATGGAAATGCCCCTGTGCCAGTAGAGGAGATAAAAAGCTTCAATGCCAGTGCCACAAGAACTGATAATTTGAGGAATTCAGTATCATGCCTGCCCAGAGAGCTGGTATTCAGAACCACAGGCCCACGTTCATTAAAGGTCCTTATTCAAACCCAACAGAGTGCTGGTTCCCACAGCTATTCCCTAATGGTGTAATGTAACAGGTCATCAGAGCATGACTTTCAGGTTGTGGCTGGAGCATATCGCATCTCAGTGACTCAGAAGAAGATTTATGTTTGCTATGTCACAGCTATGTGCTTATCAGCTAGTACTATAAAAACAGAAGCTATATCCAGCAAGGAGAGGCTTGGGTTACTGAGTCACTGAACTCTAAATATAAAATGTAATCTTACATCATTGAGTCATACCTAGAACCCAAAGCACATCCAAGATATAATTAACCTGCCAAAAGATATGTACACAAATTTGGGCTCTGGAAAAGGCCACAAAGCATTAGCATATGGATAGGTATCATCCAAACTCCCAACATTCCTCTGATCAACTGATATGGTAGAGGATCATTGCACTATATGGTCTCAACATATACTATAGAAAGCAGGCACACTTGTTGTTGCAGGTTAACCCATGCAAAACTTTTTAATGCGGAAATTAAACTTTTCAGGGCACGCCCCTTCGTCAAGCATGCTTACAGATTTTTGCATGGGTTAACCTGCAACAACAGTCTTGTGTGCCAGTTTGCCTGCTTTCTAAAGATTACTGAAGGTTACCTCTATCACTGGGCACCAAGCTATTTTTAATCCATTTAATCAGCACGGGTGTGCGAAAGCTCTTCCCTCGCCATATACTAACAATATGAACAATAATAGCCACTCTTTGGAGTTTATTGTACAGGTATGGCCCAGGACCTTTAATCCAGAACACCTAGGACCTGGAGTTTTCTGGATGACTGATATTTCCATAATTTAGATATTCGTATCTTAAGTCTACTAGAAAATCATGTACACATTAAATAAACCCAATAGGTTGGGTTTGCTTCCAATAAGGGTGAATTTTTTCTTAGTTTGAATTAAGTACAAGGTACTGGTTTAAAATTGCAATGAAAAAGGAAATCATTTTTTTTAAATGTAATTATTTGGATAAAATTGAGTCAATGGAGACTGCCTTTCTGTAATTCTGAGCTTTCTGGATAACAGGTTTCAAGATAATGGATCCCATACCTATGTGCAGCTCAATATTTTTCCAATTTGACAAGGTTTTTCTGGCTTCAGATTTTCCTGGCAGTCACCAAGTTTTACTGAATGGTCAAATATATCAGACTAAATAATAATAATAAATGTGTCAGTTTGAATGGTTTTGACTGCATTGAGCTGTTCTTTAGGGACATCCAGCCCTCAAAGAAAGGGTATATGGCATATCAACCCCCTACATGAAAGCAGGTGGAGGACTATGCTAAATTGAAAGCAGCAGTGAAGTTGTGCGCTCAGATTATATTAAACATTTGCACATATCCTTGCTTGATCTAAATAGGGTTGCCTCCAGGTGGGGAGGCTACCAACATACCAATGATAGAGTCTCGAAGCTCCTTGGTAATTATATGAAGGTCGTCTACATCTACAAAGTGAAGATGAGTGTCGGATGGTTTGCTGGCTGCTGCTGACAGCTCCAAATAGTTCCCTCTGCCGGTGCTTACAATAAATACCGTAACACCCATGTCCTTCAAAAGCTGCATTGGTTGAGAAATGTCATCAGTGGACAAGCCATCCGTAACCCACACCATGACCTTTGGAACTTCTGCTCTAGACCCGCTTCTCTCTTCAAAGAGGTTCTCCTTTATGTAAGAAAGAGCTTTGCCTGTATTTGTGTCTCCCATTTGCTGCTGGATATTCTGTATGGCTCTTTGGATCTCCTGGCTAGAACCATATTGGTTAAAGGGGAATTCCAGAACAGGTTTGTTGCTGATATGCACAATACTGGTTTGCACATCTTGTGGGCCAAAGGTGAATGGTCGCAGGAGGTTACCAATAAACTCTCTGACTTTGGCAAACTCATAATATGAGACACTTCCTGAACTGTCTAAAAGGAAGATAAGGTCACCCTCGGAGTCAGGAACAAAGCCGGCGTGGTCTATAATGGAAAAATAAAAGAAAACAAATTGCATTAACTGGAAAACTAATAGCAGCAGCATCTATATAGTATACTTAAGTGTATTATACATTGCAAGCAATTAATGTCCATTTAACAATAATTTGCACATAAGGGAAGGATTAATATTGTTTCAAATCAAATTTAGATTTTGAAGCAATATACCACACAGTATATTATGCCCAGGGCCGGGCTAAGTCGGCCAGGTGCCCTAGGCAATGGGCTGACTACGTTGCCCCCACCATTTGCATGCACAGAAAAGCGGAAGCATGAGTGTGCATGCACAGAAGCACCGAAATATTGCGAGTGTGCATGCGCGGAAGAGTGCACACTTTGTCTCTGAAGAAGCTGCTGCCAAAGCTCTTGGACACAAGGTCCGAACTAGGGGAAGGTGTCAGAAGAGGTACCAGCCTGGTGCCCCTCTACCTTTGTGCCCTTCTGCCTACCCCTAGCTCCGGCCCTGATTATGCCATTTTAATACCATTTAATGCAATTTTAATTTAATGTCCAGTTTTGTGTTTCACCACAATGGCATACAAATGCACGTCTTTGGCTTCTTGAGGCTTTCTAGTTTTAAAATGTTGCAAAATCTAGCATCAAACTCATTAGGTAATACACGTTTTAATTGCAGATTACTTCTTATTCTGTTGGAAGAACCTCAAACATACTGGGGTGTTTTCAAGTAGGTGACCAACAGTGCCCTTGATTCATCAGAATGGGAAGTCAGGAAAAATTGACCAGAGAAACATTTTGGGGCATTTATTATAGGTTGAAATTAAAATTTGAAATCCAATTTTCAAAAAATTGTTATGGTCAAAACTGTCAAATTCAACTAGGGAATTATCCCAACTCAATTTGAGTTTTTTTTTAAAATTCGAATTCGATTTTCTAGGTTTAAGAATTTGAATGCCACCTAAAACCTGCCGAGTTGCTGTATAAGTCAATGGGAGATGTCCAGGGATCAATTTGGTGATGTTTGTAGCCTTTCTGTCATTCAGGTTTTTTCGGAGAATTCGATTTAAGTTTTCCAGTCGGAGTTTTACATATTCTGTTTTATAAATAACTAGCTGAATATTCGATTTTCGAGTACAATCAAATTCACATGAGTTAAAAAACATATGAATTAGAAATTTGACCCTTGATAAATGTGCCTCTTTATGTATGGTAAAAGCCCCTAATAGCAAGTTGACCCAAAAACTCATATATAAATGTAAAATATGTACACAGCCTGCAAGTTCAGTAATGAAAATAGTATACATGAACTTTAATGGATGACAGGTCTGCTGCCTGTGTATATGATTGCAGTCTTGAAGGTATTTTACTGGTCTAGACAGTAATAAAGATACTTGTTTTCAGTGTTATTAATAGATCATCATCAGATGATAGATGACATATATATAAATATTTACTTTGAAAAGGAAGGTTTAGTAAGTTTGTACCCAAGTGTGAGGTATAATTACCGATACGTATAATCAGAAAAAAGAACAGAAAGTAACACCCCCACTGGGATCAAGGCTAAAATCTATAATATAGTTAATTACTTTATTCTTAAAAAGGACTAAAAATTATATATATATCTGTAGTTTAAAAGGAGAAAGGCCTGCAATTCCTGTGCCTAACTGGTTAAATTCCCGGCAATAGTCATTCAAAAAGTGCTAGTGCTTAGTTTAATTTAAGTTTAAGTGCTAGTGCTCAGTTTAAATAAAGTTTATCCAGTGATGATTTCCTTAAATAAATCAATTCTAATATTCCATGATTACTACTGCTTATTAGCTTAATTAAAGTTTATCCAGTGATGAATTTCTTAAATAGATCAATTTCAATATTCCATGATTAGACACATAAATAATTAAAATCTATTAGAAATTCATTTAAAAATTAGATTAATTAAGAATAGTTATTGAATCGATATAAACCAGAATTAATTGTGCCCCATTATCCAATAATAATAAATTAGTTTAAAAAGTGATTTTTATCAATAATATGCAATTCATGAATTAAAAGATTGGAAATATGAAAATAGAATAGAGGTGGAGAAGCCCCAGGCCGGGACCCCACACGGGGAGAAAGGCAGAACACTGGGGACTGCGGTCTCAGTCAGTTAACTATCTCTTTCATACAAAAAGAACTATCTAAAAAACCGCAAATCCCCAGTGCCTTAGAGATAAAGAGGTGGAAGAATGAATTGCCGCTGGATCGTTAAGGAACACAGGACGTTGTAGTTGAATGCAGGTAATTTAAAAATCAGGATAAACAAGGTCTCTAGCCTGGCATTTATCACTGGATAAACTTTATTTAAACTGAGCACTAGCACTTAAACTTAAATTAAACTAAGCACTAGCACTTTTTGAATGACTATTGCCGGGAATTTAACCAGTTAGGCACAGGAATTGCAGGCCTTTCTCCTTTTAAACTACAGATATATATATAATTTTTAGTCCTTTTTAAGAATAAAGTAATTAACTATATTATAGATTTTAGCCTTGATCCCAGTGGGGGTGTTACTTTCTGTTCTTTTTTCTGAATATATATAAATATATCATATGCTATAGTAAAGACAGCATTTTTTATGCCAGAAAAGGTGGGGACCATAAATATCTATTTAACTTGTTATTGACTCTAAAATAAAACATAAGCTTCTTAATATAGGACTATGGTTCCCTTACGCACGTAAATTCCACATCACACATATAATGCTGCAGACAGTACTAGTTTCTCTGCAGTTACTAATTTTCATAAAAGAGGGATAAAAAATTGTCCACAAAATTCTTTGAAAAAGAAGTTATTTTTAAAATATGCCCCACATATTACTGCACATGTATTCTCTTGTGCTTATTGTCTATTCGGTTTCCTCTGGCTGTTGATTTACTTTACCTAGTGTTGGACTGGCCCACAGGCAGGACTGGACTGAGAATTAAAAAAGGCCCTGGCATTTCAGGTACACAGAGGCCCATCAGCCCACATAGAGGCCCAAACGACCCCCACCAGCCTACTAAACACTGACTTTCTATGGGACCTTATAGCAGCCCCTCTGGCATTTGCCTTAACCCACAAATGGCCAGTCCGGGCCTGCCCACAGGGATACCAGGAAAACTCCTGGTGGGACCAGGTGTCAGTGGGCCTCTTGTTTCTAACAATTTGGCCTATTTCATGTTCATTCCCAATTTATTATGTGGAAAAAGAGGCTTAATAATGGAAGAATAGAGTATAGTAAGTAGATCTAAAAGAATAGGAGAATAAAGAGGTTAAGGGGCATATTCACTAAGCGGCAAAAATTCGCTAGCGTTGCCTTCGCTAACATTCACCACACTTCGCCAGGCAAATTTTCGCCATATTCACTAAATTGCAAAGTTATGCTAAGGTCAGCGAACGGTAGCGTAGTTGCGCTAGTGTTACTTCGCCAGGCAAAGCGCATTTATGCTAGCGATGCCTAATTTGCATTGAATTTCAAAATATAATATAAGTATATGTTACAGCCACTACATGGCACTACACAAGCCCAGGAAACCTTTAATAAAAAAAAAAAATTTGTCCTATTGCCCTAAACATGTGTCCACTGTATAGTTGAGTTGCCATATGTTAGGAAATGTAGGGGGGAAGGAGGGTAACCCCACAAAAAAATTTCGCTCTTTTTCAGACTATCACCCTAAAAAGATCTGACCTGGCGAAGTAACGTGTAGCGTAAGTGGTAACGTTCAGTAAAATGGTTATCTTAGTGAATTTGAGTAATTAAGATCCTTCGTCAGTGCTCAACTTCACCTGGCGTAAGGGTGCGAAGTTGCGCTAGTCTATCTACTTCGCTGGTGAAAGAGTCGGTGTTAGTGAATTTGCGAAGTTACGAATTGACATCACACTGGAGAATTAGCGCTAGCATTATACGCTTCACGCAGGTGGGCCACTGGTCTAAGGTTTTCTAGTGGGCCCCTGGGATCCTAGTCCGACACTGACTTTACCAGACCAAATACTTGTTTTTCGTGTTATTCATAGAAAAAATACATATCAGGTATAGGAAGGCCAGTATTTTTCCCAGAAAGGGGCATCCCTCACTGTCTATTTAACCTTTTTTTTTTTTTAAAGCAGATTCTGTTACAGATAAAATAGCACAAGGGTATTAGAAACTGAATTCCAGTTCATTAAGCTTCAATCAGTTGTAGCACATTTTGTCAGTGAAAGACATAACAGATGGATCAGAGTCTCTCAGTTCTTAAGTTCATCACAGGGGCCTCTACTAAAATGAAAGAGGAAAAAAGTCTAATCCATAAAAACAGCAGCTCATAGCCAATATACACTTAATAAACTGAATGTGATGAAACATCAATAATAACACCTGCTCTGCTTTTATAAGATACGGGCACTCCGCAGAGATGCCTGAAGCTTTAGAAAATATAATTTTTCTCCTGCCTTCCTCTGCATTGCTTAGCAAGCAACTATCAAGTCCAATTTCCTGGATTTCACACAGATAATTACTGGTGTCATGGTAAAATCAAGCAAAACCTACACAATAAACTCCCTTAATGGCTTATGAAAATGAAAGTTTTTTTTTTTACTTGCATGTCAAATGAAATGTTCCATATCTGGTGACATCACAGGGCAACTAGGCTTAGCCTTTCACCACAAGCAGGGAACTATCAGTAGTAAGATTTAATGAAGTTCTATATGATAATTAACACCTACTTATTGTGTGAACATGAAGAGGGGCACCATTGCCCTTGCTCTTATTATCAGAAAAGGACAAAGGCCTTATATGTATTTATAAATATAATTTAGCTGTTGAAAATGTTTGTTGTAAAATGTAAAAACTCTTAATAAACATTTCATGAAACCATAAATAGTCAACATTTTGAGAAAAGGCCAGTCTGAGCTCTTCCTTCCCTTCAGCATTTTCCCTATGAAAATGATGAAGTATGCATTATCTGCAGAATCTGCCAAATTATTCACCAGTGAGTTATTTCAGATGTATCTCATGATACTAGTAGACAGAGAGACCTAGTTGTATTGAGTTGGGGCTGGGGTGAATGAGTTGATCATGACACTTGTCTCATGTGTGATCCCAGGAACAATGTCTAACACCCCGCTATCATTTGGCCCCTTCCAATGTTTACCGTGTTTTCTGATATCGATATGCTTTGTATGCTCAAGAGACTTTATAAAAAAATAAAGGTGTTTAAGTTTTTTTGGAGTGTATATAACTATATATATAGAGAGAGAGAGAGAGAGAGAGAGAGAGAGAGAGAGAAATGCAAGAGGTCCTCTGCACTCAACCTATTATCAATATATTTAAGACATTGAGACATTTTGTGCATACAGCTACTAAAAAATGCCTTACTGTTTGTAGATATATTGCAATATATTTAAGCTGGCCAACTACGTCAAAGTCATCCCATATCTGGCCAGTCCTACTCTCAAATTGCATCTGATTCATTAAGAATTCTATTGCTTCATTATACATTTTACAAAGGGACTAAGTTTTACATGCAACTAAGGGCCCTTACACACGGGCGTTTTGGCCCTGCCGCAGGGAAGCGCAGGTCTAGACGCACCTCATTAGTTTCAATGGTGTTGTACCCACGAGACGCGTGAAAGAGCAGAACGCAGATTCAGATGCAACATGCTGCATTTTTCCTGCGTTTGGCGCCTACATGCGTTCGTGTGAGAACAGCCCCATTGAAAATAATTGAGTGCGTCTATGCCTACGCTCCCCTGCGGCTGAACGCAGCAAAACGGAATGCAGGGGAGCGCAGGTAAAAACGCCAGTGTTTAAGGGCTCATTTGTAAAATGTATAATGAAGCAATAGAATTCTTAATGAATCAGAT
Organism: Xenopus borealis; assembly: GCA_024363595.1. Lineage (NCBI taxonomy): Eukaryota > Metazoa > Chordata > Amphibia > Anura > Pipidae > Xenopus > Xenopus borealis. Next base: position 95,023,210 of record CM044443.1, read on the forward strand.
GCAATTTGGTCAAAGGGCTGAATTTCAGAGTGACATCCATTAATTAATATTTAAATTTTGGAATATAATCCTTTCTGCATGTTAATTTCATTTAATCCTATGAGTGCTGGTAAAGGCTGAATGAGTTTCTTCCTTTAGATATACCAAATATCATGGAATGCAACACATCAAGACTATAAAATACTCAGATGAGAACAAAAACATATCCTGAAGGGCCCTTTTAAGACACACCCAGGAAACCTGGCAAAAAATAAGAAGCAGTCTTCAGAAGATCCATCAGTGGATTAAAGCAGTAGAGCCTGGGGAGGTCTCTTGATTTGTCTAACAAAAACAGGCTGGTGCACCCTGGCAGGGGAACCCACTCCCTACCTCTCAGACATGCGTCACTAGTTAAGGAGTCAGTATTTTGAAAAGTGATATTCTCTCTCATAAAATTAGAAACAAGCAAGCAGCTTTAGCTTAACATCATTAGGAAGACAAAATGAAGGGAACATAACCCCAACAACATAGTGATGTTTTAGGATCAAAAACTCCAGACTGGTACTGTAAAAAAGATGTTATATAATAAAAAAAAACAATTTATGAATTGCTTTGGAATATTTACATTATACTTAAAGTTAAATTGACAGTGAACACCCTGTTTAAACATAGACAGACAGGGTTCTATCATTCATCTGGGGAGGGGAAATTTTATCCCAGAGGCACTTTGAAACTAGCCGCCCTAACCATATAGATTAATGTAGATTTCTTTAGTAGACATACCTGAGACTAGCTGCTTGGGCATGGTATTCTAGAGGAATGTTGCCTAATAACAAGGTGGATTTTAGCAGGAATAGAAGGCTAGAAAGTATGATTTTATTACATCCTCAAAATTTGAAGGCAAATGTAAAAACAGATAAGGACCTTTATTGGCTTACACATTAAAAGACACAGTGGAGTTGTTTCCTCCACACTGCTTTCTTTTTTCAATTTTTCTAATAATAAATCTGGTTCTAAATTCTGTAGTGATGTCATCATATTTTCCCAACATAATACTAAACTTTTCACGTTGTATTCAGGCAAAAACACAAACTCTACTTTTCATCTGTCAGCATTCCTCTTAACTTGCTCAGCTACTGAATTAGTACAAGCAGATATTGAAAAATAATAGGGATATTTGTATAGAGCTGCATGACACTGAGCTGAGCCCATTGTCAGCAGTCACTTCATTTTTATTGAGATAAGAGATAACCTGTGTGCATTCCATAATGCATCATATAATCGCATTTACACCCTACATGGCATTCCCTGATTGCATAACGCAGGCATGACACGTAAAGCAGATTCTCTCATGCCGAGGCTTCTTTCAACGGTGATTAGTACTCCCCTATATCTATTTTTTAACTCATTTTTCAACACAGTGATGTTTTTTTCTTTTGGCTTCTCAGATTGTGAAGGCTGTGAGCTGGAAAATATTTAGCAATGTGCATACATATCCAATCCAATGGAAAGTTTTAGGGTATGGTAGAAGGGGTGTTTGCCCTGAAGTGCAAACATTCAAGAAGGGAGTAAAACAAGAATACACCAGGAAACTATGGATCAATTCTGGAGCAAATGTTGCATCCATTTCCAAAACCCCATCACCCAGGAGCAGAGGAGCAGAATAAATCTTCTTGTCTAATAAGGGCCCTGATAAAAGGCATGTAAAGGCAAAAACATAAAATCTCATGTTTACTTTCTTTCTTTAATGAAAAAGAAATCCATCTCCAATATACTCTAATTAAAAAATGTGTACCGTTTTCATAAGAAACCTGACTGTATGCAGTGAAATTCTCCCTTCATTTACTGCTGTGGATAGGAATTGTCAGACGGTCCCTAACTGCTTTGCAGGGAAACAATCATACTTATGAACAGCAGGGGAACCCCCGCCTTACTTCTTAGCCATGCAGAACTTCAGCAGCTCTGTTTCCCTGTATAGAAGTCAGTGACTGTGTATAGATTTATATTGGATTTTATTTTTGCATTTCCATCCCCTTTAATGTTTCCAACTCCAGCTGGAGGGACAAAGATCATAGAGCCAGATTTAAACAGATAAACTGGGATTCTATTTGGAAGATTATTTTGCTGCAGCCTCTGGTTCTGCGGAGTTGGAGAAAGTTTATATTAAACAATACAAAAACTATAAAATCCACATTAGATTACATGACACAGGACCCAGTGCAGTCTGTATATTCTGATTATTAATCAGTCTTGCTGTATCGGCTTATGGCAGATTTTATTTGACTTGTGCTGTTTTCATAATTTATAACAATACTTAAGCAGCCCAGATCACACTGAGCATGTGTGCAGTCTTGGTCTTGTAAAGATGTTTAAGATGACAGCCCTCTGTGGCCAACTTTAAAAGCATAAATAATTTATTTGATTAGGCTTGTGGTGCAGTAAGTTCATGTTTTTGTTTAGTATACAAAATACAGCATTTCTAGCCCTATTCTATTTTAGACTTTCCTTGTCCTTTAATAGAAATACTTAATATTCTTCACTTGTCTACATATTTTTCTTTATCATGCTGAACAGTTCTACACGCCAGAAAATCTGCACAATGAATTCTTTGATATCCCCTTCCATTTTTCTTGCCAGGTGGTCCCAAATTTGCCTGCCGTGATTTTACTTAGATACGTTGTTTTTATAGTGCATTTATTTTAAAAGATAAAGAAAACTTTTTGTTGATCCTCAGGAAGAAATGGCAGCTGTGATTATGGGTGAGTGGAAAGCCGAAAGGAAAAGCATCTACTGCACCTACAGGCATGCGCTTTTAAAATTACAACAGATATAAAAAATTGTATATTGATAAAAGGAACACCATGAGGGGAAACTTAGTCATAGGCCAACATTGGTGGCTTAATGATCTAAATGTATTAGAGCTAGAGGATAAGCTCCACATGGGCATAAAATCTCCAGCCTGGTCCCAGCCTATACAGTAATTGGTGATAAAAAGATAGAATAAGCACACACTGTGCAAAGCTGTCCACACACAAATCCCCATGGAAGTCACAATATACTAACTGCTTAGTTATTACTACTGACATGTATGTTTAGCTATACCGACAGCCTGCCTTGTCATGTATTATTTCCCCCAGTATAAGGTGCACAGCTATATCATGTGCAGGCTACATTCTTTATAAAACAGTTAAAGACAGTCTGAATGCTGTTTGTACTCTATAAAGATTTCTGCAAGATCAGGTATTTGCTTTTAAAGCCAAGGGCTACACTATGAAAAACAGTTGTTAAAGAAATGGAACTTGAAATGAAGCAAGGACATATTTATTTGCTTCTTTATATTGTATGCAAGTACAGCTTCTTACTCCCAGGGACATTCAAAGCAAAAATCAATAGCTAACCTTTCTGATACTCTGATCATGCATACTATCTGTACAGATACAGATCATTAATACTGATATGGTAATAATATGTATCATATTAAGAATTAAGTTTTAAATTCACTATTGAGTTCTAATTGACAGGCAGGAGGAACACAGGAGTGGCATGTCAAATACATTTACTTGCATTGGCTGTCAGTGGTACATCTACTTGGAGTAAGGTTCTTAGTGGGGTCCCATAGAGTTCTCAAGTGGTGGGAACCTTGCCTCATGCTGCACGGAGCAGCCGGTTACAAGGGGCGGCAAAAAGCCGCCTCTTGTAACTTTAAGAGTCGAATTTCCGGGTTTTAAAGGGTACCAATCATACCTAAAATGATTTTCTAAGTAAATACAATATGCTCAAGAAATCCGGTTTTTAAAACAGTTAGAATTGTTTGTATAATGTAAATGATCAGCTCACTATACCTTCTGCAAAATCTCCCCTATCTCCACTGCAGTTATAGCTGAGGCAGGCATCTTGGATTTCACTGACTCCTCCTACCTATATCTTCACAGCCAACTGTAGCTCTGAAATCTCGCACATGCTCAGTTGAAATTCCTTGCTTGCCTAATAAACCTTCTAAGCTATTTTAAAATCTGCCAAACTTCTGTGTTAGTGCTGCCACCTTGTGGAAGTTGCTGTGTGCACTTCTCTTGATACTTCTAGAGTTTATAGAGCTAGGCATTCTGGGTAGAATACTCAGACAGTGCTACAATCTGAGCATGCTCGTGAACTCATTTGCATGTTGTAGTCAGTGACAAAGTATGGGATTTTTTAAAAACTGCTGTTTTTTTTTCCAAAAAACTGTACATGTAGTTTGATTAAACATGTTTAGGTTGTACTGGTCAGGTTGTTAATATGTGTTTGATTTTGGCTATGGTTGGTGCGCTTTAACCCGGAAATGTGGCTCCACTAGTGCAGAGAGCGCTCCAACGCTGATTTTTAAGCGTGGAGCGGGAAGGGTTGGGGCGGCATCGGGCTGCTGCCTCAGGCGGCGGCAGCCCCAGAATCGCCACTGAAAGGTGGATCTGGACAAACTGGAAATTTTATTCATAGTAGATCTTACCAGAGGATGCAAGGGCCTCCTCAGAGATCAGAAGAAATAAGGTTCCATAGTAAGTTACAGAAAAAATCTTTTATTACAGTGAGAGCATGGCTTAGTCCTCTATAAATCCTGCCTATTTCTGTTAAGTACCTCCTGTTCTGTATATATATGTACTACTTTTAACTACGTATGCACACAACTGTGGGTAATCCAGGAGATGATGAGTGGATTTCAATGGATCATTTTGGGCAAACAGCCCAGTGTTATGATAAATTGGTTGAAAATGACCTAATTTGATATAGCTTGGGCATTTCTTACTTTATTGGGGAAACATTATTTTACGTTCTTCCCCAGATGGGCCTTCAGGAGATAAAGGACATGATAAAAATGAAATAATTCCAAAATATTTCACATACCGCTAATATTGTATGTTTCTTTTCATACAAAATGCCTGCATCTGCCTATAATTAACTTAATTTCATTTAAAAAATGCAATGTAGAAAGGGAGGTCTTTTGGCATATCATGCATTGTAGGAGTGAACAACTATGGGCATTTTGGGAATAAGTTTTATTTTGTTAAAAAATTACATTCTAACCCAGTGATTGGTCTCCATTTATGCAAGCAAAGTGGGAGGCCTACTAAAATTAAATCTCATCACATCTTGCCGGGAGATAAAATAAGGGTTCCATTTAAAGCAAAGAATAATCTTGTAAATCAGTTCACTTTGTGCAGTTCCAACTATTGAACTGCAACTTCTTGGTTCCCCCCGACAGCCAAAAGATGCTGGTGCAAACCAACTGGAGGGTTGCAAATTAAACACTCCAGATGCCTTTGTTCTTTTATCTATACTATTTCAACATGTGGCCTTTATGGTGCTGGGGCCCAAGGCAGCAGCTCAATTTAATAATATGCCCCGCTTCTGACAATGAACAGCAGAGAACTAAAGGCTGCACTTAGTATGAAGAGCCTGGATATTCTTTACAAACTGCTATATGATCAATAATGTATAAATATTTATTGTACTTGACAGAGCAGAGATCCCTTTCTTTCTGCCACTCCATAACTGAAATGCTTTTAGTGAGCTCCCAAGACAACAAACTAATACATAATCCTAATGCCCAGAAATATCTTTAGTTTTTTTTTTATTTTGTTGATGTCCTATGGTTTGTGTTGGGAATACAAACCATAGGACAGGCAAAAAGAAGATGGTGGCCTAATCTGTTGTTAAGGGTTGTGTAGGGGAAGGAAGGGCTGGCCTGATACCCATGTAACTTGCAGGCCGAGTGGATTCGGGCCAACCTTGCACCCCAACTTTGCTGGTGGCCTTGCACTGCCAGTTTCCGACTTCTGGCTTCCTTTTTTATAGCTACTCGCCCTCCCCTTTTGTTGCATCATTGGTGGGGTGGCGCGGTCTATAAATGGAAGCCAGAAATCGTGCTCGAGCGTGAACAATTGACGCCAGCGACAAGTGACAATTTGATCTATTTTGTCCTATTGCATTGAAGTCAATGGGTGCATGGTGAATTGTAGCCAGCGTCCAAATATTTTTTGAGGCAGTTTCAAAAATGTTTTCACAGGCCACGAAATGCAAAAATTCGTCACAAATTTGCAGCTGGTGAATAAATTCGCCCATCACTACATATAAGCAGAAGTCCTTTACACATGTGGGATTATCTGTTCATTGGTTACCTATATACAACTACCTTTCAACAACCAAAGAAGGAGAAGCTTCAGGTTTACCAGTTCGTCCTGTATAGCTTAAAAACAATATATTTTCCTAGTTAAAACAATAGTCAAAAAGTGTGTTCAGCACAAGCCCAATTCACTGAGCTCAAGAGGGTAAACTGCCCCTTTAAATGCTGTCGGCATGCACCCAGATGGCATTAGGAAACATTATCCTGCAGTTGATTGCATTGTGACTGCACCCGGATCCAGAGAAGGGGCGGGGGGTTTGACCATCCTATTTTTACAGGAACTCAATTTGTATCCAGATAGATTCTAAATGCACCATGCTCCAATGCTTCATCAATTCATTTAGCTGCAATATTTGGTGTATTTGAAGAGCATATAGAAGTGATAGAGGTTCCATTGTGTTCTGTTCCAGATCAGTGCTTTGGAAAATGAAACACGTTACTAAACAATATGATACAGGTGAGCAATAGTGCAATAGGGCATGTGAAAGATAATTAATGTTTCTTGGATGGCAAGTATCCAGTACTGCAATTTTGTCGAAATAGCACAAGATCAATAAAAGGAGCAGGAAGACAAAAAACATCAGTAGATTTTAATTTGGCAATGTTTTTTTTCTTGTATGAATAATATTCCTTTCTGCTCAACATTTAGCCAAGATTTATCAAAAAGGCGATATACGCTGACTTGTGATTAATGGTTTTTATATACATGGACTGAATATCAGCCTTGTTATCTTTTACTTCATTTAATATCATAAAATACAAGACAGCAGATGATTTGGACTTCATTTCAATGTTCCATGCTACAAGTTGGTAGAAAATTGAAGCAGACCTGAGATGAATTGTGGAGTATTCAACATTCCTTACTAAACAGAAACAATAAACCATTCTAAGCTACCATAACAATGTCTAGCACTCTCAACATACCTTGCAAATTTTTTTTTTATCAGGGACAGACAGCCAACACAACGTCACATCTACAATGGCATAGTAACAGCTCTCCACTGCCATGGTCTGCTACCCAGGTGATGCTTTATAACTGTGCTGCGCTTATCAGTCTTTGAGAGATTCCACTATCCTGCAGCTGATTTGAATGGTCACTTATACCGGCGACCCAACCTTTTTTGCCCCAGGGACCGGTCTGAAGCCCACATTTTTTTTCCAGAACTGGGGGGGGCGTCAAGTGCGAGCAGCATTTAAATTTCACATGTACAGAGTCACATTTTGGGTGAGCTGCATCAAATTTGGGAGTGTTGTGTCAAATTCAGGCGATCTACGTCCAATTCGGACTCAGTGCAGTGGTAGCGGGCCGCAGCCCAGCGGTTGGGGATCCCTGACTTATACTCTTAGCTCAATGACTAGAGACCCAACTCTGTTACACGTCCTGAACGTGGGAAATTAACAGATTGTAACAATATTTCTACAATTTTGGATGGGGGATATGTCTACTCTTATGCATGAGTGACACATGTTATGGAGTGTAACTGTTACAACATGGCCAGCAAAGGCAACATTGTCTAACATCAATGCCGCTTCATTCAATTCAGTGGAGCGTGCTGTAACATTTGTAACATTCTTTAGCCCCCCTACTGAAAAGCCTGAAGAACTCATAAACTTGACTGTTAAAAAGAGGCACAAAGTAGTTCATACATGTTCTGTCCTGACATGCAATGGAAACCTGTTTTATATAGTACGAATTCCTAGAGATGCTATACTGCACACTGTAGGCATTGCCCAATGTTAGAGTGGGCATGGGGAAGTTGGGGTCAGGTTAAACAGGGGATAGCAATGAGCATAGAGCCAAAAGCCAAGATGAAAGTAAGGAACAGCTTAGTCTACTTTAATATAGAGTGCATGTGCATTGGTACAGGCCAACTAGGCAAACAAAACCTGAGCCCTGCCTCACATTTATGAGGTTATTTATCAAAATCCAAATTTTCTGATGTTTTAAAAATAAAAAAAGTCTGACCAGGTTAAAATCCACGAATTACCCATATTTATCATTAAAAAGAAACCTTGAAAAAATCGGATCGGGAAAAAACATGACTTTTTCAGATTGTTGCACAAAAACTGCAACTTTTTGGGATAGTCACATGAAAAAATCAGAATTTTTTCAGATTTGACGCACAAATAGTCAGAATTGTTCATGAACTGTTTCGCATCATTGTACAATAGCAGCGCAGACCATAATATCTTCAAATTGCAAGTATGACCTCTGCTATTTACTTCTACAGTACCTTGACCATTGAAGATGGAGCCTTTTTGAATTCTGTATTTATGGTTGTTTGAAGGAAGCCAAATATACAATCAGAATGGAAGTGAGTAGCAATGTTTTACCAGTTAAAATACACACTACAAGTTAATCATTACTAAGGCAATCAAAGAGGAAGCTGCATGCCCACAAGGAATGTTGACTTTCCTGTGTCACAAATCCATAACTCATTCACAGTTATTGCTGCAGGACATAAATAAAAACAGGAACATTTAGTCCCAAAGGAATGGAAAATGGGTGAAGCCTTGCGAGGACAAATCAGTATAGCCCAAAGGAACAAACTATGGTACTAAAAAACATAAATGTCCAATCTTCTTTTAATTTTTTTTATAATGTTTTGCAACGAATCCATAAAATATTATATAATGAATTAATTGGTGTGTAAATAAGCCTATATAATACAATGCACACGTGGGACTTTCTTCTATAATTTATAAAATGTTTATTGGTAACAAGTCAGTTGGTGTGTAAATATGCATATATTTACCTTAAAGGGGAACTCCAGCCAACTAATGAAAAAATATGCATAATGTGTATAGTACAAAGTAATATATTGATATTTTTTATTCTCTGCTATCTTCAGCTGATATATATTGTGAACCCTGGAAGACATTTATTCCTGGAGACTAGTCCAATCTCAAGTTTTCTATGGTGCCGCTGTTGCTGAAAGGGTCAGTATTTATGAGCGTTAAAAACATAGTAACATAGTAAGTTAGGCACACGTCCGTTAAGTCCAGTCCTTTTTTTTTAACCTGCCTAACTGCTAGTTGATCCAGAGGAAGTAAAATCCATATCTGAAGCCTCTCCAATTTGCCTCAGAGGGGGAAAAAAATTCTTCCTGACTCCAAAATGGCAATCGGACTAGTCCCTGGATCAACTTGTATAATCTCCCTTAACCCTGTATTCCCTAATGGAATAATGGAAATGGAACGCTATGAGGAGTATTCTTGTCATGGCTTCTGTGTTTAATGTTTTTACAGAAATCACTCTTAAAGATGTCTCTGGAAATCCAAACAACTGCTTATATTGTGTGTGACACTATTTATCCATTTGCGCATTCCTGACTGAAGGGAAATACAAATACTTGCATTGTGTACCATGTGACAGCAAAGCTTTCGGTTTGCAGTCTAATGCAGTCAAGTGTTTCCCAGAAATATCCATCATTTGTTGTTTGTGTGTGGGTAATATCCCCTGTACATAAACCAGTGGTGTAACTACTCCCTGGTGGGCCCCGGTACAGGATAGGCACCTGGGCCCCCCTGTCGGGGCCCATAACTCTATAAATGCCATGCTGGAGTGTTGATAGCATGTTTGCTGTAAAACTTCCCCCTAGATAACACCTGCCATAACCATTATCGTGGCTCTGATGGGCCCAAAGGGGGTGGGGGCCCTGGTGCAATTGCACCCTCTGCATCCCTGGTAGTTACGCCACTGACATAAACCATGTAATCACTACAATAATGAGGCTTTTTGAATGTACAGTAGCTCCAAGTCTCCCAGGATAAAATATAAGTGGGTGAACAAATGCAACAGATACCACCATGCTAATAATCACCCAGTTGTGTGCTTGCATTGATACCTTGAGACCATTTGTTGGTGGATCGCTTTTCTTGCCAACTTAGGACATGGTGGCAGTTCACAAACTTTATTCAAGGTATGACAGTGCCTTTACTTTTACATCCCAACTTTCTCAAGTAAAATTTAAAAAAATTGATTCATGGCCATGATTCCAGTGCACAAGGCACAGTAGCTCAGGGCCACCATCAGGGGGGGGGGG
>CM044443.1:95037606-95076620 GCA_024363595.1 Xenopus borealis
CCCCCCAGCGCTTCCACCGGATTTCCTAAGGATATCGTGGAAGTCCCCAGGCGACTTTTTTTTTTTAATTAAAAATACAGCTATAGGCAACTGAGGGCTGCCCCCAAAACCTGCCACCCTAAGCACAGGGTGTCTTAATATAAATACAGCCCTGGTACTGTGTTATCCCCAGAGGAGCATGAGGCATCTGGATTTAATGGTATGTCTTTATATGACAAATCTTTCAAATATGAGAAATGAGTGATATCCCTGCAGTGAGCACCAACCATTGTTTTTGGTATGCTACCACTACATTAATGTGGGTATGAGCTTAAAAAGTTATTGAAATAACATGGTACCATTATCAGCCCTCAGCCACAGAAACCAGCCCCCGGTATTACAGAAGTTGTGCAACACTGATCTAGGCAATCGGTATTACTCAAAATACATACAAATACAATAAGTACATTTGTCTATTTTAAAGTATACATTTAATATAAAGCTTAAGCGCTGGGATCATTTTGTAATTTACTATATCAATATAAAGATATGGGAGAAATGACTAAAAAGTTAATCAATTAGTTTGTGGTTCTGCACTTTCATTAAAAATAGTTAGTGGGCTATATTGATAATACACAGATACATATTTTAAAATATTGCCTCATATTGAGTTATTGGTGCACTTTAAATTGTGAATCCTATAGATCTTTCAGCGGAGGGTCATTTACTATAAATGAGATGTCATCCCAACAGGCAGTTTTTAAAGTTTTCCATGTAAAAAGCATCTGGCCTTTTCTGAACAGTGGCAAATGCCAGCAACATTTTTTCCATTATAAGTGAAAAGTACCCTTCAGTCACTGCTTGTGCTGGCAAGTCCTGAATACAAAGCACTTGTGTGATGCTGATGATACAATGGCTGGCAGAGTTAACCTCTTCAATGCAAGGCCACGCAAAGGTCATTGTATGTAAATGGTCACATGCCATTCTATTTCGAAAGCAAATTGAAACGCTGAATATATTTTGTAATATCCAGATGTTTCTCTGTTTGTTTATACGAGTATGCTGTTATCACAGTTGCCTTATAGGGATGCAATAAAGCCTGTCTTCTGCTCCCTATTCCCTACAGCAAAGTATTCCAATATAGGCCTCTCCATCTGTTGCTGAGATTAAACTTGCAAAATTCCAAGCTAAAGGCCCCTATGCGATGCGGAAGTTGTAGTGTAGCCTAGGGTTTCATGAAATCCAGGATTCCGTTCAATTTGTGATTATTTTTTCAGATTATGCCATTTTTCGTTTGGAAGTCTATAACAGTCTGAATAGTAAAAACAGAGTGTTTATCTGGGGCTTTTAATTGACTGATTTCCCTAAAATTGACAATACATATTAGGATTCATATTCATTTTGGTATACTGCCTAATTAAAGGCTTTGTTCACCTTAACGGGATCCTGTCATGGGAAAAAAACTTTTTTTTTCAAAATGCATCAGTTAATAGTGTTGTTCCAGAAGCATTCTGCATTGAAATTCATTTCTCAAAAGAGCAAACAGATTTTTTTATACTGTATTTAATTTTGAAATCTCACATAAGGCTAGACATATTGTCAATTTCCCAGCTGCCCCAAGTCATGTGACTTGTGCTCTGATAAACTTCAATCACTCTTTTGAGAAATGGATTTCAGTGCAGAGGTCTACTGGAGCAGCTCTATTAACTGATGCATTTTAAAAAAAAACATGTTTTCCCATGACAATTTCCCTTTAACATGAACTTGTAGTATGACATAGGCATTGATATTCTGAGACAATTTTTTGTGGTTTTTCAGTTATTTAAATTTTTTTAAGCAGCTATCCAGTTTAGCATTTCAGCAGCTATCTGATTGCTATGCTCTTGTTTACCTTAGCAACGAGGCAGTGGTGTAAATGAGAGACTAGAATATAAATAGAAGAGGGACTGAACCGAAAGATAAGAAATAAAAAGTTAACAATAACAATAAAACTGAAGTGTCACAGAGCAGTTGTCTTTAGCTGCTGGGGTCAGTGACCCCCACTTAAGAAAGATGTGGAAGAAGAACGCAAATCATTATAAAACTATAGCAAATAAATAAAGAAATCCAGCTGCAAAGTTGCTAGGAACAAGACATCCTATAACATACTGAAAGGTAACTCAAAGGTGAACCATCCCTTTAAAATTATGATGGATTTGGTGCATTCCATGTTTTGCTATAGTAGAATTACTTTTTAACATCACTGCAGAAAGTATTAGTTAATGGGGCTGTAAAATAATAAAATGATGAAAACAATTCTTTCTACTGATTGTGCCTGTTTTTTAAGTGCCAGGGTGGATATTGAATAATGGGTCAAACTACAGTGTGACTCTTTTCCTATTGTAGAAGCAGGGGGGGAGCTTTGAGTATCCCAGTTGGTAACAAAGTCTAGTGTCCATTGTGGCATATAAAGCAGGTATGGTATCTAGATGTTTTGGTTTCCCATCAAAACTGATGGTGGACATGTGTACAAAATCTGTCATATTATTTTATTATAAATAGGTTTATAGGTGTGAAATATCAAACCTTTTACATCTTTCTTACTTTTTCTTAAAGGAAAACTATACCCCCCAAACAATGTAGGTCTCTATAGAAAGATATTGCCTAAAACAACTTATATGTAAAACCTTGCTTCATGTAAATAAACCTTTTTCATAATAATATACTTTTTTAGTAGTATGTGCCATTGGGTAATTATAAATAGAAAATAGCCATTTTAAAAAATAAGGACAGCCTCCTGGAATCCTAGGATCCAACGGTGCACACAAACATACCAAACAAACTATAAAGTTAGGTCACACCAGCCAATTAACAGACAGAGTTCTGTCTTTTGCTTCAACATTTTTTGCTGTTACAGTTAGAGTTGAAATATTTCTGGTCAGGTGATCACTGAGGCAGCACACAGACCATCACGAAATGGTGGTTCAAGGCAAGAGATGTAAAAGGGCAATATTTACTTTAATATATATTCCAGTTTGGTAAGATTATTTAATATGCCACTTAATGTGATATAAACTATCTGTTGCTCAAGTATTTATTTTGGGGTTATAGTTTTCCTTTAAGAATTTTGCCTGGATTTCCAAGATTAACTGAACAGTATAATAGGGCAGATTTTATAAAGATGGAAAATTGGCGAAAATTCCTCATCGCCAATTTACTAAAAGGTGACATAACATATTTCGCTAGCAAAAAACTCACAGCTGGAGAAGTTTTACGCCGTTTCACCCAGGCGAATTTATGCTCAGGCAAACTACCGTTAATTTGCTAATTTGTGAAAGTTTCTATTCCTTACCTTTTCACTAGTGCTGGGTGAATCTACCCAGTTTCGCTTTGGCGAAAAAATTAGCGAAACAAGTCTCGGCACATTTTCAAAAATGACACGCGACTTGTTTTTTTTTTTGGCGAATTTTCGCTAGCGAATTTATTTGCCAGCGGCGAATAGCGCGAATTCGCCCCTGGAGAATAAATTTGCCCATCACTACTTTTCACCAAAGTCTATTTTGCCAGGCTCTGACTGAATGACAAGATGAAGCAACATCCTCAACATTATTATGTCAATGACATCTATCCTGTACTCCAAAAACGTCATAAAGAAAAAGTTAAAATGCTGGCGTTTTTCATATTTAAATTAAGATTGTATTTAAGTCAGGGATCCCCAACCTTTTGAACCCAGGAGCAACATTTAGAAGTAGAAGGAGTTGGGGAGCAACACAAGCATGAATAACGTTCTTGGGTTGCCAAATAAGTACTGTGATTGGCCATTTGGTAGCCCCTATGTGGACTGTCAACCTACATTGAGACTCTGTTTGGCAGTACACCTGGTTTTTATACAACCAAAACTTGCCTCCAAGCCTGGAATTCAAAACTAAGCACCTGCTTTGAGGCCACTGGGAGCAACATCCAAGGGGTTGGAGAGCGACTGATTTAAGTTGTAACTCTTAAAAAATATCTTTTTTACACTTTTTTGTTTAACATTTGAAGCTTACACCACATTAGTTTTAGGGTGGGCCCATGGCCTAGAAGAATAGAGGATCTTTTTTGTCTTTATTTTGCTTCCTTGGACATTTTTTTTTATAAGAAGAGGCCACTTCCAGCAATTTCACCAACATCACTAATAAATACATACATACATATGACCTTTATATACCTACTGAATTTTAATTGACTAAGTGGTAGATTTTTCAAGGGTTGAAGTGAAAATTCAAATTAAAAAAATTAGAATTTTGACCTATGTTTGTGTACTTCGACTAGGGAATAGTCCAAAATTGATTCAAATTTGTAAAAAAATTTAAACTTCAAATTTGAAAATGTATCATGTTTTTGTCTCTTTAAAAATTCAACTTTGACCATTCGACATCTAAAACCTGCCGAATTGTTATTTTAACCTATGGGGAACCTCCTAGAACTTATTTGGAGTCAATTGATGGACTCTTTTGGGTTTTTTTTGAAAAACTTCAAATAGAATTCGATCGAATGTACTATTACTTTGATTCATATGATTTGAAGTTCATCAAAAACAGACCAATTTGATCGAAAACAGACCTATTTGACCAAAAAAAAATTTCAAATTCAAAATACTACCCTTGATAAATCTGCCCTTAAGAGTAAGTTAGCAAAGATTTGCAAGGAAGAAAATCCACTAGCACATTTTTGCGCCAAAGAATTATTGATGGCAAACATATGCCAGTGTTCTCAATACCAACATAATTGTACATTCTGATTAATGCACTAATTCTTCATGAAATAATGTCTGACATTCATCTATCTCACCGCTGCTTCCATATGCTTTTCCCCTCACTGGCTCCCAATCTCCTCTAGAATCAAATTCAAACTACTCACTCTTACATTCAAGGCTTAACAGTGAAGACCCTGCCTATATTTCATCTCTGATCTAAAAAAAAACCCTTTATGCAGCCTTCGCTCTGCTTCTGATCTTCATTGTGCTTCTCCTCTCATCACTCCTGCACATTCTTGTCTACAAGACTTCTCTCTGGCTTCTGCTTTTCTCTGGAACTCTCTGCCCCGAGCTGTCAGACTTTCTCCATCTTTCCAAACTTTTAAATGCTCCTTAAAGGAGAATTCAAACCTAATGTTTAAAAAAAAAAAAAAAAACCCTACCCCCATCCCCACCAAGACCCCCTTCCCTCCCTTCAGCCTAAGTGTTACCCCGGCAAATGCCCTTACCCCCATATGTAATATTAGGCACTAAGTTTGCCCAGGAGCAGTAACCAGTAGCAACCAATAGGATATTTGACAAGTGATCACTATATGCTAGTTGCTGATTGGTTGCTATAGGTTACTGCTCCTAGGCAAACTTAGTGACTTTTATTACATAACCCCAACGATTCAGGCATCGGAGTTCTTGGACGACAGCTTCAGCCACTTCGGGAATCTTCAGAATGAGACCAGCGATTCACCAATTTTCTTGACTTTTGCCACATGTACAGTTGTTACGAAACAGAAACTTGCTCCAACTGCACATGCGCCGATACGCTGGTCTCATTCCGAAGATTTCCGAAGAGAAGAAGATGTGCCTGTGAATGCCAATGCCTGAATCTATAGGGGCATTGCCTGGGGTACCACTTATGCTGGGGGTTGGAGGGAGGGGGGTCTTAGTGGTGATGGAGTGTAGGGTTTTTTTTAACATTAGGGCTGAATTCTCCTTTAAAGACCCACCTGTTTAGAGAAGCTTATTCAATGTACCTTAATTAATCTGTCTATAGTACTGTATATCATAAATATCCAATTTTTACTAAAATCCTAATGTGTCAGTTGTATCCTAACCTCAGAGTAGGGCCCGTTAATCCTATTGTACTCTATTAACCCTTGTTAGTCAACATTTGTTCCCTGTTTGTTAAAAACTAAGACAAATTGAGTGACCTGTCGGGGCTATATAAATAAATAAATGATGATGATGAAGTGTAAAACTCTAATGCTGGGTTAAATTCTGCAGCTTACACTATTAGAACTGAGCACAGAAAAAACCTTATATTTTTCTTTGGGTCTCTGTTTTTCAGGAACATAATACAGCTCTGCAGCTACTGCATAGTAAGAAGAAAGCTGTGATATATTGCAGATGTAACGTACAGTCTCCCTGGTGGTCTAGTGGCTCACCTCCATGCATGCGGGAACGCCCGCCATGCCTCCAGCGGGGACGCTCACCGCATGCATCCTTCCTCCTGCTTGCCGGCTGCTCTAGAGCGCACGCGCCGCACTTCCGGGTCTCTTAAAGGCGTCAAATTCAAATGTTTAAAAGGCAGCTTCTGGCTGCAGCTTGTTGCCCGTTGTTAGGTTCTATTTGTTAGTTCCTGGGTGTGTTTCCTTACTGTTTCCTGACTGATTCTACTGTGTTTGACCCTTGCTTGCCTGACTATTCCTGCTATTCTCCTATCCTGACCTTTTGCCTGTCCCCTGACTATTCTACACTCTCTAATCCTGATCCTGGCCTGTCTGACTATTCCATTCCGCTTGGGCTGGTCCGGCCCGCCTGTTCCATTTGGCGGTATTCTTCAACCCAGTATCTTTGGTGAGACGATCGTGCCCCTGTGCTAGCCAGAACTCTTAGCTTTGCACCTCTTGATAAGTCCAGGTGGCATCTGAGTAAGCTGAGGGCTCCTCCCGAGGCCAAAGGCGGTCACGTAACTGGTGAAGCCGAGCTGAGACCAAGGTGCTTAGCAATTGTTCTGGTTTTGGGTGCCGTTCGTGACAGCAGAGCACTAGTACCATCAGTGTTTCAATCTAAAAATTCTGTTATCATTAGGATGGGGGTGTTACATTACAGTATATACAATCTTAGAAAAGGGTGTGTAGTGTTTAGATATACAATACTGTCATTCTCAATTAGTAGTAGTTTGTCCTTATCTCTCGCTTACACCAATTCTGTTCCAAAACATATATGCCTTGTTCTCTGCCAAGTTACACAGAAGTGACAGCATTTATATTGTCAAATGGGCAATGTGTGTTGTTCAAGAAACATTAACTGTTATACAAGTAATATATCTATACATATATTAGAGCAAGTCAGGAAAATACATCCCTTGCCAGGTTTATATGCTTAATGATGACACACATAACATTCACGTAACATCATTTTAAGCTGACATAGTATGATACAGAATCTGCTTAGGCTCTGAAATAAAAATAGTAATTTAGTATAATACCAATTGTTATTATTCATCTTTGCCAACCCATTCCTCAACATAAATCTATTCAACTTGATGCTCCATGGCCTCCCAAGGAATTTTCATGGCCTTCAGTCTGCTAAAAGACTCCATTATACTATAGCCTTTTAATATGTTGTTTGAGAAATCATTTGCGCATTACAGGTAATACATTGAACAGTAATGACTGCTGTAACATGTGCAAAATGTTCTCTTAAAGCCTTATAGTGACCCACTACCTATACATCGCCGGCCCTACCAAACAAACTATGCAGAACCGAATAAAATGAAATAAAGCAATCCAGAAGGCATTTCAGTGTGTATTGTCATGTTCCTTTATAGATAACTATATAAGTTATATAAATGTAATTCTATTTTCAGCAGGGTTGAAAAATCTTTCTGTTGGAACCAATCATCCACAATAGCTGGGGTCTATAGTTTTGGCATTCCAACCATGCAACATATTTTATTGACTGAGAAATATACAGGCAATGGTCAGCAGCATTAGCTTAGATTCAAAAAGACCTAATAGACCCCAACAAAAGTGTGTTTCCCATGAAAATTTATGTTTGTTGCCCCATATCACTTTTGATAGTTTCTTAATATGATCTGTTTATTCAGGAAGCCTTAACCTTTTACTCTCCTTTTCAGTAATGTGCTCCTGATGATCCAAGGGAGCAAAAAAACAATTCTGAGCATGTGGATATGGGAGCATTAGATGGATTGGTGATCACAACAAAATGTGTACCAGTCACAAAAAAAAAAAAAATAGGGTATTGGAAATGCATAAGGTAATGGAATTCAGATACAACAGCAAATCAAGAACAGAATTAACTTCACAGTAAATAATTACATTGTTTTAAGTACGTACCAGACTAATAGTTCCAGTTGTCAAGCCCACTTTAGTCATATGGCAAATTCAGAAAGGAAAACAAGCTACATATGTAAATTATGAAGCTCTGATATCTTTCACATAAAAACATAGCATGTATATTTCTATAAAAACTTATGTGCACAACTAGGTGCCTGGTAGAACTCACTCAGCCACAATACTCTTGTTTTATTTTGAAATGTACTTTTGCCACAGCAGCAAATTCCTGTGCAATATTACTATGGAGACAGAGAGCTGCTAGCGACAAAGAATGCAATCACATCACAGAGCACAGAACATTTGCATAGTAGATTGTGGTGTTATAGCAAAATGCGGCCAATAAACTAATCAGCTCAACCTGCTTCTGTTCTGCTACAGCTGGAAAGTGTCCAGAGCACCTATTAAGGAGAGTGTTAGAGCAATTCAAACAACATTTATGTATGCAAAATGTCTTTTCTTCTTTGTACAGCTTCTCTTCATTCAGTTTCCCGGAGAGCCTACTCAGAGTATTTTTAAAGATTACTAACAAAGGGTACCCAGAAGGGAGAGACCGTGTGGGACCAATGCATCTTCTAGAGCAGCAATCCCCAACTATTGAGCAACATGTTGCTCAACAACTCCATGGATGCTTATTTTTGAATTCCTGCATTGGAGGAAAGTTTTTGGTGCATAAAAACAAAGTGCTTCACTGCAACCAAACAGACTGCTCAAAGCTCACCCCTCAATACTGTTTCACCACTCCCGATCGGTTGCTCAGTCAGCAGCGTCCCTCTGCTATAATCCACTTGAACTCCAAAGAAAGACAGCACTCCGATAAGGGAAACCAGGTTTATTACTAATTAGTAGTGATGGGCGAATTTATTCGCCAGGGGCGAATTCGCGGCGAATTCCCGCGATTCGCCGCTGGCGAATAAATTCGCGAAACTGCCCAAAAAATTCGCCCAAAAAAATTCGCCGCTCAAAAACGAGTCGCGCGTCGTTTTTGAAGCGACGCGCCGAAAACGACGCGACGCGCGCCGAAAATGACGCGACGCGTCGGAAATGACGCGACACGTCGGAAATGACGCGCGACTCGTTTCGCCAATCGGCGAAAAATTCGCGAATTTCTCTGGAAATTCGCGAATTTTCCGGCGGAGCGAAACGCGGCCGTTTCGCCCATCACTACTAATTAGGGATGCATCCCTAATTAGTAATAAACCTGGTTTCCCTTATCGGAGTGCCATCTTTCTTTGGAGTTCACACAAAAACGAAGTGCACTGCCAAACAGAGCCACATGTAGCCTGCCAGTCCACATAGGGGCTACCAAAAAGCCAATCAGAGCACTTATTTTGCACGCTAGGAAATTTTTTCATGCTTGTGTTGCTCATAATTCCTTTACATCTAAATGTGGCTCACGGCTAGACCCTGTTCTAGAGATTACTCCCTCTCTTCATCCTTAGAGTTCTTAATAAATTTATAAATTCATACATTTTTAAATTTAAATAACATTAAAATAGCCTTATATAGATCTCTGAATGCCCCCCTAAAGAAATGTTTGGTTCTGAAAGATCCAATGATTATCTACCTGTAGCAATAGTCTTTATTTTTGTAGTCTATCATATATGTATATATATATATAAAGTCCAATAGTCCTGCTGATTCTAAACAGCAGGAGAATTGCCAATGCTTTTACATCTACAAGGTAATGGGTTTCTCCGCTGTCACCTAATCCAGATTATTTGCACACAACTGAGAAGTATTGAGACAGGTTAGAGTGGGCAGTGAAACAGAAGATGAAATCAGACAGCTGAATGTAACCTATATCTAACTAAACTAGTTTAACATCATCACTGTTACTTCATCTCCAACATGTAGGTTGTGTCTTCATTGTAAATAACCTCATATCTAATCTTTTATTTACTCCAAAAAAGTGCATTCTATTGTTTACTAAAGGTGGCTATTAAGATCCATTTGTTTGGCAAGGTCAACTAATGAGCAGATTTTTTTACCTGATTTGGCCATCACCATAATGGGCAAATCCAGCTGATCAGGCTGATCTCTGCCCAATAGCTAATTGGCTGATAGGTCATTTTTATAGCAATGGTACCACTATTATTGACAAATTTTCATGATATTTAGAATTCCATATCATTGCAACTGCTAATGTATTGATCTGCAAATGACAGTTCCTGCATGGATCAGTGTGTATTGCACTGAGAGCAGCAGAGACAGACCAAGGACACTGCCTAGGGCCTAATTATAAATATAATTGCTATTACAAGTAGCATCATATCTATTGGTTTACATTACCGTTTCATTACCGTTTGCTACACCATTTTCAAGAGTCAAACCTACAGAACAAAATAGATAATAGTGATAATTGGCTTTGCCAAAGGCCCCCATACAAAGGAATATGTAAGCAGATTAAGTTGGGCAGATGTCGATCAGGTAGGTTTCAAATCACATGGGATCGAGGGCCGCATCTGTTCGTTGCTGTGGCCCTTGATCCAACTGCCCATATTCTTCTCATGATCTAATTGTATGGCCCTAGGGCCCACAACTGTATCAGCCTATATATTGATATTGATATTGAGCACCTCATATCGGGGAGAGATCTGCTTGTTCGGCAACGTTGCCAAACAAGCTTTTCTCCCTATGTGTGACCAGCTTAAGAGAGCATGTGTGTTTTATCATATGATAGGGTATATAGAGCTACTAGTAGCAGCTACACCAGCAGCAGGGCGATATCGGGTTAATTTGAACGTTCGGCCCTAGGGTGAATGATTGCTTTACAAAGAAGAGAATAG
The DNA here is from genome assembly GCA_024363595.1 of Xenopus borealis. NCBI lineage: Eukaryota > Metazoa > Chordata > Amphibia > Anura > Pipidae > Xenopus > Xenopus borealis. The sequence goes on from CM044443.1 coordinate 95,048,442, forward strand.
GCACCAACCGGTCAAAGGACCGCATCAACTAGGTGAAGCAGTCTTCAATCATCAGTAAAATCGATCCTTTCCAATTGATATCTGCCCAATGTTTGGCCTCATATTGATCAGGGAGAGCCATCGGAACAATATCATCATCTTTAATCTGCCCCTGTATGGCCACCTTTATTCCTGCAACAATGTTGCAAGCAGACTAAATTAAAACTGGACCGGCTGGAGGAGACCTGATTCCTATTACATTATCTGGAAAAAAAAACAGAGGACAGAGAGCAAACACTGCTCTCTTCTTCAGTATTTTTACAAAAAAGTTTAAACCAGCAACATTATTTAATTAATGGAAAGTTGGTTAAAATAATATTTTCTTCTTTCTATGCAGGGCTTGCTTATGAAATCATGGATTACCTCTATTTCATTTTAAGTGGCAGAGCCAATAGCAGGGTGGAGAAATCAGCTTTGGGAAGACTTGCATAATAGTTTTTATAGTGAAGTACTAGAGTGGCATTAGTTTTTCCATTGGCATGACTTTATATTCCATATATTCCTGGGCTCTGGGTCTGCAGTCTGTTAATGGCTTACTTTGCATTAAAATGCCAACATTTCTTTAAAGACGAACGTTCATTCTGTTGTAAACACAAAACCCAATAACGTGATAAAAGGCAATGTTTACCTCCAAATATTGTATATTAGTAATGCCCTGTGCACCCCTTATCCACTGGTCAGTTGATAATGTTTTAACATACTCAAGCCCCAGGTCATTCAGGCAAAAAAACCAAAGTAGTGATAATTTTAAGGCTGATGACACACAGAACTTATATCTGTCAGAGAAGAATTGAGAATGCCTGAGTGGCACTGTCAAATGTTTCTGATTCAAAACTAAGCTGTGGGTTACTCGTGACGTTTCATTGGAGTCAGTAGGAAGCAGCCCACAGTCATTCCCAGTGTGTAACCGCTCTAAAATCCATTCCTAACGAGCTGCAATTTAAACATTAACTCCTTATGTGGAACAGTGCAGAAATATTTACTGAAGTGCAGATTAGATATATGCAAAGAACAATTAGCTCTCCTACGAAATCAACTATGTTTGGTTGCCATGATCTTCTTAGTAACACCATGTTGTGTCCTATCAGTTTATCTATGTTTAAGGGCTCTTACACATGGGCGTTTTTTTATGCACTTACAAATGAATGCTGAGAACACAAAAACGCATTTATTCCTCATATGTTTTATAAAATGCCAAGTGTTTTTTTGTCACTTCCAAACTGAATGTGTGGCAAGCACAAGATGTCTAAACAAATGCAATGAAACAGTAATGCAATGAGATGTGACTCTGAACACAGATGAGTACAACCAGTCAGAATATAATGCAGTTTATGTGTTTAGGTATGCTTGAACATGCATCAAACACACAAAAAAAAGTAATTGTGTAAAAGCCCTAAGAGTAGAGGTAATGCACTAATGGCAACATGATGGGGAAATGAATGAGAGAAGGGGTCCCCAACCTTTTTTGCTCGGGAGCCACATTTAAATTTAAAAAAGAGTTGGAGAGCAACACAAGCATGAAAAAGTCCATGTGGATGTCAACCCCTATATGGACTGGCAGCCTACAGGAGAGAATGTTTGGCAGGACATCTGTTTTTTTATACAACCAAAACTTGCCTCTAAGCCAGTAATTCAAAAATAATCACCTGCTTTAAGGCCACTGGGAGCAACATCCAAGGGGTTGGAGAGGAACATGTTACTCACGAACTACTGGTTGAGGATCACTGAATTAGAGGGATCCTCCAAAGGGCTTGTCACAGACTTGCAAGATGACACTGTGTCAAAATGTGTCTCATGAAATGCTCAGGGCCCATAAGGTCAATCATGAAATTCATGGGGTCTACAGTGTGCCAGTGAATGTTGAGAACCACAAAATGCAATGAAATGTGGGGTCCATTGTGTGTCTGCTTTAAAATAGTGATGAGTCTAGTGCTTATTTACTCTTGATGCTTGAATTCTAATCATGTAGAAAAGGGGTGTGCTTTTGTTAAATGGGAGTGATATTTTGGAGTTGTAGGGTTGTGTCCAATATTGTCACCAACAATGTCCCTCTTTCCATTTTTTCAAATGTTGTGATGCATGAAAATGGATATTTATTAAGTCGGATCAGGGCAGTACTGTCACAAATTTGTTAGGGGCATAGGCAGAGGGTGATTTTTTTATTTGGGTAGGCTGTCTAATGTCTAATGTCACAGTTTGTTCCCCCCTGAAACTCACAGAGGTTTAAAAGTGTGATCCTTTCACTAAGGTCACATGGTGACTAGATCACACCTTCACACCTATGTGAGTTTCAGCTGATGCCTACCTCTGAAGAAGCCACTCAGATGAATGGTGATACATTTGTAAGAATAGTTTTTCAGACTTTACATTATGACCTGGATGAATGAAAATCTTCATAGATATGCGGTTTGTCTGACACTGTAGCACAAAGATGCACATTCTATTTATGTAATATGTTGTAGCATACTGCCTAATGCAACCTCCTTTCAAAATAAGTGACCCCTTAGCAATGGCTGTTGCATTCCATTTAAAAAAGGCACTCCCACACAAACTGCCTGCTATTTTTATCCCATTATTAATTTTATTATTTCATCCCATGCAGGGGCTGCATACATGCGGTTTGTAGGTGTGACAGTTCTATTACTTCCATTATATTAGGTGCATCCACCTCATTCAATGTGCTTCCTCACAGAGTGTTGGGTTGGTAGAAGCCGCACTGTGTGGTTCAGCCCTAAAGCTATAGGGGGAACAGCTTAGTAGGGTCTTACAAATCCTGTGGTGTTGCATGGTGTTGCGTGCAGTTGCATGGCAAGATCATATCAAAATCTGACCTACAGAATCTGATGAAAATCTCCCATGGAGCTTAGCCCTAAGAGACACTTGTAAAACGAATCTATTTGAGACATCACATCACCTACTATAAAACAAGTCTAACTCCTGCTGTAATAAAAGACGGATAGTGAATAGACACCTGCAGGATCAAAGGGAATTGCTATAAACCAGTATATACACGCTGCTTTGAAATCAATGCAATAGCAACATAAATTGGCACTTTTGGAACTGAAAAACAAAAGGCAGGAAGACCTTCATGCCACTCTGTACAGATTGCACCAACATATACTATACTATACGATACTGTTGGATTCAAGCATAGCAACCCCCTGGGAGACCAGACTTCTCTTCTTTCACACCTAGCGCATTTCGCAGACAGACATTTAGTGGATCAGTTATTTATGACGATCTAAGCATGTAGCCACTGCTTTGCACCTAGAATTATACTCTATGAATACATTCTGTTACTCAGTTCTGGAGAGCCGGTAGATGGAGCACAGAGGCAAATTCTATGATTTATTATGCTTTATTAGGCACTTAGAGCTCAATATATTTATTGTTGATTTATATGTGAAGGGCAAGGGTGTTTTTTTGATTTCCAGGAAAGAAGCCTCCTGCTGTATAACTGACAGCAAGAAACACAGACTACCAAGACTACTTGAAGCTGAGTTTTCATCCCTTGTTTGAACTTGCTTATTGGACTTTGTTAAGATACTCACTGAAGTATATGGCACTTAGTAACAGAGAGATTGCTAGAAGTTTCCGGATTAAACTCCTCAAGTAAATGATTATAGGTGCTGACTTTATTGTGCTCGTGTTGATAAGCCTTTATTTCTCTTGTAAGACAACTTTGTTCTGCTTGTGCAACACTGTGAAAAATGACATCTATGCTTGACTCTAGGAAAGGCAGCACCAGGGATGTCATTAATGGTGAAGGGGCTTGGGTAAAAAGTGGCAGGCCCATTATGTATATTTAGTATCCTGCCCTTCAGCTGTTCTGTAACTACAGCTTTCTTATTCTTCATCAAATTTTGTATTTTAACAACACCTGAAGGGTTGCAGGGTGAGCAACACTATCATAAAATGTTGCTGTTGTAATCTCACTCCTATACCTCTAATTTCAAAGCTGCTGTCCCTTCACAGTTTCTCTGATCCTCATTGCTGCTATAGTACCTGCTCACCCTAATATCCCACAGTCACTCTCCCTATATCTCATTGATCCCATATTTTGACAATCCCACATCACAGACTTGGAATGGGGTGGTGGATGAGCAAAGGAGTATGTAGAAAAGAGGCAGAGTATGGGAGGATCAAGGTGCTGTTATTTCAGGGAACTATTGTCTCCACCTCAACTATAGGCTATTGTCCCACTGCCAATATATGCATCAACTCTCCTTACTATACCTGCTATTCCACAGCCACAATCACTTCCCAAAGGCTATTATACACATTGCTACTAAAGGCACCACATCTCCCTACTATACCTGCTATCCCAAAGCCACAGACCCTTCCCAGAGGCTATAATCCAACTGCTACTATAGGCACCATATTTCCCTACTATACCTGCTATCCCACAACCACATTCCCTTCCCTGAGGCGATATTCCAGTTGCCACTATAGGCACCATCTCTCCTTACTATACCTGCTATCCCACATTCACTTACGAGAGAGACTATTATCCACAACTAATATAGGCACCATCTCTCCCTACTATAACTGCTATCCCACAGTCACTTCCCAGAGACTATTATCCCACTGCTACTATAGGCACCATCTGTCCCTACTATACCTGCTATCCCACAGCCACAGTCCTTTCCTAGAGTCTATAATCCCACTGTTATAGACACTGTATCTCCCTACTATACATGCTATCAGTCCCTTCCCTATTATCCCACTGTTACTACAGACACCATCTCTCTCTGCTATACCTGCTATCCTACAGTCGCAGTCCCTTACCAAAGGCTATTATCACATTGCCACTATAGGCACATTTCTCCTTGCCTGATACTGCTATCTGTAGACAATGGACACCTATTTATATTCATATGGTTTAATAGCAACCAGTCCAGGAGCAATCATTCATCAGTTAGTTGTGCTTATTGTGCTACATGTTATAAAATTGGTTGTTTTGGACAACTGCATTAGCATCTATATTAGAAAATTAGCCCCAGAGGCAACACCCAGGATAACAGCTGGCTCGCCATGCACAGCACTGGCACCCTTTAAAGAGAGTTCTGGGTGATTTTTATGTGAAGTTCCACTTCCCTGCACACAAACAATTTTACTTTGGAAGTAATGGAATGTATCACTAAAACACCTAAACTGCTGTGTTACTGCTACATTTCAGTGAAAGTCTTAAAGAGTCAAGTGCCTTCAGGAGTCGCCAAACCAGAACTGACAAGGATTCAGCACCAAAATAAGCACAATATTATGCCGAGTTATAAAAATATAAACTGAACACTGCCACAACAAGGGAAATTCCGCCTGTCAATTTCACCAGCCTGGTTGCGAAATGCATTTAATGTAAAGCATTTTACAAATATACAGTGAAACCTCAATTGGTATGTCAATATGTCTCAAGAAGAATTATGAAGAAAGGAGTAAGGAAGATTAACAGAAAGGTATATCGCTGTTTCTCTATGTAGTAAAAAGAGCTATTGATACTCAGCTTTATTCATCTATTGTTCTTCAATCTCCTGAAAATATTTGCCAAGCTCATGTTTCACATTCTCACTGCAACCTCTTTCTACGCATTTGAGCTGGGTAGGTAGAAGGCACACTCGGGTTTACTGTGAGCTGTCTGTGCCGGTCAGAATAGGAAATTGTGATAATAAGGAAGTTTATTTATTAATAATAATAATAATGATATTACGTGGGACTTACCTGCATCAGGTATGGACTGGGCTACAGCAGCCAGGAAGAGGGTTTGCAGATAAAGTACTAGACAGACAATCATAGCAGAGACAGTGCAGGCAGAGTAACTTTATCTCTTGTGCCCAAACTTCTCCAGCACAGGCATACTAACTTCTAGGGTGCAGATATGGCAATATGGGATTCTTCCCCTGCATCCTACTCAGTGATCACTTGGGGGCATTAATCGGACAGGCTTAATTCTTCTGGTATTCCGCACTTACACCAGTTCCAGTATAGCAGCCCTGCCAAGAGCCAGCAACACCCAGTTGTGCTGTAAAGTTTCCCTTCCTTGCAGGTTTAACCATGTGAGGGCAGGAATGTGTTTCCTTCTGGGCAGGTCAGAGCAGCCCTGGCACCTTCCTAATGTGACACGATCAGATCTCACGCAAGATTGTGCCCTGTATCTGTGATCTGTCTGTGCACGTGTTCTAGGGAGCAGAGTGAGCAAAAAGAAACAAAACTTCTACATACTTATTAATACACTCCCTCTGCAGGAAAGCAAAGATTCCACCAGGTCCTACTGCACTCTCCTCGCTATCTGGGAAAGAACTCAAGTTTTATCCTGCAGCACATTTTCATTTCACACTGAGCCAGCTGTATTGTATCAGAACACTGCGGCAAGGATGGGACAGCAGAATTGCCAAATGATGCCCTATATTGTATGTTGAATTGTAAACCCCCCCCCCCCCCAAAAGCAAAGCTTTGGGAAATCTGGATTTCTAGCATTATGTAGTTATATTATTTATTTTATATATAGTTTAGAGTGATATAAAAAAGAAATCTGAAAACGTGGGATAAACAGAAAAGCAAGTCCAAATTCAGGCAAAGGTCTGGCCGTACAACAAACAATCAGAGTCCTTAAAGGGGAACTAAACCCCCAAACTAATGAAAACCCTTACCCACTACCCTCCATAGTCCCCCTTCCTTTCCCCCCCTCCCCCGCAAGGTGTTAATACCTATAAATGCCCCTAAGTCTTTAATTACCCCTCAATGCAGAGTCAGCGCATTGAAGTCTTCAGTTCAGTAAGTAAGCAGCGTATCAACCCATGTGCCGTTGTAGCAATATTTCCATCCCAAACAACAGCTGATGCTCCAAAAGCCACGGAAATTGCCAAAGGGACCCAAATATTCCTGAATTGGTGAAGATGGTGGCCGTGAGCTGGGACATGTTGACTCTACAATGAGGGGTAATTAAAGACTTAGGGGCATTTACAGGTATTAACATCTGGGTGGGGGGATAGAGAGGGGCGGCTATGGAGGATAGGGGTTTTCATTAGTTCAGGGGTTTGGTTCTCATTTAAGACAGGCCAAAAGACAAAGGCAGGTGACAGACCACACAAATCCAGAAAATGGGCCAAAATTGGATCAGGCAGAAATCAGGCAGAAGTCAGATAGGCCAAGATCAAAACCGGGAAGTCAGATAACCAGGGTCAAGGGCAGGACTTACAGAACAGTAACAGGGGCTCAGGAGCATAAGCAGGAAGCTTGGACTAGGCAGATTGGCCAATGATATAGCACAAAGGCATGGGTAGGGACAGTGGCGTAACTACCAGGGGTGCAGAGGGTGCAATTGCACCAGGGCCCCCACCCCCTTGGGGCCCATCGGAGCCACAATAATGGTTATGGCAGGTGGTTATCTAGGGGGAGATTTTACAGCACACAATGCCATCAACACTCCAGCATGGGATTTATAGAGGTATGGGCCCGACAGAGGGGCCCAGGTGCCCATCCTGTACCGGGGCCCACCAGGGAGTAGTTACGCCACTGGGTAGGGAGGCTTAAATAACCCCTTAATTTGCCTATTGCCTGCAGCTGTACAGTGGGAGTGGACCAGGGAATACTGACAGGGAGGAAGATATCCTGTCAGCCTGAAGCCACATTGTCTCCTTTGGCTCCAGCAGGAAGTGCAGTGGCCAGTATATAACAGGTTCCTGGTTCGAGACCATGGAGTTCTAAACACCAATGGGTGTTAAACAAGCCTAAAGGTGGCCATACACATAATAAATGTGTTCTCACTTACTTTGTTTTATACGAAAAATATATGTGCATTTGGCCATCTTAAAGGGATTCTGTTATGATTTTTATCATGTATGTAACGCTTTTTTGGGCTATATACAGCACAAAGAGTTAAGTGTCCAGCTAGTGATAGGAAAGCATGGGTTACACTGCGACCTACACACCAGGGCAGGGCCTTCGCTATGTGGAAGATATCCTTAGGAGGTAGTATGACTACAATACCCAGGCAAACTGTATAGTAAAAGATGAATGGGCGCTAGAAGGTTCTTTAAAACAAAAGGTGAATGTTTATTAACACAAGGCAATATCCCCAGGTTTAGGTATACTCACACAGGAGTTTGGATCATAGCAGATGTTACACAGGATAGTAGAATATCAGCAGGTATTCATACACACATCACAGCTCAGATTATTCCTCAGAGTTAGGATAGTCAAGGTACATCAATTCTCATGCAAAGATCCTGCGGCAATGTGACTGACTGGGATACCATAAGGCCGAGTAGCTGCTGCTAAGCCCTAATCCCTATTACAATGTTATCCCTGCACTAAAAGCATCACAGGGGAGCTTTGTAAGGAAGATCACTTCCTGCTTACTCTCCTCGTTGGAACATAGAACTGTTCATACTAAATACAGCTGACTATCTTTCTCTCTCTAGAGAGACTATTACAAAAGCTAACCTGTATCTTGCTAGTCCTCGTTCACGGGGTGGCCTGGTCCCCCACTTAGGTCTCTAACAGTTAAGGGTCCTGTTAGGGCATGTGGCTTACTGGGGCCTTGTTGATCCCAGGCTCAATGGGTACAACCAGCTTGATGAAGAACCAGCAGCCAAAGAGGAAGTGGCCACTCCTTTCCAACACAATAAAACTGTGTGGCAGGAAATGGTCATTACACTCTGGGCTGTAACCATTGGTTAGAAGTATACACTAGCAACATAAACTTCTGCCTAGTGACAGAGATGCAGGGACTTAACTCCGTAGGTGCCAGTAGAAAACCTATGGGTCCCTACATGTAGTTTTTATTTCTAAATTACACTTTTTACACTGCAAATAACTGACTCTACAATATAAAATTTAGTTCATGAACCAGCAAGTGTATTTTTTCTATTTGTAATATTGGGATGTATGCAGCCATCTCAGGTCATTTGCCTGGTCATGTGATTTCAGAAAGAGCCAGCAGTTTAGGGTGGAACTGCTTTCTGGCAGGCTGTTGTTTCTTCTACTCAATGTAAATGAATGTGTCACAGTTGGACCTGGATTTTACTATTGAGTTTTGTTCTTAGATCTACCAAGCAGCTGTTATCTTGTGTTTGGGAGCTGTTATCTGGTTACCTCCCCATTGTTCTATTGTTAGGCTTCTGGGGGAGGGGAGGTGATATCACTCCAACTTGCAGTGCAGCATTAAAGAGCTCATGACTGGCGGTAGCTGGGAAACTGACAATATGTCTAGCCCTATTTCAGATTTCAAAATTAAATATAAAAAAATCTGTTTGCTCTTTTGAGAAATGGATTGTAGTGCAGACTTCTGCTGGAGCAGCACTTAACTTAACTGATGCATTTTGAAAAAAAACTTTTTTCCCATGACAGTATCCATTTAAGTTCCTTTCCAGCCATGTGTTGTTTCACTTTAGAGAAGGTATCACCCTGAAGAGTTACCCCTACATGACTTCTCCTTGGTGAAGCCAATGCTGCTCTTGCTAGCTGACCTATCTAAATAACAGCTCCTAACATAGTGCTATAACAACATTTTACTATCCATTATCTACATCTCGCTCAGTGGGTTCTTTTTTCGACTTATCTAAGGCATGTGTTTACTTTAAAAGGATCGTTCAACTCTAAATTATGTTTTAGCATGATGTAGAGAGTAAGATTCTGAGACAGTTTGCAGTTGGTTTTTATTTGTGTTTTTTGCCTTATTTAACTTTTTATTCAGCAGCTCTCCAGAGACTCTCGCAAGAGACTGGAATATGAATAGGAGAGGCCTGAATAGAAATATGAGTAATAAAACGTAGCAATAACAATACATTTGTAGCCTTAGCAGTTGTTTTTTTAAATGGGGTTAGTGTCAAACATTTGAAAACTGGAAAGAATCAGGAGCCGTATAATTCAAAGTTGTGAAAAAAGAAAATATGAAGGCCAATCGAAATACGTAATTGCATAGAATTAGCCATTCTATAACATCCTAAAAGTTAACTTAAAGGCAAACCAACCCTGACCTGGATACCTCCACTTAGGCCTACCTCCTCCTCCTCTGGCCCTCTGACGTATCCTCCCTCTGCTAGGATGAAGTATAGGAAGAGAGGAAGAGTCACATACTCCCACCTACTATACAGGATACTAGCACAATATATTCACACAAATTCTACACAAATGTATGTTGCATTCGACATATGTCAAGAAATCCATCTGTATCATCGGTCAAAGGCCAACTAAACTAGGAAAAAGTATGAAGAAGTCCTCAGGAGAATAAGACAAATAGGAGTTGCAAGCAGGAAGACCCTATGCAGCAGATGTTTTCTTGTTTTGTGCTGGTACATGCAGCAGAAATTGAGAACCTTCCCAGATGTAGTGGGAAATATGGGGAAGCTGATGAATGCACTCTACCTAAACCAAAGAAGTTCCCAGAGGTTTAAAGTCGTCAGTCATGACATTCAGTACTAAGAGCTGATGTTTTCAGGTGATTCACACAGTTAGATGCAGCAGAAAACGTTTATGGCAACTGCTTTCGTTTAAATTGCTGACATTCCTGATCTTTGCTATGAAGTCTACTGCATTCCACTTGCATAATACATGCAAGAAGGTAACTTTTTGCCAGTAAGCATAAATAAATCAGCTGCTTTGTGTTTGAGAGCCATTGAGCAAGCTATCCTGTTTGGGGCCTCCATAGAAGTGGAGTCCCCTGTGACTACTCTGTGGACATTAATAATCAGGTGCGTTGCCCCAACACACAGAAATAAATGCCTTCCATGGATTTCCACTTTAAATGGGAGGTTCACCTTCAAGTGAACTTTTAGCATGTTATAGAATGGTCAATATAGTTTCTTTTTTATAGTTTATGAATTATTGGCCTGTTTCTTCTGACTCTTTCCAGCTTTAAAATGGGGGTCACTGAAATCAAATGTTCTGCAAGGATACAACTGTATTCTTATTGCTACTTTTTATTACTCGTCTTTCTATCCGGACCCTCAACTATTTATTCAAAGCAATGCATGGTTGCTAGGGTAATTTGGACCCTACAAATCAGACTGCTGAAATTGCAAACTGGGAAGCTGCTGAATAAAAAGGCACTTTACTAAATTCGTATGAATGATTCGAAATTCGATCCAATTTTCAAAAAGATTTGAATTTGAATTTTGAATAACTTTTTTGGGTACTTGGCCATCGAATTTGAAAAGATTCGATCGATTCGAATGATGCAAATAAAAATCTATTCGATCATTCAACCATTTGATGGTCAAAGTACTTGCCCTTTAAAAAAAAAAAAATTGCCTAATTTGCCAGATTAAACCTACCAAATTGCTGTTAAACCCAATGGGAAGTTTTTTAGATCGAATAAAAAAAATTTGATCGAATGGTTAAAATCATTCGAATCTTTTGATCAAATTTTTTATATTCGATCATTCAGTCGAATCGCACAAGTAAAACCATATTCGAATTCCAGGGTTTTTTAACACTCGGATTTGACCCTTGATAAATCTGCCCCACAATGTCTGACTGGGCCAGTGGGACACCGGGAAAAACTTGTGCATTCACCATTTTGATATGGTGACAACTTTGAGAAAAAAAATAAAGAAGGGGACAGTATTACTAGTTTGTCAGATTTTAAAGAAACAGTAGTTGTCACATGTCTTGGATAGATAAACAATAGAAATATTGAAATATATATGCATTTTTAATGAATCATCTATTTGTTTAATGACGCACAAGCACTTTTGACTTATTGAGAATTTTCCGACATGTTTGTAGGTCCATAAAGATTTCATCTTTTAATGTTAACCCAAACTTGGTCATATGCGATTTTTTAAAGTCAACTTTACTGTAATAATATTTAACATCATAGTTACTGTACATTACAATGATCATGAATATGGTGCAAATTGTTACATGCTTGAATCATGGAGACTCATCTAATGGAACTGTTTGCAGGTTGTCTCTCTACTGCTGAGATCTGTTGGTCACCACGATGTAGAATAGATCACTAGTAATGCATGCTATAATATCTTTATTTCTTGTCTGGGATTTATGGTTGGACAGAATCCTTATTCTGGATGGATAATGGATATCGATGAACGGGCTTGGCTACTCCACATACTGCTTTTAGTTCAGTAGCACCCATTTTAATAAACACAAAGACAAAGCAAGATCTAAAGCTATATTTGTCATTGTTGGTGTTTCTAGGTTTTGTGATATTTCTTATGAAAAGCTTTGTTCTTCTTTTTTAATTTATGTGTGAGATTTTACACTTCTAGGATCCTTTGTGTGCACAGGATTACCTAGTTGTGTTTGCATAGGCCTCTGTGGGTGTGTACACTGTTTGTGGTAGCTTGCATATTTGTATCGGCTTGTCTGCTGTCCAGAAGTCTTTTTGTCTTCCAGTTCATTCATTTCATGACTCACTGTACAAGTAATTGTAGACAATAAATTCAGACTGACTGATAAACAGGGCCGGACTGGGAGGAAAAAGCAGCCCTGGCAAAAGTATGAAAGCAGCCCATATATTCACGAGCATGCAAAGCATGATATTTATTTCCAACCCCAAGGTTAACTAGAACTAGTGTTTATTAATAGATATTTCAAGCGTCCATTACCATATAATCCCCAGCAATATTATACACCCTATGTGCTGGAACTGGCCCTTGTAACAAATATCTTACCATAGTTTCTGGCACTATTCTATCTGATGGATTAGTGACCCTACAATTACAGTATATTCAAAATTTTCCTATGTGTGCCCCGAGTTAGACCATACACCCCAGCAGATAAAAGGACTTTAATTACCATGTGTATCACAGGACTAAGTGTGGCATACTTGAAAGACTAGGCTGTCTCATGCAATTAATGCTACATATCTCACTGTTCCATATACAGATCCTCCTGTTGCCAACATACCTATCATAAGCATAAGTGATTTGGTATTTAGCAAGCAACTCTAATATTACTAACTGAAGTTGGTCAGAATTCCTGGTTCCACCCATATACCAGTACTGACATGAGTACTAACAAATGCAGGCATCAGCTTAGCTGTGGTTGGCTATTATGGACAGCTCATTTACATTTCTAAAATGACTGGCTCATTTACATATTAAAGACAGACCTAATAAGCATTTTTTAGGTGAACAAGCCATTTACACTTTAAAGCAATTGGCCCATTTGCGCCAGTCCGGGCCTGTTCCCCCCTGACAAGTGCGCCTGCTTTGCCTACCTCTAGTTGTTGCCAGTCCGGGCCTGCTGATAAATATATATTTATGTATATGTGTGTATGTATTTAATGTGCTGCAGATGGCAAAGGTATGAATGCCATTATTTATATGCTTGGGCCAACATAATCCACAGCATGATAGATCACCATGTAAAGACTTTCCAATAGCAATCTAATGTGTTCTGTCTTGTAATGGTTTCAAGTAGCAATGTAAAAAAAAAAAACATCTTGAATAGAAATTTCCTTCCACATAGGCCATTTTGGCATAGCTCAGTGTCTATGGATAATAATCGAAATGAGGAAAACTAAACATCAGTAAGTGCTATAACAATTTAGGAGCTCTTCACCTCCTCTTGATGCAAGGTGATTAGATATATGTACATTATGGAAATGAAAAAGCCTATCAAAAATTTGTAGTGCAGTTGAGTCAGTAAATGAACCTCAAGGTCTATCCAAGTATAAAGCTGCAATTCCTATACAGTATAAGGGAGGTACCCTCCTAGAGCCTAGTATTTCTATAATAGTTCCTTAAGTATTTTATGGATGTTGTTTAATAAATCTAGCCGTGTGTCTGTTTTTGTAAGGTAGAAGTAGCCATTCTCCTGTTAAGTACAAATAAAAGTGCAAAATGTCTTGAAATTCTTTTAACTGAGGACACGTCCCTGAGCTGATGCCATAGCAAGAATGTAATTGTCCACAGAATGTAGTTAGTGTATAGGTTTCCTTCAAATCTGTACAAGATATGGCTATGAGCAAGTGGGCAAATATGAATCTTGGAATTAACTCCAGTCTGGACCTACTGTTGCGTTTATAGCTGCAAATGACTTGTGCCAAATGAATAGGACATTAATAGGCAATGCTGGAAATTATGCTATTCTGACACAAAAGCTGGGAAAAAATGGTCCTGCAGCTTGCGTGTGGTTTACCAATACAGAACTTAATTTGTGCAATTATTGGTGCATAACATGCAAGTTGTTGCAGCCAGATTTACACTGGAATTCTGGAAAAAAAACAATTGCAATGTGGGTAATAAACATGCCAATTTGTGACCACATATTGAAATTTGAACTGCATTTGGAAATAAGGCTCATGGTCTCGGTGAGTATCTAGCAGGGTTTGGCACTCCATTTATTACACCAATGCTAACTACACACCAGCCAAATTGCTGCATGAATGGATTCCAGTACAAACCAATACAAAATACACAGCCTGGATATTTAGACGGAGCTGTGCAGTTTAGCTCACTGTGCAGTGATCCTGTCATTCTAGTGCTGGGGACTTTCTATGTTGTAACCTAGAGACAGACCTGGAAATAAAATACATAACATAAATAAATATGGTGTATTCTTTTCTTGCCAGGTTTCTCTATTATTTCATATCCCCTGGTACCTGGCAGAATTGTTTTTCTGCTTATGCTTCAAGGCTGAGATTAGTAGAAAGGCAGAGTTGGTTTCTGCTACAAAGAAAGAGTGTGAAGCACAAAGCCCATAAATATTTCCACAGCAAAGAATTCAGATTATTCATTGTTACAAATGCACCAATGAAGCACACGTGTTATTGGTAGTTCATATTTTGGGATTAAACAAGAGAATTTGTCTGTTTTTGGCACTTGTTTCAAAATGCCCCACAGTGTCCCTTCCCCCCAAACACAACTCAGCAATCCAGGTGACCTTGCTTAAGGTGTCAAACTGCCTTGGATCTCTGCATGAAGTAAGACAATGCCCAAGTCCTCAACTGGTTGGGTTGTTGAATTATTATGTCTGACTCCATATTCACCCCTGTTGCTCAATTTAGTACTAGAATGAGATTGCTGATTGTCACTTGCAGTAGTAAAGACAGCACCCTATATCAGGAGCCCCATCTTTTTTTTATTTACCCATGAGTCACATTCAAATGTAAAAAGAGTTGGGGAGCAACACATGCATGAAAATAGTTCCAGCGGGTTCAAAATAAGGACTGAGACTGGCTATTTGGAGCTCATATATGGACTGGCAGCCTAAAGGAGGCTCTGTTTGACCATAAACCTGTTTTTATACAACCAAAACTTGCCTCCAAGCCAGGAATTCAGAAATAAGCACCTGCTTTGAGGCCACTGGGATCAACAGCCAAGGGGTTTGTGAGCAACATGTTGCTCATGAGCCACTGGTTGGGGATCATTACCCAATATTCTGTGGCATATATTTGGCTACTGGGATGCTATGAATTAATTCTGCTCATTGGCTCTCCATTATGATACTTGTGATCATGGTCGGACTGGGGGGCATTGGGGCCACCAGATCTGCTGTCCCAGGTTTCTTACCATTGTCCCTGCTTGTGATGAACATTAAACTGACAGTAATAGAAGTTTTAGTGGCCTACAATTTTCTGCTCAAATAGAATTCCAGTAGCACACACGCGGTTCAATTTCCTTATTTGTTCTGGTGCACCTCCCACAGTGTCCTTCTCCACTAGGAAACACTAATCACAGATCGGAATGGGCAGCACTCCAAAATAAAGTTAAAATTTCCTTTATTTCTCAATTGCAGGGCAGCATTTACAGCAACGTTTCGCACCTGGCATGGCTCATTATCATGCTACAATTTTCTGCTACCTGTTGCCACTGAACATTGACACTGGATGCAGATCTTGAGATAAAGAGACTTGCTATCCTTTATTTTCAAAAGATTGGCATATGTTATACCACTATATTGAATGGGAAAAAATCTGTAGGCACTATTTGGAGAATTGTTGCAGCTGCAGATATCCTATCTTGGCATATTTACATTTAATCAGTTATCATCAGTAGTAATATATAAGTGGAAGAAGATGTCAAACAGTTGAAATTGAGTTGAAATGACAGAAGTTATAATCATATCATTACTAAATGTGATCTGTTGCTATGGTTCATTGCCTTCTGTCAGCAAATGAGAAACGGAAAATGTTATACATGTGTTGATTTCCCTATTTTTCCGTAAAGCTTAATTTTCTGACATATAAACGTCCATAATGTGTGTATGTATATTTACATATATGTATATGTGTCTTACTGAATACAATCATGGGCACAAAGCAAGTTATACTCCCTGTTTTTGCCTGTAGTTTCCTTTTATATCTTACCCTTGTCTCCATGATGTATTTTAAACTTGCTAAAGTTGCTGCATACAGAAGAATGGTCACAAATTTCCTTATCATGTCACATTGATCCTCTTATATAATTGATGCCATAGATGAAACTAGAAGGCTTGTGTCCTGGTGAGCATTTGTATAGTTGTCTGTCCATTTCCATAGCAAGTATTACTCCCTCTGTCTTCTAGCTTTTGTCATAAAAGTTCTGGTTCAAGTCGTTCCCACTGGCTTGTCCCCATTAGGTAAAACAGTATAGCTTCTCCTTCATTACACAAATCAATGCAGTGGCTAACTTTTCGGATGCCTTAAAATGGCACTCACTGATATAGTCGGCAAATTTGTACACATTAATTGGCCATCAGTGTATGCAAAGAGCAATTGCTAAGTCATTCTGAATGAAGGATGAACTTTAAAGACTTTTTGGCCAACATATGGAACAAAGCACAAGCAATTGCTATAAATGCTCTAATTTTCCTTGTTTCTCATTCTCATTTAAACCTTTGGGACACAGACCATCTTGTCTGCTTGGTTTGCTTCTGCTCTTGGGTGACTCACTTTTTCCCCCCTCAGCTTGCTTCATCTCTCCCTCGGCTCATTACTCCTCCCCCTCGACTCACTTCTTCTCCTCCTTAGCTCACTTCTGTTCCCAGCTCATTGGTGCATGCACACTTCTTTGGTTTCAGGACAATGTACAGGAGATTTCAAAATGCACACCCAATTCTATAATGGCAAAAACTGTCAAAGCGGCTGGGCAGCATACTGGTCCTTTGTGGACTTTCCACAAATCTAGGCCTGCATTTGTATATCCATATGTGTGGGCAAAATGTGCACAATTCCACCAGTTGCTAGTTAAGTGATACCATCACCACAAGGTGCCATCTGTAAATTTAGTAACATGCACTATAAGAGTTATTTTGGTTGTCAATATTACTATATATTTTACTATATAATTTATAGCAGTAAATTCTAATGGCATTATTAGTGCTAGTCATGGTCTAAACAGTGATACAGAATTATGGCTGGGGTAGGGCTGAGTGTGAATTCATTAGAAATCATTGTGATTTGGACAAAGCAAACATTGTAATATCCTTTTTTTTGCCTGTTCAAAACAGCGTTTTTGTACAGAATCCTAATTAGTTGCCTCATTTGTTCGTTTTAAACCTTAATTTCTTTTATGCATCCAGACTGAGACCTCTTATTTGTCATTATGTCTGCTCATAAATACAGTGACCCATTGATTATTCTAAATAAGGTGCTAGAACCATTCATAGATACCGACAAGGAATCATACAATAATACACCATTGGGAGCAGAGACTTTCATTCCAAAGCTGTTCATAATGGGGACTTTGTTCAGTGCAAGGATTGATGAAACTTGAGAATAACAATGTGTTATGCAAGACAGTAGGTTCATTTTGCACTGGAATAAAAGGTGGCACTTGAAAAAAATTTGAATTCCTCAATCTACAAGAAAATAGAAAGTGTCTTTATGAATACGGTAGATAAGTAGAATGCATTGAATGAAAACCTCTTCAATTAATTATGTTACAGCACCTTTTATTTACTTCCAGCAATGATCTATTTAGATCTTGAAATGTAAATGTTTAGAGGTTTCATTTTGCAGTAATCACAAATTCTGGTTCTGTAATTTTACTTCCAGTATAGATTTGAAGAAATGTATTGGATGCCATGGTTAGAAGAGCCTTTTATATTGTTAAGATCCCCTTGTTTCACAACTTCCCCTTGTTTAATGTAAGAATCCAAATGGGGGGTTCAAAATTGGGTTTATCTGACCTTTAGCCTTTCGGTCAGTGTCTGGATGAAATGGCAGATTTAAGTACCCATACCTCCTCCAAGTAATTGTGGGAAATATGAATTAACTGTTTCATTAAAGTGGACCCGTCACCCAGACACAAAAATCTATATAATAAAAGTCCTTTTCAAATTAAACAAGAAAACCAATTTAAATTTTTTATCAAAGCATTCATAGCTGTTTTAAGCTCATTTAAAAATCTCAGCTGTCAATCAAATATTGTCAGCCACTCCTCTATGCCTTAGGCATAGAGGCGGGGCAGATAATTACTTTCACTTTCCATTCAGCACTTCCTAGATGTCACTGCTCCCCACACATTCCCCTAGTTATCTTAACCATTTAATTGTGTAGCCAGGACATGGGGATAGACATCAGGTCCCCCATTCTGGTGCACAAAATATGATTTTGAATATTTTTTTGGGGTGACGGGTCCACTTTAAAGGGGTTGCTCACCTTTCAATTAACTTTTAGTATGGTGATATTCTGAGACAATAAGGAATTGGTTTTCATTTTCTAATATATATTTTTTTTGTTTTTTAGCTTTTTAATCAGAAACTCTGCAATTTTGGCAATCTAGTTGCTAGTGTTCATGTTACCCTAGTAACCATGCATTCATTTTAATGAGAGAATGGTATATGAATAGGAGAGCATCCAAATGGGGGGGGGGGTCAAAATTGGGTTGATCTGACCTTTTGCCTTTGGGTCAATGTCTGGATCACATGGCAGGCTTTTTCACCAATACCTTTTAATTGTGGGAAATATGAGCTAACTATTTAACTAAAATGGTTGTTTACCTTTAAATTAACTTTTAGTATGATTTAAAGAGTGATAATGTGAGACAATATGGAACATGTTTTCATTTTTTCATATATGTGTTTTTTGAGTTATTTAGCTTTTTATTCAGCAGCTCTCCAGCAATCTGGTTGTGTCTATGTTACCCTAGCAACCATGCATTCATTTGGATAAGAGACTAGAATATAAACAGGAGAGGGCCTTATTAGAAAGAAGAGCAATACAAAATAATAACAATAAAATTGGAGTCTGTGACCCCACATTTGAAAGTTGGAAGGAGTCAGAAGAAAAAGAATTGTTGCCACTGTTTTGCGAATGAATTAGCTTGTGGCGAAACGTGGAAATTCACCACGAATTTGTGTCTGCCAAATTTATTCACCCATCATTACAGAGGTGTATTCTCAATCATAACAATCAGAGTCCAGAACAGGCACAAGGTCAATAAACAGAAGATCAGAATAACAAGAAAAGGCTTAGGCAGGATTGTGAGTACAGAGCCCACAGGGAGGTCAGAGAATCTACAAATTTGGCATCAACAGTGAAGCCAAGCATTATGGCGCACTACTTTTGGCCATGCGATAACATCATGGTACATGCCAATGCATGTGTCTAAGCAGAGGAACCCAAGGACCAGCACCGTACCCAAATGCATATGTACAGTATATGTATATGTATATGTATATGTATTTTGGATTCAGCCGAATACTGAACCGAATCCGAACACTTATTTGCATATAAAAATTAGGGGTGGGAAGGGGAAAACATTTTTTACTTCCTTGTTTTGTGGCAAAAAGTCACATGATTTATCTCCCTGGCCCTAATTTGCATATGCAAATTTGCATATGCAAATTAGGATTCGGATTCAGTTCGGCCAGACTGAAGGATTCGGCCGAATCCTGCTGAAAAAGGCTGAATCCTGGCCAAATCCTGAACCAAATCTTGTGAATCTTGTATTAGGTGCATCCATAATGTATGTATATGTAATTTCTGAGTGTGCCATCGTTTCCCCTGCTTTACAGATTATGAGGATTCCAGACTGCACATATAAACAGTTACAATTACAACAGTTACAATAGGCCAGCCCCAGTTAGGGAACCACTGCTATAGGGAAATATACTACTTTCCTACTTCCAATACATCAATTTGCACTGTGGTCACACTAAGCGGCAAATTCACTAACCTGTGAAGTTGCGCTAGTGAGGGCTTCGCTAGTGTTCGCCATACTTTACCAGGCATAATTTCGCAAGTGCTAAGCAAATTCACTAAAATGTGACGTTGCGCTCAGGGATGCGAACGGTAGCGCAGTTGCCCTACCGTTACTTCATCAAGCAAAGTCACGCTAGCGATGCCTAATTTGTATACGGCGCAAATTTAAAAGTATAATAATATAAGTACAGTATATATGTTACAGCCACTACATTCCACTACACAAGCCCAGGAAACCTTTAATAGATAAAATAAAGTTGTCCTATTGCCCTAAACATGTGCCCCCTGTATAGTTGTGTTGCCATATGTTAGGAAATGTAGGGGAGAAGGAGGGTAGACACCATCGCCTTTTTTTGGGACTTAGAAAAAAATTTTAGTTTTTTTTTCAAACTCCTATCTATTGTATTGAACTTCGCCAGGTCTGACTTGGTGAAGTAAAGTCTAGAGCAAGAGGTAACATTCATTAAAATGTTCATCTTAGTGAATTAGCGTAGTTACGTCCCCTCATCAGTGCGCAACTTCGCCTGGCGTAAGGGTGCGAAGTTGTGCTAGTCTATCTACTTCGCTAGCGAATTATCGCCAGGGACACTGTTAGTAAATTGGAAGTTGCAAATGACGTCACTCTGGCGAATTAGTGCTAGCGTTAGACGCTTTGCGCTTTAGTGAATTTGCTCCTAAGAACCTAAAGCATGCAGTAAAAAGTTATACCATTCTTTCCTATTATTCTAAAAGTTATTGTTGTAAATAGTTGAAACATATCCCAAGAAGACAATAAAAATCAAAAGATAAAAATACAGATCTGTGCATACTGAAAATGTCCATATATTAGGTAAAAGGGGAAATCTAGGAAGAGAGGAGATGTATACAGAAAAAATATGAAGTTTGTACATATGCTTTGTTCATTGGTCAGGACACCCAGTGGGTCCTCTCTACTCATGCCCAGTTGCTGGGTCTACTGTTGTGTTCCTAGTGCAGTGCTTTCTAGACTTTTCAAGTCAAGCCCCCATGTGAGGCCCAGCATTTGGCCAAGGGTGCCATTAGCTTACACCAAGGTCACAGACATATGTAAACAGCATTGTATCAGCCAGTCTCAATTTCAGGAGTATCAAGAACAGTAAATACTGTATACTTCACTCCCAAATGTCAGTCTAGTTGACCTATAAGTTTTCATTTGAAAAGTCAAAATCTTAAGACTGAGAATAAAAAGGGACTGAAAAAATGCTGTAAATAGCAGTTGTATTTGCTTTAACTTTCAAATAAATATATTCACAGAAAATATTTAATAAATATTACTCTTAAATCTTCCATTAGCCCAAACTTTAGTTTTAAGTAGTTTTGTAGGATACAATATGGGCTGCAGGCTTACTGTTGTACTATGCCCAAAATTAACATTAATATATTAGATGTCACGCTACTTACCTGGGTACTCGGCGGGCTGTGCGGCGCAGGCGTCGGGGGGCGCGCGCCGCGCGGTTTCGCCCCGCGCGGACGCGTGTCTCGTTGCCTGGGGTTGCGCGCGTTGTGACGCAGGCGTTCTCGCGCGTGCGGCGGGGCGTGCGCCGATCTCTGCGCATGCGCAATGCCTATTTATGGACGCCAGCTTTCTTTCCTCCTTGCTAATTGTTCTTGTTAGTTTTCTGGACTTAAGCTTTATTTCTGATACAGATTTCCTGGTTTTGATCTCTGCCTGTTCCTGGACCTCGCTGTTTTCCACCTGCCTTTGACCTCGGACCTGTTTCTTCGTTTACGAACCTGATTCTGGCTTCCCTGACCTCGGCCTGTCTGACCATTCTTCCGGATTTTTCTCGGCACTCCTGCCTATTTACACATCACCTCTCCTGTTCCCATCCCAGGGGTAGGCGCTGTGAAATTTTAAGGTGCTGCCAAATCATCTGATCGATCCTACTGACGAAACCGTTAAATTAGAGCAGTAATCCCCAACCAGTGGATCGCGACCCCTTGAATGTTGCTCCCAGTGGCCTCAATGGAGGTGCTTATTTTTGAATTTCTGGTTCTGAGGCAAGTTTTGCTGCATAAAAAACAGGTGTACTGTCAAACAGAGCCTCCTATAGGCAGACAGAGACAGTCCACATAGGGGCTACCAAACAGATCACCACAGCCCTTAATTGTCACCCCCAGGAACTTTTTGCATGCTTTTGTTGCTCTCCAACATTTTATTACATTTAAATGTGGCTCATAGGTTCAAAAGGTTGGTGACCCCTGTAGTAGAGCATATATGCTTGACGAATATTGTAAGTTACTAGGGATGCACCAAATCCACTATTTTGGATTCTGCCAAACCCCTGAATTCTGCCCGAAAGATTCGTCCGAATACCGAACCGAACCCGAATTTGCATATGCAAATTATGGGTGGGGAGGGGAAACATTTTTTACTTCCTTGTTTTGTGCCAAAAAGTCACGTGATTTCCCATCCTGGCCCTAATTTGTATAAGCAAATTGGGATTCGGATTCAGTTCGGCCAGGCAGAAGGATTCAGCCGAATCCTGCTGGAAAAGGCCGAATCCTGGTCGAATCCCGAACCAAATCCTGGCCGGATCCCGAACCGAATCCTGGATTCGGTGCATCCCTATAAATTACCATATAGTATACTGATGGCCAGGATAGATGTTGGTGTCTAATATGAAAACTGGGGAAATTCTTCAAGTGTTAAATTATGGATATATCAGCAGCACAATTTCATTGAGCAGACTGCACAAAAGAGTGATGCATTGGTAGGATGTTAATCACTGGCCAAAAATGAATTGTATGAAGGAAGAGATGAGATAAAATCTGAGATCATTTATTTGACTTTTCTTGGTAGGGTTCAACAAAGAATAAATGTACAAAAAGGCATAGCAGTAGCGGAACATTATACAAAGAGCAATTGATTTAATATGTACTCAGAGTCACAAAGGCTATTTTAAAGCTCTTACATTCTCCAACCTAATGAGCCACTAAAATGAGAATTTCCTTGGCTGAACTCTGGAGTTTCCATCAATTCATCTTCTGAGTGAAAACTTGCCTTCTGCAAAGCGCATGTTATACTGCCAACATCTGCTGCGTGAGATAAACACATCTATGGGGTTGTCTGTAGAAATCAGCTCTCTGAAGCCAACACTATAAATTAATGTCACTGACTGTATACGGGTGCAACAGGAAATATCTCCTACACCCAAATGGATGTATTTGCCTTCAGACAGAAAACACCCACACCCATGTAAGCTCTTTGACAGTTTTGTATAATTTACTAGGACTCACACGCAAATGAGCAGCATAGAGATAGACCAATACCTATGGTGCACATGAATGGCAGCTCAAGATAAAGAAATCATTTTTAGAAGTGCAAATACATGGTATATAGCCTCTGCCTTGCCTTCATATGGGAGACGTGAGTCATTCCTATTAGTCATTATGTGCTAAAGTTTTTCCTTGAGTATAGCTGGCTAAAACCTATGGTGCTGTTCCAGAAACGTAGAGCTCTTCCTTAACCATTTGATTAAACTAATATTTAGATATTTTATAAATATTATCATATATATATATATATATTCATTTTTTATAATTAGTGTATACTGTATATATATATATATATATATATATATATATATATATATACATACATACATACCTGTAACCATGTAAAATTGTCTCCCATAGACTCCATTTCATCTAAATAATCCATATTTAAAAAAATGATTTCCCTTTTCTCTGTAATAATAAAATACTACATTGTACTAAGGTATAATCAATCTTTATTGGAGATAAAACCAGACCATTTGATTTATTTAATGTTTAAATGATTTTCTAGTAGACTTAGGTATGAAGATCCAAATTACAGAACGATTCATTATCCGGAAAGGCCCAGTTCCTGAGTATTCTGGATAACAGGTTCCTTACCTACATATATATATATATATATATATATATATATATATATATATATACATGTATAATTAGTGTATGTATGTATGTATGTATACCTTTATATATAAAATTAACATCAAAAGGTTCCCTAAAATAGTGACACTTTTTAGAAGTTAAGACTGTGTAGCTCCATTAAAAAAGAGACTTCAGGCTGGAGGACGAGGTGCTAGTCATAACAGAGGATGTCTGCTAGGATGTTAAGATAAGTGAATATAATGCAATAAAATTAGAACTTTCACATCAAAGAAATGCTTTTTCCCTGTGCTAATAATAACAGGTACCATTTGACAATTGAAAATAATGACTTTCATTTCTTGGTGGTTCTGGGCTTAAAACATCAAACCATGGCAAAACATATTTTTTAATGTTCCATCTAGCCTGTGGGTTCTTTAAATTGCTTGATGTAGTAGTCTGTGCAGTCGCTTGATTTTCCATATTTTTCCGCTGGGTGACATTTAGCAAATCAGTTATCAGTACTATTTTGGGGGACACAGTTTATCATTCTGAGACTGCTTTTGATGTTCTATTTTACATAAACTAAATACAAAATGTTAGCAATTATGTTAGCAAAGGATAAATCAAAGCAAAATCTAAATGACGGGTCCAGACAGGTGTCCTATATTTAGCCTGTTATCATGGGCATGGGTTGGACTGGGACACCGGGAAAAAACCTGGTGGGCCCCACAGGCTCAGACCTGATCCTATTAATAGATATTTTAAGAATCTATTACCATATAATCCCCAGCAATATTATACACCCTATGTGCTGGAACTGGTCCTTGCAACAAATATCTTACCCTTGTTTTTATCTCAACTATTCTATCTGATAGATTAGTGACCCTATACTTTCCGTATATTTAAAATTTTCCTTTGTGTGTCCCCAGCTAGACCATGTATCCTGGCAGACAAGAGGTATAACTACCATGTGTATCACAGGGCCAAATTGTGGCATACTTGAAGAAACCAGGCTGTCTCATGCAATGAATGCTACATATCACAGTGTTCCATATACAGGCTGAAGTGACTGTTCTGAGCATGGATCCTCCTGTTGTCAGCATACCTATCATAAGCATAAGGGATTGGATATATAGCAAGCAACTGTAATATTACTAACTGAAGTTGGTCAGAATTCCTGGTTCCTCCCATATGCCAGTACTGACATGTGCATTCAGTGTTGGACTGGGATGCCAGGGGCCCACCAGAAAACCTTAGACCAGGGGCCCAACTTTCCAAACAATTATTCCTTCTCTCCTCACTTAACCCCTTTATTCTCCTATTCTTTTAGATCTACATACTATACTCTATTCTTCCATTATCAAGCCTCTTTTTCCAGATAAAGAAATAGGGAATGAACATGAAATAGGCCAAATTGTTAGAAGCAAGAGGCCCACTGACACCTGGGCCCATCGAGAGTTTTCCTGGTATCCTTGTGGGCCAGTCCAACACTGTGTGCACTAACAAATGCAGGCATCAGCTTAGCTGTGGTTGGCTATTAAAGACAGCTCATTTACATTTCTAAAGTGATTAGCTCATTTACATATTAAAGACTTAATTTGAATTTTTAGGTGAGCATTCCATTTACATTTTAAACCAAGCAGCCGAACAGCCATTTGCCCGAACCCACAGATCGGGCAAATCCAGGCCTGTTCCCCCCTGACAAGTGCTCCTGCTTTGCCTACCCCTAGTTGTGGCCCTGATTTCGTTGCTGCACAGTTATGGGGGCAATATGACGGCTGTTGAACAGGTATAGAACAATATGATGGCTTCTGTACAGGTATGGGGCAATAAAACAGCTGTTGCACAGATATGGGGGCAATATGATGGCTGCTGAACAGGTATGGGGTAATACGATGGCTGCTGCACATGTATGGAGGCAATACGATGGCTGCACAGATAAGGGGCAATATGATGGCTGCTGAACAGGTATGGGGGTAATACGATGGCTGCTGCACAAGTATTGGGGCAATATGATGGCTGCTGCCAGGCCCAGACTGGCAATATGTGGGTTAGGGCAAATGCCAGAGGGGCTGCTATAAGGTCCCATAGAAAGTCAGTATTTAGTGGGCTGGTGGGGGCTGTTTGGGCCTCTGTGTACCTGAAATGCCAGGGCCTATTTTGACTCTCAGTCCAGGCCTGGCTGCTGCACAAGTACGCCTGGGTAATATGATGGCTGCTGGTACAGGGACATGGGACAATCAGGAAGGAGGGGTTAGTTAATTGTGTCTGGATGATGACTGCTGGCACAACTAGAAAGGGTCAAAGATACAGTAATAACAACTGACAAATGGAGTGTTGACATTTGTTAGTTCTATTGGACTATCTGCAATGGCGGAACTACCGGGGGTGCAGGGAGTGTGATTGAGCCAGGGCACGCACCCCCCCCCAGCACCCTGGGACCTGGAAAAGTTTATAAAAGAAGAGTGGTCTAAACTGCCAGTAGGAAGATGTAGAAAGTTAATGCATGGTTTTAGGAAGCACTAGGGTTTGGCCTTTCTTTCTAAAATATGTCCTACCAAATATTAATGGGGTAGTTCACCTTTAAGTTAACTTTTAGTATGATGTAGGGAGAGATATTCTGAAACAATTTGCAATTAGTTTTCCTTTTTGTTATTTGTGTTTTTTGAGTTATTTAGCTTTTTATTCAGCAGCTCTCCAGTTAAATTTTAGCTTGAATAATGAGTAATACAAGTAGCAATGACAATAAATTTGTAGCCTTTAGGCCCCCATATATGGGCTGATAAAAGCTGCTGACAGACAGAGTTGGCAGCTTATTGGTTCGTGTGTGGGACCCTCAGACAAGCTTCCCCGATCAATATCTGTCTGAAAGTCTTCCAGATGTCAAATGGACAGATTAAAAAATCCCTTTGGATCATGGCCGCATCTGTTTGTAAATACGGTCCTGCGATACGACCGCCTGTAGCTCCACCGTTCTGGTGTGATTGCCGAGTGCTCACGATGGATCAGTCTGATATCACCCACTTCACTGTGGGCACGTGGGGGAGAGATCTGCTTGTTTGGAGATGTCACCAAACAAGCGGATCTCCCTGTGTATGGCAGCCTTATCAGAGCATTTGTTGTTTAGATGGGGTCAATGACCCCCAAAGCTATAACATAAAAATAATGAGGGCGGCGGCCAGTTTAAAAATTGCTTAGAATTAGCCATTCAATACTACAAACCACCCATTTCTGCTTAAGGTGACATTCATTTTATTGTATAATTCTATATATTTCAATGTTCTTAGCTATTTTAAAATGTGCCAATATTTTGGGCAACATTGTAATTATATAAACATATGCTCTTCTGTATACATTCTATGAAAGAAAAAATACTAATATTATTAACACTGCTGCAGAGCTCATGAAGGAAGGGAGAGCCACAGAGATAATAACAGCTGACAAGAGCATGTACTGATTTGGAAATTATGAATGAGAGACCCAAAGTCAATGACATTTCTTTATTTCTTCTGCACATTTCAAGGTTGACTGAGCAAATCTGTTGCTCATGAATCAAAAATAAATTGAAACCATGAAAATAACTCTCTGCAACATAGACTGCCAACAAATCACATGTATTAAAGATAGCTATGGGTATGAATCAGTTCAAATCAATTCCCAGACTGGATCACAGCTTAACTAAAATTCAAGTGTTTGTGAAACAATATGCACACCTTTTTAGAGTGCTTAAACAAAAGCAAACAGGCTGTGGCACAGGTGCTGACCTGCCTATACACTTACTTCTTAGAGTTCCATTACCTCATGACAGATATATGAAACAGACAGGATTATTCTTCACCAGTTACATACCTTAGTCTATTAAGTGCATTACTCTTGCATTTCTTTGACAGAAAACAACTGGTAAAAAACAAAACAAAATAGCATATCGCCAGTCTCACATAATCAATTTGGGTAGTTTTGGCCCAAGTTGCAGGTGAACAATATAGAGAAGTTCATCACTCATGGGATCAGCAAATTATTTTATTAAGAAGATCAACGTTTCAGTCTCTAAGCCATAGACCTTTATCTTGATTAAAAGCGGCGTTTCTACTTTAAGTTAACGTTTAGTATGTTGTTGCACATATGAAAATGAATTCAGAGTGCGAGGGGAGGGTGAGAGAGAAGCAATT
>CM044443.1:95086952-95156014 GCA_024363595.1 Xenopus borealis
GCTGAACTTGTTTTGTTTCACAAATTTTATTGGGGGGTGCTTAACTTTACACCTCTTACAATGTTATAGAATGCCCAATTCTGAGCAACTTTTTAATTATTTGCCATTTTTTTCTGACTTTTTACAGCTTTCAGATGGGGGTCACTGACAAACACATGCTCTATAAGGCTACATTGCTCTGTAAGGGTATATTTTTACTCATCTTTCTATTCAGGCCCAGTCTCTTATATAAGTCAATGCATGGTTGTTAGGTTAATTTGGACCATAGCAAGTAAACTGCTCAAAACTGGAGAGCTGCTGAATAAAAAACTAAACAACTCAAAAACCACAAATGATAAAAAATTAAAACCAAACACACTACATTCACAACATCATACTAAAAGTTAACACAAAGGTAAACAACCGTATTAATTATCATCTAATTTGCCAATTTGCTGCCCAGATCTCCAGTTTAATCAATGCTCTCTAGCAAAACTGGCAACATTCTGCATGGAACGTATAGGGGCAAATTCACTAAAGCGTGAAAACGCGCTAGCGTTGCCTTTGCTGATGTTCACCGCACTTCGCCAGGCGAATCTTTGCCAGCAATATGCAAATTCACTAAGATGCGAATTTGCGCTCAGGGTGGAGAACGGTAGCGAAATAGCGCATTTACGCTAGCGATGCCTAATTTGCATACGGTACAAACTTAATAATAGAGGTGTATATTCCAGCCACTACATTCCACTACACAAGCCCAGGAAACTTTAAATAAATAAAATAAAGTTGACCTATTGCCCTAAACATGCGCCCCCTGTATAGCTGAGTTGCCATATGTTAGGAAATGTAGGGGGGTAATGAGGGTAACCCTAAAAATATTTTCGCTGTTTTTCAGACACCCAACAAAAGGTAAAAGACACCAGTGTTTTTTGGGACATAGAAAATATTTCAAGTTTTTTTTTTCAAACTCCTATCTATTGTATTTGACCTGGCGAAGTAACGACTAACGTAACGTTCACAAAAATGTTCATCTTAGTGAATTAGCGTAGTTACTTCCCTTCGTCAGTGTGCAACTTCGGCTGGCGTAAGGGTGTGAAGTTGTGCAAGTCGATGTCCTTCACTTGCGAATTTCCACCAGGGACACTGTTAGTGAATCTGCGAAGTTGTGAATTGACGTCACCCTCGCGAATTAGCGCTAGCGTTACATGCTTCGCGCTTTAGTGAATTTGCCCCATAGAGAGAGACTGTACTTAATATAACCAATGATCTTATGGGGAGACTCCAGGAGTCGCTTTGTTGCAAACATGCCAAATCTTAGTTACAACAAGTCCCTACCTCCAGAAAATGAATGCCCAAATTTTCCACATAAAGGAGTTGTTTTGCTGAGAAATTAATGCAGAACACACTTTTGCTTTTACGGATATTTGAGCATTGTACTATGTTTCCTATGTACACTGCAGGACAGGATGAAACAAGTTTATAAATCAGCACTGCTGTCCAACTAGAGGCCTGGGGGCAGGATGTGGCTTTCATTTTACTTTAATTTTGAACATTTTGTATCATGGATATTTGGCCCATTATGTATATAAGCTACAACATACATTGTGTTCCTATAAGTACAGTGCAATTCTTTGAATATATTTATGCTTCATAGTTTAATGCTGTAATCACTGGCAAGCATTGTCATATTTTACACAAGTTTCTAAATAAGCACAATGTATTTGCTCAGTATTCAAACTCTCTGTAGACCAGACATGAATAAACTGATGGGATTTTCTTCTCTTTAGGTCACATATATATTCTCAAGCTAGGGACACGTTTGCCTATACTTCAGGTATGTTTGGGTGTGTATCTATCAAATAACCAGGTATTTTAAGAAATCTTTATATAGTATGGATTATTACAGCAGATAGTTAACTGTAACAGTTAGGTGTAGCTTATTTATTAACTGTAAAAAATGTGAACTTCAATACATGAGCTGTACTAGGTGTCTACCCAGATAAATAGGTGGTGAAGCAAATGACGCATTTGGTAGACTAATTACTAAACATTTTACAGCACAATATTTGATTTTAACTAGTTACTGATACAAGACATTGAGAGAAACAGGAGAGGGAGAGCCCTTGGACTACGAAAAGACAAGGGGAAATGGATATTATTAATATGTAGGGACCAACCAGTTGGCTTGTTGGTGTCTTGTTATTTGTAATGGTGAGCCAGACCTTTACAAAAGTGTTACATAATTAAATTAAGGATTATTCATTCTACAATATTGACTAAAAATATTTTGTTTACTGTGTAAGTGTATGTTTTCACATAGTCTATCTTATATGGTGTTTTGATAGGAGGGCAGTCACTATCAGTGCGGGAATTAGGGGTAGGCAGAAGAGGCAGGTAAAACTTAGTCCCTTTGTAAAATGTATAATGAAGCAGTAGAATTCTTAATGAATCAGATGCAATTTTGAGAGTAGGACTGGCCAGATATGGGATGACTTTGATGTAGTTGGCCGGCTTAAATATATTGCAATATATGGACAAACAATCCCTGTTGTTTAAAGGGTAAGGCATTTTTTAGTAGCTGTATGCACAGAATGTCTCAATGTCTTAAATATATTGATAATGGGTTGAGTGCAGAGGACCTTTTGTATTTGTCTATATGTATTTTGTGGTCACAGCCTCATTGCACCCCCACCTAATGGTTTTTAAAAATTAGTAGTGAGCACAACTTTCCCTTGTTTGTTGTAGGCAGAAGAGGCACATGCCTAGGGTGCAACATTGGGGTTGCTAAGCACCTACCTCTCGTCGGCCTACCTCTGGTCAAGAGCCTTGTCCCTCCACTGCCTGCTCTTCATTTAATATTGTCATTGTCCTTCATGGTGCCATTGCTGTGCATGTATGTACTCTTCTTGTAGAGTCCTACAAGGGTCCTACAGATGAAGCCACTTTGGATTGTGCATTTGACACAGAATAACTTAACTCAGACATCCCATTTATCCCACTTATCACATAATATTGTGTCACAGCATCCCATCCAATTAAAGAGTTCACCATTGAAAACAATGGTGCTTTGGTATGCTAATGAAAAGGTTAAATGAGTTAAGATGACTTTAGATAGTACAGTTTCTTCAATTAGCCCTGAGTCATGATGCATTTAACTCACAAATCCCAGTGGCTGCATCTGTATATGTGTGCCTGTTGATTGCGAGTCAGCAATCGACCCTGGTACCTGGGTAGGGGACCCGTGGACCCTCCACATGATCCAGGAATCTGTGACTTTCCGGAGAAGAATGTATACTTCTGCTGATCTCAATACAAATATTCAGAAAGTCTCACTTCCATAAAATCTACAGGAACATGGGTTTGGCAAAAGTGACAGCAGACTCACAAACTCCTGGGGCCATACAGCATAAAAGAGCACTTGATTGATGCACACTTTTTGTAGTTTCTGCTAGATCTTTATTCCCAGTGCTTGGAGGGGATTGCAGCAATTCTAAAAAGGGGCCCTTTAACTCAATGTATAGGAGCATAATGGTCACAGTATTAAAAAGTATAACTCTATGCACTGATACACCTTGAACAAAAACTTGTCATGGATGGTAGTTATGGAGAAAAAAATTAGTAAAAAGAACATGCTTGACCCTCATACAAAGAACATTTACTGTACTGGGTCAGAAAAAGATTTGAGTAACAGGTTGATTTTTTTGTGATTATTATAGACAGGATATGAAAGTGAAGTACTTGTGCTGCATTTTTTGTTAGTCTTTGTTTAGTAAGGAGGGTTCATACCCATGTCTCACCTCCAAGCTACGAAGAGTCCTGGAAAGTTAATTGGCTTATTTATTACTCCAGTACCAAAGCCTGTAACTGCAAAGGAACATTTTGTAACTTGTACTGGTTGCTCCCATGGGTGCAAGTGAGACCTGTAACTAACACCTGCCTAAGGTGCCCAGAGGAGCTCATGTTGTAAGAAATTGCAATCTTGGGTTGAAAGTAAAGTAGTTATCCAGGGAAATTATCACAACAAAGGGTTTCCTGTGACTACGACATCTTATGTCTGCCATGGGGACCATAAACCAACTTACTGTATGTGAGAAAACTTGTTCTACCGGATGTAGGGGGTTTATCTCAGCATCTTGTCAGTTGGGAGGGTTTCTGTGGGGGCAGGTGAAAACCCAGGATAAAAGAACCATGGACAGGAGCCTGGAGACTGTAGACCTGATCTGGGCAACTGGGAGGAAGAAGGAGGTAGCTGGGGAAGCTGGAGGAGTCTGGGACAAGACAGGATGTGGGGACTACAGGCCAGAGGGGAAGCCATGGTCAAGGTGCCTCTATTCCCATGCCATTTTGGTAACAACAATGTAGACTTGTATAATGTGTAACTGTAAATATTGTAATTATAGTCTTTGTCTAAGTGTGAAAATGTATTTGTAGCAATCTATTGATTTATTATACAACATAATTCCTTTAATATGCGCTTATTGGTGTGGATTATTTGTCTGCTTGCTCAAAAGAACCGGAATCCTAATAGTAAGAGGTTTGAGGGATATTTATAATATATATAAAAAATATATTCCATAATTTACAATGTCTACTCATTGTGGTAACTTGTTGTAATGAAGAAGTATGCAAGGTGATACCCATGTGCTGTGTCTTATATAGTAGGTGCAAATTATGCCTACCAGGACACCATATACAGGCAGATTCAAGTTCAATAAATCCTCTGAATGGGAAGCAAAGATTTGCCAGGGTAAGGAACACCCAGGCCGAGACTGGAAAACTGCACGATTGGCTGTTCTATTTAATGCTAAGTGGGCCGTTTGGGAAGACACCAAAGTGAAGCCTCCGAAGGAAGTCAAAGCCACTGAAGGGAGATGAAGAAGAAGGTGCCACAATTCCACTGAACACCAATGGCATTTTTTTTAAACCTCTGGCCACCAGTGCTTTTTTTTTTTTTTTTAAACATTTATGGGGGGAACTGACCACCATTTTTGTACTTCTAAGGGGGGCTGACCACAATATTTTAAAATACTTTATGGGGAGCACTGACCACCCATGTATTTTTTTTACTTTTATGGGAGGACCCTAGCCATCACTGTAACTTGAGGGGGGATCCTGGCCATCCAGTTTTCTTTACTGTAACTTGTATGGGGGGTGGGGGTGGCCACCAATGTTCTAATTTCAACTAGTAGGGGGAACCATGGACAAGAATGTTGCACATTTATATGTGGGATGCTTTGGGACCGGGACCTGGGTGCACCCCATGTCCAGTGTCGGACTGGGACACCAGGGGCCCACCCAAAAACCTTAGACCAGGGGCCCACTCTCATTACTAATATTCTTCATCTCCTCAATCAACCTCTATTCTCCTAGTTTGTTTACTTTACATACTATAATCAATTATTCAATCTATTTAGCCTCTTTGTTCTCATAGAAATAGGGAATGGCCATGAAATAGGCCAAAAGTTTAGCAGCATGAGGGCCCACTGACACCTTGGCCCACCGGGAGTTTTCCTGGTATTCTGGTGGGCCAGTCCAACACTGCCCATGTCAAAATAATCTTGCAGTTTAGTAAATGTGCCCTGATGTGTTTGAATCATTTTGGCTATAAGGAGACAAGAAACAGTGTCATTGACAATCACCTTTCTTTGTATTTCACTATGATGTACAAAAAATGCATTTTTAAGCAATAATGCCCAAAGGCGTATTATACTTTTGGCAGCACCATTTACTACAGGCGGTTTACGGGTGATTTGCAGGTTTTGGAATTGCTACACTTCCCGGCATTCTATATACTTAACAACGTTAATGAAAAGTTTGCTTTTTCTACAAATAATTGGTATTTTCTTTGGCCTGTCTTCTCAGCAGTACAGATCTGATACGTAATCTAGAATTCTAGTTTTATATCACTTGGCATCACATGGGAAATCTAAACCCCAGTTACAATCTTCTATCAGGATATGCTTAGCTGAGCCTTGATATTTAGCTTTTGAAATAAAATATTAAAGTCAGTCAAGAGAAAGGAACAGCAAGATAAACTCCAGTAAACACAAAGATAAAATCGTGCATTTCCTTTTACTGTTTCACAGAGATTTATTCCCAAGAAACAAAATGTAAAATGTCTTTTGGGGACACAGTTGTCAATTACCAAGAGCAGGGCATTCCTCTGTTATATTGTTGGGTTCGTATTTAGCTTGGATCTTTGCCAGTCCAACATCACATGGGTGGGAGTATGCTGTTATGAAATAAGCTATAGGGGCATCAGTATATTATAAGTCTGTCTTATAATGGAATTCTAATTGTTTGTCAAAGGTCTGAACAATGAGTTTCCTTCATTTTCCTGTTATAGATACATCTTCCTCAGTTCTTGTAAACAGCAGAATGATTTATAACCCCTCTACATTTTAGCACTTTATTGTGTTACTGTACTGTCAGTTTACTCTTTTGGGTCTTTGTGAATGTATGCTAACATGTAAAGCAAGACTATAAACTCATTGCTTTGCTATGCATAATGTTATCATCCAACCCAGTGCACAACCCTTTTCACTTATGCAGGGAAAACTAGTAGATAAGTAGTAGTTGACAGAGGAGGAGAGAGAGCAAAAGGGGAGGTAGGAGGATAATAAAATAGCAGGAACCTTTGTCTCATAGTCCCTGTATAATATATTCCTTTACATGAGAGGTTAACAGATAAGCAGCCGTTACAATTGTATACAAAACTAGCTGTAGCCTTAGATATTACTATAACTGTCATTATTTGCATGTCAAATAAGTTGTTCAAGACCCTCTTAAAGTCTTTAATGAAATCTACCACTACATCATCACCCAGCAGGGTATTTCCCAGCCTCACTGTCGTCACCCTGAAGAACCATTTTCCTGCTTCAGTTGAAAGTTCAGTTCCTCAATTCTAAAGGGGCGGTCTCTGGTTCTTTGTTCTGTTGTGTATATACATATATTTATATATACTGTATCACCAACATGGCCCTGCTCGCCCTCTCTTTGTGCTTCTCTTCTCCTCTCCCTTCTGCTCTTGTCCTCTCCCTGCTCCTCTCTTCTCCCTTCCTCCCTGCTGCTTGTGTCTTCTCCCTCCCTCCTGCTTATCTCTTCTTCCTTCCTCTCTTCTCCTTTCCTCCCTCCCTGCTGATCATCTCTTCTCCCTCCCTCCAGTTGTCTCTTCTCCCTCCCTCCCTGCTGCTTGTGTCTTCTCCCTCCCTGCTGCTCATCTCTTCTCCCTCCCTACTGCTCGTGTCTTCTCCCTCCCTCCTGCTCGTCTCTTCTCCCTCCAACACTGCTGCTCGTCTCTTTGCTTTCCATCCCTGCCAGGGTCAGACTGGGGGGCCTGGGGCCTACCGGGACTGCTGTCCAGGGCCCCCTCTGCCCCTTACTTTGAGCCCCCGCTCCATTCACCAAGGCACTACATATGCGCATGGCGCAGCTCGATGTCACTTGGTATGCAGGTGGCGCACATGCTCAGAGGGCACTGCTGCATGCCTCTGAATTTTTTTTTTAGTAAAGTCCAAATCCAAAGAGGGGGTCTGGCCCGGTGGGGGCCCATGAGGGTCAGGGCCCATCGGGTCTTTTCCCGGTTTCCCACCGGGCTAGTCTGACCATGATCCCTGCTGCTTGTGTCTACTCCCTCCATTCTGCTTGTATCTTCTCCCTCCCTGCTGCTTGTATCTTCTCCCTCCCTGCTGCTGGTCTCTTCTCCCTCCATCTGTTTGTGCTGAAATAGCTATAATCATGTATTTAGGTGCACAACCAGTCCAGTCTTCAGTAACAAAGGGGGCACTACATTCAGTGTAACATGGGTAGGCCAGAGACAATGACATTCCAAGCAAATTAGATAGGATCTGCTCTTTCCTAGACCATGATATCAGCTACACACACTGTACCACTTTCGCTTTCCTCAGAATGTCACTGTTCCGAAAAGGAACAAAAAGTTATTCTGTGAACAGAGGGCATCTGTTTCTAGATGTCCTTTCTTTTCTGAGAGCTCTATGAACTCTTTTTGTTATTTTCTTTAACAGAAATGTTTCTGTCTATTGGATTTTATGAAAACAAGTGAATGACAAACCATCTGTAAACAATTTATGGACTGGAGGTTTCAGTTTAGGGCAGGGGCACATGGGCAGATTCGGGGAGATTTAGTTGCCTGGCAACTAATGGCCTCTTCTTCGGGGCAACAATCTCTCCGAATTGCAAGCTGCATCTTCATCCGACTGTCGTGCCGTGTCGCATCAACCCTGCGACACCATCCGTCTTTTCTATTGCTTACCTTGCTCCTGTCGCATCCGACTCATTGCATCCATTTTTGTGAGGACCGTTGCATCCACGTAAAAAGGAGGTTAATTGTCAGTGTAGTTCTGCCCTTACAAGAAGGATGATTCCCTGACAAGTGTAAGAATGCTAAAGGAACACATGCAAGCCCTTTAGTTTTCATTTAAAAACACTTGTGTACAGGGTATGACTGCACCCTACATGCAGCACCCTTTGCAGGATAAAAAAAAATGGTGCAAAGGTGCAACCACAACATTATCATCCGCCATAGGTAAGATTGCCAAGTCACCCCTTTCACACCAGCCACATATTGAATCCCCATCCTGCATGGTTAGTTAGCAATTAATTTAGATGCATGCTGCGTCATACCTCCTAACATTTGAAAACTGGAAAAGAGGGAGAAAGAGTTGTGCAGTGCAAACATTTTGGCTGCACCACCTAAATATCATGTCCATTTGCTATGTAAATGGCCAGTAATGGCCTGAATATGATGATGATGACAACTAAATCAGTTTTTTAGCCTAAAAATTACAGAAAAAAACAGTCTGTAATTTCATTGGCACAATGGCTACAAAAAGCAATGGTTATCAAAATACCTGTGTCTGCTTACATCTGCTTCCCATTCACAGGAAGGGGAAACAAGTCTATGTCAGAAAAGGCTATTGCTTGATATGAATATAACTTTGCTTCCCAAGTGTTACCGTGCTGACAGCAGCCTTTGGGGCAAATTCACTAAGATGCGCAAATACGCTAGCGTTCGCCGCACTTTGCCAGGCGAATTTTCGCCAGCGCTACGCAAATTCAATAATTTGGGCTCAGGGCGGCGAACGTTAGAGAAGTAGCGCTACGGTTCGTTCACCAGGCAAAGTGCAGTTACGCTAGCGATGCCTAATTTGCATACGACGGGAACTTAAGCGTAAAATAGAAGTATATGTTACAGCCTCTACATTCCGCTACACAAGCCCAGGAAACCTTTAATAAATTAAATAAAGTTGTCCTATTGCCCTACATTGCCCTGTATAGTTGTGTTGCCATATGTTAGGAAATGTAGGGGGGAATGAGGGTAATCCCTCCCCAAAAAAATTATCGAACTTTTTCAGACTATCACCCTCCTATGCTAAACTACGCCAGTGTTTTTTTGGGACTTTTCAACCTCCTATCTATTGTATTGAACTTCGACTGGTCTGACCAGGCGAAGTAACGTCTAACGTAAGTGCTTAAATTGAGGAAAATGTTCATGAATTTGCGAAGTTAAGATCCTTCGTCAGTGCGCAACTTCGCCTGGCGTAAGGGTGCGAAGTTGCGCAAGTCTATCTACTTCGCTAGCGAAAATTCGCCAGAGCCCGTGTTAGTGAATTTGTGAAATGACGTCACACTGGCGAATTAGCGCTAGCGTTAGACGCTTCGCGCTTTAGTGAATTTACCCCTTTGAATCCATCCTCTATAGCTATTTAGGGGCAAACCATTTGTAGAGATGTTACTTTACCACAGTCTTGCAATATATTTTGTTTAGCAGCAAAAACACCTTCATCTTCACTATAAGATCATGCAGCATGAGTTATAAAATATTTCCAAAACTGTCTTTCCAGTGCCAGGCCCATCACTTTTTTTATATAGCTTTTTCAAATTATGCAAGTTTGTTCAATTGTATGTGCACTGTGTTTCATGCCCCTAAAAAAAGCGTTTGTTTTATTAAATGTGCCCTGCTTCTTTTTAAATTACACTGAGAATTCAGGAGTAAGAGATTTGAGACTGTATTTGTATAGAGTTAAATCTCAGGATATTTGCAGCCTTTGTATCTTGAGGAATTTTAATGATATCCATGCACTGGCTTTAGGCTAACTGGTATGTTACATAATAACAACCAGCATCTAGGTATGAAAAAGCAATTACCTTGTGTAGGCTTCATTTAGAAAGTTCCCTTAGATCAGGGGTCCCCAACCTTTTTGACCCGTGAGCCACATTCAAATGTAAAAAGAGTTGGGGAGCAACACAAGCATGAAAAAGTCCCTGGGGTTGCCAAATAAGGGCTGTGATTGGTTATTTGGTACCCCCTTTGGGACCGGCAGCCTACAGGAGGCTCTGCTTGGTACTATACTTAGTTTTTATGCAATTAAAACTTGCTTCCTAGCCTGGAATTCAAAAATAAGCACCTGCTATGAGGACACTGAGAGCAACATCCAAGGGGTTGGAGAGCAACATGTTACTACTACTGGTTGGGGATCGCTGCCTTAGATGTTTCATTTTAACACTACTCACTATAGTCTCTGTTCAGTGTTCAATACTAACAAGCTCACCATTAATGGACAGCAGTAACATTGACAATACAGCTAATTTACAAAGACAATTGCATTGTGGCTGTGTCTGAAGGAGCAGAAGTCTTATGGGTAGAATTCTTCACCAATTGTAAAGAGTCCAGCAAATTAATTGTAGGGGTATGCTATAGACCCCCTAATGCAAGTGAGGAGGAGGAGGCTAAGCTTCTGCCAAACCTGCTGGTTTGGGAAAAGTATTGATAATGGGGGATTTTAATTACCCAGATATTGACTGGAGCAACAATACTGCCAAATCAATTAATGGGAATAAGTTTATAAACTTGTTGCATGACAATTTTATGGCACAGGTTGTGGAGGAACCTACCAGAAAAACTGCTATTCTGGATCTAGTGATCTCAAATGACCCAGAACTTATAGCAAATGTGCAAGTCATTGAACCCCTGGGTAATAGCGACCATAATGTCATATCATTTAAAGTCTGGTGCAAAAAACAAATATATACTGGGGCAATAAAAACCATGAATTTTGGAAAAGCTAATTTTAGTGCCTTTAGGGCTGCCCTTCAGAGTATTGATTGGGGCATTATGTTTTCAGCTAAAACCACAGAACAGAAATGGTTGTCATTTAAAATTATATTAAATCATTGCTGTTCTCAATTTATTCTCTTAAGGAGTAAATGTAGAAGCTCTAAGAATCAGCCTATGTGGCTTAATACAGATGTAAAGAAGATAATAGGAAAGAAGAAAAAGGCATTTAAAAACTACAAATCTGTTGGGACAAAAGCTGCATTTAATGAGTATAAACACTGTAATAAATGTTGTAAATCAGCAATCCGGAAGGCAAAGAAAGGAAATGAAGAATTAATTGCGACGCAGGCGAAAAGTAACCCTAAAAAGTTTTTTAAATATATTAATAGTAAAAAGATGCATGTTGAGAGTGTTGTTCCAATAAATAATGGTACCAGTATGGTTGTAACCGATACAGAAAAGGCAAATGTGCTAAATCAGTTTTTTTCTTCAGTGTATACAATAGAGTCTGAGTTCCCAGGCTCGCTTCATCGATGCACTGACTCAGCTCAATCTAGTGAGTGGCTGACTCAGGATATGATTCATAAAGCTTTAATAAAAATTAATGTAAGCAAGGCACCAGGGCCTGAAAACTACGCAACGCGTCGAAAACGTGCCGCGACTCGTTTCGCCAATTGTTCCGCGAAGTGAAACTGGGTAGATTTGCCCATCATTACTGGCTACAGGATCGGGTACAGAGGGTGGTTGTTAATGGTACATTCTCTACTTGGAGTAAGGTTCTTAGTGGGGTCCCTCAGGGCTCGGTATTGGGTCCACTTTTATTTAACTTGTTCATTAATGACTTAGGGGAGGGTGTTGTAAGTAATGTATCAGTGTTTGCAGATGACACAAAACTATCCAGCCTAATTAATTACATCCAGGATGTGGCATCCTTGCAACAGGATCTTGACAAACTGGCAATCTGGGCAGCTAAGTGGCAAATGAGATTCAATATTGATAAATGTAAAGTCATGCACCTGGGATGTAAAAATATTCAAACCACTTATACTCTTAATGGGACTGCACTAGGCAAATCCATTATGGAAAAGGACCTTGGAGTCCTTGTAGATGATAAACTTGGCTGTAGCAAGCAATGCCAGTCAGCAGCATCAAGGGCCAATAAGGTCTTGAGCTGTATTAAAAGGGGCATAGAGTCACGGGAGTTGGGGGTCATTCTTCCACTTTATAGAGCACTTGTAAGGTCACATCTAGAATATGCTGTGCAGTTTTGGTCTCCCTCACTCAAACAGGACATTATTGTATTAGAGAGGGTACAGAGAAGGGCAGCTAAGCTCGTAAAAGGTATGGAAAATCTTAGCTATGAGGAAAGACTGGCCAAATTGGGGATGTTCACGCTGGAGAAGAGGCGCTTAAGGGGTGATATGATAACTATGTATAAATATATAAGGGGGTCATATAATAATCTCTCTAATGCTTTATTCACCAGTAGGTCTTTCCAGATGACACAAGGTCACCCATTCAGTTTAGAAGAAAAGAGGTTC
Source organism: Xenopus borealis (assembly GCA_024363595.1). Taxonomy (NCBI): domain Eukaryota; kingdom Metazoa; phylum Chordata; class Amphibia; order Anura; family Pipidae; genus Xenopus; species Xenopus borealis. Next base: position 95,099,550 of record CM044443.1, read on the forward strand.
CACCTAAATATTCGGAAGGGGTTTTTTACAGTGAGAGCTGTGAAGATGTGGAATTCTCTCCCTGAAACTGTTGTACAGGCTGATACATTAGATAGCTTTAAGAAGGGGTTGGATGGCTTTTTAGCAAGTGAGGGAATACAGGGTTATGGAAGATAGCTCATTATACAAGTTGATCCAGGGACTAGTCCGATTGCCTTTTGGAGTCAGGAAGGAATTTTTTCCCCCTCTGAGGCAAATTGGAGAGGCTTAGAATGTTTTTTTTTTGCCTTCCTCTGGATCAACTAGCAGTTAGGCAGCTAAAAAAAAAAAGAGGTTGAACTTGATGGACGTGAGTCTTTTATCAGCCTAACTTACTATGTTACTATGTTACTATGTTTTGGCGTCTGTATGGAAGTAATGCATGTTTGTGAAAAGCATCCAAACACACACACTTTTGCATACATCTACCCCCATGTGTAGTAAAAGGCTCTAAGTTTGCCCAGGAACAGTAAGCCATAGCAAGCAATCAGCAAATAGAATTGACAGGTCATCTAAAAGAAAACATGGTTGCTATGAGTTACTGCTCCTGGGCAAACGTAGTGCCTTTTATTACATATGAGGGTTAATGCTTTCTGCTTCTTTGGTAAATAAACCTTCATTTCAAGATTTGGTCCAAGACTTTAAGCATTAAAGAGTTTATTTAATCTCAGAGTCAAAATCCCAAGTGCCAGAGAACAAGTTTTATGAACAAAGCATGTGCCCCTCCCAGGAATAATACCTGCCTCGGACAGGGTTGCCTGCTTGTACTCCCAAAATTCAGCACAAACAGTTGCACCTCCATCTTCCTATATACCACATTGTTTTTGGAACATTGTGAAACCCCATGTACACCCTTTCCTTACAATTCATTCAGAAGACTGAAGGAAGAAGCAGTCCCAGGTAGAATTGTGCTTGGGTTAAATTTTTGAAACCTGAATACAACTCACACCCACAAACTGCACCCAGGCTAAAACCTGCATTTTTACCTGTTTGTACCCAATTCCCATCCCACAACTGTCTTACCCACAACCCGACTCACTAAACACCATTAAACTGGAAGTGCTGTTAGTTGTTACCTGCAACTGCTACTCACAACCCATAGATTACCAGATTTTCTGCAGGAAACCTGCAGGTACCAGTCCCAATGTACAACTCTAGTCCCAAGAGACACAATGCTTTTGAGCCCTGTGCTATTTGGGGGAGATTAGTCACCTGGCGACAAATCTCCTCTTCCTCTGGCGACTATTCTCCCTGAACTGCCTCCCCGCCGGCTAGGATCTAAATCGCAGGCAGGATGGCAATCAGAGCAATTTGTTTTCCGAAATAGCCCAAAGTTTCCTTGTGAGGCAATTTGGGGCGACTTCGGAAAACAAAGCGATCAGAGTGCCTTCCCACCTGAGATTTAGATATTAGCTGGCGGGAAGTAGTTCGGGGAGATTAGTAGCCTGAAAAAGAGATGATTTGTCACCAGTAGTGATGGGCGAATCTCCAGCGTTTCGCTTCGCTGAAAAATTCACGAATTTCCAGAGAAATTCGCGAATTGGCGAAAAAATTTGCGAAAGAGTCGCGTGCCGTTTTTGACGCGCGTTGCGTCGTTTCCGACGCGTCGCATCGTTTCTGGCGCGTCGTGTCAAAAACAACGCGCGACTCGTTTTTTTTGGGCAAATTTTTCTGCGGCGAATTTTTGATGCCGTTTCGCAAATTTATTCGCCAGCTGCAAATCGCGGGAATTCGCCGCGAATTCGCCCTTGGCGAATAAATTCGCCCATCACTAGTCACCAGGCGACTAAAGTCCCCCAAATAGCATTTTGTGTCGCTAGCCTTAAGGTTAAAACACCCAGAGCTACTAGTAGCAGCTACTTGTCATGGCTACAGATTAGAAACTAGTTATAATTGGCTTTACTAAGACACTACATGTGTTTTATCATAGGCAATTTGCAGTATTGTCTATGGCAGGTAATTTTGCAGCTGGGACAAGTAGCAGCTACTAGTAGCTCTGTGTATCTTCATCTTCCCGAGCCAAAGACTTTGTGAGCAATCTGGCATAAAGCTCACAGCACAGTCTGTATATTTCTATTTGTATGGATGAACTACTTACTTTATGGGCAAGGGAAGCAATTTTGCATGCCTTAATGCTCTGCACTCTGTATATGTAGCCAAACCCCATGCAACCTGATTATTTGTCAAAAAGGCCCCACATGCTACCTGCCCACCACTTTCTTGGAGATACTTTAAATATTTGTAAAAAACAAACAAAAACAAACCGATTTAAGTGAAAAAGTGAGAGGCAGATTTTTTTTGATATGCCAACCAAGGCTGAACCATCACTTATAACCCATTCCTAATAAGGATTTTCTATATATTTATTGCTCTTATATAAGTAAGACCCTGTTTGAATATTTCTGGGCAAACAGTTGCTTTGTTCACTTGTCAGTATTATAAATACATTTAAATCTAAGTGTGAATAAAGTTTTTTTTATTTCAATGATTATTATTTTATATTAAAAAATTTTTTTTTTTAAATGAAGGTCATGGTCAGAGTAGAATGGTCCCACACAGAAAGCCTGGGTACCCAGCCTTATTAATATATTTATTATTAGATATGTTTGTCTCTAGCCTTTGGCTGGGAGACATAGGTCAACAACAGCTGTGAGGCAACAAGATGGACATTTCTCTTTGGGAATAATGAGCGAAATTTAGCAATGGTTTTGTAAACTGAGGATTTCCGAGCCAGCTGGCCTCTCTGACACTGTACTTGAGATAAATGTCCTGTTGGCCCTGCCTTAAAACCAGCACTGTTATTAGTTATTGCAAAGCCTTGCCTATGATAAGGATCTGCTTTAGCTCTGAAACCCAGCTACATAAATAACCATGATCATCTTTGATTCTGTGCACAGAACAGATATTATTTTCAGTTACTATACACCATGGACTACTAGCTAGTCCCAGATACAGTGAATAACAAGGGCGTTAGAGCAGTCGTTATCCTGTTGCTATGTTCCTGCAGATTTCCAGATGGGTCAGCACTCCGTGACATACTCTGCCAGCTGTTTTAGGAAATTCTTGCTCTTCCTATTCAATGTGTATCTAAGCTGCCATGGTATCTGTGTGTGGAGTTCCAGTGAAAAGGATGGCAGGACTAGAGAGTAATACAGATGCCCCCGCTTCCCATACTCAGCTGCTAGTCATGTTTATTTGCATTGGCTGCATAACAAGGTGTACAGCTGGCCGAGAGCATGGGAGATTTGGATGGCTTTGCACTTTGGCCCTTACAAACTATTTAATTGAGTAAACACCTGCTGTATCTGGGAACAAAGCCAGTGGCAAATATTATGCAAATGGATGAAGTAGCTGCCAGTGATGGTGGAAAAATATATAACAGGCTGAAAAATGGTCTGTACCTGACAATTTTAACTTCAGTCAGTGGGGCAGATGGTCTGCTGATATCCCAGGCCAGGTTATCTGACTGTTATTTTTTAATCTGACTCTATTAAGCTAAGCACTTTTGCTAGGACAACAATTAAAATAAAATACGTTTTACCAACAGTAATGTTTAATATAGCAATGGTATAACGTATTTCACACGTATACTGCCAGGTTATGAGTCCGTATACATCCAGGCCAGACCTACCCTCCAGCTATGGATGAACCTGAACTTAAAGAATCCAACCATTAGCTAAAGCCTGAAGGGCAGTGGAGGTGGCTTGATGGAAACTGTAGTTTAACAATATTTCTACTGGCTGAAGATGTCAATTAGACAAGCTTTTTTTTTTTACATAAAACTGTATTTGTTGTATGAAAAATGCACATGCAGAAAGAATTAATATTCTGTACAGCTTGCTTTTTATATGCATGTTTTTTTTAGCTTTGTTTTTTTTCTCCGATAATTCCTTGCATGGCCATCAACAATTCTGACAAAACATATATAGAAGTGCAATATTTGCTGAGGGTGCAGAGCAGATGGTCTCTATAGCCTTTACTATAGACCTACACTGTCAACAGGTAAACAGAACTGTAAGATGCCCATGGATGCCTTATAATTTTGAAATGCCAACTAAGGCTGAATCTTTACCAATTTTTATGATAATAAATATAAGCACTTGGCAGTCTCCAACCCTCCATGGTGAGAGTCAGTCTAGTCTGTAAGGGTAACAGGTAATCTACTGTTGAAGCTAATGCAGGAAAAGCACTCTTTAGCTCTTTTATTACCCCCATAGTGCCATATTCCATCAATATCATTTAGCACGTTTTATTATTTAATATCTAATGGCTCTTTGAGTGAGCCCTGATATCACTGCTGGGCCTTGGGAGGCCAAGTCTAACAATATCCTAGTTCTAGTTCATGCACAATATTTACACCCACATATTGCATATTTGATCAATTTCTGCCATGTTACCTCATCAATGCTATTAGTATTACTGTGGAGTTGCGATTACAATTGGTACAGCAAATGCTAAGCCCCAAACACCATATAAGTATTACAAATTCAGGTATGGGACCTGTTTTCCAGAATGCTTGGGACCTGGGTTTTCATGGATAAGTGATCTTTCTGTAATTTGGATCTTCATTTTTAAATCTACTAAAAAATCATGTAAACATTAAACACAAAGGGAATTTTTTGCTTCCAATAAGGATTAATTACAACTTAGTTTGGATCAGCTACAAGGTACTGTGTTATTATTACAGAGTAAAAAAAACAGTTTCAACATTTTTAATTATTTGATTGAAATGTTTTGGGAGTTTATGGGAGCTTTCTGAATAACAGGTGTCCAGATAATGTATCCTATACTTGTACTGTACGAAATGAACTATGGGTATTTTCCTCTATAACAGAAAACACTGGTGGTCAGAATATTTAGGTCATCTTTGATGTAAAACTGATTAGAACCCTGAAAGTTTAAAGGAGAACTAACCCCGAATAAGAAAAGCCCCATCCACTACCCTCCAATATTCCTCGTCTCCCTGCTTCCTCCACACACAGTGCATTAGTGCAAAAAGTACCCCTGACTATAAGTCTCACTTCTCCATGCAGAGTAGTGCAGCGGAGCTCAAAGGTGGAATCTTTCGCATTTTTGGAAAAGGGAACGCCATCACTGAGCTATTTGGCACATACACAGTTAGAGCCAGTTCGGTAATCGCGGCAACTGTGCATGCACCAGAAAGCTCCGTAAATTGCTGAAAAAAAGGAACAGGATCCGAAGAATCCTAAAGAACCCCCCCAGAAAATGCCTCTAAAATAGGGTTGTCACCTGGCCAGCATTTTACCGGCCTGGTTGGTAAAAATGATGGTTGATCCCAATGTTATTAATAGGGAAAAAAGCTAAATATATAGGAAGGCCGGTATTTTTTTTTTTTTCAGAAAAGGTGGCAACCCTACCCTAAAATGAGAGAGCACAAAATGTTCAAAAAACATCTGGCACTAAGTGCAGATGAAATGTGAAATTCTGCTGGCACATAAAGGAAAATATATCAGCTATACTGGCAGTGTGTATATTTCCCTGGGCTTATGTGTGGTTTATGACAGCATTACCCAAAGAACATTTTCTGTGTATTTATGATCATTTTCTGTGTATTTACATTGCAGAATAAATCTATACACGTTGCTTTATACCAGTCTTTAGCAGAGGTATTTATCAAAAATTCCAATAAGGTTGCCCCCTGGCCTGTATTTTGCTGTTACAACCAGTAAATATTATTCATGATATCCATTTTATTAATAGAGTGGAAGGTCTGTATTTTTCCTGAAATGCTCGAAGCTTGTTATAGTCTGTTTTTTGACAGTATATTGAGGATTGCATAGAGCTAATTTACAATTGTCCCAGGCACACATGCATAAACTGCAAAAGAAAACACTTTGGTTAAAAAATATGGCTTCATGGCTGAAAAATGTTTGCATCCTTTACAAAAATTTGGCTACATCCTTACAAACCTTTATAACGTTTACAATAAGGGCAATTAAGGCTAATGCCTTAAGAAACATGTAATTTTCATTTACAAAAATTTTTGGAATACTTTGTCCTGAAAAAAACTACTTACAGTTTTCATAAGAAACACACAATGTTCAAAATAAATTTGCAATGAGTACATTGAATGTGAATTTCACCTGGCATTAAAAAAAAAAAAAACAGATTATAAAGAGGAAATGCAGTCCTTTTTCCATCACTAACACTGTCTCTCCAGTGACCGTGGATCAGCAAGAAAAGCAGCTTAAATTTAATGCAATCATAGCTAATCACGGACAAGGTGTAACTATATATTGACGGATTAAATAAAATCCATTAGTTACATAGATACATAGAGCTAAACTTTTCTTAAATCTCCTTACTGTTGATAGAAAGGAAGACAAACACAAATCCTCTAAAACCTATGTACAATTCTGCTCTAAAAGGTGGGGATTCTTTTCTTTATTCTTGGATCAAGATCCCAACTCTCATGAAAACCCTCTGTTAATATACTGCAGTTCTCTAACTATTTTTTATAAACATCTGTACTGTATCTACCATCAACAATACACATAGGGGTCCGTTTACTAAAGTGCGGTAAAAATTTGCGCACAAAATACAGACAAATTTAACGCAGAATATGTTTTCGCGAGTTTATTAACCTGCGGTAAATATAAATTTGCGAATTTTCTTGCGCAAGAATATGTATTCGCCAGTTATCGCATCCGCTGAAAATAACGCTACGTACATATTAACGCATGGTTTACTAAGCAGCGAAATGTGTGAAAGACAAAATTAACGCCAGAATATTCGCAACATTTTACCGCCATCTGTATAGTGGCGTTAACTTATTTTTTGGCCAGAAAATTCTCAATGGGAGTTTAATTCTCATTTAAACTGTGCATTTAAATGATACAAAGAGATAACTGGTATGATTTCTTGTTCATATGATTCTATTGACAGAAGGCTGTGTGAGTGGATGGATGAAGTATGGGTCTATATGATACATACATGTTTGATTGGTGTCACTCTGTAATGTTGTTGGAAGGTATAATCATCAGTCAGTAAAGTTTATGAGTTTTGAAGATACATTTCTGGCAATAAATGTCGCAGTAAAAATTGCCATAATTAACGCCATTATTAACGCATAAAACAAGACTATTTTCTAGAATAAATATATGCAAATGTAAATTGTCACCAGAAAATTCACAACTCGCTAAAATTACCGCTAACGTAAGCTGGTTCACTAACGTAGTTACCGCAAGTGATCGCAATGACTTCTTTTACACGCAGGAGAGAGACTGCGAAGAAAACGGCAGGAAACCTTTTTTGGACCAACATTGTGATTCTGGGACACTTAGGAATAAGTTGTTTCCAATATTTTTGAAATCTATTCTACATTACTACTTTATATTAATATAGATATTAAGGTGTTTGTGCATTTTACTTTTTTTTTTACATTTACCTTACTCTTTTATTTGCCTAAAACGGTTTGCCTGCTCTGAGGCATAAATCATTATGACTTTTGGTAAAATTGTGGTTAGCCAATCCAAAGGGCTGGCTCTTGGAAAGTAAAGTTATTTCTTTGCATATGGAGAATTTTTTATTGATTGTATACACCTGAAGAAGTCAGGTTTTCAGTGATGTTGGGTTTGAATTCTTCTTCATTGTCTAATGTTACCTCTGACATTATATGCTTCGGATTGACATCCAATTCTTTAAAGAGGCAGCAACCAGTGATTACAAGACATTCTAGTGGGATTTTTGGATTTTTAATTGAATATTATTTGAGTCTTCACATATAGTATTGAAGAACTCGTTTGGAAACTGGGATTACACAAGACTTGCGCTTTAATGTTTTATTAGTTTGCTTTTAACCAAGCTGTAGCGCTCCCTCAATAGTGAAACATTATCCAATTTTATGTCAACATTTCAATTTCAAATATTAGCAGGACCATTGTTCTCTAATAATGTCAATTTATGGCAATAGTTTAGTCATATTTTAGAATGTGAAAATAATTTAGTGAATATGAAAATGCATTCTATTCCCAGAAAAAACAAAAAAAAGGGGAGAATTGGAAAACTTGTATTAAATTTTACCGTGATGGGAACAGTGATATTTTAAGACAACTGAGGGATCATTTACTGTGTTCTTGGCCACACCACTAGCAGTTGGAGCATGCTCTAACACAACTGCAGGTATCAAATTTGCTCCACTTTGAGTGGTGCTGCTGGTGCCCATGTTTGGACATTGTGTTGGAACCTCAATTAAGGTTGACAGGCATAAGGTAGTCCTGCTAAGGAAGGTGAAACTCTTTGCTTTCTAGGAGTGCATAATGTTGCCCCCCTGGGCAAAGGCTGTAATACAAAATGCAAAAAATTAAAAATGCAAAAAAACAACAACAACTCAACCCTGTGCTAGGGTAAATCATAAATGAAGTCTGTGGAATAAATATAACACTGGGATGACTGGAAATATTATTGCCATGATCCCCCTTTTCATGCATCACACAGTGGTAAAATACCCTTTTAAATCCCTTGTTTAATTTAATCTTTCTCTCTACAGGGATATACGTATCTACAGGGACTCTATCTAAATCTGGGAGTTCCACCCTTCCTTATACCTATTCAGTCTCTTTTGTCATTGTGGTTGAGCTTTAATGTCAGATAATTAGAAAACATTCTTATCTCATTCTTTCATTCACTGACAAAATGACATTTCCAAGTTCCTTTTAAGTAAGACTCCATAGTGTAATTGTGCATATGGGAATAAAACTCACTGTGAGTTGCAAAGTTAGATCTGTTCCTGTAGGTCAAGCCTTCAAATCTAGATGCTCACTGCCATACAGGTCATTCTCTCAAGCAACTTTCTAAAGAAAGGAAAGAAAAATACAATTAAGAAGAAACAGAAAGCTATTTTCAAAATAATTTTCACATATGATTGTAATTATTGGTATAACGTAGACAACAATATTCGGAAACAGTTAATTTTTTAGTTTGTTTTTGAATGACTTTACTTTTGCTTCCACAGCTCTCCGGTTTGGAATTTCAGCAGCTGTTTGGTTGGTGGGTTCCAAATTACACCCATAATACTGAATTATTAATGCCACCTATGTAGTGTATACATTTATTATAGTTTGTATTTACATTACAACTGATTTAATATACCGCATTTGGTATATTTCTAAAGCAAAATTATCTCTATAGTTCAAAACAATAATGGAAAAGAACAGCAAAAACTGTATTTCCTCCACCATTATAAGCAAGAATATGTGTATGATTCAATTTTACACACAGATAAGTATTACCCCTCTAAAGGTGGCCATACATGCATAGAGAGTATTGCTTTTCTCAGGAACTGTATAGATTTTACACACAGATAATTATTACCCCTCTAAATGTTTTTCTCACTAACTGTAGGGGATGGGAGATGAAAAACCTGGCCTTGCAGGTGGTCATTTTCACCTGATAACAATGGTAAACTCCACAAATACTAATCTGGGTTTTTCCAAAGTACAGTTATGAGATCTGTTATCCAGACTGAAACCCTCTACCCAGAAAGCTCAGAATTACTGAAAGACCGTCTACCATGTTATCCAAATAATCCAATTTTTTTTTTAAATAAAATTTTCTTTGTAATAATAAAACAGTGATGTGGTGTTTGTGCAAGGTGCATGTAGGTGTCACTGTGCACAAGAGTTGTGCTGTACATACACAGTGCCTTCTATGCTGTTTTAAATTATTACAGTTCAAGTTACTGCTGATGTTTAATGGCTGCACGAACCTGATAATAAAGCACTTTTATATTCTGATCATCCTCAGCTACCAAAACACAACAAATTGGCTATGAGATATCTCTTCTACCTCTGCAGCAGCCCGCAGCTTTTCTCCCAAACCCAGGTGAGCCTACCATACCCTTTACTGCTTGGATCCGTATGTTTGAAAATTACATTGTTGCTGCTGACCAAGAGGAGATTTCTGCCGCCAGAAAGCGTGCTTTACTTTTTCACTGCCTGAGAGCAGAGGGACAGCGTTACCTATACTATACATTAACATTACCCAATGATACTTATGATACTGCTCTTACTGCTATAAAGAACTGTTTTGTGCCAAGAGTAAATGTGGTTGCTGAAAGATATAAATTACATCAATGTGGACAATGTAATGGCGAATCCACAGAACAATTTGTAGCAGCTTAGAGAGAGCTGGTTGTTACCTGTTATTTTGGGAATCTAACAGATGAAATAGTGGAAAAACTCACCTCACATTAGGGAGAGACTCCTCCTAGAGCAGAATTTAACCCTTGCAAAGGCTAAGGATAAAACTCTCAGTCAGGGAAATTCTGGGAATATACAGATTGTGAATCCAGCACTGGGGCCTAATAATGCACAGTCTCAGACAAATTACAGTGCTAATGAAAGGGATTTATCTACAATGCAAATTTGTGCAGCAAATACAAAGAAAAAAATACTGCTTCCGCTGTGGTTCAATACAACACACTGTAAATTATGTTACATGTCCTGCAAAAGCTGTACAGTGCCACAAATGCAAAAAAGTAGGACATTTTGCTAAGATCTCCCATAGTTCTGCTAAACATGTTCATGCTTCAAATATTATGTTATTAAGTATGGATAAAACTGATAAATTTATTCCAGACAAGTTTATATTCACTGTCAATGTCAATACTGCTTCTGCTGACAAGGGGCACTCCATTAACTTGATGCTTTATACAGGTTCAGCTGTTTCTATACTACCAAAGGATATTTTCTTGAAATAATTTGCAAAAGATCTGCTTGTTGCACCTGCCCTGATACTGGTCAGTTATTTAAAGGATCCAATCTCTATTCTTGGTTGCTTGCCATTGACTGTACAATTTGTATTAAATATTGCAAAATGTGACTTTTATATTGTGAATAAGGGTACTGTTATACTTGGAAGGGATCTCTTGGATGCATTAAACCAATAATTAGTTGATGGTCTCATTACTACAGCACAGGTGCCTGCCACACAGCCAGTGTCTAAAATTTTATCGCAAAGCAACACTTCATTGGGTTGTGCGAAGAACTTTGTACACAGATATAAAACCAGTACGCCAAAAATCAAGGCAATTGCCCTACTCTATAAGGGAGGTTGTCTCACAGGAACTAAAGAAACTGGTAGAGCAAGATGTGATTGAAAAATCAGAATGCACCTTTACAAAAACCTGTAGAAATGAATTGAGAGTGGTGGAATTTCTCTCTAGTGGTGGAACTTCACTCTTAACTTCACTCTTTGATAAATACACCCCTTTGAGAGAAAAGCTCATACAAAATGAGAGTCATCAAGGAATTGTACATACAAAACAAAGAATATACTGGTGGCCAGCAATGGATGCCGATGTGGTAACTGCCATTCATTCTCGTGTTACTTGTGTCCGCTCCCTTAGCTGAGAGCTCAGGGTGGTGCACCTGGGCCACTTCCAAGATGTGGTGAGATGTGTTCCACTTAACATAATCAACTCACATTCTTTTACTTTAGGCATCAAACTTCCACAAATACTGTTCCTACAAAATTATCTACTGCTGACATTGTCAAACGTCAATAAGCCAAATGCAAGGCTTATACTGACAGAAAACATGGAGAAAGAGAAGTGCACTTTCAGCCAGGATCTTTAGTCAGAACTAAGAAACCAGGAATACTAAAACAAGGACAATCTAAATTTTTCACACCACTTGAAGTGAGACTCCAGCGAGGACCATACACATATGAACTGTCTGATGGACGCCAAAAGGATAAGAGAATCAGAAAACTACCTACATGGACCAAGGGCTTTGTGATGTGAAGAATGTATAATATTGCTTTAAGAGTCATACTGTTTTATGGTTTCTGTTTATTACATTTACCCAAATGCTTTCCCATTATAAGGGACTATGTGGGGGCAAATTAACTAAGGGTTGACGTAGGGTTGCCACCTGGCCGGTATTTTACCGGCCTGGACGGTATTTTTGATGATTGATCCCAATGTTAATAATAGGAAAAAAGATAAATGTATAGGAAGGCCGGTATTTTCTTCAAGAAAATGTGGCAACCCTAGGTTGAAGTGAATATTAGAATTAAAAGAAAATTGAATTTCTAAAGTAATTTTGGGCTACTTCGACTATCAAATAGGCCAAAATTAGATTTGAATAGAAAATTTTCGACTGGCCTTTTAAAATCCTTCGAATTCGACACTTCGCCACCTTAAAGCTGCCGAATTGCCATTGTAGCCTATGGGGGACCTCCTAGAATCTGTCCTGAATTTTTTCTACGTTCTAGAAACTCAAAGGATTTTGCGCAAAATCACACAATGCGATTGAACTACTTGAATGATTTTTATTTGTTCAAAAACGAACCTATTCGATCGAAATAGGTCAATTTTTGATAGAAAAAGCCCTTTAAAAAATTCGATGGTCGACTTTCAACATTTTTTCATTTCGAAGTTCGACCATTAGTAAATCTGCTCCATGGTGTTTGTGCAAGGTGTTTGTAGGTGTCACTGTGCACAGGAGTTGTGCTGTACATACACAGTGCCTTCTATGCTGTTTTAAAGTAATAGAGTTCAAGTTACTGCTGATGTGTAATGACTGCATGAACCTGCTATTAAAGCACTATTATTCTCTGATCATCCTCGGCTACCAAAATACATGTGCCTTGTACTTGATCCAAACTAAGATATAATGAATCCTTATTGGAAGCAAAACCAGCCTGTTGGGTTTATTTAATGATTACATAATTATGTAGTAGACTTATGGTATGAAGATCCAAATTACAGAAATATCTATTATGCAGAAAATCACAGGTCCCGAGTATTCTGGATAACAGGTCCCATACTTGTACTGTTTTCTTTAGGAATAATTAAGGATACTGAGTTACATGTGAGGCTTATCCATTAAGTCACTTGAAAGTGATCTGTACCAATGCTTGCATTTACTTTAAGAGAGAATTCAGAAGAACAGCTGGCACCAAGCATTGCAAGAGTATTGTGCCTTTACTGGATTAAATGTTGCCTTTGCCATGGCAGTAGTGAGAATGAACCTCTTCCCACTAGGTTAAGGATTGTAAAAGGTTCTGTAGGTAACAGTTCAGTAATAGTAGTAGGTTGAGGTCAGGTGACTACAGTGCTGGAATGCAATCATTTCTTGAGATCACTGAATAAGACCTGTATAGAGGCTTCCTTCTTTAGTATGTTAAAACATAGACTAGAATTTAAATAAAAATTCCAAAAAATCAGATAGAAAATTGCAGACATTTTATAATAAGACTCAATGCACTGGCACAGATAAAAAACAGGTCATTCTGGAAAAAAGTTATACTTATGTTTGTAAGGTTCTTAAATCAACCTGAGTGCACTTTTAATAATAATCTTTATTTCCGCATAGTTAAGCCCTAGTATGTCGACACAGGAATGAACGTTTCCTTTGTTTGTTTTGCCTAGGTGAGAGAGAAATCTTAACCTAGAAGGTATAATTGTTTGGACCCCTCCAACGCATCCACACTGTTGAGTGAGTAGTGATTTAAAGAATTCTACAAATAATAAAATGTATTTGCTTAGCATTAGGATTTAGTGCTTGACCTTCAACTAGAAAAGTAGTGAAGTTAGACTTTCTTCTGTAATATGTAGGGATGCACTGAATTCACTATTTTGGCATTCGGCTGAATCCCAAATCCTTCCTGAAATATTCTGCTGAATACCAAACCGAATTCGAAGCCTAATTTACATATTTAAATTAGGGCTAGGAATGGTGCAACATAGTGATGGGCGAATCTCCCGAGATTCGCTTCGACGAAAAATTCCTGGAAAATCTGGAAATTCGCGAATCGGCGAAAAATTCGTGAAACGAGTCGCGGGACGTTTCCGGTGCGCGTCGTGTTGTTTTCGGCGCGCGACTCGTTTTTTCCGGCGAACTTTTGCCAAGCGAAATTTCGCTGGTGATTCGCGAATTTATTCGCCAGCAGCGAATCGCGGGAATTTGCCGCGAATTCGCCCCTGGCGAATAAATTCGCCCATCACTAGTGTAACAGAATTTTTTGCTTATTTTATTGTTTGTGTAACAAAGAGTCACGTGATGTTAAGGATTTGGATTTGGTTCGGCCAGGCACTTCTAATTCTAATGAATCCAAATACTGCTACAAAAGGCCTAATCCTAGCTGAATACTGAATCAAATCCTGCATTCAGTGTATCCCTAGTAATATGCACTGTAATAAAATCTCTTGAACAGCATATAAATTCGGTGCCATTTATAAATATAAAACCCCCTTAAATCACAGAAAGGGCAAGGACTTTCTCATTCCATTGAGCGCAGCTTTGTAAATTGAAGTAAGTTTATTGAAACTACATCATCAGCTTGGCCTTACATGATTCATGCTGTACTTAGAACTTACTCTCAGGCTAGTTCAGAGGTGCCCAACCATTTTAACCTGTGAGCCACATTCAATTATAAAACAAATTGAGGAGCTATTTGGTAGCCCTATGTGGACAGGCAGTCAAAGGAGGCTCTGTTTGGCAGTACATTATTTTATGCAATCAAACTTGCCTCTAAGCCAGAAACTCAAAAATACAGATAGAGTCACTTGGATTTGTAAGTTAAATGCGTCGTGACTCAGCATTAATTGAAGAAACTGTGTTATCTAAAGTTATCTTAACTCATTTAATGCATTTAACCTTTTCATTAGCATACCAAAGCTCCATTGTTTTCAATGGTGAACTCTTTAATTGGATGGGATGCTGTGACACAATATTCTGTGATAAGTGGGATAAATGAGATAAATGAGTTAAGTCGCGACGCATTTAACTCACCATCCAAAGTGATTGCATCTGTAAGCACCTGCTTTGAGGCTTCAAGGAGCAACATCCAAGGGGTGAGCAAAAAAAAAGTTGCTCACAAGCCACTGGTTGGAGATCACTGGACTAGTCTATGTGCAAGTATGTGCTACTTATAGTGTGAATTTGAAATGCATATGTACAAGGTAATACTGCAATAATTACCATAATTTGGATGATGTCTTTTTGGAGTGCCTGCCCTTGTTATTTTGGGTGTCCCTTCCCCCAACTGAAGGCTCAGGTGAGTATATTTGATAGTAGAAACTGGTGAGTTTATTTGATAGTAGCAAATTGTCCCACTACATTATACTCTATAACTCTTTGCCTGACTGCTATGGGGATTTGGTCCAGATGTGGTGGGGGGTGATTATAAATTATCATTGATCTGGGGATTTCTTTCTTTGATGACTGACACTATACGCCAGAGGCCGGAGAATAAAGCATGAACAATACACAGTTAATACAGATGAAGCCACTTTGGATTGTACATTTGACACTGAAAAACTTAACTCATATATCCCATTTATCCCACTTAGCACAGAATATTGTGTCACAGCATCCCATCCAATTAAAGAGTTCACAATTGAAAACAATGGTGCTTTGGTATGCTAATGAAAAGGTTAAATGCATTAAATGAGTTAATAACTTTAGATAACACAGTTTCTTCAATTAGCCCTGAGTCACAACACATTTAACTCACCAACCAATCCCAGTGGCTGCATCTGTATATACATTTTTAATACATTAAATTAAAGTGACCATTGTATATTGTATAAGGCATAGCAGAGAGTAACTTGTATGTGGAATCAGGAACCATCTGTTAATTGTCTGCCTCTCTTTGTCAGATCAGTGTTTAGTGTCACGATCGGCACCCAACACCAGAACAAATGCCAAGCACCCTGGTCTCAGCTCGTGCTTCACCAGTAGTGTGACCGCCTTTGGCTTCGGGAGGAGCCCTTAGCTACTCAGATGCCACCTGGACTTAAACGAGAGGTGCAAGGTGAAAGTTCTAGCCAGCAATGGGGCACGACTGTTAGTAAGAGTCTTTAGGTAGAAGGTTGTGATACAAGGTGTTAGGCAGAATCGTAGTCAGATCAGGCCGGGTTGAGGCAGGCAGAGGACCAAGTAGTCAGGCAGGCAAAGGGACAAACCAGGAAGTCAATAAGAGGTAGGGGTCACAACAGGAATCAAGACAGGTTTACAGAATCAGAATAGCAAGCTTAACAGCACCAGGAACAAATCCTATCATGGGCAATGTGAATTTACAAAATGCCCCTTTAATATTTTTGAATTTTGAGCCAATGCACGCTGACGTCGCTATGTCAGTCCGCCTGCACTATAAAATTACAGGAGGTGCGCTGCACGCACCCTACAGGAAGCACCTGGAGAAGACTGGTGCAGCGGGCATCCCTGAAGACCTCCCACTAGAACATCAGGTAAAGCTTTTATTACATTTAGTTAAAGTGCTGTACACAATGCTGCCCAGATATCTATACACACAGCTGGTATGGTGCCTATGGATTGGAGGAAAGCTGATGTCATCCCAATATTTAAAAAGGGATTACGATCTCAGCCTGGCAATTATAGGCCAGTAAGTTTGACATCTGTGGTGGGAAAATTATTTGAAGGCTTGTTAAGGGATCACATTGAAAATTTTGTCCTAGGGAATGGCATTATGAGCAGCAATCAGCATGGCTTTATGAAGGATAGGTCATGCCAGACAAATTTGATTGCTTTTTATGAAGAGGTAAGTAAGATGCTGGACAGTGGGGGGGCAGTAGATGTGATATATTTGGATTTTGCCAAAGCGTTTGATACCGTGCCCCACAAACGACTGCTTTCTAAACTAAGGTCTGTTGGGCTTAATGAAGTCATTTGCACATGGATAGGGAACTGGCTACAGGATCGGGTACAGAGGGTGGTTGTTAATGGTACGTTCTCTACTTGGAGTAAGGTTCTTAGTGGGGTCCCTCAGGGCTCGGTGTTGGGTCCTCTTTTATTTAACTTGTTCATTAATGACTTAGGGGAGGGTGTTGTAAGTAATGTATCAGTGTTTGCGGATGACACAAAACTATCCAGCCCAATTAATTCCATCCAGGATGTGGCCTCCTTGCAACAGGATCTTGACAAACTGGCAATCTGGGCAGATAAGTGGCAAATGAGATTCAATATTGATAAATGAAAAGCCATGCACCTGGGATGTAAAAATATTCAAGCTGCTTATACCCTTAATGGGACTGCATTAGGCAAATCCATTATGGAAAAGGACCTTGGAGTCCTTGTAGATGATAAAGTTGGCTGTAGCAAGCAATGCCAGTCAGCAGCATCAAGGGCCAATAAGGTCTTGAGCTGTATTAAAAGGGGCATAGAGTCACGGGAGGAGGGGGTCATTCTTCCACTTTATAGAGCACTTGTAAGGCCACATCTAGAATATGCCGTACAGTTTTGGTCTCCCTCACTCAAAAAGGACATTATTGTATTAGAGAGGGTACAGAGAAGGGCAACTAAGCTGGTAAAAGGTATGGAAAATCTTAGCTATGAGGAAAGACTGGCCAAATTGGGGATGTTTACGCTGGAGAAGAGGCGCTTAAGGGGTGATATGATAACTATGTATAAATATATAGGGGGATCATATAATAATCTCTCTAATGTTTTATTCACCAGTAGGTCTTTCCAGATGACACGAGGTCACCCATTCCGTTTAGAGGAAAAGAGGTTCCGCCTAAATATTCGGAAGGGGTTTTTTACAGTGAGAGCTGTGAAGATGTGGAATTCTCTCCCTGAAACTGTTGTACTGGCTGATACATTAGATAGCTTTAAGAAGGGGCTGGATGGATTTTTAGCAAGTGAGGGAATACAGGGTTATGGAAGATAGTTCATTATGCAAGTTGATCCAGGGACTAGTCCGATTGCCTTTTTGGAGTCAGGAAGGAATTTTTTCCCCCCTCTGAGGCAAATTGGAGAGGCTTAGGATGGGTTTTTTTGCCTTCCTCTGGATCAACTAGCAGTTAGGCAGCTAAAATTAAAAATAAGAAAAAAAAAAAAAAAAAAAAAGGTTGAACTTGATGGACGCAAGTCTTTTTTTCAGCCTAACTTACTATGTTACTATGTATGTTACAGCTCCTTGAGTTGATCATTATGTGTCTGGAAACAAGCAACACAATTTAGGCATTAATTGTTAGCCATGGGTGATTTGTTGGGAGAAGGGGTCATATCTGGATGCCCTTAATAGGGGTAATTGCAGTGTGGAATTCACCATGTTTTAGACCCAGAAATGTGCTTGTCCACAATCCCAGGGTAATTGCATATGAGAGTGGTTGTTGATTCTGGTCCAAATATTGGCACAGCCATCAGAGGGAACCCTGCCATTACCACCAGCTTGGACTTGGAATTCACTCCAGTTTTTCCCTGCATCAATAGGTGAATGCTATTTGAAACAAGGGGAGCAATGGACACACTAGACCAAGTGCAACTATAGGGATAGTTAAGGAGCGGCTTTGGACACATGAACCTTTAATAAATGGTGTCATTATGTTCATTTTTTTGCACAACCTTCACTGCAGTGTTTTACATTCATCATGCAAAAAAAAAAATTAAAACAAATCCCTTTCATTGCAGCCAAAATACTTACAGAAGATGCAGTGCGCACAGTGCATTTTCTGTCTTAGTCACCATGTTTTTTTACCAACAATGCAGTGTTTTTTCCAAGAATTCCAACGTTGTGCAGAGAGTTTTGGCTGGCACATTTGTGGTTGTTATAGGGTTCCCCTGCATCAGTAGGCACAGCAGTGCTCCATTCTGAACAGAAGGCAGGAGGAAAGTTAATCCAATACAAAAGTGCAAGGAACATATGTTGACAGAAGTAGCTTTAATGAATGGAGTTTTTTCATGCAACTGACTGCTGGGAAATTTGCTAGCCTGTAACTACATTATGATAATATGAGCCCTTATGTGTGAATAAGCCTTGGCAACTACAATGAACGTATTAATTAATCATATTGATGGCTCTTTTCGGAACAGAATAGGGGTAATAAGAAAGCCATTACACCAATATTATTGGTGTACTAAAGAAAGTCTGTGTGCTCTACTTTGCCTTGGCTATGTAAGGCTAACTTAATATCTGTAGGCAACAAGACTTTTTAAACAGCAGGCAGAAATTTGGAAAGAGTGATAACAGACTTTCAGCAGGTGGTTAATGCCTTGGACAAAGTATGGACATTTACTGTCAGTACAGCAGGATAACACAATCATTCAAAACAGAGATCTGCAACTTGATATTCTTTGAAAAATGTTATTTCCCCCAGGGTATAGCTTTACATTTTTGCTAGTAGCTTATATTTATTAATATTATTACTATTTTGAATATGGGCTTCAGAAGTTCAAGCCTTCTGGCACAAAGTTCAGTCCTGAGCCCGCAGCTGCTTTTGGACAACATTTAGTGACCAAAGTTGCCCCCAAAAACTCTGGAGTGAAGGAGGAAATTACTAAATGTTTAACTCACAATAGTTTGAAACCTTTGATGCTTTATTAAACAAGTCCCTTTATAGTACATTTTTGGTATAAACTTGGCTCCGCTCATCTTAATATTACTGATTCCATTAAAACCTGGGACCTTAATATGTTTATAATTTTTTCATCTCTTTGTTCTAAAATATTCAGCACCAGGAGCGCTGGCACATAACAGTGTCTAACATTTCTTGAGGAGACAGAACAGTTTAGACATTAAGGTTATTTGCTTCTGCTGCCAAGAGTCTCACTATTTGGGCCTGATAGCAGTTTCTCATTCTTCTATTTAGAGCCTGCTTTATCCTGTGAAGGCTTGTGGTTTCTAGTAGATTCCAGGTAAAGTTTAAAGTTTTTCAACTTTCAACAGTTTTTAAACTATCTATTTGAGCAAGTTATAGGGCAAAACACTTTATATGAAGAATAAATGCAGCTTTAAATAAAAGAACTGAAATGTTAGGAAAACTTGCTGTGATTGTCATCCAATAAAGGTATAACCTTTACACCAGTTTCGGTATGCTTCATATCAAACGTTTTACCCTATAACTAGTCCAGGAGATAAATATTCAATCTTTTAAAATGACCTTTCCACCAGAAGAGAACTGAGCCAAGTCAGAAGTCTCATATATACATCAGGGTCCCACATTGATTTAAAACATGAACCCAACAGGGGACAAAAAAAGTCACCCTTTTCCTTCAAAATGCTATTTCATTGTAGCACATTCCTTTGGAGCTGTCACAATGTCCTGACCAAACTGGAGCATGGAGGTTTATGAAATGCCACTGAAAAATAGTAAACCTTTTTAACAGACATCTGTTTACATGAAACCCTTACCTCTATGTTTGTTATGAGTTTTGAATCTAATTCAGAAATCAATAGAGATCCACATGACTCAAAGCAAATTATTTTTTTTTCTTACTGATCTCAATAAATGACTGGATAGCTCCCTGGTTTTAGAGAATGTCTATCCCAGTGATCCCCAACCAGTAGCTCGCGAGCAACATGTTGCTCTCCAACCCCTTGGATGTTGCTCTCATTGTCCTCATAGCAGGTGCTTATTTTTGAATTCCAGGCTAGGAAGCAAGTTTTAATTGCATAAAAACTAAGTATAGTACCAAGCAGATCCTCCTGTAGGTTGCCAGTCCCAAAGGGGCTACCAAATAACCAATCACAGCCCTTATTTGGCAACCCCAGGGACTTTTTCATGCTTGTGTTACTCCCCAACTCTTTTTACATTTGAATGTGGCTCACGGGTCAAAAAGGTTGGGGACCCCTGGTCTATCCTATAAGTAAAGCTGATTGAACTATTGGCCTATTTATGTGTTTCAGCTTGAAAATATTTTTTATGAAGTGGGATCTCACCTGGCTGGAACAATTAGAAGCATTGTTTAATATCTTGGTAATGTGCATACCCCTAAATGTTCTTGTTTGTTTTTAATATGAAGGAGAGAAAAAGGTAAGATTTCTTTGTGTGCTTTTGATGGTCACAGGTCTTTTAATACATTATTCACGATGAGTGAAAGTTTTGCTAAACATACATTTCAGCAAAATCTTGCCTAATAAATTGGAGCACATCTGCATTCTTTGTTTCACCTTTTCTCATGCCAAATGAAATGAAGTCAATGGGTGTTTTTTCTTGCTTCCTTGTTGCTTTCTTTCCCTTATGAAACAAACCATATGGCACATTTCTAATGTGGATTAAATAGGTTTAAATAAAGTTAATGGCACTCACTCAAATGGTCTCACTTTATCACCCAGGATATTCTGCACTGACCATTCTAAAGAGAGAGAGGAGATATGGATTTGGTTTTAGTAAGAAAAACCATAAGCAAATGTTAATAAAGCATTAAAATGGTTTAGTAATAAATGTGCAAAAAAAGACTGTCTTACTTTATTAACCAGGCTGTTCTACACTGTTCATTTTCAGGCACTATCCCACTACAGATCAGCATGGGGGCTTTGACCTGCTCCGTCTCCGACCGGGATCGGTTCACCCCTCTTTAGACAACCTGGTGATCCCAAGCTCCCCCAGGAACACCATATTGATACTGAACTTAGTGCGGACACCAGATCAACATGGCTCAGGGCAGACTAGAACTCCCAGACTCAAGCAATCCCTCAGCCTTAGCCTCCCAAACAGCAGGATTACAGGCACGCGCCACTGTGCCCAGCAAGAACTTAAGCTTTTTCACTGTTACTTGAGCCTCTCAGACCTGTAATACCAGCCATAAATGCCAGCTAATTATAGAATTAATTTTACCTTGCTGGGAGCAAGTGCTATCGGCTCATTCTATTGTTCTATAGCTGGTGCCAGACAATGAACACCTCATTCCAAGTCATGCTGGTGCTACTGAACTACAATATATTTCCCAAACGCTCATTTTACATCTGTACAAACATTAATATACTGACCGCAGGTAACATACAACTGAACTTCAGCTAATGATATCCACCTATGCTTTGTATACTACATTATTTTTCATTAAGAACAGTTGGAAGCAGCAGATATATGACCATTTATGAATGTGTCGCTATTTTATTATTGCGCTGATAATCTCAAATGAAAATACTAAAGAGAGACAGGGTATTAAGATTTGTTTTTTAGTTAAAAACACAAGAACATGTAAATAAAAGGGTTAAAATAATTTAGAAATAAAAGGCTACGTCTCGCTTTATCACCCAGGCTGTTCTGCACTGACCATTCACAGGTGCTATCCCACTACTGATCAGCATGGGGGCTTTGACCTGCTCCGTCTCCGACCTGGATCGGTTCACCCCTCTTTAGACAACCTGGTGATCCCAAGCTCCCCCAGGAACACCATATTGATACTGAACTTAATGCGGACACCAGATCAACATGGCTCAGGACAGACTAGAACTCCCAGACTCAAGCAATCCCTCAGTCTTAGCCTCCCAAACAGCAGGATTACAGGCACGTGCCACTGTGCCCGGCAAGCACATGACCCTTTTCACTGTAACTTGAGCATCTCAGACATGTGATTTCCCAGTGGGTGTGGCTTATTATGCTGATTGACAGACTGTTGACCAAAGAATCAATAATAAACAGATCTAGCAGCATTAAGGATATATTCTATTCCTTAAATATTTTCTATACCTCCACAAGCCTCCCTAGAATATAAAAGGAAATTTGCTAGACCTTTACAAAGTTGCTGATTCAAAGCCTCCAGCTGGGGGTGGGGGTGCGACTTGCAACCTATTGTGTCAGACATTTGGAATGGACAGTTATTGTGTGGTCTGGCTGCTTTTAAAGAGATACTGACACTTGAAATTAAACTCTTTTTTGCATCTATTATAATATTGGCTTTGAAAGCTACTTCTAACTTTGCCATGTTTCTGTATGAGGGGGCTGCTATATTTGTGCAGCAGGAGTCCGTTAGCATTAGAAACGGTAACTGACAGGCTGAGATGGGACAGTCAGGTTGGCAAAGTCAGAGTGTCAGGCTTAGGAACTTCAACTAACAATTATATACAAAAACAAACCTCTCAGCAAAAAATGATCAACATGACCTATGACTTATAGGTAACATTTAGGGGCAGATTTATCAAATTCACATGAAGGATTCAAAATTCAATCGAAAATCAAATTTTGAAAATTCGATCTAATCGAATGATTCGAATAATTCTAATAAAATTCTATTCGAATCTTCGAATGTCGAATAACTTGCCCTTTAAATTTTTATTCGACTGCCTAGTTCACCAGATTCAACCTGCCGAATTGGATTTAACTATTTTTGATCGTACGATGCAAACAATGTTATCAATCAAATTTCTATTCCATCGATCAAATTGCGGTAAAATCCTTCAAATTCGATATTCGAATTTGAAGGATTTCAATTTCGACCACAATTCGATTGGTCGAATTCAAGGGTAAATTCACCCTCGAATTCAACCAATAGTAAATCTACCCTTTAATGTACCTTCATATGTTAAAAAGTAATTTTTTAGTGTCCGTATCACTTTAACGTCCTTGATCACAGGTCAAAATAGGAAACAGAGCATTGGGGCGAGATGACTTGGGGAGATTAGTCGCCCAGCGACTAAGCTGAAAATTAAGCACTCCGAGTGCCATCCCACTGATGATTTAGATTCTCAAATGTGGAGCACTCAACTCCAAAGTAAAATAGTTTTGTTGTGCCAGATGCTGTACCAGAAGACCCACTCCTGTCATAGGGTCACATCAGTGCACTGAAGAAATCACCAGCAGCACACTTTATAACTTGCAATAGTGTTTAATGAAGAATTTATTCAGCCCATAAAATACAAAGGCAACGTTTTGTACCTACCAGGCCCTTTATCAAGCCCCATGTTATCAAAAATCATGTTAAAGTGAGGGAAAAGGGGTGTGTGGTAAGGGGAATGTACAATGGCTCCACCCTCCCCTCGCAGTGACATCACCAATGAATGAATATACAATTAAATACAAAAATATCAGTCCAATATAGTCCAAAATCCCAATTTAGTAGTGAATTGTAAAAAGGTTGTCCATGATACATCCAGAAAAAATCCAGAATAGATTGGCAAAATAAATCATCCATAATAGCCCCAAAAAAATATAAAATTGTCCAAAATTGATCCAGAAAATTATTCCAAAAAAACATACCGTATTTGCCGGCGTATAAGACGACTGGGCGTATAAGACGACCCCCCAACATTTCCACTTAAAATGTACAATTTGTTATATACTCACTGTATAAGACTACCCCCTTTTCCGCACACCTTCTGCACACCGTCTGTGCCCCTGCTTGCTGCTGTTGGCCTTCCTTCTGTGTCACTGTTGCTGTCAGCCCCCCTTCTGTGTCCCTGCTTGCTGCTGTTGGCCCTCCTTCTGTGTCACTGTTGCTGTCAGCCCCCCTTCTGTGTCCCTGCTTGCTGCTTTTCGACCGCCTTCTGTGTCACTGTGTCCATGTTTCCCTGTGTCCCAGTTAGGTGCTTAGCCCTACCTTGTACGTCTTGATGCTCAAACTCCCCTTCTACGTCCTGTTTGCTCCCCGCGCTCTTTTCCCTGAACTCACTGCTGCCTGGTTGCGCGTCTAGCGAGACTTCTGACGTCACAACCAGGAAGTGTGCGGCTGGAGCAGCGGGGCAGATCGCGATCGGCGTCGGATGAGGTAAGTAAGTAGTACCTGGCGTATAAGACGACCCCCCACTTCAGGGCATATTTTTCTGGGGCAAAAAGTCGTCTTATACGCCAGCAAATACGGTAGATATAGTAATGTGAAATAAAATGATTATAAAACATGAGAAATGTAGAACTGATATATTAATGTATTATAATGATCTAGCATACCTGAGACACTCATTTGACAAACTCTGCATATAGCACTTTTTGGAGACACCTTATGATATGCCAGATGTATTGTCGTCACTCAAGGTGTTCTATAGAGATCCTTAATAACCAAATCATGATTCATGGACAGAGGTTATCACCAGGATGTACTAAATCTAAATCTGAGAAAAGTGCAATAAAAAAGCAATAGAAATCTTTTATCCCCTGCTAGAAAGCAGTCTCAACAGGGCAAAAGACTAGCCTCTGTGAGTAAATACACCACAGCTAGCATACATATAGGCAATATTATTAGCTGACATTGGCATATATTGCATTCCTGTCATCCGGATGTAACTCATGCCAACAAGTACCTTTGTTGACATATAAACGTGGATAAAGCCTAAGAGATCAATTTGTAAAAGTCGACATTGGGGGTAAAACTTCTTGTAAACAGCTATTTTTACAAAATGCTAAATTTGGGACACTCTTGTCTGCACTGTACCCAATGTAATTCTTATAGACAAATACAAGAGGTCCTCTGCACTCAACCCATTATCAATATATTTAAGACATTCAGACATTTTGTGCATACAACTACTAAAAAACAGGTATTGTTTGTCCATATATTGCAATATATTTAAGCTGGCCAACTATGTCAAAGTCATCCCATATATGGCCTTTCGAATTCGAATGTTCGATGGTCTAATTTGCCTAATTTGCATATTCGAAGATTCGAATTATTCACGTGAATTTTGTAAATCTGCCACTAAAAGTAGGATTTTCAATCAACATTTAAGTCAGAGTTACTATTGGTTTCACTCAGGAAATGCAACTTGACTTAGTAAGTACCTGTATTTTCCATGATGAGGGGAGGGCTTTAAAGGACATCATGATGTTCAATTATTAACCATTAAATCAAGATGTCATTTTCTGGATGTTCCTTCTGAATAAAACTATAATATTCAAATTAGTCTGTAGGATAAACAAAAATACATATATTTTTCTGATACCATCCAGGGCCCATATTGCAAATTTACCAACTATGTACATGCCAGACCTTATTGACCTTAGACCTTATTGGTTCCGCCTCTGGCCTGCCCCTGATCCACCCAAATTTTGTTCCCTACTCCCCCCATCTCACTCAGTACCCTTTTCAACTCCTCTGTTCACCAATTCTGTCTCCCCTTTGCCCTCCAGCTCCCCAGGTTCACCCCACTTTCAGCAATAGTCCTGCCCTGTTGCATGATAACCCCTCCCCTTCCCGACCTTGCTCCAATCTCTAAGGCATGGGCCAGTAAGGGGCCAACCAAAAGGTGGTAACCCAAGAGCCACATAAGTCAGCATGGAGGGAATTCAGTGAAAGACCCCACTGACCCTTATCACATATCTGCATTACTTTTCAAAAATAAACCTGGACGAATTAGAAACATTGTTTATTATATCCATAAAGTGAATTCACCTAAATGTTCTTGTTTAACGAAAACAGAAAGGTGCTTGTTTGGTTTCAAGAGGCGAGTTTGCCCAATGAAGTAATTGGATATATGCAGCGCCATACATAAGAACAAAGTGGCACTGTATCAAACAGTGAGTTCATTGGTACATTGTACTGTCTCTGTGTGACCATTGTCTTTAGATTTCTAGTGTGGCAAAGCAAAACAAAAGAAAGAGAAATGCTTGTGGGTGTATTAGTGGGTAACTGAACACACAAAAACTATTTTTCCCTTTTGAAACTTTCAGGCTAATGGTGTAACTAGTGAAGGATGAGCCTGGTTTGAGGATGTGCACCCTCTCCCTGGAAACGTGAACATAAAATAATTCCCCTTCCATCATGTCTGTAATATACATACCCGCCCACTTCAAGAGGGTGCAGGCATGAATACAATTATGCCACTGCCTCAGGCTAAGCTAATGCCACTTGTGTGTATATGAAAGTGCAGTTGTTCTTGCATTTGTGAGAGTACTTATACCAGTGAGGGAGTACCTGAGTAGGAATTAGGGATTTTTATCATTACATATGATCTTCCCATATAAGTCAATAACTATGTCTGTATTGGAATTATTTTTCTCTTGTGAGAGCATGGGTTAGATGCAATTGCCATGACACCTATTGCTAGCTGCCACTTAAATTTGTGGTGGGTAATGGCTATTAATGTGTTCTGTTTTTACAAATTGGTTACAGAGAGAGAACACATGATTCCAAGTCATGATGATGTTAATGAAATACAATATATATACCGATTATACTGTACTGTAACAGGTTTTTGGGGAGGGGGAACCCAAGATCACAATTACCCCACTTGGATTACTTCAGACCTGGTCATTCTGGATTCAGCTCCCAGCAACCCCCTATTAATTTCTCTGTCCTAAATTCTTATCATTCATTATTAGTGATGAGTGAAAATTGTAAAACTGCAGAAAAATTCAGGAAAAATTTCAGCACTATTTTGCAAATAGATTGGTGCCAATGGGCATTGCTTCACTGCATTTTTTCTCATGCCAAATGAATAAAAGTCCATGGGTGTTTTTTCTTTTTTGCTTTTTCTCCCCACTATTTTTTTCCTGACAAAACAAACCACATGGATTATGTTGGTTTCAAACAAACAAAAATGGCATAGAAAAAGACTTTATCATCCAGGCTGATCTGCACTGACCATTCACAGGTGCTATCCCACTACTGATCAGCATGGGGGCTTTGACCTGCTCCGTCTCCGACCTGGATTGGTTCACCCCTCTTTAGACATACATTTAGAAATACATTAGATGACATTATAGACAAATATCAGGGGACCTTTTTACCCATAAGGAGGATCACCGCACCAGAGGCCACCCCTTCAGACTAGAAGAAAAGGACTTTCATTTGAAGCAGTGTAGGTGGTTCTTCACAGTGAGGTTGTGGAATGCACTGCCGCGTGATGTTGTGATGGCTGATTCTGTTGATGCTTTTAAAAGAGGCTTGGATGATTTTTTGGATAGACATAATATCAAAAGGCTATTTTGATACTAAACTCTACAGTTAGTATAGCAATGGGCAAATACGGTTTGTGTGGAGGCGTGTGTTGGGTTTTAATTCGGAGGGTTTGATTGGTACCAAACTTAGTGGAGACACCCAATCAACATGGCCCAGGGCAGACTAGAACTACCAGACTCAAGAAATCCATCAGCCTTAGCCTCCCAAACAGCAGGATTACAGGCACGCGCCACTGTGCTCAGCGAGCACAGGAGCCTTTTCATGGTAACTTGAGCCTCTCAGACATGAGATTCCCAGTGGCTGTGGTTCATTATGCTGACTGACAGACTGTTGACCAAATAAACAATAATAAACAGATTTAGCAGCTTCAGTAAAATAAATGATATATACTATTCCTTAATTAGTTTCTATACTTCCCCCAGGCCTCCCAAAAATTGGGAGCAGACATGTGTAATAGACTATTATTATGGTGCCTGTTTATATTTAAAGGGATCCTGTCATGGGAAAAAACATTTTTTCAAAATTTATCAGTTAATAGTGCTGTTCCAGATGAATTTTGCATTGAAATCAATTTCTAAAAAGAGGAAACAGATTTTTTTATATTTCATTTTGAAATCTGACATGGGGCTAAACATATTGTCAATTTCCCAGCTGCCCCAAGTCATGTGACTTGTACTCTGATAAACTTTAATCACTCTTTACTGCTGTACTGCAAGTTGGATTGATATCACCCCCTCCCTTTCACCCACCCAGCAGACTAACAAAAGAACAATGAGAAGGTAACCAGATAACAGCTCCCTAACACAAGATAACAGCTGCCTTTTAGATCTAAGAACAGCACTTAATAGTAAAACCCATGTCCCACTGCCTACTATTCAGTTACATTGAGAAGGAAAAATGACTGCCTGCCCGAAAGCAGTTCCCTCCTAAAGTGCAGACACAAGTCACATGACGGGGGCAGCTGGGAAATTGGCAAAATGGCTAGCCCCATGTCAGATTTCAAAAATGAATATAAAAAAATCTGTTTGCTCTTTTGAGAAATGGATTTCAGTGCAGAAGTCTACTGGATCAGCACTATTAACTGATCTGTTTTGAAAAAAACATGTTTTCCCATGACAGTTTCCCTTTAACATCCATGACCACGGGTTAAAATAGGAAATAAGGAGGAGAAGTGAAATGAAAAAGGACAAAAACAATGTTAAACAGAAGTGGAATAAAATGGGATCAAAAGCAGTTATGGAGAGAGAGAAAAGAAATTGGAAACAGAAAGGGTGATGAAAGGTGGCTAATAGACAAGCAAATGTGTTAAGAGTAAGAGTTTGCTTCTACTAAGAGTAGGAGAGAAGACACAGAAATAAGAGGGAAATAACATAATAGCAGAAAGCACAGAGAACTACAATTTGACTAGCTGTTCTTTGAACAACTATAACTTATATGTTTTTGGGCCTGTGATTTCAGTGCCCATATTGGTGGCACACCAGTGGCAAACTATACCTTAATACTCCGACAGCAATTCATTGTTAGCTAGTGTACAAGTGTCTACTGCCAATCACTGCATGTGTTTGACTGCCAGTAAGCACCTGGCATATCAGGATCATGTCTATTGTTATGATGGCTAAAGGTTTCAAACCATTTTATATGAAATATATACACATCAGATCAGATCAGATGCAATATTTCCACCTGATAATTCAGATAGCTGTCTGCTCCTGGTGTAAGAAAAGAAGAGAAAAACCCCTCTGCAAGGCCCTCTAGAAAATTATACTAAGAAGGCAACGGAAACCCATGCCATGGTCAGGATCCCTGTGTCACTGAGCTCTCATCATCCCAAAATTACTTTCTGCAATTCAGCAGTGCCCTAGGGTGCAGGGTAATGGCGCCTATGTCCACTGAATACCTTGTGTGTGCCAAATTCTGGGCTTAGATGAAAAAATACATTACATTTTTGAATATGAGCATCACCTCATGGAAAAAAGGAGGTTTCTAATAATCAATTACACTTTCTGTGCCCTTTGTGAAAATAATCAAGTTACCCATCCAGAATTAGCCTCTCAGAAATCTTGCTCGCTACATACAGGAGTTAGAGTCGTAAATGAATGCTGAAATGAATATCACATAAGGTACCATTAAAACTCTTTGAGCTAGAAAATCAGTGGAAATGAAGATAAAGTTATTTAATAACAAACAAACTGGACTTTATGTTCTATAGAATTAAGCATTTGGGCATTCTGTTAAAGACTTCTACAGTTATAAACTCACTCTCCCAGTTATTTTCAGTGTTTCCCTTGCTTCGCTCCATTTATTTTTAAAATGAGCCTTGTATTACATAATTTCCATTTGTTTTTCTAATCACATTTGGTTTCATACGCAGGTTTTAATAGCAGTGTGTTATTTTCTAGCTCAAAATTCAGAAATTAAAGGATTTTTAAAAAAGATGTGTTGCTCTTATATAGCTTTTATCCCCTCCCACTCATACATAAAGTGGATGCCTCTGCTATACCTCTGCAGGTAACTACTCTGCTATATAACTACAGTGAATTTAGTGGCAGACACATGCAAATAGAAGACATGACTTTTTAGCAAGTCAGAAAATTAAAGACTATTGGTATACAACATTGTTGATCAAATCAGAAAAATTGAGACATGTAAACATGTAATAAATAAAAACCATTGAAATAATGGTATGTGTCCCTCTTTGTATACCTAATTCCTGACCTTGAAGTTTCAAGTTAACAGGCTAACTTTGACACCCAAGCAACCAAAATACTTCCCTCCTGAAACTCTAAAAAGACCAACCAACCTTGACACACTTGTATTTCAAACTGGGACATAGGCCTCTACCCCTGGAAAGCATTTTTCTCAAGCTGTGATAAAATAACCAAACATTTCACCATCTATCCCCTCAAGGCAGGGTGGGAAACTATCTGTGCCCTGGCTCTATGTGGAAAGAGGCTGCAACTTCCTACAGTCTCCTTCGCCTAGCCCAATGTCATCTTCTGATCCTTCCGTTTCCTGGCCAGTCCCTTCCTAACACAGGAAAGTTTGGAAATAATTTAAATTACTGGCAGTAGAACCAAGCATTGCTTTTTCTTCTAAACTTGATCAAAGTTGCCTCGGGAGGAGGCAAGTGCCTGGGGCGCAAAGCCGGAGGGGGGTGCCAGGCATGTGCCTGCTCTGAAGCCTAACCCACATCCAGTACCATCACTCTCTGTCTTCTTCTGACATCTATGCACATGCACACGCCGATTGGCCCTTCTGCGCATGAGCGCTGGCGTCATCTTGCGTGAAGTGATGCCAGTGCACATGTGCAAGGTAACGCCAGCATGTGCGCGTGCTTAGCCAGAGCTGCAGCCGGCCAGGTTGCTTATGGTGCCTGGCCGGTGTGGCCTGGTTCTGCATGGTATCAGGTAAGGGACTATAGTCACTGAGGGTTGTTAATATTTGGCAACCCCCAGTGATTTCACTTTTACTTCTCCTTTAACTGTTTCAATTTAGAGCCCTTTGCCCATAGCCCATAAGGCATAAAAGATCTGTAACTAAAATAAAGTTGTGAGCTATATAAAAACATGGAAATACAGTATCCATCCCCTTAGAAGCACAAAAAGTGGTTATGTAAAGTAAGTAGGTTTTCCTACATAATTAGGGCAAAAGGAAAATCTTCCCAGGGCCTACTGATTTTGGGAACATGTTGCACCTCTATTATCTCCCCACCCAACCCCCAGGTTAGTATTTCTCCTGATGTGTGAAGTCCCACTCCCCCCCACACACAACTAATGGCCCAGCACAAGGCTGCCTGTGCAGAATGAGGGGGCCCACCAATTGGATTTCTGCTCATGGCTCACCAAGGCTTGAAACAGCCCTGTGTGTGATGTTTATAATATTAAACACAGCTTTAAGGAACAAGTAAACATTTTTTTTCTGGTGATTCCGATGACACTGAGTTTGTTCAAATAAAGTTAAATTGTGAAAATGAGATTACACCTTTATTAGTCTGTTTCTTAACCAATTTTCTAACTGCTTGTCCATTAAAACATCTAATCCTACAGTGAACTGTTGATTATCTCAGCATTAATAGAAGTGAATGCACAGAATCTGTTTACAGAATCATTCCAAAACAATTAAACTTAATTCTACTTTTATAATTCAGCTTAAAACGATTATTGCCCAAGGCTATTTTACTGTATAAATATTTAAAAAAGAAAACTAGCGTGGCATTATAAAAACACATAAATAATATAAAGCTGGGTGAATCTTCTGGGTGGCTGAACATCCGATCTCAATAAGGCAAACAAAGCTTAAAAAAAATGTGCTATCCACTGCAAAATCAAACATGTCAGGTAATATAAATTTTATTGTACCAGCGGGGCTGGTCTGCTTTAAATTCCTTTGGAATAGTTTGTTTTAATATAATTCCCATGGGCATTAGGCACTCACACAAAACCAACTAAGTCATGACAAAAGAAGCAATGTGTTTATTTGTTCTAATGTGAAAGCTCTGTACTTTACTGATGGATCAAAGTAAGTAGGAGCCAAGAAGAGAAAGTGATGTTTTCTTTCCAGACTTCCCTTTGAGGTCACTAATGTGCAAGGACTGTCTACCATGTCAGTTCCCAGAGGATGATTCCTGTACGTTATTTGCTAGCTAGGCATAGCAAGTTTAATCCACTGTGGCTTGTTACACTACTGTAAGGAAACTTCACTGTCCTTTAGTTAGCAAATTGAAAGGGTGAGATCCAGTGTAGGATGCCACAACAGGGAAATAGAACCAGGGGTGCTTAACAACAGAGAACAAGAAGCAGACAAATAAAAGAATAAACAGAATAAAAAATAATTGAATAAAACTCAGGGAAACCTCTAGAAAGTTACCCAAAGCTCAGATAAACATACTCAAAGAATATAAAGAGAAGAAGCAGAAACAGTGTAAAGCCTAAGCAGTGAAGCCTGAACTAAAGAGTAGTTCAAACAAGAATAAGCAGAGAGGCCACCTATGATTATAGTACAATGACCCACAACTCGTAAACCAGAATTGGCTGGATTATAAACCCTGTTCCATACTATAGGTTAGAGTTGTGGTTAATGACCAAGAACAAAAGAAAAGGAAAGAGGAAGAGAGACCACAGTCATGACAATATACAACACCATCAGGAGGAGTGCAAGAGAAAGTCAGGATCCTAAAAATCATATTGCATATCAGGATCCCATGAAGGGTGCTCTGAAATTAAAGGCTGAGCAAAAAAATGGGGGTTAGAACTAGAACCTTTGCTTTTAAGAAACATGTAATCTTTTTATGCATTCCTCATAGCTGTATTGTGCAGTTATTTTTTTTAAATTGGGTACGACATACAGAAGAGCAGAAAGAAAATATTTGAGAGCAGCCAGGCATCAGGCAACAAAATACTGAGCAGGGGGATTCCATAGAGTCCAGCCAGAAAGCTGCTCTATATAATATGCTATTCTGACAGGTGTTTCTAGTTGCCCTTTGTTGCTATTACCTAACAGAAAAGAACACATTCAGTTAATCCTATATGTAACAATCCACCTCTACCAACAGCACACCAAAATTAATTTTATACCACTTTCCAGAAATACAGGCACTCATTCCATTCTTTAAATGGTCATAGCTGTCTCATTTATGAAGAAGGTGCAGTGTGTAAAGTGTCCAATAAAACTGTTCATTACAGGTATTCCCGTTCTGTAGTCACCAAACAATAGATGTAGTGGTCTGTTGGATATATTTGCTCTCTAGCAGAGTAGTCAGTTGCTTCCCTGACTCTACTGTTAGCTGGTTTGTGCATCACTATGAGAAATGATGTAAATCATAATTTCAAATCTCATTAATATAATGGTGCTAATGGATAATCTTGCCTGTCGAGCTTGCACAGATCAAAAACTTTCACACTTCAATAATAATTTCAGTAAATACATGTTTTCTTCAGAAAAAATGCTTAAAATTTAATTAGATTGTACTTCTAAATAATTAAAAAAACACTGTGGGGAAAATCCATAATTCTGAATGCAGCTTTAAAAGGCCTTTGAGTAACCCTAGTGGATACCGTCAGGGGGGTAAAGATGCAATGAGGAGTTACAGGTTCCAGTGGTGTAACTACCATGGGTGCACCAAGGCCCTCACCCCCTTGAGGACTGCCTTAGCTGCAATAAGTCTTATTGCAGGAGGGAGGAAGGGAGAAGATATTTGAGGGGGCAGCAGTGACTAGTTACACCAGGACAGTTCATTTCAGAACATTTCTTAAAGGGGAGTTCACCTTAGAATGGCCTAATCTGAATAACTATTTCAACATGAAATAAACCCAGTAGGGTTGTTTCGCCACATATGTATTTATATTTATTATGCTTTATTATTACAGAGAAAATACATTTAGATAATTAGACTCGTTCATTTGAAACCCATGGGAAATGGTCTTCTAGTGATTAGGAGCTGTCTGGATATAAGGTTTCCAGATAAGGGACCAGTAAACCCTGCATCTGGTTGTTGGAGGTCCCTAAACCTGGCAACCAGGCTCAGACTGGCAATTTGTGGGTTCTGGCAAATGCCAGAGGGGCTGCTATTAGGTGCCATAGAAATTCAGTATTTCATGAGATGGTGGGGGCTGATTGGGCCTCTGTGTACCTGAAATGCCAGGGTGTATTTTAATTCTCAGTCCAGGTCTGCTGGCAACCAAAGAACTGTTGCTCATTGAGTCTTTATCTTTATTAGTACAGGTATGGGATCCTTTGATACAGGAAACCTGTTATTGAAAAAGCTTTGAATTACAATATGTCAGTCTCCTACATACTAATACTAATATAATAATTCATATTTTAAAATTGATTTTATTTTTCTGTACAGGTATGGGACCTGTTATCCAGAAAGCTTGGGACCCAGGGCTTTCTGGATAAGAGATCTTTCTGTTATTTGGATCTTCATACCTTAGGGGGCAGATTTACAAAATTCACATGAATAATTCGAAGTTCGATCAAATTTGATATAACTTCAAATTTGAATTTGAATTAGGCAAATTAGACCGTCGAATATTCGAATTCGAATGATTTTTTCGAATTTTATTCGAATATTAGAATATTCAATGGTCGAATACTTCCCCTTTTAATTTTTATTCGACCACCTACTTCACCAGGATCAAGCTACCGAATTGGGAATCCTTAGCTGAGATCGAATAAAAAAAATTCGATCGATCGATTAAAATTGTTCGAACATTCGATTCGAATATTTTTTATATTCAGTCGTTCGACCAATCGTATTGCGGTAAAATCCTTCGAATTCCAATAAGGATTAATTATATCTTAGTTTGGATCAAGTACGAGTTACTGTTGTATTATTACAGAAAAAAAGGAAATAATTTTTTAAAATTTAGACAATTTGGATAAAATGGAGTCTATGGGAGATGGCCTTTCCATAATTCGGAGCTTTCCAGATAACGGGTTTCCAGATAAAGGATCCCATAAATGTATAATAATAAAATAGTAATAATTCATCAATTAATCCTTAACAGAGAAAAAACAATCCTATTGGATTTATTTAATGTCTAAAACATTTCTGAGTAGACTAAGGGGCAAATGTTTTAATGGTAAATTCGAATTTTTAAAAAATTTTTTTGGTCAAAATTCACAAATTCAAATTTAAAAGCACAAACTCAAAATTGAATTTGAATTTGAGATTTATCACACCTCAACCCTGGAAAGAGTTCTAATTCAAATATTCAAATATTCACTACTTAAAACTGCCAAGCTCATGCAGAAGGACCCTTGAATATTTAAAGATGTTCATTCTACTGAAAAGCAGTGGCGTAACTACTCACTGGTGGGCCCTGGTGCAGGATTGGCACCCGGGCCCCCCTATTAATTGCATATAGTTGTTCTCCTAGCCTCTCCAGTGGGCCCCGAGAGGGAGCGGGCCCTGGTGCAATTGAACCCCCTGCTCCCCTGGTAATTACGCCACTGGTGGAAAGTAATTAAAGTAAAAGTTTCGCTGCGAAAATCATGCCGGCTGGACTCCAATAAAAAAAAAAAAGTTGCATGCCAAAAAAAAAATTATGCGCAAAAACTCAATTAGAATTTGATTCAAGTTTTTGGGTCGGGACTACTCAATCGAATTTTAGACATTCTAATTTTTTAATAAACAACATACAATATGAATTGTGATTAAAATCTAATTTATTAGAGTTTTAAAAAGTTATATTACTATAAAATTTTACCTTTGATCTTTGACCTTTGACCTCTTCTATTTATATGCCAGTCCCCGGCAACCAGACATCTGCTGAAATTATAAACTAGTGGGAAAAAAACACAACAAATAAATGCCTTAGGAATTTTTGATTGTAAAATCCCCTAGCTCCTACCACAGAAGCTATACAATCAAGTTATCAACTTCATGCTGCATTCAAATATAAATTCTCCATCATAATATAATCTCTTCATCATTCATTGCCAGAGGGTTAGCAGCAGTAAATTCACATTTAGAATGCTATTATATTCTGCCATAACTGGAATTGATTAGGAAAAAACTAATAACAGACTGCTGAAATTTCCAAATGAATTTGACGCCACACATCTTATATTTTCTTTTTATATTCTATAATTTATTGTATATTGTAGTGGCTTTTATTTTGCACTGTAGAAAACGTCTGCTGAATTTATTGCTCAAAAAAAGCAAATGAAAATAACAGCTCCATAGTGGGAACAAAAGCTGCAGCCCATTATTGCATAGAGAAGGCTGATATATGTTATTAATTTTAACTGGACCTCTCCTTGCATTAATGTTCTGAGAACCAAACAAGGGACAGGGTCATACTGAGGAACATGGCCTTTCAGTGAGGATTAGGAGCTATTTCTACTTATTATGTCAAATAAAGAAATAATACTGTCATTTTAGGGTCTTTTTATAATGCTATATTTCAAACAACATTTGCTTTGTGTTCTCAACCCGATCTACACAGGGCCGGATTTATATAGTGTTTGGTAGCCGAGGATGAGGAGATTATAAAAGTGCTTTATTAGCAGGTAATACAGCCATTACATAACAGCAGAATGTCTAAAGCTGGCCATAGACGCCCATCTACCGACCTGCCACTAACCTTCAGATCAAATAAAGTAGCAAAAGCACAGATCAGCCGACGTTCTGCCCCTGACAGGGATCGTACAAAAGTTGTATGATTAAAAACCTAGTGGCAGTCTCCCACTGAAAATCGTACGATCTGCAATAGACGCAAAGATATGATCGCCAGCCGACAGAAATTTTCTAACCTGGCCGATCGAACAAACGACCAATCAGCATGTCACGACAAATGTCGGAACATTCCACACACGATCCTAAAATTGTACGAATCGAGGATTCGTACGATCGGATCGTTACGTCTATGGCCAGCTTTACTTTCACTTTCAAGTTGTACAGAAAGTCCTATGTATGCACAGTGCCACCTGCAGGCCATTTGTATAAACACCACATATTGCGGCGCCCCTAGTCCTACTGCCATTTGCCGCCCCTGTCCTCTCCACTTTTTCCGTGCAAAGTTTTATTATTGGGACCGGAGCCTCCCAGTGTTTTGAACCACTGTGGGTGTGGTTGGGCAGCTTGCCGCCCCCCTAAAATCTTGTCGCCCTAGGCCCGGGCCTAGGTGGCCTTTCTACAAATCCGGGCCTGCATCTACAAATTGTAATACTATGTACTGATGGCCAAATCTCAGACTACTAGTACATGTAATAAAGATATTGGGGGACTTCCAATTTTATGGACAAATGATGTGTCCTCAGCCCTTGCTAAGTGCACCCAACCCCTTACTGGCCAGTATTTTACCGGCATGACCGGTATTTTTGATGGCTGATCCCAATGTTATTAATAGGAAAAAAAGATAAATATATAGGAAGGCCGGTATTTTTTTTAAGAAAAGGCAACCCTAGCTGGGGTTAAGACCCTAAAGCTAATTAATTAGATTGAGTACACACTGACCATACCTGCACTGACCATACCTGGCAATACATGGTTCCAAGCTCAGAATTTTTAAAAATAGAAATTGGATAATTTTTTTGTATTGAATTTAGAAACTGAGAAGAATTGTTTTTTTAATACGAGTACTAGAACAGCTTAGGCAAAGAGCTTTTCCAGATCTGGACTGAGATTCAAAATAGGCCTTGGAATTTCGGGTACACAGAGGTACACAGTCCCCCACCAGCATAATAAATAGTGACTGTTTATGACATCTTACAGCAGCGCCTCTGGCATTTACCTAATATAAGGATGGGTGCCAAAGCCAAAATGGGAACATCTTTTAAAGCCATTAAGACAATAGTAGACATTGTATATGGGCGTGCGGGTCTTTTATTGAAATTTAATTAACCATTAGTTGAATTAACAGAATGTTAATGAAAAAAATGTCAAATTTGGTGAATAATCCACTTTCCAAAAGCAAAAAAGAGAACAATTTGAAGGCACACCACCTCATAAAGCAGATGTCCCCAACCTTTTTTACTCGAGAGCAACGTTTAAATGTAAAAAGACTTGGAGAGCAACACATGCATGAAAAAGTCCACAGGGATGTCAAATAAGGGCTGTGATTGGCCATTTGGTAGCCTCTGTGTAGACTGGTAGCCAACAGAAGGCTTTGTTTGGCAGTACACATGGTTTTTATACAACCAAAACTTGTCTCCAAGCCTGGAATTCAAAACTAAGCACCTGCTTTGAGGCCACTGGGAGCAATATCCAAGGGGTTGGTGAGCAACATGTTGCTTGCGAGCTACTGGTTGGGGAACACTGTCATAAAGTAAAAACCACTGTTTATTGTAACTTTGAAAAACAGATGATTGCTGTGTAATACAGTGATTACACAACCAGTGATTTTCAACCAGTGATTTTCAACCTTGTGCCTCCAGCTGTTAAGAAACTACAAGTCCCAAAATGCATTTGCCTGACTGTGGCTGTCAGACTCCTTCATTGCATTGTGGGACTTGTAGTTCCTTAACAGCTGGAGGCACAAGGTTGAAAATCACTGGTGTAATAGATGCCTAACAAGTTTCGGAACACACCTTAATCATACACACCTTTACAAATAATTTATCTTCCCTTGAAAATTCAGATTAGCTATTATCTATCCAAGAGGCCTTCCCAGGATACTGGCTGAAAGACAGTTGTAAGGGCATGGTTCACCACGGTTCACAACCATTGCCTACTGTATGTGGCAGTCGGCTTCTTTTAAAAACAGCGCCATGAACTGCGCCAAAAACTTGTCGAAGATCTGCATGTGTGTCCAAGGCCTAAGGAGCTCTGCAAACTTTGCCTTTGCACCATTAGATTTCATGTAGAAAATGAAAATGTTCAGCAGTGGGTAAGAGTGGCCCTACAGAAGTATATTTCCATTCCAGCTTCATCTTATAATTCAGTATCTTGGGAGGATTGAGACTGTGCTTACATTTTGTGGAGGAATGTATGAAAAGAACATACGTTGGGATAATAGATAAAAAGGCCAGACATAGCAGGTTTGCTTTCATAGTGTTTTCCATTTGTTTATAAGAAAGGAGAGCATCATGTACTTTGTTAAAGAGCATTCCGGGACAGTAGTGCCAAACGGACTTATTAGGAACCAACAAATATTTAATTATTTACTCAAACAATTTTAGGCATGTCACACACACTTCATTTAAAATTAGATATTAATAATACTTCAGGGTTATTATTAAGGTTCGGGTTGTGCTTTCCACTAAAGGAGTTTTTTAGTTGATTTTTCAGATTTACAGGTTAAAAAAAATAAAATTTTTTGAGATGACCCTGGAAATAGCTTGAATCTTAAAATAGATTCAGATGGCAGAGGTTCCTTGAACCATTTGAAGATGTTAATAGCCTCCACGATGTTCGAGTCCTTTTTTAAGGGTTTTGCCCGAAAATTCTATCAATTTGAGCGATTCGCGTTTTTTTTTCCGTGGAAAACTTGATCAATTTGAGTTTTCAGGTTTTGCAACTCAAACTCGCTGAACTGAGTTTTTTTCATTCGAGTTTGTGAGTTCCAAGAAACCATTTGAGTTGTGAGTTCATTCCACTTCATTCAAGGTATGAAAAAACTGTAAAATTCAACCTTTAATAAATAACCTGCTTAATATGAGTTTTTATGTAAATGTATCAATTGTCAAAGAGAAATCATAAATCATAAATTTAAAGGATAATTAAACCTTTAAAATAAGTGAATGTAAAATTCATGAGAGTGCTATTCTAACACTTTTGTAATTTACATTCATTTTTTATTATTTCAAGATACATTTATTGATATTTGAATTAATTCTGTAAAAATAGCACCACCTGCTGTTCAGTTTCTGACCACCAAGTAGTCAAGGAAGTTGTCAGGAATAGTGATGGACGAATCTGGGGCGTTTCGCTTTGCAAATTTGGCGAGACAAAACGGAGAAAAATTTTTGAAACGCTGTGTCTCGTTTTGGACGTGGGTGGTCAGTTTCTGACCACCAAGTAGTCAAGGAAGTTGTCAGGAATAGTGATGGACGAATCTGGGGCGTTTCGCTTTGCAAATTTGGCGAGACAAAACGGAGAAAAATTTTTGAAACGCTGTGTCTCGTTTTGGACGCGGGCGTCAGTTTTTGGACACAGGGGCCCATTGCCTTCATCCAAAAATTTTTCACCCAGGCTAAATTGTTCTGTTGTTTCCTAAATTTATTCTTGGGAATTTGCTGTGGGTTTGCCGCAGGTGAATAAATTCGCCCATCACTAGTTAGGAGAAAGAACGAGGCTTCTATTTTTTTTTCCTAAGCAGAAGAACATCAGCCCAGCCGCCTTTCTTTCTCCTGACAACTTCCTTGACTACTTGGCACTTGGTAGTCAGAATGGTCGGAAACTGACCACAGCTGTTGTAACAAAATGTATTATTAGTACATGTAGTAGTTCAGTTTTACTACATACGCAGTAGTCATTACTGAAAAAGGGTCTGCTTGTGCTCCATTCCAGGGCTTCTGCCGCCTGAGGCTCCGCACTTCCAACTTTTAGTGTTGAAGCAGGTTAAGGAGGGGCCGCATCGCTAGTGCAGTGAGCGATATTGCGCTTGCTGCACTAGAAGAGCCGAATTTCCGTTTTAAAAAATGGAAATTTGACTCTTAAAGTTACCAGAGGCGGCTTTTTGCCGCCCCTGGTAACGGGTCGCTCGGGGCTGCCTGAAGCAAGATTCTCACCTTGCATCATGGCCGGAGCGGCCCTGACCCCCAGCCATGCAGCCATGATTGGAAATCCCCAGCCTCTGCAAATGGCTACAAGATCATTATTCTTTCATTGGGGCAAAGAGGTTACCCAGCACACTATATAGTCCCTCATTGGCGAATACACACGACAATATAGTCCCTCATTGGCGAATACATTTATATTTTCATTATAAAAGGCCAAACAACCTTACTAGAGATCTGCATTCAATAGAAACTCCTTTAGCTACAGTACATAGCTGCAACAAGGCAGTGGCTAAAGAGTATCTATAATACATGAGCTAACACATAAGCTATAATATTATTATACTTGTAATCGTAAATGGAATTGACTGAATAACATTTCCAAAGGCCCAGCGAGAAAATAATCAGGAACTTCTGTAGGAAATATATAATATATATAATTTTGACACATTGATCAATATGAATTGATATGTTCTTGTATTGTGTGTAATAACTTCCATATTTGCTCCGCTGGTTTATATGAAATTACTGTTATCCACATTTGGTGTGATCAGTGAGCCTCAGAATGGTGTGGGAATGATCAGTATATTATTTCGAAGTGTATATATATATATATATATATATAGCAAAAGAAGAGGGTCCGCACGCACAGGACTTAAATAAGTTCAAAAAAGATTTATTCTTCCAATAAGTGGGAGACCTGACGTTTCGGTCAGCAATCTGAAACGTCAGGTCTCCCACTTATTGGAAGAATAAAACTTTTTTGAAGTTATTTAAGTCCTGTGCGTTCGGACCCTCTTCTTTTGCTACATTCATCTCTGCCGGTTACTGCACCCAGGCACAGTCGACCTACTGATTCGTGAGTGCTGATACTATCTCTGTATATATATATATATATATAGGTCAACAAAAACACCGCACTCCAAGGACTTGTGCTAAATACAAAAAATTGTGATTTATTCTCAACGTTTCGGCATCCTGACTGGAGCCGTCTTCAGGAGAAAAGATAAGACACCACACTTGTGAAACATACTAATATAGGTGAAAATTGGCGCCAAAACAAGCAACTGTGACGTCATCAAACTGTGTCAGTGAATTATACATAATCCAATCACAATACACGTACCCAATAAATATAATATATCGCAAAAGTGCTCTTAAAATTCTTCTAAAAAGGCATCGCTTGCGCTAACCGCCGTTACCGCCATGCCAACATATTAATAATAAATAATGTGTAAAGACGTCATAAAGTGCTATACACCCATGGTGGAGAATTGATCAACTTACCCCCCGGAGTAGGGCCGCAGCGGGGATTTACCTCGTCCTTATAGTCCCCGTCATTTCCAGCCAACGGACTGGATAGATATATATATATCTTGATAAAGGTCCACGGTGAGGACCGAAATGTTGATCTAATAAATTAATAACTTTTTCATCATAAATCCTGGTGTGCAGCAGCATTTTTCATAGGTGGATATTACATTTCTGTATTGCACCTTCCAATATATATATATATATATATATATTTTTTTTTTTTTTTTTCATTTTTTTTTAAGAATATAAACAATGCATGGGTATATGCACCTGAATGATTTGGAGATAAAAATGTGTTTATTTGCCATAATTTAAAAGATAACATGGTAGAACCACCATATGCATATGTTTGTTATTACAGTTGTGACTAAAAATGTTATTTGTGAAAATTAATGCATTTGCGAAAAATGATATTCTAATAAAGCCCAGGGCCAGGGAATGTGCATTAGTCACTCACTTTTTGTGTGATGTGTGAGATAACAGGGCACCAGAAAAACAAATGAGACATATAACAGTAACAGAGTCTTCTTATAATAGCTTTACTTATTATTAGACTATACATCAATTCCATTATGATATTTGTATTTCATTGCAATATATATATATATATATATATATATATATATATATATATATATATATA
This sequence comes from Xenopus borealis, assembly GCA_024363595.1. NCBI lineage: Eukaryota > Metazoa > Chordata > Amphibia > Anura > Pipidae > Xenopus > Xenopus borealis. The sequence goes on from CM044443.1 coordinate 95,142,231, forward strand.
TATATATATATATATATATATATATATATATATGAACGCAGATATGAAAATATAGAAATAACATTATTTTTTATATTGTTTACAAATTGACAATTATGAGTAAATGCATTATATTTTCCTTTCCACCCTTTTTTTAAAATCCCATCACTCTGATGCTTGAGATCAGGAAAGATTGGTAAAGGAATTGTAGATAAAGATATGTAAGTATCCAGTGGGTGGTCCACATTGGTATTCTTTCATAGCCACCATGGCTTTTGGAGATATGTATTAAATATATCATGCTGAAGCTCAGAAAGATATCTGTAGGGTAACCTGCATTAAATGCTATAGGATGATTGGGTGTCAGACCGTTGGACAAGCAGGCTAGTGCTTGGGGGGTCAATAATGATGACTTCCTATGGGTTTATGGACTGATAGAATGGGGGAACGGACAGCAGAGAGTACCCAGCTGGATCATTAGTCCACACTACTCACAATGAGAGGGGGGATTGCTCTGCACTGCACTGATGAGCCTCAAGAAAGGCGAAACCGGTCTGTAGTTGGGAATCTGATCAGCTATTATCCTGGCTTTTGCTTGAAAACCCAGTGGGTGAGCTCTAGCCTATAGGATAAACCCATGCAAATAGGATTTTCTTGGAGCTCATTTGGAATTCATTCCCAGAATTCCTTTTGTTTATCTAAGTCTCTATGAGGCAGTCTCCTCAACCGTTTTCACTTGTTAGGAAAACCTTAAAGGAACAGTAACACCAAAAAAAGAAAGCGTTTCAAAGTAAAGAAAATATCATGTAGTGTTGCCCTGCGCTGTTCAAACTGATCTGTTTGCTTCAGAAACACTACTATAGTTCACAGAAACAAGCTGCTAAGTAGCAACGGCGAAAATTGAAAAACCACTATATGGCACAGGATAAGTAATGGATAACAGATAACATTATGTTCTACAGAGCTTATCTGCTGTGTAACTTGAACCTTTTCTCCTTTGAATGGCTGCACAACAGCTTATTTATATAAACAATAGTAGTGTTTCTGAAGCAAACAGTGTAGGGCAACACTGCATTATATTTTTATTACTTACAGTTTCAGTTTGTGCTGTTACTGGTCCTTTAAGTAATAGGTGAACAGCTATGGAACATGAGAGGCAAACCCCAACCATTGATCTAAATGGGGAGCACATGACAGCCCCAGTTCTTGCACTGTCCAATAGGGTAATATTTACCGTATTCAATGGAATGATTTTCTTCAGGCTAGGGCCAAACGCAGAAACGCAGGCCAAGAATATGCTCCCCCACTGCTCCTTTGCTCCGGTTCTGCCTGCATCGGAATCATTGTCTCCGCTCGGGTGCAGGCAGACACGGCAATGCGTAACTTTGCATTTTGTACTGAATAACACCCTGCCTGTAAAAAGAAGGGGAGAAGCAGGGCAGCAGTCATAGCCTTTGTTGAGCTTTGGCTTTAGTCCTTAGCTAGAAGTAGGAATTTCTATTTTATCTGTATGGGACCTGTTATCCGGAAACCGAATTACGGAAAGGACATCTCCCATAGACTCCAATTTATCCAAATAATCCAACTTTTTAAAGATTATTTATTTTTTCTCTGTAATAATAAAACAGTACCTTGCACTTCATCCAAACTAAGATATAATTAATCCTTGCTGGAAGCAAAACCAGTCTTTTGTGTTTATTTAGTGTTTAAGTGATTTTCTAGTAGGCTTAAGGTATAAAGATCCAAATTATGGAAAGGTTTGTTATCCAGAAAAGCCCAGGTCCTGAACATTCTGGATAACAGGTCCCATACCTGCATTTCAAAGCCACCAAGCCAATCATATGCCGTGAATATGAATGGTAATCATTAAATATAATTAAAATTAAGTCTTTAGTATAAAACATCAAAGAAATGAATGTGCAATCTAATGTAAGCAATGGAAATAAAGGAGCACTTTCTAATGTGTTTTCTAACCCACTATTCCTTTTCATAACATTGATTTCAATTCAGCAATGTCAGTAAATTATATTATAGGTTTGACAGTAGGAAAAATAATTTGACTTTTTGATGAATACTTAGATTTTTTTGATGAATACAGGTACTTTCTCCTTGTCTTGAGGAAGGAAGAGGGTTATATATGTTTTTTATTTGTGATACAAGTATGTGGTTTTTTTATTTGCCTCAGTCCACTGGTTTAGGATAACCTAAGATGACATTTAACACTCTAATTAACATTTTATTTTTAACATTTTATTACTAAAAAAGAAAGTTATATTTCCTCTCTCTTTGGCATTTTCATTTAACCTTATCCGGTGAATAATAAAACATTAGCAATACATTCACAGAACAAGAGAAGACTTATGTAAATATCAGCTGGTCTCCAAATGTATCTGAATTACAGGATCCAGATACTCAGGAGTCCCTCAATCAGCATAATAAATTAAACTACGCCCACATGTCAGAAACTCCACCCCTTCCTTGACATCATCACTGGGCGGTTCTATAAATAAAGGGAATGGAGTAGGCCAGGTTTGGGAGGAGGTGGATTAGGGTCACTACTGCTAATCTTAAATTCTTACAATGATATCTTTGCTTATCGTAAATTGTTACAATTATATCTTAAATTGTTATGAATGTATCTAAGTGCAGATACCACATATTCAGGGCTCTCTGCCAATAGCTTCTTATTTTTTTCTGACTGTTCAGATATTGCAGTAACAATCCGGGACTGTGGGTTGAGCTGTCACAATCTGGATTGCCCAGTGAAAAATGGGACAGTTGGGAGGTATGTAAAATGGTCAGTGCAGAACAGCCTGGGTGATACAGCAAAACACAACCATTTTTGCAAAATGTACTTTTATTTCTAGATCATTTTAACCCTTTCTTATCTGGTTCTTTTTATTTCTTACATAAAAAAAACAAATCTATATCTCCCCTCTCTCTCTCTCTCTCTCTTTAGTATTGTCATTTGAGCAGATCTCCCTAATTATAAAATTGAGACACAGAACAAGAGAGAGGGTGGTTAAATATCTGCTGCTCCGACCTAGATACCCCAAAAAGCCTTAGCTGATCTCTAAGTTCCATGACCCTTTAAAAGAATAACAATGGTCTTTGAGCTGTGCTTGTCTGGGAGATAAAGTCTTCCTGTAAATAAATATCACAGAACGCTCAAACAGCCGCCAAGACCAGTCTTAAGGGTCATGGGCTCTTCAGAGTACAGCCCCCAGTCCTCAAGGGCACATACAATAAATTTCAAAAAAGGTTTTACTCCAAAGACATCCAATTCAAATATTAAAAACTTCAATGTTTATTCATTATGTATAAATAAAAAAAAGAGAGCCTATGATTAAGTACCAGGGGGTACGAAACGCGTAAGGCAGAGCACCTATGGGTCTGTATGCATTTTTTATTTATACATAATGAATAAACATTGAAGTTTTTAATATTTGAATTGGATTTCCTGTAATCTTCACTGCTACTGTGCCCCTTATGAGCACAGTAGCATGCGCTCCGAAGCCCTGCGGCAGAATGCGGAAGTGCCAAACATTTGCGAAGTCCTGAAGAGGTGGAAAGACCCGAAGTCACGAAAGGAGCCGACACTGAAGTCCTGAAGCTGCGAAAATACCCGAAGTCACGAAAGGAGCCGACACTGAATTAATGAAGCAGCGAAAATACCCGAAGTCACTAAAACAGCTATAATTGAAGTCCTGAAGCCACAAGTTTAATTCTACTGACACCAATGTGGGGTTTTTTTTAAATCCCCTGGTCACCAATTTTTTATTTTAATACTCTATAGGCCCCTGCACCAATTTAAAAAAAAAATATTTAATGGGGCCTCGTAGTGATGTGTGCCTGTAATCCTGCTGTTTGGCAGGCTAAAGGGGGCCACATAGACACAAAGATCCAATCGTTCGAATCCTTGACAATCGTACTTCCCCATCTCCCGACCTGCCACTAACCTTCAGATCAAATAAAGTAGTAAAAAGTACAGATCAGCCAATGTTTTGCATCTACAGGGATCATATGAAAGTTGTGACCCACAAAACCTAGGGACAGTATCCCACTGAAAATCGTATGATCGGCAATACACGCAGAGATATTATCGGCAGACGACCAATCGACCGATCGACCAAACAATCGATCTCCACCAGATGAAAAATGTCGGGACTCTCCACACGGTCAGAGCAGAGTAGTCTGGGTGATAAAGAGAGACTTTTATTTCTAAATTATTTTAACCCTTTCTTATCGAGTTCTATAGGTTTTCTTTAAAAAAAATCTGTATCTCCTCTCTCTCTCTCTCTCTTTACTATTTTTATTTGACTGCATCTCCATAATAATACAACTGAGACACAGAACAAGAGGGGATGGTTCAACTTCAACTTACATACCCCAAACAACTTTAGCTGATCTCTAAGTCTCATCACCCCCTAACTATGGCCCTCAAGCTGTATATATATATATATATATATATATATATATATATAAAACACTGCTCCCAGTCATGCAGCTCTGTTGCAGCTTGTTATTTGCATTAATGTAATTCAGCTGTCACTACAGGCACACAAAGAAAACACCTTTCCTTTGTGAATGTAGCCTCAAAAGGCCATGATCGGCGCATAATGAAATAAGCTGCACCAAATGAGAATCTGAGCGAATCAAATGTAAAAAGACTTTTGTTCCCGCCGGGCACAGTGGCGTGTGCCTGTAATCCTGCTGTTTGGGAGGCTAAGGCTGAGGGATTGCTTGAGTCTGGGAGTTCTAGTCTGCCCTGAGCCATGTTGATCGGGTGTCCGCACTAAGTTCAGTATCAATATGGTGTTCCTGGGGGAGCTTGGGATCACCAGGTTGTCTAAAGAGGGGTGAACCGATCCAGGTCGGAGACGGAGCAGGTCAAAGCCCCCATGCTGATCAGTAGTGGGATAGCACCTGTGAATGGTCAGTGCAGAACAGCCTGGGTGATAAAGTGAGACGCAGTCTTTTTGGCATTCACTTTTATTCCTAAACCATTTTAACCCTTTTATGATGTTTTTTTCTAACTAAAAACTAATTTAAATCTCCTGTCTATCTAGTATTTTATATAAACATAAATAGTGAAACATGCACAGACAAGATGGTTAAATATGTGCTCCCAATTGTGCCTGAATTTAGCTACCCAATGCTTTGGCTGATCTCCAAGTGCCATCACCCCATTACAGAGTAGCTACGACCTTCAAGCTATGCTTTTCTGGGTAAAGGGGTGTCGCTGGGAGAGTTTTCTTATTAGTATATTCTTATGTTTTTATGTTATGGGCCCCTCGGCTTTGGTTGACCTCTAGGCCCCATAACCCCATAACTGAATAATTATGGCCCTCAAGCTGTGCTTATCTGGGTAAAAAGGGTGTTGCTGGGTTTTAAATTTTCCTACTATGTAAAACTAGCACTGTGGCCGATTCCTATGCACATATATAACAATGCTAATATGGCGATATGGTCATACATAGTCATAGTCAGAGTTGTATTTGTCTGCTATCCACAATCCCTACTTGATCTCAGTTTTTCTCACAGTTTTGGGGTTCTGATACAGGGCAGGCTTTCTGCATGTCCGTAGATGTGACATAAGTTAAACACTGAGCTATGTAAGAAATATATGGTAAATAATGATGTAGTATACAAAGTATCTCCCATGTACCTGGGCTGCATTCTGCTGTGATCAGAGCTGGGCCAGGCTGGCAAGGCTCCCTAGGGAACCTGGCTGGCCATGGCACTGGCTGGGTGAACACTGATGAGCATGTGCACTCGAATAGCCGATGGGTTGCATATGCAAATGGATGCAGGTGCACAAGTGTGGATTGATGCACAAGATCAGAGAGGAGAGAGGGGACCAGACTAGGGGTAGGAGCCAGAGAAGGTATGTGCCTGCCCCACCACCAACTTTGGGCCCTAGGCACATGCCTATTCTGCCTACCCCTAGTTCCTGACATGCCTGTGAACAATATATAGTATACGGTTGGTTCTAGGACTGATCTTTTTATGCTTCAAATATCTTCATGCCACAAGATGTTTCTTTTTAGAAAAATAAATACAGTTTGACATTTTTTTCTTCCCATTTTTATCTTTCACAGCATTTGTTGTACTCCAGGCTGTATTATCTCCTTTATTATACATCTATTTTAGAATGCTAAACGATATAGCACATAATAAAAGTTTTAATCACATCAGCAAGGACCCAGTGCAGCTCAGTTTAGGAACAAGGTGGTAGGCAGAAGAAGCAGGTGCTTAGGAGACAACGTTGGTTTGTGGGCACTAGGCATGTACCTCTTCTGTCTGCTTAACTTTAGTCTTGGCCCTCAAGTTCTGCGGACAATCCCTGGAACATGCCCCCTGGCCCACTTTTCACTTTAGCCAATCTTCCCCTGGTTGATGCCGCTTGTGCAACTGTGTGACTGCTTTGCCTTGGGTCCCCCAGGGTTTGTAATGGTACATCAGCAATTTTTTACTATCTAATATTATATACATATAGTCTGAAGCAATTGCTAAACCAATTTAGTTAAACTGGAGCTCTTAAAAATATACAGGAAACAGTTTGATTTAGAACTATCAAAATTCTTCATTGTGGATAGGCCCTTGGAGCTTGAGAATCGTAGAACAGGATTTTTGAGGCGACATTCACAGCAAACAAAGGAAAGCAAATGAGTGTTTTCTATGTATAGGCATGTAGTGACAGGTGAATTACATTAATGCAAACAACAAGCTGCATCAGATGTATGACTGGGAGCAGTTTGTATATACATAAGAAGTGGCCACAGTGCAGGTTTGTAGGAAAACTTTATCTCCCAGACTAGCACAGCTTGAGGGCCATAGTTATTCTCTTAGGGGGTGATGAGACTTATAGGGGAATATAATATAATGCAAAAACTATTTGCAATGCGAAAAGTTAAGCCTTTGCGCAAACAAATTTTGCTTTGCCCAAATGCAATATATCTTTTGTGAACCAGGAAACTGTTTAGCGACCACTTCCGCCAGTGGAAGGCAGTTTTCAAATTTTATACTTTTGCGCTGTCAATGTTTGCTCCAAAAGATTACAACTTCTCAAGAGTGCACGATTATAATCCACAATGCACAATAATGATTCGCAATGCAATAACTGTTTAAGGACAATATTACATTGCGAGATGTGGATTTTAACTGTTATTGGTGCACAATGTTTTTCTCTTTGCGACTTTAATTACATTCCCCCCTTAGAGATCAGCTTGTTCTGTGTCTCAGTTGTATTATTATGGAAATAAGGTCAAATAAAAATAGTAGAGCGGGAGGAGACATAGATTTGTTTTTTTTTGTTTTTTTTAAAGAAAACCAATTGAACTTGATAATAAAGGGTTAAATAATTTAGAAATAAAAGACTGTGTCTCACTTTATCACCCAGGCTGTTCTGCACTGACCATTCACAGGTGCTATCCCACTACTGATCAGCATGGGGGCTTTGACCTGCTCCGTCTCCGACCTGGATCGGTTCACCCCTCTTTAGACAACCTGGTGATCCCAAGCTCCCCCAGGAACACCATATTGATACTGAACTTAGTGCAGACACCAGATCAACATGGCTCAGGACAGACTAGAACTCCCAGACTCAAGCAATCCCTCAGCCTTAGCCTCCCAAACAGCAGGATTACAGGCACGCGCCACTGTGCCCAGCTTCTCTTTTCTTCTGAAACTAGAGCGTCTCATACATGTGATTCTCAGTGTGGCATATCTCTTTTTGACTAAGAGACTTGACAAACAGAGTAATCTTCAAAAGTGACATGCAGATAACTATGTAATAAAGTTATATATTTATGCTTGAAATATTTTTATACTAAATTCTGCATTTGTGTCTTCTATAATATTTATATAAATCAGAAGCAACATAGACCTGTGAAACCGAGGGCATACCTCCCAACTGTCCTGTTTTCTGCGGCACATTTCCATTTTGAAATAGTTTGCTTATTTTAAATAATTACAAATGTATCTCAGTGCAGGTGCTAAGTATTCTGGGCTCTCTGCCAAAAGCCGCTTATTTTATTAAGCTTTAGAAACATTGTATCTTTTTCTGGTGTCAGTGCAGGAGATCAAAGAGAAACATTTCAGTAAGAAACTGGGAACTCGGGCTGAGCTGTCAAAAACGGAATGTGCTGCATAAAACAGGACAATTTGGAGGTATGCCCTTGGTTTTACAGGTCTATGTTGCTTCTCATTTATATAAATATTAAAGACCGCACAAATGCAGAGTTTAGTATAAAAAATATTTCATTGCATTACTGAGTTAAAGGATATCACTATTGCAGATAACTCTGTTATTCATCATTTGGCCAACTGGAGTCAAAATGAGATAAGCCACACCCACTGAGAATCACATGTATGAGACGCTCTAGTTGCAGGTCAAAGGCATGCTGGGCATAGTGGCACGTGCCTGTAATCCTGCTGTTTGGGAGGCTAAGGCTGAGAGATTGCTTGAGTCTGGGAGTTCTAGTCTGCCCTGAGCCATGTCGATCGGGTGTCCACACTAAGATCAGTATCAATATGGTGTTCCTGGGGGAGCTTGGGATCACCAGGTTGTCTAAAGAGGGGTGAACCGATCCAGGTCGGAGACGGAGCAGATCAAAGCCCCCATGCTGATCAGTAGTTGGATAGCACCTGTGAATGGTCAGTGCAGAACAGCCAGGGTGATAAAGTGAGACACAGTCTTTTATTTCTAAATTATTGTAATCCTTTATTATCAAGTTCTATTAGTTTCCTTTAAAAACAAATATATATCTCCTCTCTCTCTCTCTTTACTATTTTTATTTGACTGTAGCTTCACCTTAGATACCCCAAAAAACTTTAGCTGATCTCTATCACATCCTAAGAGAATAACTATGGCCCTCAAGCTGTGCTAGTCTGGTGGATAAAGTTTTCCTACAAACCTGCACTGTGGCCGCTTCTTATGTATATGCATAACACTGCACCCAGTCATGCAGCTTTGATGCAGCTTGTTATTTGCAGTAATGTAATTCAGCTGTCCCTACACACATATACATAGCTTGATAAAGGGCCCAGGTGGCCTGAAACGTTGCCCTGTTTTGTATGTGATGGCACAGTAACATTCACGCTTATGCAGATTCACAGTGTGCTACTGATATCTACTTTGATCGAATATTTGACCCTCAAACAGGAGTGGGTCCTTCAGTACAGCACCTGGTACCAAAAAGGAAATTAGTTCAAGGATTTAAGCTCTCTGCCTTTGATATCACATAGTCCTTAGTCCATGCAGGTAGTTTTCTGATTCTCTCACTACGCCTTATAGGTTCATTTTCTTCAGGCCTATTGCAGTTGGCATTATGGGTAGGAAAATGTCCTTTATCAAATGGAATGTCTGCAAAGTCATATCTAGCAGGAGCAAGACGACTTGCATTCCATATGCGTCCATCAGACAGTTCATATGTGTATGGTCCTCGCTGGCGTCTCACTTCAAGTGGTGTAGTAAATTTAGATTGTCCTTGTTTCAGTATTCCTGGTTTCTTAATTCTGACTAAAGATCCAGGCTGAAAGTGCATTTCTCTTGCACCACGTTTTCTGTCAGTATAAGCCTTGCATTTGGCTTGGTGACGTTTGACAATGTCAGCAGAAAATGAGTTTGTAGGAACCGTTTTTGGTGGAAGTTTGATGTTTGCAACATGTAACTTCGTGCACATCTGTCTGCCATGTAATAATTCAGCTGGAGATGATTGGGTTGTTGCATGGCACGTTGCTCTGTAGTTATGTAAGAACCCTGTTGTAAATACTTTGCAAGATTTCCCAGTAAGATTTGCTGTCTGTAGTGCTTCTTTCAGACTTCTGATGAATCGCTCGATTTCTCCATTTGCTTGTGGGTAATACACTGAAGATTTCCTATGCACAATATTCCTCTCTCTCTCAGAAAGGATTCAAACTCATATGAGAAAAACTGTGGTCCGTTGTCTGATATTAACTCCATTGGATTTCCGTCTCTGCTGAAAACTGTAGACAGAAATGTTATTACTGTAGCTGATGTTACATGAGAAACAAATGCAATTTCTGGCCATTTACTGTAATAGTCTATCAAGGTTATAGCAAATCTACAGTCTATATAGGAGCATCTGCAAAAGGGCCGACAATATCAATAGCAAGTTTTTCCCATGCTGTATCAGGAAATGATACTGGTTGAAGTGGTGGTGTATGAGTGATAGCTGTTTTGTTGTGATTCTGACAAGTAACACAAGAATTAATGGCAGTTACCACATCGGTATCCATTGCTGGCTACCAGTATAGTTCTTGTAGTCTTTGTTTTGTACGTACAATTCCTTGATGACTTTCATGTGCAAGTTGTATAAGTTTTTCTCTCAAGGTTTCTGGTACCAATAAACGGTGAGCTCCATGGACAACATAGCCATCTACTAAGGACAATTTGTGTCTGTTGTGTTTGGTAGCCGAGGATGAGGAGAGTATAACAGTGCTTTATTAGCAGGTTCATGCAGCTATTACATAACAGCAGTAAGTCTTACTTTCACTTTCAAGCTGTACAGAAAGTCCTGTGTATGCCCAATGCCACCTGCAGGCCATTTGTATAAACACCACATATTCCCCCTATAGTAGGAAAACATTTGGACAAATATATAAACAGTAACAATTAAACTGTATGTATCTTAAAGCAATATATACATTCTTCACATGACATAGTCCTTGGTCCATGCAGGTAGTTTCCTGATTCTCTCAGTACGCCTTATATTTTAACGGAGATCAACACACAATCGAATGCCTCCAGTTTTCTTTGTTACAACAATTGGTGAAACCCATTCAGAGGATTCAGATTTTTCAATCACATCTTGCTCTACCAGTTTCTTTAGTTCCTGTGAGACAGTCTCCCTTATAGAGTAGGGCAAGCACCTCAATTTCTGGCGTACTGGTTTTAAATCTGGTTTCAACTTAACTTTGTGTACAAAGTTCTTTGCACAGCCCAGTGACGTGTTGCTTTGTGGTGAAATTTTAGACACAGGCTGTGTGGCAGGCACTGGTGCTGTAGTAATGAGACCATCCACTAATTGCAGGTTTAATGCAGCAAATAGATCCCTTCCAAGTATAGCAGTACCCTTATTCACAATGTAAAAGTCACATTTTGCTGTATTTGATTTAAATTGTACAGTCACTGGCAAGCAACACCACAGTGTCTAATCCTGTAGTAAGGTTGAAGATCAGGACTGAGTTTCTTCTCAGCATTTGGCCGTTTGCTTTGTAAGATGTCCAATGGTTTTACTTGAATTTGACATGTGAGGCAAGCTTGCTTAAAATCAGCAGCCGTAACTGTAGATGATAATATATCAGTCAGTGCTACAACTTCTATGTGCTCATCCAGTGTATCAGAAGCTGTAGGTAAAGGTTAACGTGACAAGCAATCAGCAGTAACAAACCTGGTTTGTATTGCATTTTGTAGTTGCAATGCAATAACTGTTTAAGGACAATATTACATTGCGAGATGTGGATTTTAACTGTTATTGGTGCACAATGTTTTTCTCTTTGCGACTTTAATTACATTCGCCCCTTAGAGATCAGCTAAAGTTTTTTGGGGTATTTAACTTAAAGCTGCAGATAATAAACCATCCTCTCTTGTTCTGTGTCACAGTTGTATTATTATGGAAATAAGGTCAAATAAAAATAGTAAAGAGAGAGAGGAGATATAGATTTGTTTTTTAAAGGAAACTAATAGAACTTGATAATAAAGGATTAAAATAATTGAGAAATAAACAACCGTGTCTCACTTTATCACCCAGGCTGTTCTGCACTGACCATTCACAGGTGCTATCCCACTACTGATCAGCATGGGGGCTTTGACCTGCTCCGTCTCCGACCTGGATCGGTTCACCCCTCTTTAGACAACCTGGTGATCCCAAGCTCCCCCAGGAACACCATATTGATACTGAACTTAGGGCAGATACCAGATCAACATGGCTCAGGACAGACTAGAACTCCCAGACTCAAGCAATCCCTCAGACTTAGCCTCCCAAACAGCAGGATTACAGGCACACGCCACTGTGCCCAGCTTGTCTTTTCTTCTGAAACTAGAGTCTCTCATACATGTGATTCTCAGTGGGTGTGGCTTATCTCATTTTGACTGAGAGACTCCAGCTGGCCAAAGGATCAATAACAAACAGAGTGATATCCTTTAACTCAATAATGCAGATAATATAGTGAATAAAGTACCCCCTCTTGTAAAATATAAGGATATTATAAGTTACCGAGGAGTTTCATGACCATATAAAAACACGAGGCCGAAGGCCGAGTGTTTTTATAGAGGTCATGGAACTCCGAGGTAACTTCTAATATTCTCATATTTTGCAACTGGGGGTACTTTATTTATTATAATACACAAGTTTCAGGGAGTCATGTGACAGAAATGACATCAGAACTCACCTTTTATAACTGATGACATCAGAACTCACTGTTTATAAGGATATAATTTACAAGATATTTACGCCTTTTGTGTATTATTATGTAATAAAGATATGTTTATGCTTGAAATATTTTTTATACTAAATTCTGCATCTGTGTCGTCTCTAATATTTATATAAATCAGAAGCAACTTAGAACTGTGAAACCGAGTTTGATCTCTTGTACTGACACCAGAATAAGATACTACATTTCTAAAACTTAATAAAATAATCAGCTTTTGGCAGAGAGCCCAGAACACTTAGCACCTGCACTGAGATGCATTTGTAACTATTTAAGATAAGCAAAGCTGCATTTGTAACTATTTAAGATAAGCAAGTCTCTCAGGATAACTGTGACTTGCAGCTTAAAGGGCAATTCATCTTCATTATAAAAGTTGTATTAACACAGAAAACATGACCCTAAAACTCCCATAAATGTGTTAAAAATTTCCATAATCTGCCATAGGGCAAAGCATTTATGGGGTGTGACCACAAAATGAGTGTGGTCAAAAAGTCTGCCGTGCTATGTGCTACAGATTTTTTTGTCCATCTTTAAATTTTTAAATTTTTGAAAGTATGCTGAGGGGAGAAAAAGAACGTCTTGTCCCACCTTTGAAAGCCTTTGTGCACATTGATTTAGTGCTATGTGGTTGAAAAAACTAATTTGTAGAGTTTACAATCTAACAAGGTGGATAACAAACAGGAAGAAATAGGAGGACAAAGTGCTCAAAGGCTTGGGCATTGGCCCATATGTTCCAGGACTGGGCAGGTAGTGTTGTAGTGATCGAGAAGGTAGGATTTGCTTAGTTTTTAAGGGGCTCCTTACAGAAAAAGTTAGAGGTATCCCATGATATCACATGTACAACTTAAAGAAGGAATCTCAAAGGGTCAGACTTTCTTTTTGCCCCCTCAGCATACCTTCTAACATTTGAAAAATGTAAAGATGGACAAAAAACTGTAATGCATAGCACAGCAGAAATTTTGACCACTCCCATTTTGTGGCCATGCCCCCTTAATGCTGTGCCCCTTTTTAAAAACTTGGCACATTATGGAAATTTTTAACACATTTCTGTGATTTTTAGGGACAGGTTTTAGGGACAATGCATATCTTAAATAGTTTGCGTATTTTAAATGATTACAAATGTATCTCAGCGCAGGTGCTAAGTTTTCTGAGCGCTCTGCCAAAAGCCGCTTATTTTATTAAGCTTTAGAAACGTTGTATCTTTTTCTGGATTCAGTGCAGGAGATCAAAGAGAAACATTTCAGTAAGAAACTGGGAACTTGGGCTGAGTTGTCAAAATAGGAATGTGCACAGTTGGGAGGTATGCCCTTGGCTTCACAGGTCTATGTTGCTTCTGATTTATATAAATA
>CM044443.1:95168399-95187953 GCA_024363595.1 Xenopus borealis
AATTTTTGACCACTCCCATTTTGTGGCCATGCCCCCTTAATGCTGTGCCCCTTTTTAAAAGCTTGGCACATTACGGAAATTTTTAACACATTTCTGTGATTTTTAGGGACAGATTTTATGTGTTATTACAGTTTTTATAATGAAGGTGAATTGAAAGTCACAGTTTTCCCAAGAGACAGTGCATATCTTAAATAGTTTGCGTATTTTAAATAATTACAAATGTATCTCAGCGCAGGTGCTAAGTTTTCTGAGCGCTCTGCCAAAAGCCACTTGTTTTATTAAGCTTTAGAAACGTTGTATCTTTTTCTGGATTCAGTGCAGGAGATCAAAGAGAAACATTTTCAGTAAGAGTTGTCAAAACAGGAATGTGCCACAGAAAACAGGACAGTTGGGAGGTTGCTTCTGATTTATATAAATATTATAGAAGACACAAATGCAGAATTTAGTATAAAAATATTTCAAGTATAATATATAACTTTATTACATAATTATCTGCATAACTGAGTTAAAATATATCACTATTGCCGATAACTCTGTTTGTTATTCATCATTTGGCCAACTGGAGTCTCAGTCAAAATTAGATTAGCCACACCCACTGAGAATCACATGTATGAGACGCTCTAGTTTCAGGTAAAAGACATGCTGGGCACAGTGGCGCGTGCCTGTAATCCTGCTGTTTGGGAGGCTAAGACTGAGGGATTGCTTGAGTCTGGGAGTTCTAGTCTGCCCTGAGCCATGTTGATCTGGTGTCCGCACTAAGTTCAGTATCAATATGGTGTTCCTGGGGGAGCTTGGGATCACCCGGTTGTCTAAAGAGGGGTGAACTGATCCAGGTCGGAGACGGAGCAGGTCAAAGCCCCCATGCTGATCAGTAGTTGGATAGCACCTGTGAATGGTCAGTGCAGAACAGCCTGGGTGATAAAGTGAGATGCAGTCTTTTATTTCTAAATTATTTTAAACCTTTATTATCAAATTCTATTAGTTTCCTTTAAGAAAACAAATCTATATCTCATCTCTCTCTCTCTGTACTAATTTTATTTGACCGTAGCTTCACCTTAGATACCCCAAAAAACTTTAGCTCATCTCTAAGTCTCATCACCCTCCTAAGATAATAACTATGGCCCTCAAGCTGTGCTAGTCTGGGGGGTAAAGTTTTCCTACAAACCTGCACTGTGGCCGCTTTTTATGTATATACATAACACTGCACCCAGTCATGCAGCTCTGATGCAGCTTGTTATTTGCATTAATGTAATTCAGCTGTCCCTACACACACATATACATAGAAAACACACATTTGCTTTCCTTTGTTTTGTTGTCACCTCAAATAGGCTGCGTTCAGCAGGGGTCTATGAAATAAGCTGCACCAAATGAGAATCACATGGATGAGAGACTCAAGCTGCAGCAAAAACACTTCTGAACCTGCCGGGCACAGTGGCGCGTGCCTGTAATCCTGCTGTTTGGGAGGCTAAGGCTGAGGGATTGCTTGAGTCTGGGAGTTCTAGTCTGCCCTGAGCCATGTTGATCAGGTGTCCGCACTAAGTTCAGTATCAATATGGTGTTCCTGGGGGAGCTTGGGATCACCAGGTTGTCTATAGAGGGGTGAACCGATCCAGGTCGGAGACGGAGCAGGTCAAAGCCCCCATGCAGATCAGTAGTGGGATAGCACCTGTGAATGGTCAGTGCAGAACAGCCTGGGTGATAAAGTGAGACGCAGTCTTTTATTTCTAAATTATTTTAACCCTTTATTATCAAGTTCTATTAGTTTCCTTTAAAAAACAAATCTATATGTCCTCTCTCTCTCTCTTTACTATTTTTATTTGACCGTAGTTTCCCCTTAGATACCCCTAAAAACTGTAGCTCATCTCTAAGTCTCATCACACCCTAAGGGCTCCTACACACGGGCGTTTTTACCTGCGCTCTCCTGCGTTGCGTTTTGCTGCGTTCAAACGCAGGGGAGCGCAGGTATAGACGCACTCAATTATTCTCAATGGGGCTGTACTCACACGAACGCATGTGAGCGCCGAACGCAGGAAAAATGCAGCATGTTGCGTCTGAATCTGCGTTCGGCGCTTACACGCGTCTCGTGGGTACAACCTCATTGAACAAAATGAGGTGCGTCTAGACCTGCGCTCCCCTGCGGCTGAACGCAGCCAAACGCATCGCAGGGAAGCGCAGGTCCAAAACGCCCGTGTGTAGGAGCCCTAAGAGAATTACTATAGCCCTCAAGCTGTGCTAGTCTGGGGGATAAAGTTTTCCTACAAACCTGCACTGTGGCCGATTCTTATGTATATACATAACACTGCACCCAGTCATGCAGCTCTGATGCAGCTTTAATGTAACTCACCTGTCCCTACACACACATATATATAGAAAACACACATTTGCTTTCCTTTGTTTTGATTTCACCTCAAATAGGCTGTGTTCAGCAGGGGTCTATCAGCACAATGAAATAAGCTGCACCAAATAAGAATCAAATGGATGAGAGACTCAAGTTGCAGTTAAAAGACTTTTGTACCTGCCGGGCACAGTGGCGTGTGCCTGTAATCCTGCTGTTGGGAGGCTAAGGCTGAGGGATTGCTTGAGTCTGGGAGTTCTAGTCTGTCCTGAGCCATGTCGATCGGGTGTCCGCATTAAGTTCAGTATCAATATGGTGTTCCTGGGGGAGCTTGGGATCACCAGGTTGTCTAAAGAGGGGTGAACTGATCCAGGTCGGAGACGGAGCAGGTCAAAGCCCCCATGCTGGTCAGTAGTGGGATAGCACCTGTGAATGGTCAGTGCAGAACAGCCTGGGTGATAAAGTGAGACACAGCCTTTTTATTGCATTCACTTTTATTCCTAAACCATTTTGACCCTTTATTATCAGTTTCTCCTTAAAAAAAGTTTCTTACTGAAAAAAACAGCTCTCTCTCTAATATTCCCATTTGAAGTGATCTAGTAATAGCCTGTTTTTTTTACAACTGACCCCGGTTCCAAATATGTGTACATCAGTTCTGTATTAAATAGTCTGCATATTACCCTGTGTCTGTCCATATATTCAAGCATGTTTATTGACTCCTGATGAACTAGTATGATAAGGACCTTAAATTGTAAGCTCCTCTTTGGTAGAGACCGATGGGAATGATGTATAATTTCTGTAAAGAAGTATAACATTTTACATTTTTATCAACTTTATATAAAGACATCCCACAATTTAGTAGCATTTTTCTAATTTGCCAATTAGAATTCTTCCTGACCTTTTTAAAGCAATCAACGAATGCTCGGCCCATTGTTATTAGACAAGATGGGAAGTTTAAAGGCCTGATGAAGGCTTGGAAGTGCTTTAGTTTGATTTTCTTAGCTGACAAATTAGAAGCCATTAAGTGTTTCTATTTAGTCAGTTTCTCTTTGGAAGCTTGGCTTCAGAAGCAGAAGAGTCAATTTTAATCTCTATAAATTCTATGTCTGTTAATGGTGTAATTGTCTTTTTTTTTTAAACTTCTTTTATTGATGAAAATAGGGATGCACCGAATCCACATCCTGCTGATAAAGGCCGAATCCTGGCCGAATCCCGAACCGAATCCTGGATTCGGTGCATCCCTAGATGAAAATCAAAAATGTTTGAGACAATACAGAATGTGGTCACCATAGTAGTTAAATTAAACTTTATGTTAGTCAATACTGTCGGAAACATGGATGTGCAAAAACACATTTCCGAGATACAACATGTGTTGAAATGACATTTAACAAGAGGAAAAAAAACATCCATCATACGGAAAGTTTCTGGTTATAATTGGAGAACGAAAAAAGGGAAAGAGAAAGAAAAAAGGGGGGGGAGGGGAAGGAAAAAGTCGTTCACACATCTCAGATCCTGGGCAACTTTGTTTCTATGTAACACCTTTGTGTTTTGAGTTGTTAGTTTATGTTTATTGTTTATGTTTCTCTTTGTATGTTACCCACAGTAGCCAAATTGCATAATAAATAGATAAATATTTGTTCCATATTTGCTCTAAGATCCCATGTTTGTGAGTATTTGTTCAGTTTGAATTGGGCCTCCAGGTTTCCAATACTCGGCTATCAAGGGGATGGTTTTATTAAATAGATAAAAGAGCAATTTTTTCATGAATTTAGGGACATGGTCTGGAAACATCAGTAATAATGCAATTTGTGGTTCAAAAGGAATATCTAATAAAAGACCCCTTTTTATAATATTGAACACAGCCTTCCACACTTGTTGTGACATTGGGCAGTCCCACCATATGTGAAGCAAAGTTCCAGGCCACAGTTTCTCCAGCAGAGCGGGGAATGGGTTTGAGAAATTTTATGCAGGGTAACAGGTGTAAGGTGCCATCTATACAGCAGTTTTTTTATGTGACTCAAGGTGATTAGTACATCTTGTGGCTCCTGTCAAAATCTGTGCTGCTTTTAACCATTGGTCAGGGTTGGAAAACGTATGAAGATCTCTGTCCCATTTGACCATGTAAGGGTGGCCATACACTGAGAGATCTGCTGGTTTGGCGATGTCGCCAAACAAGCGGATCTCTCTCCCATATGCCCCTTTAGGGTCCAACAATTGGATCAGAATGACGAGCATATGGGTGGTGGATCGCGGGACCACATCAACGCACAGATGCGGCTGTGATCCGACAGTATTTTTAATCCTGCCTGATCAACATCTGACTGACTTTCAGCCAGATATTGATCGGAGAAGCCCGTCGGAGGGCCCACTCACGGGTCGGCAGCTTTTATCGACCCGTGTATGGCCACCTTAAGGGTACTTATAATCAGAAGGGACTGAAATAAGTGATTTGTAGCAACTAGAAAGTGTTCCCCTCATGGACCAACCACTAGATGACACTCTCTCTAGGTATGTAGACTAAGGGGGAGTTTTGAACCCTGGGATATAGGTCTTGAGCAGGTGTGTCAAACGTAAGTAAGTGAAATAATCTTTTAATGAAATCTTTTAGATAACATATGAAAGTATTGAGTAAGATCAGGAATAA
This sequence comes from Xenopus borealis, assembly GCA_024363595.1. Taxonomy (NCBI): domain Eukaryota; kingdom Metazoa; phylum Chordata; class Amphibia; order Anura; family Pipidae; genus Xenopus; species Xenopus borealis. The sequence goes on from CM044443.1 coordinate 95,173,379, forward strand.
ATATTAATAGTAATAATTGAAGTCCAATTATGGGGATTAGGTAGAGTCACTGGCCTAGCCACACGCCATTAATATGACCAGAAGAAAAGCCAATACCTTGTCTGCAACAAATGAGGGGTTCCCACACTTTATTCCATGGTGCTCAGAACACTTCAGTGATCAAACGTTTCGGGACCACTGATCAGTCACTGAGGAAGGGCCATGTGGTCCCAAAACGTTTGATCACTGAAGTGTTCTGAGCACCATGGAATAAAGTGTGGGAACCCCCCGTTTGTAGCAGACAAGGTATAAATATTAATGGGGCTGACAAATATCCAAACTCACTCTGTACTCTTGAGTGAGGGGACATTGGCCCGGACAAGGGTAAGTGACAGAGAAGGTACATGCCTGGCACTCCAAGCTTTGCTCCATAGGCACACTGCTCTTCTTCCTACCCCAAATTCTGTCCCTGACTACATGAATAGGATTAAAAATGCCATGTTTTATATACTAAACTTATTGCACCAGCCCAAAGTTTCAGCTTCTAAATAGCAGCAATGATCCAGGACTTCAAACTTGTTACAGGGGATCACAGGGTCGGACTGGGGGGCCCACCAGGAAAACTGTCCAGGGCCCTCCTGCCTCCTTAGTGTGATGCACAGAGCCTGCCTGCGTGAAGGTGTCCCTCTGTGCTCCTGCGTGATGCCGCTGCCCGGCGCGCCTTAGGGATGGCGCCTAAAAGAACTTTTCAAGGGGTATGGCCCAGATTGGGCCAATTATGGGTCGGGGCCTATTGGGTTTTTTCCCAGTGTCCTGCGGGCCAGTCGAACACTGGGAGGTTACCATCTTGGAAAGTGTCTGTGACACTCGCATGCTCAGTGGGCTCTGAGCAGCTGTTGAGAAGCTAAGCTTAGCGGTTGTCACAAATTATCCAACAGTAATATAAGCTGATGCTACAGGGCTGATTATTAAATTCTGATGCTAGCTGCACTGATTTCTGTGCTGCCATGTAGTAATTATCTGTATTAATTACTCATCAGCCTTATATTGTGAAATTTCTATTCTATGTGTACTGTATATTTTGAGTAGGCCCCTAAGCTCAGTAAGTGACAGCAGCACAGATCATTTGCAGTGAATCAGCAGAATAGAAGATGGGGAGCTACTGGGGCATCTTTTGAGACACAGATATTTACTGCTAAAGGGCTTTGGTGGCTTGGGGCTGGTACAGAAACCCAAAACATAATGTACAACATTTCTAGCTACTTCTGTAGTTTAACTTTCCTTGTCCTGTCATGGGAAAAATGTTTTTTTCAAAATGCATCAGTTAATAGTGCTGTTCCAGTAGAATTCTGCATTGAAATACATTTCTCAAAAGAGCAAACAGATTGTTTTATATTTCATTTTGAAATCTGGCATGGGGCTAGAAATATTGTGAACTTCCCAGCTGCCCCAAGCCATGTGACTTGTGCTCTGCTAAACTTAATTCACTCTTTACTGCTGTACTGCAAGTTGGAGTGAAATCACCCCCTCCCTTTCCCCCACCCAACACCTAACAAAAGAACAATAAGAAGGTAACCAGATAACAGCTCCCTAACACAAGGTAACAGCTGCCTGTTAGATCTAAGAACAGCACTCAATAGTAAAACCCATGTCCCACTGCGCGTACTATTCAGTTACATTGATAAGGAAAAACAACAGCCTGCCAGAAAGCAGTTCCCTCCTAAAGTCACAAGACTGGGGAAGCTGGGAAATTGACAAAATATCTGTTTGCTCTTTTGAGAAATGGATTTCAGTGCAGAAGTCTACTGGAGCAGCACTATTAACCGTTTAAAAAAAAAAAAAAAAACATGTTTTCCCATGACAGTTTCCCTTTAAGCACTTCTCAATCGTCCCGTATATGTATATTTTCCCCAGAAGCACCACCGCAATCCAGTATTTTTCTAAAGCTTGGCTGATGTCACATCCAGTTGTAGACTGCTCTCCGAGTCCGACTAAGACCTAGTGCTTGTACACTTATATATTTATATACAGTATATATAGACACAGAGATAAAATGGTTGCCTCTGCTGCACAGTAAATAATTCAAATATTACAGAAAAGCCAAGCAAAGCTGAAATTCTTTGTGAAACAATCAATATTGTATATTTAAAAAAAAGCTTAAGCAGCTGTTATGTTTGGTCCCCATAGAGAATGCAAAATAAGATACACTGGCACTTCAAGGCAGGTGAATGGCAGGGATCCCCCTTGCCGTTTTATTAGTGTGAATGTGCACTTGCTTGATAAAGGGAGTTACCCCGAAACGTTGCACATTCGCACTTATAAAACGGCAAGGGGGATCCCTGCCATTCACCTGCCTTGAAGTGCCGGTGTATCTTATTTTGCATTGCATATGGAGGGTGGCCGCAACCTCTTAGGCTTAGTCCAGACGGGGAGATTCGGGGGCGATCCGTCGCCTGGCGACTTTTCACTGCGACAGATCGCCCCCGAATCTCCCCGAATAGCTAGGCACCAGCGAGGCTTAAAAGCGCCGGCGCTAATTCACACGGAGCGGCGCGATTTTTAAAATCGCTCCAAATTGCCTCGCCAGGCAATTTGGAGCGATTTTAAAAATCGCGCCGCTCCGTGTGAACACACGCCGGCGCTTTTAAGCCTCGCCGGTGCCTAGCTATTCGGGGAGATTCGGGGGCGATCTGTCGCGGCGAAAAGTCGCCAGGCGACGGATCGCCCCCGAATCTCCCCGTCTGGACTAAGCCTTACACTGTGCACCAGGCGTTCCTTATTGAGGGAGTGTTAAGTGAGTGTGCGACTTCATTCACTTCCAGTTCTGGTCCCCATAGAGATCTTTCTCAGTTCTTACACATATCTGAGAAAATTAATTAAAGACGTGTTTTAAGGCCAAGTTATTTTGAGAGAATACTGTTTTATTTATCAGTAAAAGTTTAAAATCTGTCCAGCCAGCAACAAAATATTTAACAATATATGTACATGAAAGATGATTAGCAATTTGCTTAAAAGAGGTGTTCACTTAGTAAAATCTTAGTGATACAATTATTCAAATATTCCTAGGTTGTATTAGGTGGTATCCCCAACTTAGTGATATCAGTTTCGTAAAGTAAGGTTGCTGTGAATGTTAGTTCTTCAACTGCAGTGCGGTGTGAAAACAGTTATTAGGTAAGATGTAGCTTTCACAGTGGATTGCCAGTCTATTTATGTAAAAATGTATGTAATACTCTAGCAGCCCTTCTGTCATGGCTGTTGCACTTAGGGTTGCCACCCCGCCGGTATTTTACCGGCCTAGCCGGTAAAACACCAGCCAAGGCCGGGGCCGGTATTACAAATTTACCGGCAATGTAGATGCCGGTAAATTTGTAATACCCCTTAAAAAAGGCCCTTGCCTTCCCTTAAATCTAAAAAAACCTTACCTTTCTCGCGTCTTCACCCGATCGCTGCCGTGGCTCCGCCCTTTTGCTTCACGACCCCGCCCTTTTGCGTCACGGTCCCGCCCCTTTTTGGTCCCGCCCCCGCCGGCCGGTAAGTTATTTAGAAAAAGGTGGCAACCCTAGTTGCACTAAGCATTGTAACGATCTCGTTCAGGAACCTTGTGTGGTGATGGTACCTTATTGGACGCACAGGTGTTCACCGACGCCCTTTTGGGGCCCCGGGCGTTCTGCTTCGGAAACCAAACAGGTGGTGCAAAGAAATTCGTAAACGAGGTACCAGTAGGATGGAGGGAAGGAGTAGTCGAAGTCAAGTGAAGAGTTCAAGGCAGGGGGCAATAATTGAAGTCAATAAATCAGCAGGAGTCAAAAACCAGAAATTCAGATCAGAATATAGGCTTAGGCAGGAACAGTTAAATTGGAACCAGCTTGGTCATCTTCAAAATCATCTTGGTCAGCTTAAAGGCGTTTTGGCGGCAAAATTCAAAACCAGTGCCCCCTGGTGACGTCATGACGCTTGGTGTGAAGACGCTGGTGTCTCAGAGAGGGAACCCAGAAGTGTGTGCCTGCCAGACTGGGAAGTAAGAGATCGCCGGAACCTCCCAGCATGTCTTACAAGCATGTCGCTGTAATGCCTTTGGGTAGCCCAAAGCTATGAAACTCCAGCCAATCGCCCCCCCCACGGACACATGCATATTAGGGAAGCAATAAATGTTCCTGAGCCCTTAGTGTCTTTCCAGTTAAATAATCTTAACAACTGCACCGCATTTATTTAATGTAATGAAACTGAGGTTTTCCAACATGGCTTTGCACAATGATGACTTGCCACATGATATCCATCGCGCATTCCTTCGGGACTGGTAGGCCACTTTCTCAGCTAGAAAATGAGTTCTTAAGATAGTAAGGCGTTATGACTTTGGCAAGGAAGAACGTTGGCACTACATAAAAAGTTTCCTCTTTCTAGAAGCATTTTATGGCTTTAGTAGATTGGATGATAATTAGGTGGAAGGCTTTGAGCTTTTCTGTAATTATAACAACATTTCAACAGAATGTAATTAGTAGATCTCATTAATCCACAAGAACTAATATAACAGGAGACAATTAAATATATGTCATGTACAGATTTAAGTTCCCTTTTTATATTCTAAAAATATCCTTTTTTTCTCCATCTGCCTTCGCTGAAAACTGCTGTACCTGCTCCACCCTGATGCCTTGCTGGGCGCATTATGATCTAGCTGAGGAATCGGCTGCTGATGAGCTGAAGCATGCAGGTTCAGAGACGACATTTATAGAAATCAAGATTACCCAGCAGATCTAGCAGTGACATTTATTTCAGTCAAATCAAATGGGCAGGTAACCTTAATATGTACTTTTAGTATGAGTACCAAAATAATTCAGCTTTTATACACTACAGTATGGGACCTGTTATCCAGAATGCTCAGGCTCTGGATCCCCATCCCATCCCATAGCAGTTTTTTGCCAATAGATTAGCCACAATAGTGCAAACTATAAGACTATATTTATTCTGTAGAATGAATTACCATACCAGAGTAGACGGCTCTAGACGCGCTCTCTGTTTTTTTAGGATAGCAGCTGCCATATTAGCTTGGTATGACATCAATTTCTACCTGAGTCTCTACCTGCTCACTCATAACTCTGGGTTCAGATTACAGCAGGGAGTGGAGGGGGGGAATGGAGGGGAAGAGAAGCAAACTGAGCATGCTCAAGCCCTATCCCTGGAGGTTTAAAGGAGAATTCAACCAGTAATTTAAAAAAACCCTCCCTTGGGTAGACCCCTCTCCCTCCTCCTCCCCCCAGCTTACCTGCCCCCCCCCGGACAAATACCCCTAACTTGTTACTTACCCCTCGACACTGATTCAGGCCATGGAAGTTCACTGGTGCCATCTTCTTTCTTTGGTCTTTGTACGTAGACCAGAGTTTTCGGTGCATGTGCAGTTGGGGGAAATTTCCTGTCCTGAACCACTGAGCATGCAACAAAAGTCACGAAAATTTCCAAACATTTTTCAGAAATGTTTGTGACTTTCAGCGCATGCACAGCTGTCAGTCTACCCAGGGGAAGGTTTTTTATTACAGGTTGACTTCTCCTTTAACCTGAAAACAGAGATTGATACAGAAGCCCATGTGTACACAATAGAAGGAAAGAAATGTGGCGTGTGAGCAGCATTACTTTGAGGGTTTACTGCTGCATTTATAAAGACCTTTCTGATAAAGATTATTTAATTTTAGCCTTTCCTTCTCCTTTAAATCTACAAAACATCATGTAAACATTAAATAAACCCAACTGGGTTGTTTTGCCTTCAACAAGGATTAATTACTGTATATCTTAGCTGTGTTCTAGTACAGGTATGGGACCTGTTATGTAGAATGCTTGAGACCAGGGAGTTTCCTGATAACGGATCTTTCCATTATTTGGATCTTCACACCTTATATGTCTTGAACAATAATAATAAATGTTCAGTTGGTTAGCAATACATATTTAATATGCCGTTACATTATTCAATGTATACAGAACTTGTTAAATATTTATCTTACATTTCATTTATCTTATAAGCAACCTATTACCCATTTCCCTGAAGAGCAAATCACAACCCAGAGAAGTACTAAATCATCATATTTTATTAATACATTAGCTTTAATAAGAGTACAGCCATATTAAAGATTCATATAGTCAGTTTTAAGCAATTATATTGTGGTGATAAATTTAGACAGAGCACAAATGACCAGCTTTTTTTTTTAACCCAGTGAAGACTATGTAAAGACAGAATGGTCCATACAGGGAACACTACTGCCAGTTCCATTTTTGCACCCTGCATGGGATTAAAGGAGAAGGAAAGGCTAAAATTAAGTAAGCTTTATCAGAAAGGTCTATATAAATATACCAGTAAACCCTCAAAGTAATACAGCTCTGAGTCCTCTTTCAAAAGAAACACTGCATTTCTTTCCTTCTATTGTGTACACATGGGCTTCTGTATCAGACTTCCTGTTTTCAGCTTCAGCCTCCAGGGCCAGGGCTTGAGCATGCTCAGTTTGCTCCAATCTCCCCCTCCCCCCCTCTGTAATCTAAGCCCAGAGCTATGAGTAAGCAGGGAGAGACTCAGACAGGAAGTGATGTCACACCAAACTAATATGGCAGCTGCTAACCTAAACACACAGAGAGCGCTGTTTACTCAGGTATGGTAAAACATTCTACAGAATGAATATAGTTATATTACCTCCCAACCTTTTGGAAACAGAAAAAGTGACAAAAAGACTTTCCGTGCTGAGCATGGCAAAACTTTTTGACCATGCCCCTTTTGCAGCCACACCCCCTAATTACCACGCCCATTTTGCCCGGTTATGAAAATGTTATTACAGTTTTAATAATGAAGGTGAATTGCCCTGTAAGCTGTGTGTCCAACTTCTCCCAAGGGACAAAACTGATACAAATTATTAAGTTTCTGGGCTCTCTGCCAATTAAGTTAGAAACATTGTATCTTTTTTGTCTGTTCAGTGCAGAGAAATAGGGACTTTCCCGTCAGTGCAGAAAATAACTAACGTGGGTCTGTGGGCTGAGCTGTCAAATGTGGGACTGTCTGCTCAAAATGGGACAGTTGGGAGGTATGGTCTAAAGCAAGTGGCAAATATTAGCTGACACAGGAACAAAGGAGCTCTGTCCAATACCCCTGGTCCCTGAGGTGGCAGCACCAACGGGATACACCAGATACTTGAAAAGTCTTAACCTAGTACAGTTGTTTAGCATATTTGTATTGCTCTCTGAAGAACTTTTTGTAAAAAAACAACAACAAAAAAACAATTTTGTTGTATGGGTTGTTATAAAACAGAACAGCTCCAGCAGTACGCAGCTGTTTTTGAGTTCCGAAGAAGTGAGAGTTTAACCTCTTTTTATTTACTGTGAGCCCTGGGTTCTTTGGCACTGCTAGATCTGGAGCATCAGTGTCACACAGGCAATTATGTTTCTCAGCTTGGAATAAATTGCAACGATTACCAGACTGTCAGGGTAAATTAGGAGTGCTAATGTCATTTCTCAACAGTAAAGTATTGTACTAGTTCACTCCAATGCCAAGCTCTGTTGTAAGGAATATGAGATGTCACTTTTACTCCTTGTCCTTCTCTAACATTACATGTAAAAGTCTTTCCAAACCTGACACTCATTTCGCAGTGACACTCTGAAAGCTGGGATGGAAAATGAATGCAACTGAACACATAAGCCTATGAATGAAAAAAAATCTTTTTTTTTTTACTTTAACAAGAATTTTATCTAGCAATAATGTAAAAGATAATTAAAAACTGTGCAATTAGGTGGCTGACTGTGGCACACAAGGAGATTAGTAGTTGCTTGCTACCTGTTGTAGCTGGCTGGAAGTAGTTTTCGACAATTTCCTGTATCAATTCGAAATACTTAAAACAGAACTTAACACGACTTCAAGAAACAAAAACCATAGACTGTTCAAATATTGTTAAGCAAAGTGAAGGCTGATGTGCTTAACAGGCGACTGGGCAGGCCCGGACTGGCAATCTGTGGGTTCTGGCAAATGCCAGAGGGGCTGCCATAGAAATGTATTATTTAGTGGGCATGTGGGGGCTGTTTGGGCCTCTGTGTGGGCTGATTGGGACTATGTGTACCTGAAATGCCAGGGCCTATTTTGAGTATAACCACATATATTATACTTCATCACTGGCTCATTTGTATCCTTCCAGGCTAAGTGTGCAGTGAGGCCCCCAGTCCCCTCCGGAAGTGACCTTGGCGGATATGCAGGCGCACAAACCAGAAATTCTGTATGTAAGCAGACTTTTTTCCATTATACATTTCTATTTGCCATGCCTCAACTCTATGTTGTTGAAGGCTAAGCAAGAGTACTACAGTACCCTTATAAACAAACATAACGCTGTTCTCTATAATCAATACCCTACCCAATTTCTAATGCATTTTATAGGAAATGTTTCCCTGATTTTACACCAAAATTTTGTCATGATGTTTCCCAAAGTGGCTTTGACATTACTATTATTATTATTGTCTTTGTTGTTGTTTAAATTAAGAGGTTTAAAATACTAACCAGATTTATATTTTGCCATGGTTCTGCTACTGCTTTGAAGAATAAGTTGTATTTATAAGTTTACATTTACCTGATTATACATTTTCCCATATTTTACACAATTTTTCCTGGTATCAAGAAAAATGTCAAATGGCGTTCTACTATAGTTTGCACCCCCCCCCATGGCCATCCATAAATCACTAGTTAGGCTTTGTATCTGAATTTCCGGCTGATTATTATTAGAGAGTATTTTGTAGGCTCTTTTTATTACATGCCATATTTTCAATCATTTGTAGATTTGCACAATGCTGAACTGAAGGATTATTGAAAGTTGTCCTTGACCTGTGAATTTCAGGTGGGAATACACTTGGCAGCCCTAATGCCTGCCTGTCTCATATATTTAGAACCCCCTCTGGTCTACCTGTCTTTAAATGTATAATATTAAACCTAACCATAGCTTCATAGTGGATTTGTATTACCTCCCAGCTGCATGTTGTCCACCCGCCTGCCTGCATCAGCATTTGGAACTGCCATGGAAAATGCAGGGTAGGCCGTGGTCCCCGTTGCCCCATGGTTCTGACACCTATGCATACATGCCTAAACCGCTGGGTAGTATCATCATAATATGCCTGGCCACATCTGTTTGTATGTGAATGTATGGTAAGATTTAATATCAGATTAAAACAGAGGGTTACCTTGAGCATGCCCCCCCAACAAAAATAAATCTACAATGGGTCAAGTGAATGGAAAAATGCTGGGGAGTAGGAACAACCAAACAGCAGACCTGTTGTGTAGTAGTTATGCTATTGGATTAGACTATTTTGACCCTGATTCATCAAACAATTAATTGGCCATTATACAGTATTTTGTGGACCAGCAATAGTCTGTAAAAGAAGCTGCCTCAAAAAGATTACAGTCCTTTTCATTGTATCAGAAAAATGAATATTAGCAGACAATGGTAGTACAAATGTTATTGTGGTGGATTACAATTGTGGCGCTCTGCTCCTGGTTTATGAGTAATTTATGCCCCTGAGAGATGCAGAAAAAAAAAATCATTATTCTGCCTCACAGGTCAAAGGAGTTTGAACTCGAATTGTCTTCAGAAAAACAGTGCTCTTCCAATTAATGCCCCCGGTAATAATCCTGATAATTTTTAATCAAACCTTTGCCATTCATGTCACATTTGTATCTGTTGGGAGGTTACAAATGACACTTGCTATAGAAATGCAGCTTAGAAGAGCTTAGGCTCTCCCTGTCACTAAATTAGTCCCTGCGTCTCATGTCAGAGGCTTTAAACATAAACTGAATCCCATCTTTTAAGTGGCCCATTAAATGTATTATTATAATTACTGACAGCTAATTACCATCACGGTGACAATTTTGGAAAACAAAACTGTATTTTATTCTCTCTGTGGAAAATCCCATTCTGGCAGTGTGCCAGGCACACTAGAACTATAAAGACCAGGACTCGGCAGCTCTATAAATCGTCCCAAGGAACAATTATTCTTTGCTTTCGTCTTCACACTTGCACCTCATTTACCAGAGGCACATCTCACAGTGATTCAAATTAGTAGTAAAGCTAACAACTAGACCCTTGCCCAATTTCCATGAACACAATGAGCTATTCTTTGTGCCTTTGTGTCACTTACTGCACTAGAAATTGCAAAGCCAGAATTCCAGGCTAATGGTTTGGACACGCAATGATGCCAAATTTTTATATGTAAGATGTGGTGTCTTTGCAAGGTGTAGAAGGAGACATTGGGTGCCCCGGTACAGAACTATAGGTCTGACCCTATCTCTCTAAGGCAGGGGTTCCCAACCTTTTTTGCTCGTGAGCCACATTTAAATTTAGAAAAGAGTTGGAGAGCAACACAAGCATGAAAAAGTCCATGGGGATGTCAAATAAGAGCTCTGATAGGCTTTTTGGTAACCCCTGTATGGACTGGCAGACTACAGGAGAGAATGTTTGGCAGGACATCTGTTTTTTTATGCAACCAAAACTTGCCTCTAAGCCATTAATTCAAAAATAAACTCCTGCTTTGAGGCCACTGGGAGCAACATCCAAGGGGTTGGATAGCAACATGTTGCTCACGAGCTACTGGTTGGGGATCAATGCTCTACAGCATAGAGAAATATCTACTGCTTTGCCCCAAGGCAAAATTACCAGTATGTTCTGAGACAACTTCCGACATAATGTTGGGGTAAGGTTAGAAATCCTGATTTATAATCTTCATTGCTAAGATCCAGGGTTCAGTTCTTTTTTTGAGTTTGCATGTGTGATTGATGTATTATTGATTCAAAATGTTATGTACTTTATTTTGAGAAATTAATTAAGGTCTAGATTAACTTTATTTGGGACAGGTTTACTGTAGGTCCAGACCAGATCATAAGCCTATATCCTATGATCACTGACCCAGCTCTCACTAGTGTCTACCTAGTGTCTTCATTTCTAATATGAATACTGGCTATTCCAATGATCAAATGAATAAATCCAATTAAAAAAATAATGTCCTAAAATAAGGTACATACAACTAAAAAACTCAACTGCAAAAAAGCACCTTTCCCCACCTCACTTTTAGAAAAATAATTATTTATTATAGAAAATTGATAATTGGGTGGGTGCATTCTTGTGAAGCAACATATTAGAAGCATCCCACTTTTTTCTCTTTTTCTATAAAAAATGTTTATCTAAGAGTGTGCTTTCTGTTTTTACTTAATGGTACAATCCCCCTGGAGACTCTTTATGGGCGGCCTCTGGTCTGATCCATCTGATTAGAGCATTTAGCCATGGTGCAGTACAAATTACAGGGGTTTCCATCCCAAATAATTAAAAATGTATATAATTTATAATGTATCGTAGTGCAGATTTACAAATATTCGCTGGCAAATTAAACTATTCTGATGCAATCGACAATTCCGTCATCGGAGACAATTAATAGATGCCCATTGACTTTATTGTGCATCTGTATTGTCTTTGGCATCAAAATTTATGTTTCACAAATTTTTAGCCTTTCGTGAATTCACCAATTTTTCAGCGAAACGGGAGAAATTCGTCCATCACTACAGAAGAACAAATGTAGAAATGTTGGAAATATGGAATGGTTGTGTTAGGTTCTCATTGTGTTTTACATTCATAGTCAATCTGTGGCGTAATCTTAACTAATGTTTCTACATTCCATCAGTAAATCTATTTCTTTTATATATTCAGACTGGTTTACAAAGTTGTGGCAAAAATGGAGGACATGGCACAGTGCTACACTTTACTGCACATTTTACTCATCTTGCACTTTCATCAAAATAGCTTTGTTTCTATTGTAACTCTTTCAAAAAAATAAAAGACACTGTATTGTAGATCATCAAAATCTGAGCAAAGGGATCATTTTGTAGAGTATGTCCTGTGTCTGCCTGACATGAAAAGCAATTTTAAGAATATGAAATACCTCTCCATTCAGCAGGGCTAATTATAGTCATTAAATGTTCCACAGAAGGTATTATTGTATTCAGGGGAAGGAGCTGAACTTTAACAATTTAGAATGAAAAAAGACAAATGTGATACAGCAGGTAATCCATCTATTCTTAGTGGGTGCTTCATTCACTAACACACTGCTGTAAGAGCACCCTCTTAGCCATCCACAGACGATCAATCCGTTGTCATAAAGGAATCAATTACCAGAGGCTGAGGTTATCAGCCCTGCGGCTGTGACCAGGGGCTGTGATAAGAAGGTCAGTTCTTACACTAGAAAGATTACTGTTTAAAATGACAATATCTGCAGCTATAAGCGCTTGCTCTACTTTCACTGCCTGATCAGGAAGCATAGATGGAATAGTGATATAATTCTCAAGCATTGCATATTTAGCAAGCTCTGTTTAATTGCACTGAAGTAATATAGAAAGTCTTGCTGCGGGCCCACACATTTTATGGTTCCTGCAAGGAAAACTCCAGAATATGCCATCTATTGTTTAATAATTGAACTTTGTATGTGGTTTATTTTAGTTTTTGGCCTTCTGTTCTGGTACTGACACTTTTATCTGGTTTCTATGGTGCTACTTACACTTGCAACAGAAAGTAGAGAGGATGCGGGTATTACATTGTATGGGTTTCGGTGATGTGTTGGTTAAAAATGGCCAGCTATCAAGCCAAGCAAATAAAAAAATGGCACTTTTGTAATTATGTAGCAAAAATGTAATTGCTATTGCAGCCTAAGCATATTGCCAAGCGAGCACATTTATTCACACTGCTGGAAACACAAGGAGTAAGCATTGGGAGATGAGGAAGCTGCATTAAGAGCAAACATCTATATTCCGAAAGAGTTTTATTGCAATTACAGCTATTTGCATTCCCAGCCCCCTGCCTTCTTCTCATACAACAAAGACCAGTTTGAAACCCTAGAATGCTGATGGTAGATGCAAGAATACATTTATAGAATCTCGATTTACTATAAGAAATTCATAGGGGTAGAGCCAAAAATGAATGCAACATATCGCTTATTTTAGCAATGTTACTGATAATTAAGAGGAGCATGTTTCTTAACTTGGACACAGTGGTATAACCAGATGTTATTGGGCCCCACAGCAAAATAATTTTAGGGCTCCCAAAATATCCAGAGATTGTCCTGTTTTACCAATATATATATATATTACATTTAGTCATTAGTTAGGGCCTTGTGGGGCCCCCTATACCAACTGGGCCCCCCTGCAGTTCAGGGTCTCCTCCCTCTGTAATTTCGCCCTGCTTGGAAATAAATGAGTCACATACAAGGAGCTACAACAGAGTAGTTGTATCGTAATCATGTTTTCTCCTTACATTAAAGGAAAGATCAGGATCATAGACTAGATAAGAAAGGTTATGGTCTCCAGTCTATACCAGGGCCCTGTAGGCATCTGCACAAACCATAATCATTTTACTGTGCTGACCGTACTGCAAATATTAGACTGGGTTTGGAATCCACTCCATCAGTTATTTAACTACTATTCCAAACATTCAGCAGCAGATGGAATAAAAGAAATTTTATTGAAAAGATAAGGGCCAGGTCTCGTAAAACAGAGCAAGCAACATCCATGTAAATAGATGAGCATTTGAACATACACTTCTCTTTTAAATAACTTTAATCTTGGAGACAATCACCAGCTAAACTTATGCTCACTTGTCATTGGCAGCAGAATTAATGACACTCAAAAATTGCTCTGGTGACTGTGATTTTGCTCTTTGACAATTACTTTTATATTCAATTTATTACAAATTTGAACTTAGTGTTTTCAGATTCATGTAATCTTAACACTTTGTCATATTTTAGGTATTCTATATTTAACCCAACCATGTTCCAATGCTGATGGGGAAGGGGCAACATACTAGCAGATACGTTTGATGAAGTTTAGAGGAGTTGAAATATTGGCGAATGTTGTTCTAAACATTTCTAAGCACTGAGAAATAATACCTACTCTGCGTGTGTCTGGCACTTTATGTATAACATGCAAATATTTCCATTTCCAGCTAATGAGAATTATGCAAAAGAAGCTATAAAACTGCTGGATTCATAACCATCTACTTTGATGAAAACTGAATATTCATGAACGGTTCTGTGTGAATGACTTCACCTGATTCTGCCTGGCAAGATGACAATAGGGAGACCTAGAAATGGGTACAAATGAGCATTAATCAGACTGTTGGTGCACAGACCAGCTTTATGGGAATAAGAGCCCTGAAAATGTAACTTGAATGCAGAGTAAGTTCTATTCATTGGGATGTGGAACATAATGCCTGTGTTCAGGTGTTTATTTGCTGATATTGTATAAAAATGTCTGGGGGCTGCTGCTTTGTGCAAGTTAGTGCATTAAACAATATTGTGCACTATCCAAGTATCAAAAGCATGTCTTTTGGTGAAAACTGTTAAATGTACTTTAACAAAGGCAGAACCAGCATTTGTTCAGCGGGTGCTGGCATCCCTTAGGTGCCCCTTTAGTGTCAAATAATTAATAATAAATAAATTGTAATTTGAGATTATGGCCAAAAAAATATTCCCAGTCTCTGTCCTGTCACTTCCTTTTCAATTTTCGATATTATATTTTCTGATTTATATATATATATATATCTATATATATATATAT